>JAJKFL010000007.1:22516390-23716390 GCA_021186555.1 Reticulitermes speratus | reverse complement strand
GAATACAGTTTCTTCATCTTTGATATTAAACATTCCGTGCATTGATAACTTAAATAATACAAAAGCCAACCAAATGCACAATTTGTCTCTCACAATTATATTACATTAAAACATTGAAAGTTATAAAACCCTACATCCTGTAGGATCATCATCAGCGAGTATACAATCAAATAATTATGTATAAAACAGGATGTAAATTATTCATAACAGTTGCAGCTTGATGTGTTTTACATCGTGTTGTAGAAGCGAAAGTAGAGTGTAGACTGTTCCATGTCAAACAGATGTAAACATATGCAGTGATATGTAACTCTGATGTTCAAGATCTCGGAGGCACCTTGTGTATATTATGGTATGAATAATTTTATTTAGTGCTTTATACATAATAATTTCATGTGTATACTTCCTGTTTATGACCGTAGCAAAAAAAGTTCATTTTTGAAAAGTGTTTAGGAACTGAGGAATGCAGCCTATTATATTTCTTATAGCATTTTTCGTTCAACATGTGAAGTACATCCAAAACTGTCCGTAGAAGGAACTGTATTGACTGCACATGAAATTACGTGAGCCACGAAATAAGGCACTGCGTTAATTGCGAGTTGTCAGTTAATTGTTTATTAGTTAGCTGACTAGTTTTATAATCTCTTAATCTTAAGATTATTTGGTTTCTGGGCTTCGAAGATTCGAGTGTTTTGTCATATGATACCTTGGAATAGAAGTTATCGACTTTTTGAATGATTCTGCTGAAGAGTATTCTTTTCGGACTACCCTAAAAATGTGGCTCTCAGGCTCCTCCGAGACTAATACTTTGCCAATCTACATGGCGCCATACCCCAGAAGAACAGAAATTTATCAACACCGTTGTGAGGACTTCAAATGTCTTTCTGGACTTTTTCCATCTTCTAGTATCTAGAACACAGTTTCAGTAACTGGACCTGTTTCCGTCATCAGGTGAAAGGTGGGGAGGCACCTACCCAGTTGTGTACAGGAATGCGAACAGCTCTTTCTATCAGACCCAACTCTGTACAGGCCTCCTGACATTTAACCTGAGAACGGAAAAAGATCCAGTTACTGAAACGTCGTGTTGTGTTCATAAACAACACGATGGACACAGTCCAAGATGTAGGAGTCCTAAGTCTTACGTGTTATCGCCAGTGCCTTTTGAAAATGATTTTTATATTTCGACTTTTTTTAGTAATTTTAGGCTAGGTTATTTGTAGGGCTATTAACATTGATGTGATTCATCTTCTTTCGTTACAATAATAAGAAAAATACTTGTCCTACAAGCACAACTATATATATAAAATTAATACATTAACCAACATATGCGCTTAATAAAATACTTTTAGACTAAGTATAAAACTCCTACATGTTTCGGCACCGGGGTGCCATCATCAGGGAGTTATTCATAAAAAAGTAGTACAAGGCCAGCAGCTAATCTAGGGAGACACAATACCTAGATTAGCTGTTTATAAAACACCGACGAAATGCACTTCACTTTACCACTTTCTTTATTTCAATGGGCCCCTACATATGTTTCGGTTTATGCAAAAACCATCATCAGGGGGTTTTCAAAACTACATACATTTACATCCACTGGTATTTCTGTCTTTATTGTTATGCAATATCTTAGTTTTGAATCTTAGTCTGGAATCAGCTACACGTAGGCTACAAATTTCGGCTCATGACCAAGCCGCCACCATCGTGCTGTATGTAGGAAATAAACAGTAAAGTTGTACAACTGTAATTGCGTTTTTTAAAACCTTGTGGTTTGATTATAATCTCAAACGTCTACATGTAGCTGATTTCTAGACTTTTAAATATATAGTTGTGTTTGACGGAGAAGTATGGGTTTTATGGTAGAGTTATGGCTTCAGCCACGATTGTGTCAATTAGCGACAGTTTTGTTACGTTTGGCACATTATAAAGTTGGTTAGAACCACGATAACATGGGAAGTTTGTTCAGAGGATACTTGGTTTGGATCAGAGTAGAGAACAAAGGGTCTTCAGAGGTTCCATCTGACGTACTGTTGTCACTACAGGTGGCATAAAACGGGCTACGGTCACGCCTTCCCGTCCTCTCTGTACTCAATTTTTCCATTATCTTTTCATTATAAGCTAATTAATTATCGCAGCTATTGTTATTACAAGTCTAAATAACCTTAAGCAGTAATCACGTGAGTATATATTTAGTAAAAAATGTTCCGACCAAATTTTATGTCGGCTTTACTTCACCTCAGATTTTCGCTATGTTGATATCACGTCGTGTCTCATCTTGTGTTTAAGGATTTTTATGTAAAATTTCTTAAAATGTATTATTTTGTTTATGTATAATTAGTAAATACAGACTTATAGGCTTACGACACAAAACAATGCTGTCTTGAACACGTACCCTTTTTTTGATTTCAGGCTTCCGCCGCGATGTTGATGTAATCTGTGGTCTTTTGGGTGATTACACGGCGTCGTAAGGTAATTATTTACCGACGTTTCGGGACAACGTGTCGGTCCCATCTTCACGGGTCGAGATTCCAGGAAGGAAAGGACCCAAAAGACCACAGATTACACGTACCCTTTTTGTTTGCGAATAAACCTGCCAACGGTGCCTTTCGAATAAGAGGAATCTAGAAGTCGCTAATTTTATTCGGCATTTCAAAAATGCTTAAACGCACTCACCCTTCAGCGAAGTTTAATATATTGCTTTTGTTTCTACCATTTCCGCTTATGGTACTTTCTTTTTGTGGACAAGGGCCCCGCAGCGGTGATACGGAAGTACCGCAGACTTGAGGCTTATTGTGCTACCCTGTGATGAAGATGATTAGTTTTTTTGTTTTTTTTTTCCTTGTAATGGAACACCGGTGGAATGAAATTGACAGGGGAAACCGAAGTACTCAGGGATAAACCTGTCCCAGTGCCACTTTTTCCACCACAAATCCCATATGGACTGACCCGGGATCAAATCCGGGCCCCCGCTGTGAGAGGCCGGCGACTAACCGCCTGAGCCATGGCACGGCCTGCTGTCGTATTTACTTATCTTGCCCCATTTTTGCGTATTCGCAAGCTGTCTTCCCGCGCTTGTGTGCCCGCCCAGTTATCTTGTGCAGTGGCACATGCTAGAAGCGTAGGACGTTGTTCGGTTGATGTTCTGAGTGGAGGGAGAACTCAGAAATAGCTCAGCGAAATGCTAGACAAAGAATATATAGCTAGTTTTAGACTACTTCATGTTTAAAAATACTGGTTTATACTCCACTTTGATGTGCGTGAAACACAAGACAGCAAGTGTTCCGTAAAAGTTGATTGGCCATAGTCACTGTTCTTGTAAATGTCATTCACAAGACACTTGTTTTTGCTTCTAAGGTTGCTTTTCGCGTGCTGTATGTAAAAATACCTTCCGAACATTGCGTCATTTAATAAGTCGCTTATTTCTGTGTTTAAACATCTGATAATTAGGTTAGGCCTACTATAACTTATGTACTGGTCTGTCATAATTTCTGAGTTCAATATTCCTGAACGTAAGTCTACACCTAAACCTGAACTAATTCCAGAGGGAAATACATTTTCTAATATCACGGTACCTAAACTTTCACAATATTACTACATTCAACTGTGACTTTCTTACGGAGGAGAGAATAAAACAATTGTCTTCTGGAATGTGGCGCTGTATAGCTTTATATAAGTTTACCTGTTCGAGAGGTGGAGGCAGCAGGTTCTTCCGAAACGTCTCTAAATTTCTACCAGAATGCATGTTGTTATGTGAGAGAATAATTCTCATCTTACCTCTACATCTTTTAGCAATGGACACAGACTTAAAATATACTTCAGTACAAATGCAAGAGTGGTTAAAAGACGCTACGCCACGCGGGAGCCTAAATTGAGATTCAACCCTTCTCTTTTATTATTTATTCCCAGGAACATACGCCGAATAAAATGTATTTCTATTATGTGAATGTGAACGTTGGTTAGGCACTTAAGTCGGTACTTAGGCACTTGAGTCGGATGCGTAGTCCATAGGCCTAAGGGAGAAAAAGAAATGCACAGCGAGTTTTTGTTCGGAATATCTGAAAGGAACAGGCATATCTGTATTTCTCGACATGCATAGGAGCGTAATATTAAAGTTTAGTTTTAAGAAAGATAGGGAAAAAATGTGTGTTGGATTAAGGGGATTCGGAACGGGTATCTTAGACGTACTTGTATAAATATGGCGCTGAATTTGATGGCTCCGTAGAAAATAGGGAATTATTCTGAACAGCCTCTAACCATAATTGGTCAATTCTCGACACTGGAAGGGATTTTTCTCTTCTCCATAACTTTCAGACCGAGAGAAGGGCGCAGCCAGTTTCCTATTCAGTGGGCACCGACGGCTTCTTCCCCAGGATTAAATCGGCCGGGACATGAAGCTGACCACATCCCATTTAGTGTTGAGTTAAGAATGAGTGGATCTATACCACCGACTTCTATACGTCTTCATCGTCTGAACAGGGACAACTTCAATTTAAACTATTTAACAAAGAAAGGGTAAATTTATCGCTGTGCACGCTACAAAGACATACGGATAGTGGAGGTATAGCACCACTCTTTCTTAACCTTGGCGCTGGAAGGAATAAATGGTCAGATTCACGTCCCGGCCGCTTTGCCCCCAGGTAAAAACCCCTCTGTATTTATTGAATAGGAAACTTGTTGGGGTCCAGAGAGGGTCTGGATGCTTTCGGAGAAGAAAAAATCACTTCCCTTTATCGGAAATCAATTCACTATTCATGGGTAGTTCAGTCTCTAGCCTAGTCACTATAATGGCTGTACTATCCTGACTCCCACTGAAGTATGTGTAGATAAATAAAACATTACCTGCAGAGATCTGAAAAAGTAATCGCATCGTGTTTTTCTACGAAGTTGTTGCCTTTCATTGCATTCGTTTCCAAGTGACTATAAGTTTCTCGATACTGGTGATTTACAAAGTTATACGTTTGTCATCCTGTTGTGCTAGACATAACAAAAGAAATAAATAGCCGTCAACACAGCTAGTACGTTTTGCATCTTTAATCTGGCAACATTTTTCGACCTTAGAGGGTCATCTTCAGGCAAGTAGTATAAAATATATAAATGGGTTTGTGTGCAGTTGTAGGAAGTTTTGAGTCAATTCAAAATTTACTACAACGGTACACAATTCCTTTTATGTAGTTTATACCACTGGCCTGCAGAAAAGAGAAAATTACATAAACTTTTTAATTTGAAGGACGATTTTCAAATGACTGCGTATTTCTGTTTTGATTATAGTGTAATAAATTTTTAAAATACGAAGACGACTGAATGGACATCTGTGTTACCTAATCCGGTGTGTATTATGTGTGGCTATGTTCACGGTCTATATCCTTTCCGAAATCACACGCCTAACTACAATAAGACTGTACGAGTATATGCCTTATCGCCACAGAACACAAAGCTAATCACGCAGTTCATTAAGCTGTCTTTGTCACTTGAATGGAGTCTACATGAGACTTATAATTTTTCAGTTTCTTACTAGCACGAAAATTACGGACTCACAAATTTTAAGATTAAAGTGAGAGTAGGACCATTGATTATACGGTCCTGATAATATATATGGCAGCAGATTTTCGATAAAATATGCAATGTTTATTGAGATAAATTTTTATGCAAAATAGACAAAATAATATGGCAACCTTGAGAATGTTTGCTTAACTTGCCTATTTATAGCGTCAACTAATGGACCGGCGGAAACAGGAACTTGAAACTCTGTACGAAGACAAGCCTGACTTTAAACATTCATAAAATTGTGTAAAATATTGCTTATAAGTTAAACAATTCAGTCATTCCGACGGTGTAGACATTTCAGATTTTGTCAGACAAGTTTAAATTTCTTAATACGCCCAAGTAATATGTTTCTACTGACATGATAGAGCTACATTTATTGCTAGCAGGTCTGCTACTATTCCCACACGCTCCACAATTACTAACTTTCCCTCACACATCCTCAAATGCAAGCAGTAAGCTTTCCTGAGTCAAACAGTATTTTCACACATAACCATTGCGCACGAAATACGCACGCCAAAACATTAACAAAATTTAATGTTGTTAAATTATAAGTTTACAAGAACTGTATGTAAATTAACAACGCAGCGTTTATAGAGTGATGCCAAACAACCCTTTCCGAAGACTTACAGCAGAAATAATACATTAAGAAAAAATTTAACGTTATCCATATTCCGTGCAATAGATTGACTGTACAGTATTCAATTCACATAATTGCACATGTAACCATAAATAAATAATTGTCATTTTGTGATGCTCCTCCTACGTGTTTCGGCCCCTGTAGGTCATCGCCATTTACAAAGGAACACTTTTATAATAAATGCTGCCAAAGTTGTGAATATAGCATACAAAGTTAAAATACAGTGTTATCAATTACAATATTACTAAAATATACAAAATGTAGATTAGTTAGAGGTATTTTATATTTCTTGATAATTTTTAGTTGTAGACAAACATTTATGTCAGTACTGTTATCTTCATTCTAAGGAGATGTATCCCTGTGTTTTGTGTCGATGTTGATACCCTAGTGGACCACTGAGTACTCAGTAGTCCACTTACAGCCAAAGAATACATAAAGACAATATTATTACAATTTTATTTTGAGATAAGAATTCGAGTGACTTATAAGTTTGCAGATACCGAAACCACAAGGATATGATTCACCAGCTCGGATCTTAGGCGCGTTTATTTCTGTCGACCAGGGATCCATTGAGGTTGAAAGGTCGCCGTGCTATATAAATGTCAGGAGAGCCTCTCTGCATCATCAACACGTTACGTTCTCTGACACTAATTTCACACCACCACGTTTAACGAGTTCTTAAAGTTTCTGAGACGAGAACATTTAATTACCGGGAGAAAAACGTGTCTCAATGCCACATTTTCCGCCAAACGTCCCATGTGATCTGCGGAAGTTGAAAGTCGTACTGCTATTAAATTACGTATCTCCGCACAGCAGTAGGATATTAAAATGCCTACACGAGGAGCCGACAGCTGACTGCTTACTGCACTGCTGCAAGACACAAAAAAAGGCAGGGAGGAAGATGGAATGAATGGATAAACGTTTGGAAGGACGGGGAAAGGAAGAAAGAAACGCGGAAGCAAACCTACCTCTGTTAAAAGGAAACACATTCTTAGGCATTTTATTATTCCGTTATAAGCAGTTTTAATACGTAAACTTGTAGGAGAAATTTGTTTTTTCAGCAGGCTAAACTCTGTTTGTGTGAACCTGTGTTTGATGGTATTATTTCTCTTTCCAACACCGGATATACACAATTCGCCCAACATATCTACATACACACTACAAGCATAACTATTGCATTGCAATAATATTCCCTCAACGTTCCACATTTACAGCACTTCCCACTCTTTTATTTATTTCTCCAAGTATTGCCAGGTGGTTCACCGAATAGACCAACAAATTCTACAAATACAGGGCATACACAAAAGGATGGTGCGGTTTCAAAAGTGAATACTATTGAAACCGCACCATTCTTTTGTATATGCCCTGTATAGTTACGGATTGTGGCCAACTTATTGCATATTTGATACACAGATGAGAAAGCGACTGTTATTTTTTTTCGGCCGTCATTCTTTGACAGGTTAAAGGAAAGGTGATGCGTGTGCTGAAATTCCACTTTATAAAGCTTATATCTGGTCTTATATACGTAACGCTCCGCGCATTTATCACTTGCTGTTCTTCCTAGAAAGGGGCAGAAGAAGGTATCATCGTACTGTCTCTATGTGTGTGTGGATGTATTGCCATATCAACTTGTAGACCGGTTCATCAGTTTTGACAGAATTTCGTAGGAATTATATGCAACTGGATGGCACCCCCAAGCCGTACTTTTTTCATTTCCTAAAATCCGTAATAAGAACATGGTGGAGACGCGAAATTTGAATTGGAAGCATACTGGCGACATTTACCTTTTTTTCATGGCTCGACAGCCCTAGTGGGTCAGGGCCTCCTCATTGTTGAGGTTTCGAGATCACACTCAGACACTAGGTAGGACTCCTCTGGGCGAGTAATCGGCCCGTCGCAGAGACCTCTACCTGACAACACACAACACTCACAAGAGACAGACGTCCATGCCCCCGGCGGAATTCGAACCCACAATCCCAGCAAGCGAACGGCCGCAGGCCACCCACGCTTTAGACCGCGCGACCACTGGGATCGGCGACATTTACTTTAGGGTGCTGAGGACATGCATGTTAATTGACTTTTGATAAACATGTGACTTTGAAAGAAATACAATTTTGTGGCTTAAAATAAAGACAAGAAGACTGTGTGAATTGTTTCTTTAAATTTTAGTAACATGACGATTCAAACGCTAAATTTCTTACATGGGGGACGAAATTACTGTTGTCTGTAGCATTCCTAGCTTGTGAACGTTTTCTGATTTATGATTGTCTCAGAAACAAGCGTATTTCGTGAAGGTCTGAATTACGCACGCGTGCCAAATGCGTGCCTTGCTGTTCTGTCCACGACGCTGAGCACAATATGCATTCTTTAAAGATAAAAAAGACAGACTCAAGTCTACTAGGAGGCAAAGCAAATGCCATTGGGCCAGTACTTGCCAACGTTTTGAGCAAGTGTAATACCTTCATCTTCAAGATTAAGCCGGCCAAGATTCTGTTCACTGCTAAACCATGACGGTTAAGGCACAAAGAGCCTTCGAAACGTCAGGAAAACGATATAGCGTCACATCCCAGAAGACCTGAATCTTCAGCAAAACCGCTGTGAGAAATTAGTATCTCGCCAATAGGAAAGTGTTTCAGATTAGTCACAAATAAGAAAGGAGCATGAGTCATATTCAGATTGTTGTTCGCTGATCCGCCGACAAGCTTCACGAGAACTAAACACAGCCACGAACACAGCTGTACTCACCCTGAGGGTTTCTTGCAGATCGGTTTCCTGCTGGGGCTAGAGATTTTGCTGTTCTCCAAAGCGTCCAGCCAGTTTCTGGGACACAACTCCTATTCGGCGGGTACCGGGGGCACTTTCCCCGGGATTAATAAGGATCGGTCGTGCATCTGACCGCTTACTAGCGCCGAGATTAAGAACGAGAGGAACTATACCTCCACTCCCCCATACGCCTTCTTAGCGTGCACAGGGATATATTTATCTTTTGCCCAAACAACATTTCGTCAATCATTGCACTAGTTAATGGCCGAAACGTGCGTAAGAAAGGACAGACACCGTTTCTTTACCTGTTCTTTTCAAACAAGCCATGCAAAAGACCGTAATGAAGGAACCTGAGGCCGTACAGCTAAGAACGCTGATGGAAACTCGTACATGCTGTCGCCTTTCTTGAGAAATGGGGGTAGGCTATATATCAGGTTGTGGCAAGGAATCTATGAAGTGTGTTATCTTTGTTACCAGGGTCACTGCACATGGACCAACGTGACAGGACGTCAGGTGACGCTGACTGACACGAGTCTGCTGACGTTGTGTGAAGTGGAGCGCCGAATGTTGCAGAAAGTTGCCATCGCCAAACTGCAGGCTCTCAACTTGGGAGTAGCCGTTCGAATCCCGGCGGTAAGTAGTTTCCAAATATTATGATACGAACTTTTGACTGCACTTAGAAGGTGTGCATGGACCGAACCGATAATCTAGAAGTCCAGTCGTTTCCCCGTCCCTGTATTTATTTCACTTTCGAAATTAATGAACGAATTTCGGTGAAAACTTTTTTAATCGTCAGTAAAATGTACTGGGTGAATTTCACTTTATTACCCACTTGACACGAAAAATCAATCGAACTTCTTTGTGGTTGGTAGTGAAAATAAAAGCTTTTTCGAAACTTCCATCAACCAGTATTCCTTAGGGCTATTACTTGAAACATTTTCTGATATATTTTACATTTAAACGAACTAGCCGATCCCAGTGGCCGCGTGTCTAAGGCGTTGGTCTTCGGCCGTTTGCTTGCTGGGATTGTGGGTTCGAATCCCGCCGGGGGCATGGATGTCTGTCTCTTGTGAGTGTTGTGTGTTGTCAGGTAGAGGTCTCTGCATCGGACTGATCCCTCGTCCAGAGGAGCCCTACCGAGTGTGGTGTGTGTCTGTGTGTGATCTCGAAAACCTCAACAATGAGGCGGCCTAGGCCCGAATAGGGCTGCTGAACCACAGAAACAAAAATAGGGAAAGGCTCCTCCACCTTTACTAGGCTACGGCCTGTAGAACCGAGCGACCGCCTTTCAGTTCCCGGTAGTATCAGATATTCCTTTCTGCAAACCGTCCAGACCAGCTCTGGTGCCCACCAAGCCACTTATCCAGTAGATACCGGGGACTCTTTTCCCAGGTGTAATGAGACTCTGGGGCGAAACTTGCTACTCATTTCAATCTAGTGCCGTGGTTAAGAATGAGTGGAGCTACAACTCCACTCTCCCGTATGTCTTAATGGAGTAGTAAAGGTAAAAGTTAAAGTTGCTCAATTCACGAAGGCATGTGGAGGAATGAGCCTATACGTCCTTTTCTCCCCACCTCTGGGACCAGAAGATTAGAATAGCTTTGCCCATCAGGCCCGACTGAGAAGGTCATTCCTTAAATCTTGTACGTAAGAACAGGGAACGAGTCTGTTCTCAAAACAGCGTGTTGTTATGTGTATTTTAAACACGGGCTATGGAGAAATTCCAAATAGTGGATTATTTTAGAAACATTTTGTAAGTGAACTAAAATTGATTTTATTTGTTGAGTTTTCCCTCATTAATTAAGCCAACTTACGGTCCAAGTAACTACAGTTTCCTCTTGTTCGCAGAGACGGTTGTATCGGTGTCACACAAGCCGAAGAGAAGGCCGTACCTGCTCAAAAGGAAGGCACTCACCACCGGCTTTTTCGACTCCACGCGCGGGAAAGATGACAAGGATAAAGGTTGGTGTCTGTAACTGACTCTGTAGTTGTATATCTTATGTTTTCTGCACGAGGCTTAGCCCTTTGAAATGGGTTTTATTTTTAGATACGACATTCCAACACGTAAAATTTATTATGTTTTTATTCCAGAAAGTCGGCCTCACATGCTGAACTGAATAGTGATTTTTCAAATGTTAGACTCATTTCAACGCTGAGCTCCTTTTGAGATTCTTGTGTTTTATTTTGCACGTGGTAATCAACATTACGAACTTTTATCCTTCTTTTTTTCTTTACACACACACCATTATATATATATATATATATATATCGCCAAATTTTCCTTATTTCCGCATCATATAAAAATTTCAGTTTCTCTCCGACATTAGTCCAGAACTTAATTTCAGCGAATTTCAGAGTCCCACATGGGACATGAAAGGTTTTATGAAAATTTTCTGGTTAGTGTGAACTACGGGCAACACCTAGCTGTTCAGTACTTGGTTCAGTACCGCTGTATCAACTGTAGAGATCAGCGAAACTGTTGTAATGTCAGAAAACTAACAGATCCTACGTAAGTTTAAGACGTGTCACTATTAAAAAGCATGGAAAGAACAGTTATATATACAGGAAGTGCAATTTAAACCCGAATCCAACGGCCTTACAATTCCGCATAATATAATATAATATCTATTATATTACATCTGATATGTTATAACATAACGTACTGCATTTTCGTGTAGACGTTGGAAATGACATGCAACTCTCTGATATGCTTGACATCTGGTTAAAAAATTATTAAATACTCTTTGAAGGTCTTGTCTGGAAGTTGCCGATAATGCGCGGCAAGTTTAAGGGCAGCGGCATGACTCACACCGCCAGTCCTGTCGCGGTGTGTACGGTACATTGCATCATTATAGTCGCATAGCCCAGTTTAATGCGATGTCTGTAACAGACGTGTGAAGCAGTGTAACGTACATTTTTTTGTTCTTGAGTTTGCATTACATTATAGTACAGAGGATTTTCATTTTAGAAATTACATAAGGAAGAAATCGTATAAAAATGTCATAAGAAAGTTAGAATACGGTTTCCCGGTGTTTCAGTTCCTTCGATATCGTGCACATCTGATAGGTGAAGGAGGTAATTTTCAACACCCACTCTAACACGCGGTTATATCATATGAGGAAATACAGCGCCGTTTCGCTTGTCGTGCGTCTCGAATCGATATAAAATTGAAATCCCTGTATTAATTTCATATTTATTTCCTCTTTACGATTGTGTTATTTTTTTATTTATTTCTGTTAATCTAAATGCAATGTAACGTTGAATAACTGGGGAGAAATCGTGACATTTCTAGGCACGTCTTGGGTAATAGACTCAATAGCTGTTACTACGAACCTTAATAGCATGTGTGGAATGGGCAGCGATTATGTTTCAGGCGTCTAAAGGACAGTGGCAAACAATATGAAGTTGTGTTGTTGTGGTTGTTGTTGCTTTTGCTGTTGAGATTGAAAACTGCTGCCCGATCGCTGCCTCCTGCCAGAAGCACACAGATTAAGCTGCTCCACAGTGCAGGTCTTTTCTTGAATCTATACAGGCTGTCGTTCCTGCAACCTTCTACAGGTAAAGTAACGCAACCTCCCAAAAATATCGAATTTATCATTTCCACGCAGTCTTATATACGAATACTATCTGACATATGCAGCTGATGAGATGTCATGGAATAAAATAAGAAACCGTTAGTAACTATTCGGATGTCATCGCATCGAGAGAGGTCGCCTCAATGAATGGAATGTACGAGATAGAGAGATCAGTATGAGAGATGAGTACGCCTATAAGTAGGCTACACGCTTTACAGTCGTGTAGGGAAGTTGCCGCTGGCCCCTAGGTGACACAAACTAGCGTGTCCTTTGCTGAAACAAGATGCGATAAAACAGCTCAGTTTTACAAGCCCCTGTGCATTATGAGACTATCAACAATGGTATAAAAATACGTGATCATTCCGAGTGCGTGTAAATGTGTAATGCTTAGGCCTGCTTTACTTCACGTACTGTTAAAATCGCCCTCGTAGAACATTCGGAATTTCAAAACATGGAGAGTTTAAGTTGTCAGAAATATACCACATTCTCAGTTCCGTGTATAACAAAAATAATTATGATGTATGTGTGTATGTATGTATTTATGTGTGTTTCTTGAAAGAGGTGGACTGTGCTGTATCTTACAGTCAGGATTTCAAATTCAAATTTATTAGCAAATTTCGCTTACATCTTTGAATGTAATTGGGTACACCGGGTTGTAGCCGGGTTTTTGCCAGGGAACGTCCGCTATTTTTAATACTAATGGCTGAGATTTGTCTTGACTAATTACTATCCACTGCCAGGTGTTAACCTGATCTAAGTTTATGTATCTATGTATGTATGTATGTAAGTATGTATGTTTGCAAGCATGTCTTTATGTATATGTATATATGTCTATTTACAGTTCCTCCTGTCTCACTTCATCTAAATTTTTACCATTTATGTTACGTCATTTTCGCACTTGCCCTTTACTTTGTACAAAAATTTCCCTAAATTTTTAAATTCTATAATCTTATTTCTTCCCATGGCGCAACAGCCCCTAGTGGGCCAGGGGGTTCTCATTATGGAGGCTTCACGATCACATTCAATTAGACACACCACACTCGGTATGACTCCTCTAGAAGATAGATCAGCCCGACGTAGAGATCTTTACCTGCACAAAACACAACATTCACAAGAGACAAACATCCATGCCCGTGGCAGGATTCGAACACACAATCCCAGCAAGCGAACGGCCGCAGACCCACGCCTCAGACCGGGCGGCCAGTGGGATCGGCCTATAATTTTATTACAGCTGATTATTTTCTTGTATGCTATTACTTCGTTTATGTGCAACCATTTATTATTTAGTAATTGTTGTCGCCATCTCTGTGCCTCATTACATTTTAGTAATATATGAGCCACATTATCATATTCTTTACGTAGGGGGCATCTTCTTTTTCTGCATCTCTCCTTTTACCTCTTAGTTTTCATAATCCTAATCTAAGCCATGCTAACCCAGTTAAGTCCAGGCTTTCAAGGACAATTTGAATTGCGTAAAATTGTTGAACGAATAAACCTCTTAACCAAATTATAGTTTTCTTTTAAATCTCTGAAATTTAACTTAGAATGCTTAAGTGCACGGCTATACTATGTAATTATGTGTCTTAAATTACATGTTTTTTTTTCTATGGCTCGACAGCCCTATATGGGCCTGGGCCTCCTCGTTTCGTCGAGGTTTCATGATCACACACATTTGAGACACACCACAGTCGGTAGGACTCCTCTGGACGAGGGACCAGCTCGTCGCAGAGACCTCTACCTGACAACACACAACACTCACATGAGACAGACATCCATGCCCCTGGTGGGATTCGAACCCACGATCCTAGTAAGCGAGCGGCCGAAGACCCACGCCTTAGACCGCACGGCCACCGGATCGGCTAAATTACATGGTACGGAGGGGTAAAAGTTTGGTGTCTTCTGTAGGAAGCTGTTGGAGTTTTCTTTCGTGTCCAATGCAGGTACCTTTGTCTGACGTGCAAATCGGCATGTCACCTGAAGTACTAACTTTGGAGAACTCAGATTTTACATAAAGCTTCAGATTTGTTACGGTATTCCTTAAGTTTTAACGGTTTGTGTTACATATATTGACAGTATATTCACAGCGGGCTCTTGTGAGTGCGGTAATGAACCTTCGGGTTCCATAAAACGCGAAGAATTTCATGACTAGCTGACGACCTGTTAGCTTCTCAAGAAGGCTCCATGGAGTTAGTTATTCACAGCAAGTCTCAAAGAACTTCAGGTTTTCAAACAATCGCCTTGACATTAGCATTTTGTTTGACAGCGCCTGTGCTAGAAATGACACCAACTTGGAGACGTTTTTGTAATTTGTTTATTAAACGCATACGTTCAAGAATTGAATACCGCCCCTCTGAGCAGGTTAGATCGCGATATATTGAAAGATAAAAGAATAATGACAGTGCGAAGCACTTTTATGTGCCTATAAGCTGCCAGTAGTTTTGTAGTTCGTCTTATCTTTTGGTAAATATTGTATGGTCTTCGGCAGAAAGTAAACAGTTTATTTTTGCACCGTTTTTAATAAACTTTTGTTAATTTTAAGTTTTAATTCACCGTGCATTTTATTATTTAAGATAAAACACCAACAAATGCACAAATTATAAGGTGCAAATTTGCTCCCTATATCATGATTTACCCTACGCGTTTCAGCTCCTCATGAGCCATCATACGTTATACAATAGACGCAGTGAACAGTGCTTTTAACAAGATTTTTTAACAAACCATCATTTTAACTTTGATTTATGACTCGTGTGTTTTTTAACTTATGAACAAGTGTCTTATGCCCAAAATAGTGCATAATCAAAAGTGCCATCCACAGATGCAGCATTTGTAAAGCACCTTTTATAATAGAGAAAATAACCCCTGATGATGGCTCATGAGGAGCTGAAACGCGTAGGGTAAATCATGATATAGGGAGCAAATTTGCACCTTATAATTTGTGCATTTGTTGGTGTTTTATCTTAAATTTTGTTAATTTGTCTGCCAATATTTTATGCTTTCTTTTTGGTAAACATTAAACTATTTAAATAAACATCAAACACGTCGCAGGCCTAGAAAGTGGAAGCTGGTGTTTGTTTCATGTGCTTCTTAAATTTTCATTGACGGGAGGCAGATAAGTGGCATCCTATCCTATGACTGGAAGCAAACTGAATTCTCTGTAACTGAAAACGCATTTATTGAATTAAAAATTGTTTCACGTTATAATCAAAGTGAGGGAAGACGGTAGAGATGCAAGTCTTCTGGGATGTTATGTCGTGTAAACTGGTGAATAGTTGCCAACGTTTCGGAAAGCGTGTGCGCCTCCACGAAACGTCGGTAGCTACTTACTAGTGAACAGGGTATAACGTCCCAAAAAATTTGCGTCTTCATCAAGCCCGCTGTGAGAACCGCTAGTCTCGCAAACCTAAAAAGTCCCTACTGAAGACATCTGTACACTAACACGCCAGCGAGAGACGTTTCCTACAGTCTAGCAAATATGGTTTCAAGGCGTAACGGATATGACTATCACCCGTCATTCTCCGGTAAGAGGAAATTACCAGCTGAACTTTCTTCTGTTCCTCGTAACTCTAAGCAGTAATCTTGAATCCCAAGAAACATTTAAGCTTTTGCCACATTAGTAGTAAAGGTAACAGTTTCCGGAACTCCCAGAATTTCTAGACAATCGGCACATGAAGGTGGTAAGGTTGTCAGCCCTAGGTACCGGCCTCCTTTACCCCCAGGAGATATCCCTGCTACTCATTACTGTTAGAGGCTGAGTCGACCCCAGGGCTATAATGCGGCTGGGTGGATTAAGTCAATGGAAAATTCCAATGACTCCATCGGGAATTGAACCCGCGAAGGTTATAGAAGGTAGCAAGTATATGTACAGGACATAATGTGTTGCAGATAATGCGGGAGGTATGGTGTTTGGGATCGCGATTGGCCAGTGTCTGGAGAATGACCGCCTGTCCAGAATCCAACGTGGGGGTTCCCCTGGGAGAGACGAGCCTTCTGAGCTGCGGAGGAAATCACACCACGGCAGCCGTACCAGTTTCAGCTCCCTCATCGAGACAACTACGGCACGAGGTGACGAGGTGAGGTGCTACAACTGCCATAAATATGATTTATTGAGTTTCGTTATAGACATTTTGTCGTTGTCGTGTGTTTAAATTATAATGAAATATGTCATCGTTGTGGTTTTTCTAAATTTAACAATGTACACACACTGCGTTCTAGCATAATCATTGTTGCCATTGAAAAGCAGTAAGTATTACGTATGATGAGTGTGTGTCTGTAGCCTTAGTTATCCAGCATGCAAAGCGCATGCGCAGTATTATATTGTCATGTGTGGCTTATCTAGATCTGTCATAGTTTTCCACATTATGTCATAAATGGAACGATTTCCAGAAAAAAGTTAGTAAACATAAAATATGTGCTTCGATTTTCTCTAAAACGTTTGTCTCAAACGTTTCTCATTCTAAAAAGAATTCAGCGAGATACTATCATAAATGTATATTGGTCTTCATGCAAAGTACCCTTTAGTCTTGCCACATTTCTAATGAAACTTGAATTTTCTCGACATATTTTCGAAACATGTTCAAATATCAAATTTCACGAAAATACGTGCAGTGGGAGCCGAGCTGTAGACATGAAGAAGCTAATAATGGCTTTTCGCAATTGTGCGAACGCGCCTAAAAATCGAATCTGGAAGTAACTGCTTAAGTAGGCCGGCAGGTTGGATACCGCTAGTTTTATCTCTGAGTAGCACGTGTTGTTATGTGGACAACATACACGTTGTTAGTAGCAACATGGCTGTCCTTTCTAACCTCCGTGGTATCTTTGACCTGTAGAATACAAAGTGACGTCACAAACGTTACGAAAATATCCTAAAGGAATCCTCTACAGCGACGAAAGTAGCTTTTCTTAATTTAAAACTTTTTTAGGGACCGTGAAAGACATGCTTCAGTATCGTCACAATGGTGCTGTTGTACTTACGTCACGTGGGACAAAACACAAAGTGACGTCATGGGTAAAAGGTAAAGCAATCCCATTACATGCCTGGACAGGCCCTTAGGGTTCCAGGAGGTTGAGGCTCCCAGATTTCTAGACAGTGGGCCCATGAAGGTGGTAAGGTTGTCAGCCCTACGCACCGGCCGCCTCTACCCCCAAGAAATATTCTTGGTACTCATTTCTGTTAGAGGCTGAGTCGACCCTAGGGGCATATTGCGACCGAAAGGATTATGTCAATGAAAAATTCCAATGACACCATCGGGAATCGAACCCGCGACCTTCCGACTTGTAGCGCAGTGCCTTAACCAACTGCGCCACCGCGTGGCTAGTATTATGTATATATGACTTAGATAGCTATATACGAAAATCTGGCACGAATTTGGCTCTATTATAATAGGGCGGGAGTGCTTACTTATCATGTCTGACGAGATTTCTTTGAGGTTACATGAAGGACAGCCGAGAAATCCGTACTGCAGGAATGAAACTTGCGCATGGGAATTTCACTACAAGAGTTTGGTCATTTATGTAGGCTATGTGGCGTCAAATGGCCGATCCCAGTGGCCGTGCGGTCTAAGGCGTGGGTCTTCGGCCGCTCGCTTACTAGGATCGTGGGTTCGAATCCCACCGGGGGCATGGATGTTTGTGTTGTGTTGTGAAAAGACGGTTGTGGACCGTAAGTGACATGAAAGGACGAAAAAGGATTAATACAGAACAAAAATGGATCAAAGGGGAAAGCCCAGGAATTAGTTAAAAAAAAAAAAATCCCACCGGGGGCATGAATGTTTGTGTTGTGTTTGTTGTAAGGACGGTAATATGGAACGTAAAGTGACATGAAGGACGAAAGGATTTAACCAGTACAAAAATGGATCAAAGGGAAAAAACCCCGGACAGGCAAAAAAAAAATCCCACCGGGGGCATGGATGTCTGTCTCTTGTGGGTGTTGTGTGTTGTCAGGTAGAGGTCTCTGCGACGAGCTGGTCCCTCGTCCAGAGGAGTCCTACCGAGTGTGGTGTGTCTAAAGTGTGTGATCATAAAACCTCGACGAAACGAGGAGGCCCAGGCCTATATAGGGCTGTCGAGCCATAGGAAAAAAAATATATATATATATGTCGTCAAATGAAGGGACAGTTTATTCAGTGGCTTAAGCACAATTTGATTAGAGTGTGAGCCCCTACCAAATTTTGATATAGCTCTCTGCACGATTATTCTGCGATAGAAGTGTTATAATGTGTAAGTTTTATTCACAGTGGCCCTATCAGAACCGCCTTTATAGTTCTTAAACAGATTTTATGGAAACCGACAAATCTATCATCTGATTATGATGCGTTTGCTTAATTCTCTTTCCATGACTTGAGGGCCCAAAGTACACATCTGGTCTATCTCGTCAAGTACTCTCATGAGCGAAAATATTTTGGGTAAACATAATCCATATTTACAAAATATTCATCCACTATTTGAGAGACTTTTAAAGTTAATATATGTATAAAGACCACTGCTTTCTAGATAGCTATATCAATGTGCGGAAGATTTCGCATATGAAAAATGTCCGCTATCTCGTGCAAAAACCGAATATAAAGCTTATATAATGAACACGTGGAACTCACAGTGGACAAACGGCAATAATGGCTCAACCACAAAAGATCTTTTCTTCCCTGATGTACACAGCCGTCTAAAGTGTACACAATTCATGCCTGATTTTATAACAACACAATTTACATCCGGCCATGGTAAATTTCGTTCGTACTTCAGAAGATTTGATATAAAAGTAGAGAATGGATATGAATGTACTTGTGGGGGTGAACAAACAGTAGAACATCTACTATTTGATTGCCCCATATTCGGACACAGGAGATTTTCCCTTTAAATGCACTTAAACAAATGTAATATTAGTTACAATAAGCCACTGTACAATATATTTAGTAGAAACTGTTGTCAAAAACATTTCATTAATTTTATACAGCATATTAATAGAAAATTGTAAGTAACAATATTGTTATTATATGTACTTGGTTAAACTTTAACCCTAATATACACATGTAAAATAGGGTTTGTTTTTGGAAAAAAAAAAAATGTGCGGTACCGGAAGTAACCACCGTCGATCGCCACGCTGCAGCCCGATTTAAGTATGCAGCTCATTGCATTTAGGCTACCTAGACAGGAGATAGACGTCATACATAAACAGAAGGTACACATTAATGCCTCCCTGAGGGGTATATGAGACCTCACTTGTTTGCTTTTCTTAATGGAATTTGTGCCTGTTGCTTACATAGAGTCATGGGCCCAATGGACTCGTAACATTTTATAATTTTGTTTCTTACGAGGAAATACTCGTACAAACTGTGTTTTTAGGAAGTAAATGTCATTGCTACAGTAAATCTGTTGACGGTAGTTTTATTTACACGATTATACACCGTAGTCTTCACTATGGCCCTGTCATGTCGTGTCTTGTGTCATGTTTTACATAGAGTGTATATGCTGTGTACCCCTGTGTCTATACTATCTACCGATGAATATTAACTGGTTTCTTGTATATTTTCAAACTGTGGAAATGGCTTACAATATGTTAGGAGGAAGATATCTTGGTAAGTAATAAAATTTTGAAATTCACAAACCACTTAAAACGCCATTCAGAAGTGTATATCTGTATAGATATGTTATAGCTACAATTCTTAGTCTAGATACTCAAAAGTTTAGCTTACAGTTTGGTGGACCGATGAACACCAGTTCTTAATGCTGAATATTGAAGTCTTTTAGACATGGAATTCTGTAGATTTGTATATACTGACAACGTTTCGGGGGAATCTGATGCCTCTATCTTCAGGGTTTATGAAGTTCAAATATTCTTATCCTAAAAGACTTGAATCTTCCTCAACAGCTCTATGAGAACTTCACGCACTTTGTTACAAATATTTGCGCGCGGATCGTCTCTTACTAGAGCAAAACGCGTCCTCGGGTTTCGAATGGAAGAGGCGGGCTTCAGATGTGGAGTAGAGCTCCTAAACATAGAATTGCGGAAAGCTGACAAGGGGTGGACTACCCAATTACGTGTTGCGCATGAGGCAAACAGACTTTCACTATAACAAATTGTAATGTTACAAGACGTTACAAAGGGAGTCGGATTTTTAAGGTGGAAGAATATCGATAGAGGGCGTCTGAGGGAGAATACGTGTACTTGGACGTAAGACACAGATAGTTGACAAAGAATGAAAGCACTACATATCGAGTACCTTGGTCATTTGTGTTCTTCACTTAGTACTTAAGGATAATTGAATGAATCACTATGAGGTGCACTGAGTATGTAGCACGCATGAAGGACATGGATTGCGAAATGCATAAAAAATATTGGTTGTATATCTTCAGGGAAAGAGACCACTTCAGGAACGTAGATTTAGTTGACAGGATAATAATAAAATGTATCTCACAGAAATGTAATGTGATGGTAGGGTCCAGTTTTGGAGTTTTGGGTTCTTGTGAACACAACAATGAACCACGGACTCCATATAAGTTAGGGATGATTTGACTACCAGCTAAATACTACCAAATTTTCAAGATAGAACCTGCACCATAAAATTCATTTAGTTCTAAGCCTACAAAAATACGGCAAACTACAGCCTTCTAGAACACACTGCTGAAACGCGAAATCTTACGAATTTAACAACACTGTCACGCGGAGACTTTTCTCACAAACAGACGTCAGAAGCTTTCAATCTACGGCAAACAAATGTTGCTTTACTTTCGCACTCTGCAGGGCATGGAAAGTGGGAAATGTTGTGGTAGCCATCAGACGTCTGTAACTTAACAGACCGGTACTTTGTACTTTGTACGTCACAGCTTTGCTGTTCCTTGTCCCACCAGCAGAGTTCAGCTATTCTTGTGTGTGCACGAAACAGTCACTTATGCGTGCACGATAGAGTAACTTATGCTTGCACGATACAGTAACTTATGCGTGCACGATAAGTCACTTATGCATGCACGATAAGTCACTTATGCGTGCACGATACAGTAACTTATGCGTGCACGATACAGTCACTTATGCTAGCACGATACAGTAACATGCGAGCACGATACAGTAACTTATGCGTGCACGATACAGTAACTTATGCGTGCACGATACAGTCACTTATGCGAGCACGATACAGTAACTTATGCGTGCACGATACAGTAACATGCGAGCACGATACAGTAACTTATGCGTGCACGATACAGTAACTTATGCGTGCACGATACAGTCACTTATGCGTGCACGATACAGTAACTTATGCTTGCACGATACAGTAACTTATGCGTGCACGATAAGTCACTTATGCATGCACGATAAGTCACTTATGCGTGCACGATACAGTAACTTATGCGTGCACGATACAGTCACTTATGCGAGCACGATACAGTAACATGCGAGCACGATACAGTAACTTATGCGTGCACGATACAGTAACTTATGCGTGCACGATACAGTCACTTATGCGAGCACGATACAGTAACTTATGCGTGCACGATACAGTAACATGCGAGCACGATACAGTAACTTATGCGTGCACGATACAGTAACTTATGCGTGCACGATACAGTCACTTATGCGTGCACGATACAGTAACTTATGCTTGCACGATACAGTAACTTATGCGTGCACGATAAGTCACTTATGCATGCACGATAAGTCACTTATATGTGCACGATACAGTAACTTATGCGTGCACGATACAGTCACTTATGCTAGCACGATACAGTAACATGCGAGCACGATACAGTAACTTATGCGTGCACGATACAGTAACTTATGCGTGCACGATACAGTCACTTATGCGAGCACGATACAGTAACTTATGCGTGCACGATACAGTAACTTATGCGTGCACGATACAGTAACTTATGCGTGCACGATACAGTAACTTATGCGTGCACGATACAGTAACTTATGCTAGCACGATACAGTAACATGCGAGCACGATACAGTAACTTATGCGTGCACGATACAGTAACTTATGCGTGCACGATACAGTCACTTATGCGAGCACGATACAGTAACTTATGCGTGCACGATACAGTAACTTATGCGTGCACGATACAGTAACTTATGCGTGCACGATACAGTAACTTATGCGTGCACGATACAGTAACTTATGCGTGCACGATACAGTAACTTATGCGTGCACGATACAGTCACTTATGCTAGCACGATACAGTAACTTATGCGTGCACGATACAGTAACTTATGCGTGCACGATACAGTCACTTATGCTAGCACGATACAGTAACTTATGCGTGCACGATACAGTAACTTATGCGTGCACGATACAGTCACTTATGCTAGCACGATACAGTAACTTATGCGTGCACGATACAGTAACTTATGCGTGCACGATACAGTAACTTATGCGTGCACGATACAGTCACTTATGCGAGCACGATACAGTAACTTATGCGTGCACGATACAGTAACTTATGCGTGCACGATACAGTAACTTATGCGTGCACGATACAGTAACTTATGCGTGCACGATACAGTCACTTATGCTAGCACGATACAGTAACATGCGAGCACGATACAGTAACTTATGCGTGCACGATACAGTAACTTATGCGTGCACGATACAGTCACTTATGCGAGCACGATACAGTAACTTATGCGTGCACGATACAGTAACTTATGCGTGCACGATACAGTAACTTATGTGTGCACGATACAGTAACTTATGCGTGCACGATACAGTAACTTATGCGTGCACGATACAGTAACTTATGTGTGCACGATACAGTAACTTATGTGTGCACGATACAGTAACTTATGTGTGCACGATACAGTAACTTATGTGTGCACGATACAGTAACTCTGTATCTCTAAGGCACTATCTTAATTCGTTGGGGCGGAAACCTGAAAGGTGATGAAGCAATCTCGTTTCTGTGATTTGCGAGATTTATAACAGTGACACTAACAATATGGGTCTTTTTATTAACATACGTCAGAAATAATGACTACAGGGTCTTACGTTTATTTGCCTTACTGTTGGTAAAATCCCCAACATTTGTTCGACTTCGATGCTTTTGAGGGTTTTCGTGAATTCTGTGACAGCTTTCTTGTTACACAGAATTAAATATTTTCTGACATATTGAATACCTGTCAAATGCTTATGGAAGACACTGTACAATAGATTGACATGCTTAGTTCTTCCTTATCCGTAAAACTAAATTCTGTGAACTTAACTAAAATTATTCTAAATTATTCAATATAGAAAACTAGCGGAAGTCTAAAATAATGCCCTAATCTCTAGGTTCGTAAATCTCCTTGACTCTTACTGTATAATTATATCTGTCTAGGTTTATAATTCTGTTCTTTTGTACTTTTAATTTTCAACTTGCTTACACTGAAAATAGGAAGAAGACATTTTGGTAAGTACAAAGCTACCCAATGTTTTCGCAGAATAATTAAACTCGTTATATTAAATTGTACCACACTGTAACAAGTCACTTTACTTCACTTCTAAGCACACTGCATCAAAGAGCACCTGTGTGATCTAGTCTACATCTCATGTACAATTATTCCCCTTAGCCCCTTACAAAGCGCACTTGTAGCTTATGGTACTGGGAAACACTGTGTACGGCATGACCTTCTGCATCCTCAGGTTGCGGATGGAGGTGACGGCTTGAAGATATGGAGGGTAGCTGCGAATATACTGAATATACAGTAGCGGACTGCCGATAAGGGGCGGACTTCCAGTTTTGGAGTTGGGCGGTGGGCTCACAGTTTCTCGCTGTAAATAATACCATAACAGTCCCTCGCCATAAGGGAGAAATACAAGAAATGGCACAGTTGGACTGTTTCGTAACTGAAATTAGACATGAGACAGAAGTAGGGTATGAGGAGATGGTGTGGATTACTCCGGCTCAGAATGGGCTAGTACACCTTCGATTTCAGTAAAAGTGGTAGTGTTTCAGCAAATGCTGAGCTTCTGAAGAAGGCCTCAGTTGGACAGAGTTAGTTCCATTGTCAAAGACTTAGCACCATTCAAAACCTCAGGATCTCAAGAAGATTAGCCTGTTGCCCGCTGAGATATGACCTACGTAGTTCGTACATAAGTACCGACGTTTCAGAGGAACCTGATGCCTCAATCTTCAGGTTAGAGGCAGGTTAATTCTTCTGCCCTTAACATGGAGGAAGCTGGTTCCTCCGCAACGTCAGTATTTTTCTGCCAGACTACACGGCGTCATATGTCAGAAGGCTGTAATCTTCATCGTCACTACCGTGAGAAACTCAAAGCTTCAAGACGTCACAATCCACAGTCGCGAAGTCTGTGTTGTTCTTGACAGGGCTTTAGACAGTAGCAAGACAAACAGCCTGGTGGGAATCTCAGAAAAGAATTGCTCAGATGTTACAGCGAAATGCATAAACTGTTCTGTTTCTAGTGCTCTTTCGCGGTCTATTTCTGTCTCGAGAAATTGCGGGTCATGTATCTCCGAACAGTCGATACCTATTCCCGGCTGGCTCTGGTGCCGATGCGCCAATTCACAGCACTCGGTGCCCCACACGGAGTTCCGCTGCGGTCTGGATTTATGTATCGTATTACATTTGTTTCAGGCAATACACAATTAACATATAGGCCTACGTATCAACAATAGTTTTACAGTGTCACGTGGTTAAATGAAAAACGGCCTTCTACCCCGAAAGTCCCTAATATATAGAGCAAACCTCAAAGCAAAGTATATTCCAATGAACCAAAACTGCGTAATGCGAAAAGGCATGGATAATAATTTACCGTAAAATTGTTTTGTTGAATATTTATGATTTTCCGCTCAGTAATAATATTATTGGGTAAATATACAGTTTTTTTCTTAAATTTATTGTAAAAAAAATATCTGTCAAAACTTAAGCTCAGCTGTATTCATACGAATTTAGTGGATAGCATGAAGAAAGTGGAGAACAAAAACAAAAAAGAAAATATAGAAAGTAGGAGATACAAGTGGGTATAAGGTAAAAGGAGAGAGGGAATGGAAAGAAGAAAACATACAAGACCGGAAAAGAAAGTTATAAAGGAATATGAAGGGTAGAAAGCAAGCTAACAAGGAAGATAGGAAAGAGGGAGAAATAAGTAATGAAGTGTGTAAAGGTAACTTTAATAAAGAGCCCTCTACTTAGGTTTCTGTTGCACTAAATCATTACACAGGACAGCACTGTGCAATGTTTGTCTTTTGAGGCCCGCTAATAAAGGAGAAGGCTTTCATTTTCATGAGGTTCTGTTAATGGGGGATTGTACTAAGTGAAGGGCTATGTGGTTATGCGTCCATGATCATGTGGATATTAACCAATATGTTATAATATTCTAAAAACACAGAATTGGCCTGCAACCAAAACGTGACGAAGAAACCTTAGTAAGCACAGAAAAGAAAGGCTTTTCTAAACAGATTAACTTTGCATCGAAACGTGTACTTATCTAGTTATAAGCCCTACGTAATTACCACACTCATTCCAATACGAAATATTATTGTGTACAGCGCTGCAAGGAAAAACATAATGCTTCATCTGATCAGTAAGTACTCTTAAATACAAAAGGAGAATTTGTTCCAAATTTTCGTAAGAGAACTCCTACGTTTAATCTGATAATCATCTATTATGTCCTGATTTCCGTAATTCAGATTCATATTAACGGATCTGAAGTGTCCAATATCCATATCAGATTCATCCTAGTGTAGATAATTCACTTGTTATATAAGTGGTTTTAAGACTCATGTAATTTTTTTTCACATGTTTTGGCTTACGACTAAAGGAACAGGAAGAACATTCAGTAAGTATGAAGCTAATAAGCCACTTAGTCTTGTAAGCAACGGCTTCATTTGAAACGACATGAACACGTGTAACTTCATGCTTCAGAACCAGAACGACTGATCTTACTTTGTAACACATCACTCAGTAAAAAGCACGTGTTAATGTGACAGTAACACTTTTGTATCTCTTTTGTGAATTTATTCATCATACTTGCTGCGGTATAACAGGCCGGTATAGCTCAGTCGGTATAATGACTAGGCTATGGCCTGGACTCAACCCGGCAGGGATGAGGTTTTCTTCTCTCCTCAAAAGGGTCCAGACCGGCTCTGGGACCCACCCCGGCTCTGGGGCCCACCCCGGCTATGGGGACCACCCTGGCTCTGGGGCCCACCCTGGCTCTGGGGCCCATACCTGCTCTGGGGCCCACCCAGCCTCCTATTCAGTGGGTATTCATTCTGCCTTTTTTCGTGTCGGGAATCAAAGTTTCAAGAAAGTTTATTCTCACGTTGCATGAAACTAATTGCTTGAAACCGTCGACCAACTAGAACGTATAATGGGATTGGCAAAGGTATGTCACGCGTCCAGGAGCTGAGATAAACTTTAAGTAAAAAAAGTATACCGTATTGTGCAAGGGAGTAGGTAGTTTATAAAACGGACCAAATAAATAGATACCAATAGAGGAAAGAATAAGAGAATGATGGAGGAAGAAATTAAGTAAAACGTGGATAGTAAAAGCTGGAGTGAGAATGAAATAAGTCTGTCTTAGATTCGCAAACTGAAGAGTGTTTCGTCTGTGGTTTGACAGCAGACCACAGGGACAGCCTTGGATCCGTCTGTATGTCATAGAGTGCTGGGAAGTGTAGGCGGTGGAGAGGTGCGGGCTCCATTCTGTAAGCTATTCGGAGATTTGTTTTGTTCAAGCAGTGTTTGGTTTCCCTCGATCCGGCACAAATTAGTCCAGAGCGAGTACACACAGACACGGACTGCTGAGTTAGGCTGTAGACCACTGGCGACCGCCTCCTTAATATACACGGTGATTCAAGGAAAGGTCAGTATTTTCGGAGGTGATAGTATCGCTCATTGTGATAAAAAAAACGTTTATATGAACATGTGTCTAATTCTGAATGGTTACCGAAACAGAGATGTTTGAATCTCCAGACCTAACTCCGTTATATTTTTGTTTGTGGGGTTGGATTAAGTTTACAAAACAAAAACAAAAAGGTGGGTATACGAAACGAATTGCTCGCTCGCATTTTGGATGCTGCTGCCCGTATAAAGAAACGCGCAAATCACCTCAGACGAATAACACGCGATCTTCGCACACGAGTTGCAAAGTGCACTGAGGTTGACGGTGGGATTTTCGAACATTTATTGTGAACTGTAACAAATTTGTCACTTCTGTGTAACAAATTTGTCATTTAAACATTAAATTAAAATTAAATTAACACTAATTAAGTTCTCTTTCTTTATTACCATTCACAATGTTTTTATATTTGTGGATTCAATAGGCTACCCAAAGAGCCTGATACTATATCACTCGAAGAGAGAGCTTGTATGGCAATTTAATGTCGCCGGCAACAATAAAAAGTACTTACGTCTTTACTAACGTGCCCAATAGTTTTGCCCTATTTTAGCCAAATTTGGAATTTCTGGACAGATTATCATGAAAGTTCCCAATATCAGATATCACTCAAATCGGTCTAATGGGAGTCGCGCTCTACATGCGCAGAGACTGACGGGCAGACGGAGACAGGCAGACAAATAGACAGACAGACAGACGAAGTAGCGGACATGACGAAGGTAATAGGCGCTTTCCGCGAGTACGCGAACGCGCCAAACAAAATTGGTGGGCAATAAATTTCGCCTTGTTGCAGGTATGAACACCAAATTTCGTAATCACTGCATTCTTTAGCTCCTAGTTCTTTAAAAACAGCGAATTATTTGAATAGTTTTGAACTTATAAACTGCTAGGAATGCACCCAACAAACATTAAGGCCCTGTTACTGTAACTATTGATTCAATTCGATAGTTAATTCACTCGATCAGTTTGGTAGGTAGTTAGATACGTAGCCTTACTGCAGTGCTTATGCCTGGAGGGGGCGAAGAAAACACGAAATAACTCAATCTGGATAGCCGAGTTTCTGGACGTGACTTGAACGCGGGACCTTCTAAATACGAAGCAGGAATGCGTTAGGCGTTCTTAACGAAGCAAAGAAAGGCCTTATGTGGACACCATATCAGCCTGTCTCTAGGTGACCTAGTGTCAGCGACTAAACCTTTCGTCTAACTTTTATGAAATTCGGTAAGGGACTTCCTTACATAAACGTCTTAAGCAAGTATGAGTTTTGTGAAAATTGGCGCAGTGATAGTCATATTTTACTTCAGGGTGTAAATGAATTTCTACCCATGATTTCCATATTTCATTACCCGCTTTGGTTATATCAAGTGTACAACATCTCCGCCTTATCTCAGGGCGTCAATAAAATACAGCCCACAGTTTCTACATTTTTCGTCCCATCTGGTTAAAATTCGGTTCAAAATTTCGCCATCATCTTATCTTCCCCGTCAGCAGAAGCTCCGCAGTTTTAGGCTTATTGTGCTGCCTTATGTTGTTCTGCCAGCACAAATTCACTACCCCTGTGTCTCTTACAAACAGACACAGGTCTTTTAGTGAAACCGTGCTTATATCTTTAGAAATTATAGCGTTGGCGAGCCAAGGGTTCGCAGCAGCAAATAATATGGTAACAGCTTCAGTCTCCATCTTGCAAAATCACTATCAAACAGGCCCATCATATTCAAGCGCTTCTTCACAGGAGCATCGCCTGTGAGGTATGCAACTACCGTTCTCAGCTGATGCCTGCTTAATTTAAGCAGATCCTCAGCTCTTTTATTACATGGTCTACTAATAGAAAGTTTACCATGTCTGTGACCTGGTAAATTTTTCCAGGCAACGAAACAACTTCATTAAATGTACTTTATATGTTTATTGTCGATTTGAATTAAAATGTCTATAAGAGATCTGAAACAATGCTGTTGGGCATTTATAATTTTCGTGAAAATCAATGCAGGGAAGGCCATAATTTTCTGACGGGGTGTATGAAATTACATTTATGCACGTAATGTGAAACCGCATGTTATTTAGATAGTGAAGAAATTCTTGCTTTGAAAAGTCTGTATGCTGTTTTACGGAGTACACCATTTTGAAACTTATTTATCTTAGTTACTAAGTCAGACAATAGTTTTCTGTAGTTGGTAAGTTAATTAATCAGTCAGACTGGTATAGTCATTTATTTACGGGATAAGTAAGTCACTGACTAGTTGAAAATGGCCGTATTTCTTGTCAAAGTTGTTTTGCTGGCTTTTCTGCGTGCCTCAGAAATCAAGGCTTTAAAAAGGAAGATTAACTCTAAATTTATTTAAAGGTCCAGATCGTACCGCGCAGTGAATACACTCTGCCTCCGTTACAAAAACCAACTGGCTAGAAATGTGTAGGAAAATGATCTCGGTTTGTTCTGAGATCCATGCAGAACACATAAATGCAATCGATGGGAGGAATGTGGAATTTCTTAATGTTAACCCTGCAGATACATAAAGTAACCACTGGACTTTAAAGGGTAATATAATGGATTTTTCTGCAGAAAAGACCTGAGCAGTGCTTCTTCTGTGTTGTCAGAGTGGGTCCTGTGAGAGTCTAATGTCTCCTGGAGAACGGATGGCAGGCAGTGTACCAGGCCTGCTGGACAGTCTGTCCTGTGGGTCCACAGCAGACATCAGCTGTGCAGAGACGGAGCCCAGCATCCCTCAAATCGCACAAGCCTGTTTCCGTCACCTGGAGAATTTCGGCCTTCGTACGCTGGGCATATTTCGAGTCAGCAGCTCCAAGAAAAGGGTCAGACAGGTAGGTACAAGTAACTGACTTCACTGACGTCTGAGTGCTGAAATCCGAGTTCAGTCCCTGGACAGTATATGTGAGATTTGCAGTAAACCGAATGAAATTGGTATTGACGTTTTCGAGTTATGTGGTACTCCCTGCAGATCATCTTTCCACCATTGCTCCTTTCTTGTCTGACGTCATTTGCAGTGGCCGGTACAGTAGACCTTTCTGAGGCCTTAGTATCAAGATACTTTGAACCCGCTTGTCATTAACCTTTATTGGCCAAACGGGCCGCCCATGTAACGTTAAATGGAACTCTTTAAGGACGAAAGGGAAAAGGCTGTCTCACTCAGGCATACAGGGATGGGCATTTAAAATGAAAGTAACTCTGGCCGTCAACAGCTATATTGGGATAAAAATAAAGGATAATGAACAAATTTTCCGGTAATAAAACATGAATATTTTGATATTCCTAATACTGAAACTCGATCCTGAACGATTTCCATCAGTTCGTACCCTCGCAACAACAGCCATCTTAAAACTATTGTCTTCCCAGATTTATAAGGGGGGTTTCAGCCAACCCTGTATATGGCACGAAGCATCTGTTTGTGTAACTGTCTTTATTCCTCGCCTATTTTATTTTTCTTAAGCCAAAATGTTCTCCAGAGCTCTTTGTTCCGAAACAGGCGTGACTTCTTTTCCTTAGACGTGTGATGTATAGTCTCGGCTTTCGGAGCTTAGTCGCAGCGTATGCTGAACCTGTTCGAATGTTTCGTTGTGTATTGCATCCTGAAGATGGCGCCTGAAACGCACGCCGAAACTTTGGAACACCTTCGACATGACAATGCGGCGAAACTCTGAAAGACTAAGTTTACACACCTGAAATTCCGATTATGCAAGAAACAACGTCACACTACCCTTCAAAGCAACGGGAAAAATTATTCATATAGACCTTATAATACCCGTTTAGAGTCACAGTAATCAGCCCACAATTGTATTTTGAATCCCACGTATATTTCGTGCCGTTCTTTACACTGAAACATATGGAGGTGGTTCCTTCCTTACGTGATCAATTAAGGATCTTGAGATGGACAGGGCGTGTAGCACAAGCCAAATCCTGGGCCCACCCAGCCTCTAGTTCATTGAAAAATAAAAGACTCTTTAACGGCAGGTGGGGAGTGGGGGGGGGGGGGGTAGGAGTCAAACTGCTGGGGAGCGAAATTAACCTCTCACCACCATCTATTGCCAAGTCTAAGAATGACTGGAGCTACACCTCTATTCCACCATAAGTCTTCATGGCTTGCACAGGAACATTAATTTTTATGTTATTTCATAGTGTGTAAACTAATTTTTGCACAGTTATGTTCTCACCCTTCAAATTAACATATAAAAGCCTGACTTGTTCCCCAGTACTCCCTGATTATCTTGGAAGAAGCAACAAATGTGTCAGCTGTGTGGATTTCCAAAATGTTTAGCAGCGTGACTTTGTTTGCTTTTGAACGGGACAAAGACAAGGAATATAATATTCACTCACTCAACCAACGAATGCACTATTATAATTAAACTCTCACTAGTACCCTACATATGTTTCGGCCCCATTGTGGCCATCATCAGGGGTAACTTGTTACATATATATATACATCACTTTACACTGTCCAATTTGGCACTGTAAAGTGAAGTATATATATATATATAACAAGTTACCCCTGATGATGGCCACAATGGGGCCGAAACATATGTAGGGTACTAGTGAGAGTTTAATTATAATTAGGGTTCGGATATTTATGACATGTCATATTTTTATTCGGGCTTCTATTTTCATTCGTAACTGAAATTGAACACTAATTGGGTTATTCTAATCACAATCAGACTGTATTTATTTTGCATATAAATGCATATTTAGGTCACTTTTATGTTTTAGGTCATATTTGTAGTTAAGATGCATATTTTGGTTATATTTTGAGGATACAATTCATATTTTGGTTATATTTTGAGGATACAATTCATATTTTGGTTATATTTTGGGATAAAATTCTTATGCGTCATGTTTTAAAACTATATTTTGGGATGACTGTACTTCCAAGAAAGAGTCACTGTTATTTTGACATAGCTGTAATTGGTATGTATACAAGGAGACAATGAAGTAGCGGTAAGTTTCAACCCTTGGTGGTTACATTAAATGCAGGTAGCCCCCAACCCTTCTAAGGATAATATTGTGGAAGTAGGAATGCAGTTGCCCTAATCCTATAACCTTTCTTACTTGTAACTGCATTTCTCAGGCATTTACAAGGAATCCTTCAGTTAGTTACGATGCCGAAAGTGAAGTGTTCTGAAAGTGCGAAGTTAAGAGTTTCCGTTAAAGATTTTGGCGAGGAATATTTTAGTTCTGATGGACGAATTCTGTTCTGTAAACTTTGTGAAGTTAAAGTTACAGCTGGTAAACGATTTAATGTGCAACAACATTGTGATACGGCAAAACATAAAAATAGTTTGAGCAGACAAACTAGTCATCAAAGCAGGCAACGACTTCTGTTCGATAACACTGCAACACCTTCACCAGCAAACAAAACAACGGAATTTTCAAAGGACCTGTGTGAAATGATGGTGTCTGCCAACATACCACTAAACAAAGTGAACAATGAGCAGTTCAAATCTTTCTTGGAGAAATACACGACTCATTTAGTTCCAGACGAATCAACACTACCAAAAAGCTATGTACCTGCCTGTTATGAAGATGTTCTAAACAGAATTAGATGTACTGTGGGCGACAATAAGGTTTGGGTTTCGATTGATGAAACAACGGATGTCTGCGGCAGATATGTAGCGAATGTCGTCATTGGCACGCTCTTTGCTGACCGTCCTGGTGACATATTCCTTCTTGATTCCGAAGTTCTTGATACAGTAAACCACTCCTCTATCGCTGTACTTTTCGATAACGCCATGAAACTCTTGTGGAAAGGTGACGTTAAGCGAGACAATATCCTCCTTTTTGTAACGGACGCTGCACCGTATATGGTAAAAGCTGCCAAGGGCCTCAAAATGCTTTATCCAAAAATGGTCCATTTAACATGTCTGGCTCATGCCCTGCACAGAGTTGCCGAAGAAATTAGACATAGTTATACTGAAGTCGACAAGTTGATCTCGAACGTTAAGAAAATGTTCGTTAAAGCTCCATTGAGGGTGCAGAAATTCAAACAACTCGCACCTACATTGCCTCTTCCTCCTCAGCCGGTACTCACTCGATGGGGTACCTGGCTCGATGCTGCTGAGTACTACTGCGAAAACTACGCAGTTATTGAAGAAATTGTTAATACGTTTGACAGCAGTGACGCATTTTCTATCACAATTATTAAACAACTATTTTCCAGTAGTTTGTCAGGAAGTCTGGCTTATATAAAATCTACCTATGGAGGCACAGCAACTACAATTTCTCGCCTAGAGGCAGTTGGTACAGATCTACATGAAAGTTTGGAGCTGATCAAGGGAGTAAGGTGCGTTATAGGGCGAGCAAGAAGCAATATATGTGATGCTGTGAAATCAAAACTTAATACAGTGCTGCGTCGAAACGATGGTTATGCGACAATGTGCAAAATAAGCGACATTCTAAGCGGAAATGAAGTTACACTGGGAGTAGATGAACCAGCGTTAAACAGCAATGATTTAACCCTCTTCAAATATGCTCCGGTGACGTCTTGCGATGTCGAAAGGAGCTTCTCAAGTTACAAGACCATATTGAGCGACAATCGAAGAAGATTTTCATTGGAGGCCTTGAAAATGCACATCGTTCTATATTGTAATGCTGCCAAGAAAGCAGAATGAAGAAAGGTACGTAATATTTTGAAATTTGTTTATTTATTTATTTATTTGTAATTAATGAATTTGATATGCATGAAATGTTCTTCTTTTAATTTGTCTTCTTTTTTATAGGAACATGTATTCTCAACATCTGATGCTGATCCAAAACGAGGCATTTACAACTTAAAGCTACTGAGGCTTTTGATTAAAATTGCTAGGAAATCAAGTAATGTAATAGTTGTACATGCATATGGAAATAAATAACATGATTGAAATACAAAACAACTTTTAATTTTAGCAAATAGTTTTTCATAAACAATTAGGTCATATTTTGCCTTTTTTAGGTCATATTTAGCTATTTTTGGGGCATATTTGTATGCATATTTCTCGGTTTTTTAGGTCATGAACATCCAAACTCTAATTATAATAGTGCATTCGTTGGTTGAGTGAGTGAATACTAATACTAAGATGCACGGTGAACACAAAGTAAAATTAAGGAATATAATGTGTGTTCTGTTTTACCACATAAACCACAGACCTGCCAGTCACTCAGACTACAGACCAGTCAGTTCGAACCTAATGGCAGAAACAGTGATATAAATATAGTTGAAGTTCCAGTATGCGTACATCATGAACTTGTTGAAAAGCAAACAGAGTTAGAGGTGGAGGTTACACCCAACTGGAAGAATATATGTAATTTCTTTATTGTGTGATTATGTTGTATAGTTAAATAGCAAGAACTGTGTTTTCAATCCATCACTTCTTACTTCAAGCACTTGTGTCCTATTTGTATCCTTCATTCTATTTTAAAACCAATCATTTGGTAGAAAAGTATATGTAATATAGTGCAGTAGCATTATCTGGTGATAAAGGAAAACTGGTTACCGGAAGGGAAATCCCCAAGACAACAAATTTAATGCATGTTTTAACAGCCTGAGTACACCAACTAAAGTTTAGTATAAGATGTCATTTTCATGTTTACAAAGTATGTTTAGTAATACTGATGTTTATGGGAGAATGCCAGGATAGTAAGTCCAGCCTTCAAATAACCTCAGTCCTCTTCTTCCAAATCCTTCCCTCATAATCATGTTGCATTCTACAGCACAGGTGAGATATCATTATTAAATAAGCCAGGAAACAACCAGATACCTCTTCATCAACAGTCCCTCACTAAAGTATCTGACTTAAGTACACTAGCCTATTGAACAATCTGACTTAAGTACATTAGCCTACTGAACACTCTGATAGTAGAATTCCAGAATTCATTGTTCTGATGCAAATCACGTTATTAAACATGATGTTCAGCTAGTTTTCATTCATTTAACTTACACTCTTAATATTATTCATACATCTCAGTCTTCTACATGACCACTTTTCAGGAGGTTTATTCATCAAAATTCTGCATTCCTTCCATGTCTCTCATCTTAACTACATGTACAGCCCAGTGTAGTCTTCTAGATTTCACTATCCTAAATATACTGATGACTCATGTAAATCACAAAGTTCTGCATTATGTAATCACCTACATTTCTCTTTCACACCAGCCTTCTAAATCCCCATGTGTGTTCCTAAGTTATTTGATTGTAAAATAAGCATAACTGATATGTTTTATGCAAAGTAAGGCATCATGCAAAAGTTATTGTCCATAAATTCAGTGACTGGAGAACAGAATTTATTAGTCAGATGCATTACATATTCGTTACTTCAAATCAGATCAGAAGGCTATAGTCCTGGATGTTTCACTTGTCTGGCATAGGTCTTTAGTATCCTGGATATTTCACTTGGCTGCCATGTTGTCATTCCAGCTTCGCGAGGACTTTGACTGTGGAAAGGACATCAGTCTTGGAGAAGATCACTGTCCGCATGATGTGGCAACATTGCTCAAAGAATACTTCAGAGACCTACCAGAGCCTCTGCTCTGCAGAGACCTTTATCAGGCATTTGTTCAAACACAAAGTAAGAATTGTTGATTTAACATAAATAGATGTTTATCTGTGGGCCGGGATAGCGTAGTCAGACTCGCTACGAGCTGGACGGTCCGGGGCCCACCCAGCCTCCTGTACAATGGGTACTGGGTCATTCCCGGGGGTAAAGCGGCTGGGGCGTGGGGTTGAACACCCACCCCCATCTAGCACCGAGGTTAAAGAAAGAGTAGAGCTATACCTTTACTCCCCCTCTGGGCCTTCATGGCCTGTTCTAGGATGAACTTTACCTTGTTGCTTTACCTTTTAGATGTTTGTCTAACAAAGTTGAAACTTTCATGAGTAGTTATACAAGCCGTAGAATAATAGGCCCAATCTGTGAAGGAGGAAGATGGAGAAGGAGGTACAATAACGAGCTGTACTCCATTTATAAAGATCCACCCATCAGAAGAATAGTAAAATCACTAAGATTGAGATGGGCAGGACATGTGGCACGGATGGATGATACAGAGATACCTAAAAAGATATTAAGCGGAAACCCCGGAGGACAAAGAGGGCGTGGTCGACCGAGAACCAAGTGGTTGGATGGAGTTGAGGAAGATCTACGGAAAATGGGATACAGGAATTGGAAAGTACTGGCACAGAATCGAGACAACTGGCGGAAAATCGTTGAAGAGGCCAAGGTTCACAACGGACTGTAGAGCCACGAAAGAAGAAGTTATACAAGCAGTTATGGCCTGGATATTATACTGAATTGTAGCATATGACTGCCTTTTTCAGATGTGATGGTGTTGTAATGGTGGTGTTGGTGGTGGCAGTAGTGGTAGTAGTAGCAACAGTAGTAGTAGTAGTAGTAGTAGTAGTAGTAGTAGTAGTAGTAGTGGTGGTGGTGGTGGTGGTGGTGGTGGTAGTAGTAGTAGTAGTAGTAGTAGTAGTAGTCATAGAGCCATTATGAACTTTGTACCACTTGTGTTGTGGAGGTACCTGCACCCTTTCTTAACCTCTGACTCTAAGTGGACAAGCATCAGAGCTACAGTCATTCTACTCCTGGGAAGAGAGCCCATGGTACCAGTTAGAAAGGAAGCTAGATCGGTCACAGAGATGTTCTGAATGATGTGGCAAAGATAAAGTTCTTGGTCTTATTGGAAATAGAATCCAGGATCTCCATTAATCGAGTCCATAGCCAACACTTCTTGCACTACAATTACTACAACTGAAGTTGCTTATTACTATAAGTTTGTCATATTACACCAACATATTACTGTTTAACAAAAGTAAAGAATGTGAATCTTGACATACTTTAATCAATTTTTGACAATGTTTAATCCAAGCTTAAGATAATATATATTAATAATTTTTTAAGAGATTATATTTAAGCTGAAGCTAACAATTTGTTGTCAAATGTTGGCTACCACCATATCCTAGTACGATTCATAATGGTTATTTGCAGTGAACATGATTTTTCGAAATGTCTCAGTTTGAGAATTATGAGCAGCCATTAATAAATATGGTGTATCTGCTGGTAGTGATGACCATTTAAGAATTAATCACTTACAAAAGTGAACATTCTCATTTACTATAATAGACATGTATGTTATTTCTAGAACCCAAATATGTGATGGAGTAACATTGAAATATTATTGCGTTGCAGAGATTCGGAACAGGCGCCTGCATTTTGAGGCTGTTCAGCATCTTGTACAGATACTTCCAGTTCCAAACAGAGACACTCTGTGGGCTCTACTGAACTTCCTTGTGACTGTTTCTCGTAATGCTGGAGACTACAAAGATGAATCAGGCAATGATAAATGAATCTTCTACATTTATGACACCCACTGTTAAGCCAAATTCCTCACATTAGTTGTGGTTCATGTGCACATTTTCATAAAATGTTACATGCTTTACCAGTTCATCATTTCTGTCCACCTGCCCTCAATCAACGGAATAAAAAATATAGGACCAATTTAGGTAAATGTCTACAGGGCCTACTTTGACTTAGTGTAAATGTTATCTGGCAATTTTAATTTTGATTTAGTTTGGTTAAGGACCGCTCTACAAGATAGCATTAATGAAATCTCACTTGGATCTTTGAGTCATTTGGCAGAATTTTATTTATTTCACTTAAAGAGTCATCTAAGGGCCTAAGTGGACTTCTTATATTTTGTATATTTGTACAGATTTTGAAGAAGTTAGATTTATGGTACCTGTATGTTGTACCAGTATAACTGCCATGTGGAAGTTTCATTGACTTCAATTTTGAACTTCACATTCTTCAAAGATCTAAATATATTTCTGTGTCTTCATAACTGCCTTAGTGACATGACCTGTCTCATTTTGTGATTTAAGCTGTCACATTGTAATAAACTAATAATTTAAAACACTGTGACAGCAGCATGAACTTAAGATGTTTCTGTTGCCCTTTTTATGCTTACCTGTGATGTTGATCTCATGTGACATTATATAAATGATAGAATCAGAATATACAAATAAGAAGAAGTTCCACAAAGAGAGCTACTTACTTGCGGCATAGAATTCTAGTCCAGGAGATCTATTACTCATTTTGTCTTATTTTCATGAAGAACTACTTATTAAGTACAGATCCTACTCTGCTAAATTTATCAAATATACTTTCAAAGTTTCAAAATTTTGGGTAAGTTTGTAATCGTTCACATACAACATTGTTTTATATGTAATGTTTAGGCAACTTTATCCTCTTATCTCTGCATCCTGGCACATGCCTAGCTGCAGTGGTTTATTAGTTATTGCCATAAATCTGACAGCTAAAGAAGGTTCTTTACATGGCAGCCATTTTATTTTATACTGTAAAGATATTACTTTAACAATTCCAAGATCTGTTACCATACATCATTTCTTAAATCTAAAGTAAAAGATGTTAATGTCCCTTGCACCTCACACATTCATAAGTACAACATGTTATTTATTATCATAGGAAATTACAAAGTATGGCATCATAGGATGATCTCTAATGACATTCTATTTAAATGTTTTAATAGACCAACATGTGCACTATATTCTTGTAAGCAAGTCGATCACCCCTACATATGTTTCAACCTATAGCAGGCCATCCTCAGGGGGTCAAAGTTTTTTACATAGACTTTACATCTGTTAGTTCAATTTTAAAAATAGCTAGTACATCCACATAAAATAAAATAAATAAAATGAATCGTAGTTCCCAATGTATGTAAAAAACTTTGACCCCCTGAGGATGGCTTGTTATAGGCTGAAACATATGTAGGGGTGATCGACTTGCTTACAAGAATATAGTGCACATGTTGGTCTATTAAAACTTTTAATTAGTTAACTGGATGCACGGTGAATACAATGTGAAATAATGACATTCTCTTTGCACAAAGTATTATGGAAAAGAGACAACTGGTTCAAAAATTTAACTGGGACACACAGACACATACACTCAACATAGTGATCATGTAAACATACTTGTAAGCATGTGATAATATCTAAAATATTAGGAACCACAATACAAAAGCCAGTTTTCCATAAGAATCAAATAACAAAAAATGTTTGTAGCGACAACAGCATGGTGGGAAAAGTGACTGTGGACCTCAAGTCTAGAAACAGGGGATGTGGGCTTATTATAAACTGTTTATAATGAAACTGGATATGCAGTTTATTTACCAATACATGTCAAAAGATAAATTTTGAGTATCTACAAGAAATAAAAATTTAAATTTATCAGGATAATATGTGGAATGATGAGACATGAAGTATGTGCAAGACAAAATGCTTTGTGATTTACACAGGTCAACTCATGTTAGGAGACTGCAATGGACTGGACATGGGGAGAAAACAAAACATAAGAGAAGTGTTATTTGAAAACTTGTTGGAAAGCCGTCATTTGGAAGCCTGAGAAGGATATGAAATACATTAGTATCAATCTTAGATAAGGATGGGAGGTGGATTGTACTAGCCCAGGGTTGTGTCCAGTGGTAGATTTTCTTACTGTTGGTATGGAACCCTTCGATTTTATTTGTACAGTTAATTGTAGTAAAATAATATTATGACTTAACATTAAAAAGGATTTAAATTGTTGCTGATGACTTTGCAGCAGTAATTTTGGCATCACATTGCATTAAAATGGCATGGAAAATTAGAAGTTTAGAATGTTTTAACGTAATGAGTTGTATAAAAATGGGTATTGAAATTACAAACTTACAAATAATTCAAAAAATTACAGTACCTCTCCGAACCCCATGCAAAATCTAGCCAGTTTTTCAGTTTGTCATACATTTTCTATAGAAATTATCAGGTAAATGAAATGTGCTGTGGTGAATAATGAATGTTTGCAACATGTATCTTCATATCAAATAAGTAAGCACAGGAATAATATTGCATTTGACTCTTTTGAAAGTGTAAATTCATTACACGTCTGAATTTAATTTAGAAAGGTGATAATGAGGGAATAAGTTAAACTACTCTGGAGAATAATTCTAACATAGGAATAAAAAATTTACTAATTTCATCTTGATACCAGTTTTTTTTTAAATGTAAGAAGTCATAACTTTAAAAATGATTCACTAATATTACATTATATTTCACATATTTTACAGGAGAATGGTTATCTGGGAACAAGATGGATTCGAACAATTTGGCAACAGTATTTGCACCAAATATACTTCACTGCATAAAGCCAGGGAGCAACAAAGAACTGAGCACGGAGCGAGCAGAAGAAAGGATTGATGTCATCAATGTCATCAGGAGTATGATTGACCACAATAAGGAACTCTTCCAGGTACTCGCATGTTAATATCAATAATACCATGACTCATAGCAGTAACATGCATTTGTTATTCATGGTGATTACTCATACAGTGCAGTTATCTTGGAACTTCAGGCAAATTGCTGATGTGCTCATGTGGAAGAAAAGCAGAATTCTGCCAATCTCACTGAACCACATAAATCTGTTATGCTCACAGTCTGTCCACGTCTTCAAATATCTCACTGTTTTCTTAATTTTGTCTCTTCTGTGAATGGAGCTTACTATGACATCTATTCTTCCATTGTCCATGTCACCCCATGTCCACAGCTCATTACTCTACATTTCCACTGCATTCCAACAAAAACTTTCTGATATTCAAGAAGTTTTATTTATTGTGTGATATACAGTGAGTAATAAGAAAGGACATTTAATGAATTCTTAACCATTTATATGTTTGTTGATACAAACTTTGTTTGTAACAGATTTCAGCAGAGTTACTGGACGAAGTTTACCTTCACATGATGGATAGCCATCCTGATGCACTTGATCAGTTACTGCGGAAGAAAGGCAATCTTGGGGATGAGTAAGTATACAATTGATCACAATTACTGAGGTTCTCAGAGATGGGTCAATGTCAAAGCATGCCCTTAGATTTTACCCTCTCTGTGCTTGGAAACTTTCTATCAATTTCAAGTCCAAAACTGTTGTCTGATTTGAACATAACCCCAGTGGTAATGCTTCACACTCAATTTGGAAACAGAGCATGGTTGCCTTTTATCTTTGACATAGCTGAGAACTCAAATAGCAATATATTTCTCACTTCGTGAATGAATAACTTGAGTTGCTGGGTGTAGATCCCTTAAACATTTTCATGTTGATTAAAGTTAATAAAATAAAACTTTTTTTAAATTGCATACTTATGTAAAAGGATCAGGGATAGCATAGTCGGTATAGAGACTAGGTTATGTGTTGGAAGATTGGGGTTCAATTCCCAGCAGGGGAAGAAGATTTTTCACTTCTCCAGAATGTTCAGATCGGCTGTGAGCAACTTATAGCCTCCTATCCAATGAGTACTGGGGTTCTTTCCCTGAGGATGAAGTGGCTGGGATGTGATGTTGACAACTCACCCAAGCTAATGTTGAAGTTACAGTTAAGTGGACCTTAAGTCAAGAGTATAAAATTAAAAGAGATGACATGAGAAAATTCAGTTCACTTACAAGTTATAATACCAGTGATTCAGAGACAAAGAAGAAAGCAGTGTCTGGGATTTCTATCTCATATATAGTGTAGAAAGGGTAAATCATAGCACAAATATGAGGGACAATATTGAGAATGCCGTATACTGCAGGTTGATTGATGATATTGAGAGCAGCGTCACAGAGGGTGTGTGCGGTGGTGATATATCATCAATTTCAAGAACGCCAACACAGATTGGCAGTGAAGCACAGGATCATCAGCTGGGAACCACATTCAGTGAGAGCGAAGACCAACTGAGAAGTGTACGACGGGTGTGGTCACGTGAGGAGTTTCTGCATGAGACAGCTGGGATGGGTGGCCCTGATATGTCCATGAGACCAAGGTTAGTTAAAGCTCTTTGGGATACATTTTCCATCTAGTTCTGCGTTCCACATCTTTCTGTCAGCATGAAAGACAGTAAGGTGGTGTCTAATAATTATACATTACAAGCACTTACCTCTGTTTTAGGCTACTGAACTAAAATTTAAACTATTTCTCAGTACATTACATACATTAACTTCCTTCATATATCTAGTTTTTAAATTCTGACATAGACAATTCTGTTTGAAAACTTTAAACTTTTCTGAACATAAACTTTGAGTGAGAGTAAAAAAAATAATCATTAATCTCCACTCTGTCATTCACTGATCCTTAATTATGAACACTTGTGCAAAGTCTTTATGCTAAAGAGCGTCAACACAGTGATGGTATAAACTTTGGGGTTTCATTTTTGATACCAAACTTTTGACAAATGCATAATTGACAGGCTATTGATGTAATCCATTTTTTTTTTTTTTTATGAAGTACAACTAAACACACTGTGGAGAGTTTTTATCCATGCATCTAAATGTTAAACCCCCAAAAATACTGAATATATTTTTATGAAATTTTACAGGTACAGTGTACACCAAATATTGTTTCGGCCTTCTGACTATTCAGTCTACTGCAATTTATATTTTCATGAAGATGAAAGAAGAAAATTCAAATCTCCTCTTTTTCAAAAAATGCCTCACTTACAAAACTTTGATACATGTCATAAGATATAGATATTTTTCAAATTTATTGTTTGTATTTGGAAGGGTTGTGGAAATGCCTTTATTATTTTAAAACACTATAAATGACACAAGTATATTATATACATTGTGTTATGAGAGCAGAATAAAATGACATATATATATTCTATACTCATGCCTGAAGGTTGAGTCTATTCTGAATCATTCTTTGTCATCTTCCTGAATCCATGACATGCCACCATACAAACATAAGTATCAAGTATCATACGCAAACCAAGTTCTGTTTAAGACAAATTCACCTGATTCAGGATGCTGACAGACTGAAGTAACCATGTAAATTCCTACAGGAACATTCGTGTGTACCACATGCATTTCCACACTACACTTGTCAGTGCAAGGTTGGTGCGAGTAGTAACGAATCATTGATTTCTGTAAGATTAACAGAGACAGAAATCTTAGCATGTAACCGGAAGCAGTGTGTAAACCTGCCAGAAACCCCGGTTAGGGCAACTAGCTGCTACAATCATTTTCTGAACCCACTGTATGAACATTAATATAATCCATGCTATGAAAAGTTCAAGGTATCGCTGTGCACTCCAAGAGGTCATATGAGGGAGTGGAGGTACAGCTCCGATCATCCTTAACCTCAGCAGTAAATGGAGGTTGACTGGTCAGCTTTGTGCCTCACCTGTTTTACTCACGTTGAAAGCACCCCCACGTACCCAAGTTTCCCAGTGGGTATTAGGCTCGCTACTCAACTCAGTCTAACACTGAGGTTAAGAATGAGTAAAACTATTCCTCCACTTCTGCCTATACCTCCATGACATGCACAAAACAACTTCACCTTAATGACCCAATGCATATCCATTTTGTGCTGAATTTTCTGTTGCATGTGTATTTCCAACAATAAGAATGATGTCATTATTCATATGTTTAATACATTGAATACATTTGTGGTGGATGGTGCAGGATTCTTATACAAGAAATACGCAGTATTTCCACGCAGCTTATTTATTAACTTTCCAGTAATATATACAAGATCTCGAGAGATCGTTAAGTTGCCGCACGTGCAAGTGCGCTTGTATGTGGAGCCTCGTAGCGGGAGCGGAGAGAAGCTCGCTGATGATGCGCTGGTCGGCTGCGGTCGTAGACGTGGCGGGCAGAGATGGTCCGCCCGTGTGATGTAAGTTATAGCGTCGGTCGGCCGCAGGCTTGGTGTATCCACCGCTCTACTCCCTTGGTGTCTGATGACGGTCTACTCCTTTGTCGACTAGCTCACTCCTTTGATGATGCCTTTGTGGCGACCGATCGTTGGATGAAGTTTGGGACCAACCAACCAACCAAAGTGCTAACGACGTCCCTAGGGCGGGCGGATTTTTCCAGTAGAAGCGAGGGCCATTTAGTGTGTGGTCCTCCTGTGATTTCGCGGGAAGCCGAGAGACAAGTGCACCGCGACCGTGCTGCTGCGGGCAGCGGAGAAACTGGTGCATGAAGCGAAGAGTGCACCGTGCTCTCTTGTGGGAATCGGCGAGTTCCCACATCACCCCCCCGCGGAGATGGCTGCTCTCGGCTCGTAGCGAGACGGGAAGCGGACGCGGCGACCAGAGCGTGTGGTCTTCTCTGCTGGCGGCGGTGGTGCGCTCGGTTCGACCTCTGGCTGGGTCGCTCGTGCTGGCGGAGTGCTGGCGGTGCTGGGTTCGTGTTTTGCCTCATCCATCATGTAGGCCGGCTTGAGTCTGTCGGCCGACACGGTTATGGATGTACCGTGCATCGCTATTTTGAAGGTTTTGTCCGTCCGGCCAAGAACCTTGTATGGGCCGCTGTATGGGGGCTCCAAGGCGCGGCGTAGGGCGTCCTGCCGCAGAAATACGTGCGTGGAGTCCATAAGGTCCTTGTGGACGAATGTAGTAGGGGAGGCGTGTCGTGCTGCCGGAGCCGGGCGGAGCTGATCCAGGAATCGGCGAAGCTGCTGTATGAGCTCTGTGGGCTCCATGTTGTCGGTAGATGGAGTTAGCAACTCGCCGGGAATCCTCAGTGGCTCGCCGTAGACGAGCTCAGCTACGGAAGCTTGCAGGTCCTCCTTGAATGCTGTGCGCACTCCGAGTAGAACCAGTAGTAGAGCAGCAGTCCACTGCTCGTCTGCTCGGCACATGATAATTGCTTTCAGCGTTCTGTGAAACCGTTCCACTAGGCCATTGGCGGCAGGATGATGGGCCGTTGTCCGGGACAACTGGATGCCACACAGTTTCGCCAGGGAGCGGAAGGGGTGTGACTCGAATTGGCGCCCCTGGTCCGTTGTGATTGTTTGTGGGCAACCGAAGCGTGCTATCCAGCCGGACAGCAATGCGTGCGCCACGGTGTCCGCTGTGATGTCCTGTATAGGGATGGCTTCCGGCCAGCGCGTGAAACGATCCACTGCTGTCAGGCAGTACTTGAAGCCTGCTGATGTCGGCAAGGGCCCCACGAGATCGATGTGGTTGTGCAGGAACCGGGCTGCCGGAAGCGTGAAGTTGCCCAAGGGTGTGACCGTATGTCTCGTGATCTTAGAGCGCTGACAGGACTGGCAGGCTCGTGCCCAAGTGCGGCAGTGTTTCTGCATTGCAGGCCACACGAAACGCTGTGACACAAGTTTGGCAGTTGCTTTGATCCCGGGATGACCAAGGCCGTGCAGGGAGTCGAACACCTGGCGTCGAAGTGGTGCCGGAACGTACGGTCGCGGCTTGCCGGCGGAGTTGTCACAGTACAGCGTGACGGTGGTGCCGGGGACGTGCGTTCTCTCGAGCCGGAGAGCAGTATCCCTTTCGAGGAGGGTGCGCAGCTCTTCGTCTTTCTCCTGCGACGTGGCCAGTACATCAGGAGTTACAGGCGTGGTGATGGTTTCTACACGGGAAAGGGCGTCAGCGACGACGTTGTCCTTGCCGGATATGTGCCTTATGTCTGTTGTGAACTGCGAGATGTAGTCCAAGTTGTTGAACTGCCGTGGCGAGCACTTATCCCTCTTTTGATTAAATGCGTATACGAGGGGTTTGTGATCTGTGAAGATGATGAAGTGCCGAGCTTCCAACATGTGGCGGAAATGTTTCACGGCCTCATATATCGCCAGCAGCTCCCTGTCGTAAGCGCTATACTTTTGCTGCGCCGGACTTAGTTTTCTGCAGAAAAATCCGAGAGGTTGCCAGGCATTCAGCACGCGTTGTTGCAGCACGGCACCCATGGCGGTGGTAGAGGCGTCTGTAACCAAAGCGAGTGTTGCTGTGGAGTCTGGGTGTGCCAACATGGCGGCGCGTGACAGACTCGCCTTGCACTCGTCGAAAGCTGTCTGGAGCTCTGGTGTCCAACTAATGGGATGCGAACCCTTGACCCGAGGGCCCGCGAGGACGTCGTGTAGCGGTGCCTGGGTAGTTGCGGCGTGCGGTAGGAAGCGCCGGTAGAAATTTAACATCCCCAAGAATCTGCGGAGTTCGCGGACTGTCTTGGGGGGCGGACAAGCTTGCAGATCCGCGGCTCGTTCTTCCAGCGGGCGAGAACCTTTGCCTGAGACTTTGTAACCTAGGAAGGTTACTTCAGCAGCTCGGAAGACGCATTTAGCGGGGTTGACTAGGATCCCGTAAGCCGTGAGCTGCTGGAAGAGCTTCCTAAGGTGCTGGTCGTGTTCCTCCGGTGTGTTGGAGTACACGAGAATATCGTCAAGGTACGCAAAACAGAAGTTGAAGTCCCGCAAGATGTCGTCCATGAAGCGCTGGAATGTCTGGGCGGCGTTGCGGAGGCCAAACGACATGAACGGAAACTCAAATAAGCCAAATGGCGTGATGATTGCAGTCTACTCTATGTCGTCAGTATGCACGGGAATTTGATGATATGCCCGTACCAGGTTGATCTTAGAGAAGATTGTGCAGCCCGCCAGGTGATGTGCGTAGTCGTGAATGTGCCTGACGGGGTAGCAGTCAGGTATGGTCCGAGCGTTGAGGGCTCGGTAATCCCCGCAAGGTCGCCAACCGTTGTCTTTCTTGGGGACCAGGTGGAGTGCCGAAGACCAGGACCCTTCGGAGCGGCGTGCGGTGCCGTCCCGCAATTCTGCAATGGCGTCGAATTCTGTTTTGGCGACGGTTAGCCTATCAGGAGCCAGGCGACGTGGTCGACTAGTAACCGGGGGGCCTGGTGTAGTCCTGATGTGGTGGACAGTGTTATGCCGCACCTCGCGATGGATTCCAGTAGGGCGTGTGAGCGCAGGGAATTGGGCGAGGAGGTCGTTCAATGGTGCACTGCTGCCTATGGTTTTTACGCTCGGGATGGATGTAGGAGCGGCGTGGCCGGGTGTGGATAGGGACGTGGTTCCGTCGAGGAGGCGGCTATTGCGGCAGTCGACTAGGAGGCCAAAATGGGCGAGGAGATCCGCACCGATGATGGGTATCTGGACGTCGGCCACCACGAAGCGCCAGGTGAAGTCTCGGCGTAACCCCAAATTGAGGCTGAGGGAGATCCATCCGTAGGTGGGAATGGTGGTTTCGTTGGCCGCAAAGAGGTCGTAGTTGACTCTCTCTTTGCGCCCCGGAAGGAGCTTGCGTGGGAACACGCAGAGGTCCGAGCCGGTGTCGACCAGGAATGACTGCTTCGTGGCGCGATCTAAGACGAATAGGCGGCCGGTACTGTTGTTGCAGACGTTTGCCACCCTCAACGGCTGCTGGTGTAGTTTTCCTGCTGCGGGCGGAATGAGCATGGCGGTGTACATTTCTGCGCCTTATCTCCGAATTTCCGGTGGTACCAGCAGTGCCCGTTCTCTGTGGGATCCCGGCCCCTAGTTGGTAGGTTGCCGGTGTCACGCCGGTGCCTGGAGTATGAGCGGCGACGAGTGCGGTCCATTGTAAGGGCCGCTACCTGGCATGAGAGCTCCTCCAGTCGCTGGAGTAAACTGGCATCGGTTGGCGTGGAGAAGGAGGCAGTGGTGGGTCGTGGCGCAACCTCGCATATGCGATCTGCGAGTTGCGAAGATGAATCCAAACTGCCCTCGGACTGGCCGGCGAGTATCACCTGGATGTGTGGTGGAAGGCGGTTGGTCCAGATGCTTCGTAAGAAATCATCTGGCACCTCCGGTGCGAGGCTCTTGAGGTGCCGTAGAAACTGGGAGGGTTTGCGGTATCCCATCTCTTCATGCATGAGGAGTTGGCGGACGCGTTGTTCGCGTGATGTTGACAATCGTTGTACCAAATCTGTCTTTAGTTTCTGGTAGGGCTGGTCCGCCGGCGGTGATGTGAGGACGTCTTCCACCTCCGCAGCATGTCTGTGGTCGAGCTGGGAGATTATGTAGTTGAACTTCGTCCGCTCGCTTGTGACGGCTGCGAGTTCAAATTGTGCCTCGGCTTGTGCGAACCAGAGTGCGGGTCGGTCAGGCCAGAATGGTGGCAGCCGTAGAGCTGTTCTGTATAATGGTGCTCCGGAACTGTCGGGAGATTCCTGCATATTACTGGTTTTCTTCGTACGTTGTCTTCGTCGGGGTCACCAATGTGGTGGATGGTGCAGGATTCTTATACAAGAAATACGCAGTATTTCCACGCAGCTTATTTATTAACTTTCCGGTAATATATACAAGATCTCGAGAGATCGTTAAGTTGCCGCACGTGCAAGTGCGCTTGTATGTGGAGCCTCGTAGCGGGAGCGGAGAGAAGTTTGCTGATGATGCGCTCGTCAGCTGCGGTCGTAGACGTGGCGGGCACAGATGGTCCGCCCGTGTGATGTAAGTTATAGCGTCGGCGGCCGCAGGCTTGGTGTATCCACCGCTCTACTCCCTTGGTGTCTGATGACGGTCTACTCCGTTGTCGACTAGCTCACTCCTTTGATGATGCCTTTGTGGCGACCGATCGTTGGATGAAGTTTGGGAAAACCAACCAACCAAAGTGCTAACTAAGGGCGGAGACTTGCGCGGAGCGCAAGTTGACGTCCATTGATCTGTTTAGCCATACCTGCGTTTAACCGCATTGCTGGACTCAATAACAGACTCTTAATTGTGAACTGGGGATTTTGCTTACGCTAACAAATTTAGGGTCTCGATTAAGTCGGGACCAGGCACACCAAAGGCTACAGCTCTAAGAGCGTATAGTTTTTCCAAGTGGGGGGAATTCTTTGGTTGGATGGCTCTCTGGGATTTGAACCAGAGTGGCATTTTCACAAATAATGGCACCAAGAATCTAAAACCTACAAACGAATAATTTAGTCCTACCGGGGGGGGGGGGGGGTGCGGGCCATGCCCCGACTTTGTTATATCACGGAAAACCTCAGTCAGGGTATTCGAAACGCGCCTAAATTTTAGGTGCAGTGTCGGTTGGCCACTAAGGGCCTCGACATATTTGCTGACCTGTCCCCGTAGCTTGCGCTAGACGGCTTGGGTCAGCCCTCGGTCAGCGTAGGTATCTGCCGAGTTGCTGGGTTAAGGGGTTCCCCACACCAGCTACCCTAGAGTCGAAGCTCTCGGTTAGAGCTCTGATGTGATCAGCAAAGAGAGGAACTCCCAAATCCTCGTGAATTTGCACGCTACTCATGTAACAAGGAGCACCAGTAGCAATGCGAAGGCACTTGGATTGAATAACCTGCAGCTTTCTGAGGTGGGTGCAGGCCGCAGACCTCCAAATGGGGCACGCATAGTCCATCATGGGCCGTATGAGCTGCTTATACAGCAGAACCCCGTTCCTGATGGACAGGCCGCTTCTCCTGTGAAGGAGAGAGCTAAGCAGACCCAGTCGTTGGGCAGCTTTCTTCTTGACCTGGACGATGTGAGGCGACCAGGTCATCCGTGTATCAAGGATCACTCCCAGATAACGGGCTGTGTCTACCCACTGGATTGGCTCTCCTAGGAACTGCAACGGTCGAGGCTTGGAGGACCTCCAACTTGCCTTCGCAAAGACCATAGCATTGCTCTTTGAGACATTGATGGCGATCCTCCACGCCTTCAACCATCTCTCTAGATGACTGAGGTATGCTTCTAGGTAGCTAACAAGCAGAGCCGGGCTGCGGGATGTGGCAATGATTGCCGTGTCATCCGCGTACAATGCCAGCTCGACGTGGCGGGAAGGGACGGGCATGTCAAGGACATACAGACTGAACAAGACAGGAGAGATTAGTCCCCCCTGTGCTACGCCAGCCCGCATGCCACGACGGGAGGATATGGCTGTTTGGAAGGACGCTTCGAACGTCCTATTGTAAAGGTAGGAGGATATGGTTTTGACCAGATAGGAGGGTAAGTTAAGGGCCGTAAGCTTGAAGAGAAGAACGTCGACCCAAACAGTGTCGAAAGCCTTAGCCACGTCGAGAAAGACTGCGCCTGTTAGCCGCTTCTCACCAAAGTTTCTGGTCACCCTTTCGACAAGGCGGGCTAGCTGGAGAGAGGTGCTATGTTTGGGTCTGAATCCAAACTGCTCGTCTCGCAGAAGCCCGCGCCCGCTTACTTCACTTAAGATCCTACTAAGTAGGATCTTCTCGAACAACTTGCCGATGGTGTCCAGAAGACTTATGGGACGATAGGAAGAGGGAAGCGCTGGGTCCTTCCCAGGTTTCAATATGGAAACAGTGCGGGCATGCTTCCACACCGATGGGAAGTACTGCGCTAGGAGAGCCGCGCTGAATATGGCAGCGGGGAGAGAGACAGCTCGCTGCGGAAGGTGCTTCAGTGCCCTGTTCGGAATGCCGTTTGGGCTCGGAGCCTTGCTGGCCTTGAGACCCCGGATAGCATCCTGTACCTCAGCGGGGTTGGTTAACTTGGGCTCGCTTGCAGGTGCATAAGAGTATGCTTGCAGCGCCTCGTCAACCATCTCAATAACTACCAGATCCGACGGGTCGTTTACCGGCTGAAACTGAGCCTCAAGACTGTCCGCCAGGGCTTCGGCTTTCTCAATGTCTGAGAGAGCAAGCCCGCCCTGCGTGACCAGGGGTGGAGAGGGAGTAGGCACTCTCATCACCCGCTTTGTTATCTTCCACAGCGATTGGTCCTCGGGATCTAGGCTTTTCAGTGTGCCACCCCACTGCTCATTCCGCCACTCGTTTAGCTGGTGGGTCACCGACCGCTGAAGGCGGTTGACCTCAGTTTTTAGAGCAGGGTCCCTGGTGGTTTGCCACTGCCTCCTCAACCGGTTTTTCAGGCGTATTTCATCCTGTGTACGTGCCGGTATTGGGGGCCGCGGGTCGTCACGAGGGCGTCTCCTGGGGGCCGACGCTGCTAGTGCCTCAGTGATAGCGCTGGACACCTCCTTCACACACGTGTCGATTTCCACCTCGCTACGGAGTTTCGGGGTGGACGGAAGGCTGTCCTCCAGGCAGGCCTGGAATTTGACCCAATCGGTTCTTCTGAAGTCCGGGCGGTCCAGGAGGTTAAGAAAGGATGATCGACAATTAGTGTCGATCTGTACAGGCAAGTGATCTGAGTTCAGTGCAGAGCACGTTGTCAGATGCACTGGGATGACTAGGTTTATAATGATTACTATATCTAGGACATCAGGGGTGGCAGAGGAATTGTATGGGATAGTGGTGGGTGTTCCCGGCCCATAAATCAAACACGAATGATCGTTGGCGTAGTCACGAAGGTGCCTGCCCCTTGTCATGATTAGCCTCGAATTCCAGTCCACGTGCTTGGCGTTCAGGTCCCCCGCCATGATGACAGGAAGCCCTCCGCTCAGGCACGCAGACAAATCCGCTTCGATTAGGGGCCGTGAAGGCGAAAGGTAAGCCGCCAGGATTTTCAGTGGTCCACTTGCCAACATAACATGTATGGCAGTTGCCTCCAACTGGGTCAGGCCGGGGATGGGTATAGCGTAGTGGTCTATACCCCGGCGGACCAGTATAGCTGTTCCGCCGCCCTCTGTAGGCCGGTCTGTACGGTGGCAAACATAGTTTGCGAGCCGAAAGACTTGCCCTGATCTGAGATGGGTTTCAGTCAGGAGGCATATGTCAACCCCGTGTTTACCAAGGAAGTGATCCAGCTCCATCTTTCTGCCGCGCACGCCATCGGCGTTCCAGCAGGCCAGCCGTAGTGCCCTCACACTGTGCGCCTTAGGGTGTGCTACCATATTCGGCTACAAAAAGGATAACAATTTTCAGGACAGCCCGCGAGCGTGCTGCGCCTGAAGGGAGGGTGGGTACCGCTGTGAGGAGCCGCCGTGTCAGCTCTACACACGCGTGTACAGGAAGGTTGTCGAGCAGATCAGAGATCTCCTCGATTGGAGACGGATTGGGAGGTGCAATGGGAGTAGGATTAGGCTTCTTAGGTGGAGGTGATGGTTTACCAGTCATCGCCTGCTTCTTCGTTGGGGCCTGTTGAAGGGCCGCAACGGCAGGTTGGGTAGCCTGATACCTTTTCCTGCTTGAGGTCGCTTTGCCCTGTTGAGGGGCCGCGGCCGGTTTGGGGTAGGTATAAGTTGCGGAGGGATGGTGGGTTTTACTACCCGACCCCCTCGCACCACATGAGACCACTCAGGGCATTGACTCTTCTGTTCAGCAGAAGGCTCGGCGCGAGTCGCTTGCGCTGAAGCCGAGCGACCGGTTGCACCGTTCATGTGGACGCGAGGTGCTGGCGTCCGCTTTGTAAGCGCGGCCTTGGCCTCCTTCCACTTTGCACAGCCCCGGTAGTTCGCCGTGTGGTTGCCCCCGCAGCTGCAGCATTTAAGCTGCTGCTTAGGGGTAGAGCACTCCCCGGAGGGGTGCGGCTCACCACAGGCAACACACCGGGGTGCGTATCCGCAGTTACGCTGCGTGTGGCCGAAACGTTGGCAGCGCTTACATTGAAGCGGGGCCTTAGGGGCTACGTATGTCTCTACAGAAACTCTCAAGCCGCAGAGTTCTGAATGGGATCGCACCTTCTGCACCTCTGGGCCTCTAGCCACCGACACCACGAAGTGTGGAGTGGGGGGACGATCGCATGTGGTGTCCTGGTTGCGGCGCCCTGAGCGGAGCTGCATGACGCCCTGGACACGGATTCCCAGGGCCTCAAGCTCCTCCCGGACGACGTTCTCAGGCATCTGTCTGCCGAGGTTCTTCATCAACAGACGTACACAACGATCCTCTGGGAGAGAGAAAGTGTGAAATGTCACACCCTTGCTCCCGTCAAGGGACCGGAGGGCACTGACTGTGGCTTTGAACCCGTCGGCAGTACCCGGCACGATCATTAGTTTCTCGCCCTTCATCTGGTCGGACAGACTGCTGGGGCATTTGGACCGTAGCCACGCGAGAAACCCGCGCGTGTCGTTGACTCCTGAAACAAAGACAGGGGTTTTGTTGGCCGCTCACCTGCGGGAACGGCCCCAGCCTCAGTGGCGCCAGCTGGCATGCTGCCCAGAGGCCCGGACATGTCGACAGACATGGCTGCCTCGGAAGAGGCAGCAGGTTCGGAGTCCGAACCAGTGGCTATGGGCTTGGGCTGCCCACTCGACTGACGGGTGTTAGAATCCCCGGCTAGAACCGCAGCGTATGCTGCCTTACCTGCCGTGACGTCTGGCTGCCGGCTGGTAGAGGGTGTAGGGGCAACGGATGTGCCCTGTGCGTTGGGCGCTGGGCGCCTAGGGGCCGGGGTTGTCAGGCCGTCTGAGCATGAAAACTCAGCTTTTCTCTTCCCCGCGATGGGCAGCGGCGGTGTCACTATCCTGGCTCCGGTGGTGGTGGCGGTGGCATGACGCTTGGAAGGCGTCACGCGAGACGTTTTGACCGTGCAGCATGCAGCGGCCTTACTTGTCTTGTTGGCGGCAAGGGCCGTCCTCAGCTTTCGCAAGAGGACTGGGTTGCCCTGCACCGATGATATAGCCCTCATAAGGGCAAGTTCCTCCTGCTTCAGCATTACGCCTACAGCAGGGGGGCTCCGTACTCCTGACGCTGCGCCGACTTCCTAGTGGACTAGGGGCAGCACGCTAGTGACTACTTCTTCCTCAGTCGCTTCTCCTTGCAGTGACTATTGCTTCTTCGCTAGGTTCGGTTCTTAGGACGTCTTCGCTCCTCTGCAGCTAACACCGAACTCCCCATAACATTCCAAAGTCGCATCGATCTCATCTCCGATGAAGTTTGGGTGTTTCTGGCCCTGTATTTATTCGAGTCAGAGTTGAGCTGCCTGCGTTGTGATTGGCTGCTCGCTGCAGGTTGGTCCCGCCCAGTTGCGGGCGGATTTTCCCAGTAGAAGCGAGGGCCATTTAGTGTGTGGTCCTCCTGTGATTTCGCGGGAAGCCGAGAGACAAGTGCACCGCGACCGTGCTGCTGCGGGCAGCGGAGAAACTGGTGCATGAAGCGAAGAGTACACCGTGCTATCTTGTGGGAATCGGCGAGTTCCCACACATTTCTACAACCTTAAGAAGGTATTACAAAGCTAGATCATGAAGGAAATTCAGAGATCAGAGAAAAGTTAAATGTTTCAAATTTACCTGTGAAATAAAAAAATGCCAATAGAATTGTTGACAATATTTTGTGTGCCAGCAGAAAAGACACATTTGAAGTATTTTAAAACAGCCAGTTCAGTCTAATTATATAGTATGTGACAAATATAAATACCCACTTTCCTGGCTGCCACGTCTTCAATATCAGCACTGTTAACAACTGTACTTAATGATGAATACTGCCATTATAGCAACGGTGGAAAGGCGTGGTTTTATTTATGGATATGCAAGAGCACATATCTCTTGTGTTCCACGTACTTTGCTCCATTTTTTCTGTATGCATATTGAATTTGTTGTGTGTTTCCTCGTTTTCTCTGCCCACCAGACTAGGGTAAAGGTAGGAATTAATATTTTAGATAAGCATAGCGTTATGATGAGCAGCTGCAGGGACCATGGTGGGGCATGGTAATCCCCAAAGGAGAAAGGGAACATTATGTTGAAAACCCTGCACTGCATCGCGCCAATTTCAACACATGATTACGTTCACTGAAGGCCAGATATTTTCTCCCTGACCACCAGGTCCCCTTATATATCATCAACACTGGCAATTAAACCCTGTTCTGCCCTTCCTCTTCATATCCTCCTACCTGCACAACGTTCGAAGAGTCCTCCAAAACAGCCACATCTACTCGTCGCGGCATGCGGACTGGCGTGGCGCAGGGCGAACTAGTTTCCCCTGTGCTGTTTAGTCTGAATGCAACGACATGCCTGTGCCATCCCGCCACGTCGAGTTGGTTGTGTACGCGGACGACACGGCCATCGTGGTCACGTCCGGCAAGACAGCGCTGCTTGTCAGCTACTTGGAATCTTATCTCAGCGACCTAGAGCGGTGGCTGAGAGAATGGAGGATCGCCATCAGTGTCTTGAAAAACAATGCGATGCTTTTCGCTAAAGCCGGTGGGCGTGTTACCAAGCCTCGACCGATACAGTTTTTCGGGAAGCCAACACAATGGGTCGATGGCTCCCGTTATCTAGGAGTGAGTCTTGATGCACGGCTGACCTGGTCGCCTCATATCTTTCAGGTCACAAAGAACACTGCCCAGATATTGGGAGTGTTTGGCCCTCTCCTAAACAGGAGGAGTGGTCTGTCAATCAGAAATGGTGTTCTGCTGTACAAGCAGCTCATAGTCCAATGATGGACTATGCGTGCCCTATCTGGAGGTCGGCCGCTCAGCCATGTTAGAAAGTTACAGGCGCTTCAGTCCAAGTGTCTTCGCATTGCTACCGGTGCACCTTGGTACATTAGTAACAGGCAAATTCACGAGGATTGGGTAGTTGGCTCTTCGCCGAACACATCAGAGCTGTAACCGAGAGTTAGGACTCAAAGTTAGCTGGTGTGGGACCCCCTTAGTTCGCAACTCGGCAGACACTTAACGCTGACCGAGGGCTGACCCACGTCGCCTGACACGCAGGCTAAGATGACTGAGATCAGCAGATCAGTCGAGGCCGCCCGTAAAACAGTGGCCAAAACGATACCGAATCATGTCCAGCACTGATTAGCTAGTCACATTTCGACTACCCTGACTGAGGTTTTTCCGTGATTTTTCCTCAGTTGTAAGGTGAATGCCAGGGTATAATGCAAAGTCGGAGCACGACCCGCATTCCCCTCCCAGGCACGGAGGCTTCACTGAAGTGCCTACTTACAGACGCACGACTTCAGTACGTGAATACGCCACTCTGGGTACAAACCCCAGGCAGCCATCCAGCTAAAGTATGCCCCACTTTAATTAGGAAGACTACGCTCCTAGAGCTGTAGTATTTATTATGTCCAAATAGAGGTTTACAACCGAGAATATAAACTGTTAGCGTAAGCGTAATCACCCGTTTTTGTATAAGGTGTCTCTTATTGAGCCCAGCGATGCGCTAAAGCGCAGGAATGTCTAAACAGACCAAGGGACGTCGACTTACGCTTCGCGCAAGTCTGCTCCCATCGTTAGCTTTTTGGTTGTTTGGTTCAGCTTTCGCGGCGGCCTGCTGCAGAGTGACGCGAAAGGAGCTATTTCGGAGTTAGTGGGAAGTTCTCACACAAGAATAGCTACTTCCTTCTTTATGCAAAGTGCCCTTAATTCCTGAGCGATGTAAACCAAACTTTGGTCAGCGACTGCGATATGGATCTTCATGAAGCTTCCTGTAATAGGAAACGAGATACAGGAAAATAGCTACTGGTTTCTTCATGCAAAGTGGCGTAGTTCTTGACCGATCTAAACCAATATTTGATATAGTGAACGTAATGTGCGCAGTGGCTGTGATATATATATATATATATATATATATATTCCTTCTTCATGTATATATATATATATATATATATACATGAAGAAGGAAGTAGTGATTCTTCCAAATCTCGGCTCCTATTACAGGAAGGTCCATGAAGATAGGCCTAATATATATATATATATATTAGGCCTATCTTCATGGACCTTCCTGTAATAGGAGCCGAGATTTGGAAGAATCACTACTTCCTTCTTCATGTAAAGTGCTTTTAATTCTTAACTGATATAACCCTAATATTGATCATGTGTAGGGAATGTGTGCAGTCTCAGATATGGGTCTTTTTTAACCTTCGCTTAATAGGAGTCGAGATATGGAATAATAACTACTTCGTTCTTCCATGTAATGTGCCCTAATTGTTGGCTGTTCTAAACTATATTTTGATCATGTGTAGGGAGTGTGTGTGAAACGTCTGAGGTATGGATCTTCATGAACCTTCTGCAATAGGAGCCGACATACGGAAAAATAACTACTTCCTTCTTCATGTAAAGTGCCCATAATTCTTCACAGATGTAAACTAAGCTTTGATCATGTGTAGGGAATGTGTGTCTTGACTCCGATTTGGATCTTTATGATCGTTCCTGTAATAGGAGTCGAGATACGAATGAATGACTTCTTCATGTAAAGTGCCCTTAATTCTTCACCGATCTAAACCAAACTCTGAACACGCGTAGGGAATGTGCGTAGTGACCGAAATATGGATATTTGTGACGCTTTCTAAAATAGGAACCAAATAAAGAAAGAATAACTATATAATAGCTTTTATTTTTACCAAATAATTACCAAACTATTTACCAAATAATGTGAAAAAAGAATAACTAGTTTGTTCTTCTTGTAAATTGCCTTTTATTCTTGACCGATCTAAACCAAACTTCGATCATGTGTAGGGAATGTGTGCAGTGTCTCATGTATGGATCTTCATGAACCATGCTGTAGTAGGAGCCGAGATACAGAAGAATAACTACTTCCTTCTTCATGTAATGTGCCTGTAATTCTTGACCGCTTACAACCACTGGAAACAACTCAAAGCCTAAAGACATTATCAGTTTCAAGCCAAACCTGTTTTCATACTAAGAAACCTGGTCTTCCGGTTGAGTGTGCCATGTGTTTATGTAATTGCTTCCTGACGTTTCGAAGGAAGGTCAGGAAGTTTGAATGAAGTCGGTGGGCACATGTATAATGTGGAGGTTTTCTAGATGTCCTTATATGTGTATATTTGATGGATGTGTAATAGAGCCACTGTACACATGTATGATAGACAGGTTATATAGACGTCGCTCTATACCTGAATGACATTGAGCTTTTATGGTGCATGCATCCTGAAGAATTTTTATAGGCGTCCATTGACATGTATATATTATGTAGGTTGAATGGAGCCCACATGCACATTCTGTTTATACGTGCCTCTATACATGTAATGTCATGGAAGCTGAATGTAGCCCACGGATGCATGTGTAACATGGAATTTACATAGACACATATCCACACGTGTATATCATGGAGGTTTAACTGAGCCCTGTCCTGTCGTGGAGGTCTTGCAGACGCCCTTCTGTGTGTGTGTGTGTATATCATGGAGGCGCAATACAGCTCCTACATGCCTGTGTAACATGGCAGTTGTACAGACATCGCCTTATATATATCATGGCAGTCGAATGGATTCCCTCGATACATGTATAAAGTGGAAGTTGTTTAGATGAGACTATATCCGTGCATATCACAGGCATATATAACACTGAGGTTATACTGACATGCCTCTATACATGTTATGTCACGGAGGTTGGAGCCCTTGAATGGAAGTACAACACACTGTCACTGTACATACATAATGGAGGCTGAAGAATCTCCTATACTCACCTATAACATGGACACTGTATGGACATCTCACTATACACGTATGTCATGGAAGTTGAATGGAGACATTGAATGCATGCATAATATGGATAAAAATGTTGGTTGTATGTACAAATGTATCATGCAGCCCCTGTTTACATTATAACACTGAGGTTGTATATACGTCCCTTTATATGGGCATATCACGAAGGTTCAATGGAAACTGCCTGTGCATTATGACATGAATGTTGAACACACTTCCATCTATAAGCGTATTTCATGAAGTCTTTATACATGTATAACATGGAAGCTGTGTACATGTCCCTCTGTACATGTAATAATAGAAGCTCAATAAGCCACTACATGCATGTGTAATACAGGAGCAAGTAAGTCGAGATTCAAATGTAACTCTCAACTTGAATGGTGCTTTAATTGATGAAATACACCGTATTTAGTTGTGACTCCAACTGCTGTTTCAGACACAAGGACCGTGATCGAGGAAGAGAGCGTGCCTCTAAAAAACGCTGGAAGGAAGAGACCAATTCTAGAAGAAAAACTGAACAACATGGAGGGATGGATTTCCCCAAAACTGCATTCAGTATCACACCATCTGCTTCAGCTTCCCAAATTTCAATGTCAGGTCATCAGAAGGCTTCCATCCATATCGACACAGCAGCTAAAATGCGATCAGCTTCGGTTGATGGTGGAACCACAGTAACTGTCCCTCTGGAGCATGGTGATTTCTTAGAACGAGCGTATGATGATGAAAATAACAATGACAATTCCAGAAGACAGTCATCCCCCATTCTTTCAGACAGTGGGAATGGTGGAGGAGATGTCATAACAGCGAGCCTTAAGATTCCAGTGCCTAGCGCAACAAGCAGCACATCATTTGCACTGAATTTAGATGACGCAGATATTCCATATATTGAAGATGGTGGTGGTGGTGGCGGCGGTAGTGGGGGTGGGGGCTTCAGTATTACAACCGACAGTGGACGTCAACATATGACAATAGGTACATACAACTATAACTAGACTAGTGTTTCTGATGATGAAAATTACATAATGAAGAGCTGCACGTTTTACTGTACACTCGATAGTGTCAAAGAGTGGCTGAATCTGGAAGGATGAAATGGGTGGGACATACAGCACATGAGAAGGGTGAATGGCGTATATACAAGGTGTGTGTGCACATCACGTCACTGAAATACAAATCACCACTACCAGGGCATATTACATGCACACAGACAATGATAACAATGTGAACATTGGTCCTTGTTTCCTTTTGCTCTACCTCATCAACATTTTTATCAACCTGAAATTAAGAAATAAAAACACACCTGCACATGTAGACAAGCAGCAAGTTCTTAATGCAATGATGGAGGACGTTTTCTTGAAAAGGAAATCAATTATTTGAGAAAAATGCTAGATTACTGGACTCCTTTTCATGAAAAATCAGTTCCCTGAGTCTTCTTCATCCAACATAAATATCATTTTTCGTTAATACCTTATACAACACTGTTAAATCCCTACACTCTGTACTTAATTGTTCATGTTCCATGTCTTATATGTAACAATGTATAAAATGTGTTTGAAAGCATCAGCAGAGTTCAATTCACAACTACTGACATTTCATGGGGTAGTTTTATAATACAGCACTTTGAAATTTAAAACTGATTAATTCACTATTATTTAAAAATACCTTAGCACCCTTCCCCCTATACTGAACTACCTTCTGGGACCAATTGAAAACCAAATTATCAAGTATCACAATACAAAAATCTGACTATGAAAAATATTTTTACAGGTTGTTACGAAGTATGAGATAACTTACATTGTATACCCATGATCACTGTATACTCATGTGGGGGTAGTACCAACGAGAAAGGGGAGGTGGGGGCGAGCAAGCCAGTACAAATTACCGGGTCCCAGTGGTCCGAAAGAGTGCCCGGGCTCAGATTATGTTGCATATGTTTTATCTTTCTCGGTAGTGTCATTATTTGTCGACTGTACAAATTAGCCCTTTCAGACCCAGCCCAAGTCACTCTGCAACTGACAGTCAGTCTTTCTGATTTAGTGTAAAGATTTTTAGCCGGTCCGCCCTTGCTGGGGGGAGGGGCCCTTTCAGCGGCCCTGTGTGTGGCGCCTTGTGGTGGCTACTTGAGCCCATGTAGAGAATACCCCCGGGGATATACATGTGAAGTGTAATACCTGAGGAAAATGCTAATAACAATATGAGGACAATGGAAGACCCCATACCCTTAGAGAATATGTCAAGGTCACTTATACACTTTAATAATATCAGCAGCTCAAAGTTATGTACATGCAATTGATGACAATGCACATGTACTTTGCAAGCATGCGGCGGTCTGTGTGTGTGTGAGAGAGAGTGAGTGAGAGTGTATCAGCGTGTGGGTGTGTGTGTGTGTAGGGGGGTGCATATATTTCTCATATGGTCAAGACAAAAATAACAACAAGGAATGGAATGTTTTACTCCTTACTACATTATCTAATGCAGCATAATTAAATATCTCCTACGACACTTTACATACTAAATTGTAGTTGCATTTAAATTTACTATCCTGAGCACATCAGGATATAGCACATTTAACAACATTATCAACCCCCATGATTAGAATCCAGCATTGCACCATAAATTTAACAGTAACAGGAGTGTAATCTCGTGTTGCTTGTAGGTCTTGTGCGACGTACAGGCTCAGGAGACGGGACCAACAATGCTATTCGACGCAGACGTCAGCGTTCAGCCAGTGGCAGCGATTCATCTCAAGCATCAATGAGTGTTCATCCACCAGGCAGCCTGTCAACACTGTTCCAGCAGCAGCAGGGCTGTGACTCGGCGCTAGGTTCAACCGCCACTTTCAGCAGTCCACCTCACAACACAACCCCTTCCATCTGCAGCAGTGATGCAGGACAATTCAGTTCTCCCCCTTCCTGGGCATCCAGTCCACCCACTTCTCCTGATGCAGTGGGTACAACAGTCAACTTCATACCTGAGGAGCTGACCTCTAGAATTCAACATCAATCACAGAGTGCAAGGCTTTCTATTGCAACTTCACCAAAAGGAATATCACAACAAACAACATCAACAGCCCAAGCCGTTCTGCAGAAAATATCCAAAGAAGTGGCACCTGTGATTCTGCAAAAGGTGACATTCACTTCAACAAGTGAATTGCAACAGGTACAAAGAAGTGATACAACAAATGACAGGCAACCTGACAGTCAAGGTTCAAAATTAGTAATTCGTAAGGTGCACACTACAGCAGGTGAATTACCAAAGAGTGCCAGCACTTCTGCAGTTGTTAGTAGTCATAAAAAGTCTGTGGAGTTTGAAACAGAACCAACAGGAGGTGACAGGAAGCTTACAACAAGCATATCCAGTATTGGTGGTGCTGTCATGAGGTCAAAGACAGCAGACATTGAGAGAATGCTTAGGATAAAGGGGACTGAGGCTAGTAAAGTGAAGACTGTAACAATAGAGCAGCCTCAACAAACACCTGCTGTGGAAGATAAGAAGAAGTATTCAAAGCGGCGGTACACAGATTCTAGACACCAAACAAGATACATACCAGATTCAGAGGCACTGCAAGAAGGCTCTTCTGGTGGGGAGGGAGGGACAGGTGTTAGTAATGAAGATGCAGCCACGACTCAGCAAAGGAAAAGTCAACAAGGACCTGTGTGGAAGAGACGCGAACTCATTGCAAGTGATCCTAAGGATCACGAAAGTGCATTGTAAATTCAGTGTAAATAAACTTACAGAAGTGAAAATCTTGGAAAATCAAGGAACATAAACACTGTATATTCCTACTTTAAGTATATGATGAAATTATTCATGGAACAACAGTTATAACACACACCTCGAGTGTAATATCACATACTGTTACCTGTACTGAACACTGACAACATCTCTGTATGCTCCTGAAACACTGTGTCTAGTCTTAACCAGTCTCACAAAATAAAATGACACAATATTAAAGCTATTTTTCACACTTGTGATATTTTGGGTTCTCGTGGCAGTGATTATGAAGGTTACTGTCGCCATGCTGGGAATGACCCATATAGCTTGAGAAGTGCTACTTTGTCTTACCTTGCAATAATAGCCCCAATTTTAAACACTCATCAGGACTTACCTTTCAACATAATACCAGCCTGATGCAATTACAGAGCTATGCAGTTAAAAAAAATTAAAGTAACATTTTTTAAAACTTGCACCACATTTTTCCTTGTGAGAGTGAAAGCAAAAAGAGGCAAAGGTGGCAGAAGAATACTGCTGTGTGATAACAGAGGCACGAAGTGGTCATTCCAACTTGCACCAGACCTTCAGGACCGCAACTACTGCATACATCGGGGAGGGCCTGTATTGACTGCCTTATTACCTTGCTGGAAACAGACTTGTTCTGCCATTCCACAAAATTCTTGAATTGCTTCAACTGACCAACACATCTAGACTTGCCTTGCCTCAAATTTCTGCATTACCCAAGTCTTGGATAACTGTATCTTCACTGTAAAGTCTTGCTCAGATATCCTTCCTCTAAAAAGTTCCCCACATCTCAAAAATCCCTTCATGGCAGGGGCATAGCTAGTGTGGGACAAGTGGTGCAGCCACCCCAGGCAGCAGAGTCCAAGGGGCAGCAAAATGGACATTTTAAATGAAAAACAAATTTGATTTCCTGCACTCAACAAGTTCTAAATTGAGAACTTCACTCTTCTGGGATTTTACACAGTGTAGAGTGAAGTTATATACCAACGTTTCGGGACAACGTATCGGTCCCATCTTCAAGGGTCAAGCAGTCCTGTTCCATTGAAGATGGGACTGATAGGTTGTCCCTAAACTTCGGTATGTAACTACCAATCTATGCTGCGTAAAATCTTAGAAGAGCGAAGATCTCATTTACACTGTGGTGGAAGCCTGAAATCACGCACATTTTAAATTATTGACAAAAATAAAATTAAATGCAATAAATAATTGTGATTTCTTAAAAGTTTGTACCTTCTGTTATGGGTGTCAAAAAAATCTAGCTACACATACTGCTTCATGGCATGATCTTGCTTTTCCAGAAGATATATACCCTGCATTGCCTTGCCATGATAACTTTCCTTGGGTTGTCTTGACTGGAAAACATTGGTTATAGCTGGTATTTAAGTTTCAAATGGAGTCTGTTAGCAGCAGATGGATCCCATAATAGGCAATGCAAATGAAGGCATACTTCCTTCAAGAAGTTGAGAATGCAAGCACACATGAGCACACATCCATACAGATGTAACAAATGCAGTTCATAATAACTTTTATACTAAATGGGAACATCCTACTGTAAATCCCGTAACAGTTCTGCAGTTCAACTGAAATCACCATCCACATTTCACACCTTCTGTACACGTTCTATATTGCCAGCTTAAGCTTGCAAACTTCACTGTTGTTTACTTATTGTTTACAGGAGTTGAAGGGAAAAGAAACACACTCTATATAACAATATATAATCATTTTATATCCTTACAAGAAATTCAGTGTTCAGTTAATATGGAATTGTGACAAATATATTCAACTATAAAGTACTTTGGCCCTCTATGTGTACCAAAATAGATAATGCAACTAATATCAAAATAATCACAGAATGTGGTCCCCTATAACTGAACTAACACGCTTTGTAATAAATTAATTGCAATTAGAAGAAACAAAATTTGATCACAATTCAAATTCACATAACTATCCAATACTTTTGCATTCTACATAACAAGCATGTCAGCACACTGAGAACCAACACTGCTTTCAACGCACACATCTACACATACATGCGTACTCTCAACATCATTTTATAGCATGAAAAAAGCTTGGAATTAAAAATTTAAGAATTAAAATTAAAACCACAGCAACAGTAAATTGCACCACAGCACACGCAACACAATTTTATACTGTTTTGGTTCAGAACCATCACACAAACTATTTCAGAGGCTTTTTCTTACATCACAGGTCATTAATTGAGTGCTTAAAATCTGTTGTGGCAGTTACAGAACTTAGACATAAATACCAGACAGTGCTGCCAATACAACTCAGAATCTTACAGGTTGTAAAAAAAAGTTACAAGCATCCGACATTTTGGAGGGAATTAACTGCTTGCACATAGCATACAGTACTTCTTCCACGACAATCTAGAAGCCTGAAGTCAGTTAATTTAAATGCTCTTTATGCATTGGTTTATTATGTGGAATGCAGCAAGAGACATTTAATGGAATAGTTAAAAGATTATTTCTTAGAACAATGTCTCATCTTTAAATTCTTTAAATTACATCAACATTTTATGGAAGTACTTAATGAAATCCTTTTCAGATGTTACATATAATTAAACAGGCCAATGCAGTTACATTTCACTGCACCTTTTATAAGGGAACAGGGCTGATCATTCAGATATCAAAGCTGAATATTATAAATGGGGGGGGGGGGGGGGGGGGGGTCAGAATCAACAAAATACCCAACATGTCAAGGGAGGGAGTCCATGGTATTGGCAGCTCTGAAAACATCAGAGGCAATAGCAGAAATAGAATGAAACAAATAGAGATCTTTTTAAAATTTGTTTTAGCCAGCTCCAAAAAAAGTTTGCCTCATGACTCACATTGTTCAGGTTGGCTGAAAAAGCAAGCACTGTTTTTTATGAAATGTAAAGGGCCCAAATATGTCTGTACCAGATTATTAACTTCTGAAACAGGTATCAACCGAGGATCTTAAAAAGAATGTGAAGTTGGAGAATCTATGAAAAGAGCCCAGGCTTTTGGGAACATACAGCCCCTAGGAGGTACACAAAAACAGGGAATTTCTTTGTAGGCTGGTTCAACATCGAAATCAGATAACACCATTCGAATGAAAGTTGGGAAATTATTTCTTTTTTATTTTACATATGGCCCTCAAGCTTCAAAACGGAAAACCAATCCCCCCCACAAATTGAGCACTAAATTAATATACCAGTGACAACATGATTCTTATACTAGAAGGATGATCATATTGTAACCCAAGAATGTAGATCAACAAGACAATATCAGAAAAGTCTCCACTATTAAGAAGTATAAAATGTGTGCTCACACCACACATACTTCTGGTACAAAAACATTTCCTTAACCAGTAACATGTAGAATTCCTTTACAACTAGGCAAGCTAGACTAATTGATGCAAAACAGTTTGTTTCAACATTTGTGCATAGGCCCATATTGACTTAATATGTATACTTCCCATTGTATGAATAGGCATACCATTAACTACACATGATTCATTTTAATGCTAGAAGGTAAGGTTTAACATTCATATAACATACACATCCTGTGTGCATTACAGGAAACATGGTTCCTATGCCCCCTCACAGGGTACAATACTACATAGAGCAGCATCTCCCAACTTTTGTTGACCAAGTCTCACTTAAAACAGAAAGTACATCTGGCAGCGTGAACCACGATAATGTATCACTGACAGTCGCGTATGTATGTACCAGTGAGAAGGTCTGTCAAACACACTGATATCCTATCACACTACATGGTATCACACCTCATAAGATTATATGCTCAATAATCATCACTGTGCAACTTCATAAACCAACAAGAGTTCAATCTGAATATGACGCTGAGATTGTCACAGTAGTGGTGCTGAAGATCCAAGTCCTCTGGGGTGTTACGCCATATCACTTGGCAAATAGTTACTGGTGTTTCACGGGACCATGGTGTCTTCAAAACTTCAGTAACCATCTACTGGTTGAAACTGTGTAACCTCCTGGAAGACTTGGATCCTCAGAATACAATAATGTCCCCACACATTATTTTGATATAATAATCATACACAACCTGACTAAAAATTGTATCCATTGCTAGTAAAGATAATGTAATATTTAATCAGAATTAATTATTTAATCAGAAACCACTTTCAAGATAATATCAAAATAATTACATAAGCAAGGCAAGCACATATTATGGGCCCACTTGACTGAAAAGGTAGGAGGGACTTTCTGGGAATGGACTTCCATGAGAAAACTGCTACGCAGCATTTCAAACAGAAAGTGAATGTAAATGGTCAGCGTTTCTGCATATTAAGTGCAAATAAATCATAGAACAAAGTAAATCCCACCAAATTAAGTGTTCTTGCATACTGATAGGAAAATGAATGAATGAATGAATGAATGAACAGCCTGTGTGACATCTGAGGCTCTCTTACACCGGTGTTGCTAAAGATTCAAGTCTTCTGGGATGTTATGCCATGTCATTGAGTAAGTAGTTCCTGATTCTATTCACCCAATGACATAGTGTAACATCCCAGAAGACTTGGATGTTCAATGAATGGTCTGTCGCTGAATGAAACAAATAGACAAAAATTATTCTCAGGCTAATTGAAATATTTACTGTACTTGGAAGAATGAAGCATTTTTATGAACAGGAGAGTAGTCAGCTTTGGGTACTGGCCACTTTATTCCCAAAAAAAGAGCTATCAGTGTCCACTGGCTCGGTGGGCACCAGAGCCATTCTGGAGGCTGAGGAGATGTGCTTGTGCTTGCCCGGAATCCAACACCCCCCCCCCCCCCCATAGTCTAATAGCTCTACTGACTGAGGAATCCCAAATACAATCCATATAAACAACTTAGTTTAAATTATAAGAATGATAAATATCATGAAAATATTTGTCATGCCAATTCAAAAATTTCTTAACTTGCCCAAATATTTAAGGTAACGTGTAAGTCTTTAATTTATCACGAGAAGTTTGAAATTGATATATGCCAAAATTCAAAGCAAATTGCAATAAATTACAAGTCATATAGCTGTTACACTGAATGGCACTCATAAAAATTAAAAAGGTCAGTGGAGTTACATCACACCAACATTTTACCCCTCTGAAATTGTACCTTGTTCCAGACTGGATACCAACACCCCCCATTCCAATTCCATTGCTGAAAGCCCTGTGCTTATTATGTGCACAATCAGTTTTAACATAAAGAACTCTGAATTCTTCCCACACAGAGTATTTACACATTCTGTGTAATGTTGACAATAAACTGTGATTGTTTCCTTTCTAATGGAATCACAATGCGTTCTCTGTGAGGTACAAACTGAGTCTTTATATACAATGTATAGTCATTTTCATCTCCATAGGGTTAACACACTCCATTCCTTTGTACATGTGTAGTTCTACATACTTCTTCCCCAGAATAGTACAATACACACTTGCAACAAGCCTTTGTGATATACCGTATATAAATTTATTGAAATTGAACTATCTGGCAAACTCAATTCCTGGATTCAGGTAGAGGCTTGGTAAAAAGTGGGTAAATCATACATGGCCCACCAGAATCCATCGGCCAAACGTGACAGAAGTGTTTTATATTACAGATAAACACACACAAAATTCTGGTCTGAACAGAACCGTGCTCTTAATAAAAACAGGCCTGGTTTTGTACGTAAAGGCTTTTGGCTCAAGGAAATTTCAATTTGTACATTATATACCAACTACAGTCTTCCATTACACTTCCTGTGTACAGATCTGAAGGATATTCTTTTGTAATGCCCATGAATACTGACACGCTTTCATAATAATAATGTTGTAGAGCCACTGAAGAACATTTGCTCAAGGCGTAATGCCTCTGTCTGATGTATATGCAAAAAAATTGTAATAAAAGGCTACAGTTGGTCTATGTAAATTGTGAACCATAACACTAGAACCACATGGAATGTACAAGATTTAATGAAACTGGACTAAGGAACAATCAATATTTTAATACTTTACAAGACACTGAGAATACAGCCTTTTGAAGAACATAACCATAAAGTAGTCTTCTACTTTATTAGAGTACCAGTGTTACCAACATTCTGAAGAAACCTGTTTCCTCCAAAATGTTGCCAATCACCAACACTCCAGAAGGCCACAACAAACCTTAAATCCTGCAAGAACATGGCCATTTTACTTTACTACTGTTTTGTCACAGAGAACAATAAGCTCTGGCAGCTGGCTTCCAAATTTATAGCTTTGTTGCCAGATTTGGTTGGAATTATTCTTTGAGTGAAGTGTTGGTAAATCCAACCCCGAGATGCAAGACTGGTTGGGAAATGCTGTTTTATACTGTACTGCAGATACACTCAGGACCTGCCTGAAGCAATTTTAAAATAAAAAAAAAAAAGTTTATAAATGTCTACAATTTCTGAAAAATAAAATTTACAATAATCTCAACAATAATGCATGGGTGTACACGAAAAGATATGAATAAATCAGTAACAATATTTTTACAGCACATATCCTTTTCCCCAGTGCACAAATGCGCACATTGTAACTTGTGAAATATACAGAACCCCTGTCTTGTTACAACCAATCTGTTTGGATTTTTGTGCACTGTTTAAATTGCGTAGTTAAGAATATAACTCTTCTTCAGAATATCTGACTTAAGCCCATTTTCACAACACACACGAATGACACTGTTCCATATACAGGCCAATATAACAATTAAACAGGTAGTCATGTATAACTACATATTGCATTTCGAAATATATACATAGAATATCAACAAACTTGGGTAAATACTAATAATAATAATCATAACAATAATAATAATAGGTTACTTGGATCTAAAGTGGGAAGAAAGGAAACAAAGTGAGCACATTTTTTGGTTAAATGAAAAAGTTATAAATACAAAATAAAAACATTATTCTGTATAAAATACAGTGATGTGGGCCAGGCCGTACATTTTACCTGTGTCACAAGCTTGCAGGTAGCTGGAACAAAAACACATGCATTGTGTAAACCAAAAACTTTACTGACACTGAATTGAGAGCGCAAGGTTAACACAGCCTTAACACTGGGAAATAATAATGTCTGATTTGGACAGTATGCTGGGATAGTGTAGTCAATGTAGCAACTATGCTATTCTCTGGAAGATGGAGGGTTTTCAATCCCGACCAGTGAAAGAGATTTATCTCTTCCCCAAAACATCCCGATTGACTCTGGTGGCCAATCCAGCTTCCTAATAAATGGATACTAAGGTCTCCTTCCCCGGGCATAAAGTGGCCACGGCATGAGCTGACAACTCAACTCCATCTAGTGCTGACATTATGAATGAGTGGAGCTATACATCCACTCCCCCTATATGTTTTCACAGCATATGTATTGACAACTTTTCGTTCACCCTTTTTTTGGGGGGGACTGTATATGCTTTCTTACTTGATACCGATCCCACCCCTAGATTTTCTGACACTGACCTTCTAACACACACACAACACATTATTTCATCCCAGTCACAATGCATCAAATAAGTTGACTTTATCCCATTCATAATAGGCTATTTTGTATTTTATCCCCACACACCAGGAGCTATTTTTTTTTTCTTTCAGTGACAGATGTGTCACACTCATCACATCTCTTGTGCAGCATTTCTAACAGCTATTACACACTGCTGTGATAATTATAAAGTGCCCCCACATCACTTAATTTAGCTTTTCATTCTTGCAACCACAACAACTTTTCACATCTTATATAGTATTACTGTAAACCTGATTAATTGGTAGTTAATTACTATCTAATTACTGGTTTTACAGACTGCCAACAGATGGCATGCAGTGCAATCTTTACACTTCAGGCCTTCATATGAACTATAAAAGTGAACATTTTCTTTTAAAGCAGGAAAATTGTAAGTTACAAAAGCACTTTAGAGGCTTAAAAATGTATGTGGATGTGTGAAATGTACTGCAAAATTTTACTGACAAGGGCATTAAAATCTTTTCATACTTCACTGTTACATTCAAAGTGAAAAAAACACTGAATGGGCTTCACCATAATAAAACAGTTAAAAAATACACTAAAATTACATGGTTTTCGTAAGTCATAAAATGTTCCAATCTCAAAATGCCTGACCTTCCATACTTTAATTCCTGATGTCCTTGCAGATAATACAGATGACTCTTAAAATTATTTCAGTTGTGTTAAGATTAAAGGAAAGTGCTCTACTTATGTACAATGTTAGAAAAATTAGAGAAAGAGTTAGAAATAATTTGTTTTTGAGATTCAGCTCATTGGACGGAGTTATAATAAAATTCTCTTATTTAAAAGGTTTGTTATAATTGTACTTAAATTCTATCACTTTAGCTTTAATTCTACGTACATTTATACATGTATCACTCTCTCTTCCTCCCCTTGTGAACATGCTGCAACACTACATGGACAGTTTCTTGGACACACACACACACACACACACACACTTGAACATTCATGTTTAGGAAGACCACTTCCAAACAACATCCAGCAAGAAGTGACATTTCCTATACTTGTACAAACCACACTTTGTACATATCCCTTAATCAACACCCACACACACTACAACCCTTACACCACTATTGCATATTCCATTTTAAACACTGAAGCTCAATGATAAATGCACAAGTTTCTCTGTACAAAAATAGCCAATCTCCTGACTGGGAGAGCAATATCAGCGATCTAGTTTCCTACACAAATGCTGCAAAATCTTTAGACATAAAGGTAAAATGATTTTCAAAGAAGAAATGTTCATAATCTCATACACATTTACATAGGGTGTATAATGAAAATTGGCCTGTAAATATCGGTCATCTTTTCCTTGAGACTGCTTTGAGATTCTATGATAATAACTGTAGATATATCTGCCTAGTTGCACTGTTCAGTGAAATACACCAAACCTAAAGCAGTGTAATATGAGATGCTCACACAATACTGACAACAATAATACTCATGTTTTTGGAAATGGTATCTGAAAATTATAATGAAAATGTTTACCAAACCTTCATGTCATTAAGACCTCCAAAATGAAGAATAACAACCCCCATCTCACAACCTCAAATGCTGTGTGTTCAGTTACAAATAAAAAGGAAAATGTAATTAAAAATGCTTTATGTCTGTGCATGTGTGTCTGTGGCCTATCACAGTGTGTTGATCCTACATTATGCAATATACATGTCTGTGCACACCCATAAACAGTTTTCTTAGCCTTTACACCCCTTGCACATATATGAACAACTTACAATCCTGCTCAAAATTGCTACACATTATTTGTTACAGCCTAACATATAACTGTCTGTGGTAAGCAGCAAGTGATCTCAGTGATGCAAATGCAGGAGTTTGGGACGGAATATTTGCTAGGCACACAAGTCTGAAACGGCCATCATTACATGAACTTAGAGAAAAACATGTTCTCTAGAAGACAGATTTTTCTCATATTACTTAATCAACCTGATGTCCTAAAAGTAGTAATTCAGGTAACGTAAATGTACATTTTTCCCCATCCATGCCCTGCCAACTTTATACCTGGCAACAGAGACCCCAGTGCCCATTGAATTGAAGATTGGGTGGGCTTCAGGCCCAGTCTGGATGTTGTGGAGAAGAGAAAAACCTCTTGGCCCTGCTGGGAATCAAACATAATTCTTCAAGCATTCAGCCTATAGCCTAGTTACTAGACCTACTTATTGAGCTCTCCCAATTCCTAGCAACTACATGCTTCACTAATCTTCAGTTCCTTGCTTGCATTATCCAACAGTTTCAGAATCATAGACACAGTGGTAAACAGAGTAGGTCTTCTGCATATGACAAACATGCATGCCACAATGGCTCACTTAGTAGTGACACACTACAGGCTAGAAGACAAAAACTCAATCTGCAACACAAGCAAGACGTTCCCTTTTTATTGTGTCCAGACCAGTTCTGAGGCCCACTCAGCCTCCTACCCAACAGGTGCAACAAGCCTTTCTCTGGGGGTAAAGCAAATGAGTATCATATATGAAGTATGAAGTGTATTAAGCCATACACAGAATGTATGTATACTATGCCACACTTTTCCTTTCCCCAGCTATTTTACTGATATGACTGAAATTAATTAGCAAAGTCCATACCAAAACTTGGGGAACCAGCACAGCATAGCCAGTATAGAGACTAAGCAATGGCTGGACAGTGTAGGGTCCAAATCCTGGCAGAAGCAAACGATCTTTCTCTTCTCCAAAATATCCAGACTGGAACTGCAGCCCACCCAGCCTCCCATTTAAGGGGGACCAGAGTTCTTTCTTGGGGGTAAAGAGGCCAGGGCATTATGTTGACTATTTACCTCCATCTAGCACTGCGGTCAAGAATGAGTGGAACTATACCTCTGCTCCCCCTGTATGTCTTCATAGCATGGACAGGGACAACTTTACATTACCTTACCTTACTCCAAAAGCTGTACTAGAACTTCTTTCTCATAATCAGTTAAAGGACATGCCAAATGAAAAAAGCTTTCATCTTAAGTTACAGACTGCAGTGGGATACATACTGCATGTCACGTGCTGTATAACTCGCCGCTTTTCACAAAAGTATATAATCTGTGATTTTGGCCTATGATGTTGTGGGTACACATATCTCCATTCCTGTTAGTTGTTGACAGCCAACCATACATTTTTTAAAGTAACTGATAAGAAAAGAACGGCAACAAAGCAAATATTTACACAAATTTTAAATGTGGACGTGATTGGACATGCTGTATACATATATCATGACCACAGAAAGATTCTGAGACCAAAAGTGGACACTGTTTTGAAACTGCACTTGACCTATAGAAACACCTGCCACCTTCATAACACTATCATCATATCATCATCTGCAGCTTTCTTCTAACCCCTCTTACTGATATTTCTACCTCACTTCAATCACTGATTTTTTAAACTTACAAGCTTTTACTGTGAGATGTAAAAAAAGAGACATCAAGCGCAGTACACGAAGTAGCAGGTATCTGAAAGCAACAGCTGCCGTTTATGACGTCAACACAACAAGAACCAGTTCTAACATCGACACCACCTCACTCTGCATGTTACCACGTGTCATAACAAACAGCCTGATTCACGGGCACAGTTAAAAGTCAAGTAGCTACCCCAAGAAGCTGACCTGTTCGCCTTTTTTTATGTCAACTTAGATGTACACTCACCTTACTCTTTCAAAGTTACAAACCAAACTTATCCTCAGAAACAATGTCTTTTTTAATTTCAGTGTTTCTCATTTAACACTGTTAATAAAAGAAACTAATGATGAGATACTTAGGAATTTAAATTATTTATGACTCTTTACTGTGGAATTCATCACTGAGACAAGTGAACACAAGAAGACATTTATTGCCTTCCTGAAGGTTAGCATTAAAGAGTTTAAAATGATTGTGCAGCTAGCAATATGCCATTTCATATGCACAAGCAGTTGTGCTTCAAGAATGATCCTGAGTTAAACACCATGCTATGAAACCTGATATTTTCACAGATATCTCTTCTTCAGTCTTCACAATCATTATCTTGAATAATGAGTTTATAACCTTTCCATATCCTGCTTTGTGCTGAGTCATTTGTGCTCTAACAACAGTTTCATTTCTGATAAGCATTTACCTTTATAGTTCTGTTAATATCTGTGTCTTTCTTCAGCGTTAACAGTTAACATTCTTGAGTCCAACACCACCATAACAAGTTCACACAAAACTAACAATGGAATGCACATGATATATATATATGTATGTATGTATGTATGTATATGTGTGTGTGTGTGTGTGTAGTCAGTATGTTCATTCATGGATTAGTACTTTCATGAAGATGTTCTGATGTCACTATGTAACATCCTTGAAAATCTAACTGTATGACTCCTACCAAGCAAGAAAAGAAAAACCATGATGAATTTTAATTCATTTAGTTTGTTTCAGCAATAAAGACTAAATACCTCCTACTTAAAATACAGGATTACTTTGTGACTCAGAATTATTTCACAACACATATCTTGCTTGTGTAACAACAAAGACTGGAATTATGAAACCCAACAGAACTACCACACTACAATTCTCCACATTCAAATTAAGTACTTTCATGTTTTATTTACTCCAGCTCAAAAGAAAAGCAAGCAGGCGTGCAAAAATCTCGGATGCCAGGTCTGGGCAACTAAGTTTTGAATGGTGGCACCAAATATATGTAGGTCCTCAGTATGGAACTTAATTCATGTCACCCTTCTGGCACCTAGAATTTTGAGGTGGCTCCTAGATTTTTGGAAAATCTGTGCACCTGCTGCATCTCAGTATGTGCAAGTAAAAGACTGCCTAAATGACACACAATGCTAGTGGTACTGCAGCCTGTCATATGTAGGAATGTGGCTAGTTGTTGCAATATTTTGGAAGATCAGTGAAAGAGATGTGTCCTGACATCTCTCAGCACTTAACGCTATTTGTGACGTCAAAATACAGATGGACACATTACAACAGAAATACAGCATAATAACAGAATTTTACTTTAAATGAAAACCCACACAGAAAGCCCTAATGAGGAACATAGAATAAATTTTTAATTTGCTTCTGTGGCCAAAGTTGCCAAATATTTCACACTGGTGATCCAACTGGCCTTGGGCTGGCTACATGGAAGAAGTGGGAAACATTATCATGAATACAAATGAATTAGTCATAAATTCCACATTCAAAGATATCATTTGGTGGGTATCATAAAGACTTTCATTCTTTAATCAGTATCGCACGTTAGAAGAGATTCCTTTTTCACTGATGTCTCTCACAGTAATACAAAAAACTGTGTGCAATTCAGCTACTTCTAACATTCCAATTTCTTGGACTGCCAAAATCCTCTTTGCTATCTGTGCTACTGCCATTGGTAAACATGCCAACCACCACAGTTTAAGAAACATACAAACTCGAAACGCTATATGATAGTTGAGTTTCCCATGGTGATTACTATCATCATCATCATCATCATCATCATCATCATGTGAGTACAGCACCATGTGGCACAATCGAAATACTCAAAAGGTAGACAGCAGATTTGTCTGAAATCCCAATAATGTGCTATTCATTGAAAGTATTTTTTACTCACATGAAGGGAAACAAAAACTAAAGTTAAAATTATTACTGTTAATTTTGAGTCACAGTAATTTTTGTATCAAAGTATGGAATATGCTTGTACATACTCTCCAAGCCTGATTTAACTTGGACTGGTGGCTTGCGCACTTTAAACCTCAGTCTCGATACATGAAAAATATAATAAAGGGCTATAGTGCATAAAGTAAATTGAAGAATGCACTGCTGATCTAAACGTCCTTAACATTTAACAATGAGTGTTTAAATGCTCTATAAAAATATTTGCATAAGACACGCTGAAAGTAGGTTTTATTAAACAGCTAGTCGATCTAGGTTTATATCTTAATGCTTACAACTGAAAATAAATGGGTATATGAATATTTACATCCTTTTCTTTTAAATGATATTCTTCCACAATACCCAGTAAAACATATGACGAAAAATGTTAATATGTATGTAGTCACTAGCATTCTAGAATCCCATACCGAATGTAGTGTCGGCAGCTTTGGAAAGTTCTGGCACAAATGTCTGCAGTACACTGTACTGGCACAAAAGTATCCTGCATATATGAAATTCAAAAAGTCACCACATGATTTAACTCTTACAACTTACAAAAGTCTGCTGCTATTTCACACAGCCGTACTGTGTGTCTGAATCCGGACTTTCTTCATGCTGCCATTTCTGGCAAGAGTTGGTGAATGTCCACTGAACCCTGGATTCTGGATGCCCATACCATCTGGTGTGGGTCTTGGTTTCTTGAGACTGGACCTCAGTGGACTCCTGGTCACTGACCCAACAGTGGAACCGTTTGAGGATGTTGTGGTAGTCATAGAGACAATGCTGCCATTTGCAGCATTCTGGCGACTACTGCCAGGTGAGTAGACATATGGTTTGCCACTTGCATCTGTCATGGAGACTCCACCAGGGTTGTTAACGCGTCGGTCTCGGAAGCCAGGGTTGTTGAAAGTGGTAGCATCCTCACCTGTTGGATCATGGCCATGTGGCATTGTTGGATCTCCACCATGTCGCCGTGAGAATATAACATCATACAGGGCCATTACGAAGAGAAGAAAATTGAGGATAATAGACACAACCTGCCACAAAATGCAAATACAATAAAATTAGTTTCAGCAACACATCTAAATTTTGTGCCGACACTCATGGCTGCAAATTTCAGCTGAATTGATAGATCATCCTCCATACAAATACAACTTATCTGTTATTAACATACTGTAACATGTGGTAATCAAATCTTCAACATATATCTATATGCATTATACACCAGTACAAAATCAAACCTGTCTGTTGCTTTTACATTGCTTATTCCGTGCATTGTGACAAAGTAAGAAACTTACGTAACATCAACAAATGAACCATTCTATATTTTATTTGTTCTATCTTTCACATAGCTCCTACATGTTTTGGCGTTAGTATTTCGCCATCTTCAGGAAGCTGACACCAAAGTTTCTATAAAACTTACAGCAATAAAAGAGGTTACCTGACTGTTGCATTTTTTTGTATGTGTCCTTTGTGCATTGTTTCTGTCATCTTTAACATGGATATAGTTAGGCATTAAATGGTTGAGTCTGCACATTTTATTGAACCATATTGCTACATTAGTTTTAAGTAACTTGTCCTTGGTGTTTTTGTAATGATGGATAATTCTTGCTTGTTGAGCCTCTAACACTTTTACATTGTTTATTCTGTGCATTGTATTTTATTGCTGTAGGTTTTATAATAATAATAATACATATATATAAATATATAATACAATACAATATAATAACGCCAAAACATGTAGGAGCTACGTAAAAGATAGTATCAATAAAATACAGAATAGTGCATTTGCTGGTGTTACATAAGTTTCTTACTCTGTCTGCTGCTGTCACATAATTATGAAGAGTGGTCCAAGAGCTTTCCGAAAATCTATAAGTGACCTCAAAATTTTATGGGCCAGATAGGTGACATAAAGCAGGTTCCATACTGAGGACCCAAAAATACTGGGTGCCACCATATAAACTTTTAACACCAGGGTGACTTGGTGCATGAGTTTTGTGCACCCTTATGTTATAGCGCGTTACTGTGTAATTAAATTATTTTTTATATTCACATATCTATTTACATTGTAAAATGTTTACATGTATCTATTAAAGTCAGTTGTTATGTCACAGATGTTTCTAAAGTTTTGTACATTCCTTTCAATAAAACATAATGTATTTTGTGGATTAGGGGGTTTTAATATAATTGAAATGAATAAAACTTTCACTTCAGCAGTGCATAACAACTGCCACATATTGCTCAAGTATCAAGCTATTATCACATACTGGCCATGCAATGACACCGACACCATTCATCAGGTTTGGTTTCGTTCAGAAATATTGAGACATTGTTACAGCCAAGTCCAAACTGGATGTACATAAAGAGAAACGATGTTATAAAGATGTACAATAATGATGGCTAGCACAGATCATTTTATAAGAATAAAAGGTAATTTATATAGGCACAGTTAACTTGGTTCATGGTCATGGAACTTTGGATTCCATAATAGGCTAACAATGTTGATTACTGAATGAACATTAGCTTCTCAAGGACTCAGCTTTATGTAACTAACAAATCTACAATTTAATATAGACAACGTTTTTCACCAACTAAATGCACTTGTTATAAAAACACTAAAATATTCTAAAACTGTTTGATAAAAAACCCCGACATGTTTCGGCTCACCATCGAGCCATCCTCAGGGGGTCACAACTGACTGTTCTCAAAACACTACACATGTTAATCCTCTGTAGAGGTATATGGTCAACGTCTTATCTCACCAATCTTACTTTATCACTTCGCAAGCCGATATGTTTTTTAAAACACTCCCTATAGATTATGCACTATATTATTGCGTCACATATCGGCTTGCGAAGTGATAAAGTAAGATTGGTGAGATAAGACGTTGACCATATACCTCTACAGAGGATTAACATATGTACGTGTTTTGAGAACAGTAAGTTGTGACCCCGAGGATGGCTCGATGGTGAGCCGAAACATGTTGGGGGTTTTTTATCAAACAGTGTTAGAATATTCTAGTGTTTTTATAACAAGTGCATTTAGTTGGTGAAAAACATTGTCTATACTCGAAAAATGCACGGTGAAAATAGAATAAAGTTTCTACAATTTAATGTTATGTTATATACACATAGTTTCCACTAATGTGTCTCACTCACCACCTTCAAGTGTGGAAAAAACTGGACTTAAATTTAAGGAAGAAACTAGTGAAATGCTACATTTCAAGCATAGCTTTGTATGGTGCTGAAATGTGGACACTTCGAAAAATGGATCTGGGATACCTCGAAAGTTTTGAAATGTGGTACTAAAGGATGGCGAAGATCTGGTGGACCGATCGTGTGAGAAATAAAAAAGTATTACAAAGGGTCAACGAGGAAAGGAACATTCTACATACAATAAAACAAAGGAAGGCTAACTGGACTGGTCACATCTTGCGTAGGAACTACCTTCTAGAACACTGTATTGAAGGAAAGATATAATGGACACGCAGATGAGGAAGACGACGTAAGCAACGACAGGATGAACTTAAGGAACCGGAAAGATACTGTAAATTGAAAGAGGAAGCACTAGATCGCACTGTGTGGAGAACATGCTTTGGAAGAGGCTACGGACCTGTCGTAAGGCAGACTACGTGATGATGACCAGAGCATACACAATCCTTTCTCCACTTGAGAAGCCATTTTTCCACGACTGCGGTGTTAGCGCCACTGGTGTTAAGACTTGAAAACTTAAGCAGCGCGATTTCAAAACTTTCTTATATAACCTATATGAATACGTGCAGTATTCATTCCTGTGCTTAGTTCATGAGCAATATTACATTGCAGTCGTCCACATTTCATAAGTTCACTCTGTATAAATTTCACAAGCCGACGTATTTTCTTAAATTTTTTTGACATTTGCATCAAAACTTCATCATCATTTTGCTTTTACAGTAATTTTATGTTTTATAAGAAAAAATACGTTCCTGAAAAATAGGTACACTCTTGAAGATTCAGGTCTTCTGATATGTGACGCTGTGTGTACAGCTCATACAGTAAGTGGGCTTAACTGCTTACATGCTTTGTGGAATGAGACTGTCCTTCAATCACGTAATGTACTTCACACTTCAAAAAAAGGTTTGTATTCTATTAAAAGTAAACTTTTATGCTTTCATGATTCCTGAGGTTATTTCATAATTTTATTACTGGCATTCCATAACTTCTTGTAATGAAATAGACAGTTTACATTAAAAATGTATGCCGATGTCCATGACAGTTTTATCGGTCCAAATTAATCATAAACACTGAGACTTCAAGGTAATGCTAAGTGTTAAACAGCATTTATGTTGCGTACTTTTACATCGAAACCACAGGATATTGTAATGTCTTATATCCTTGCAGATGAACCGGTTATTTCTCATGTGTTCCGCATGCGTGCAACAGTGGTGTACTTGAATCAACTCACAACACTCAGTCCAACAAAATGCACTACACTGTTCCCAGATATTTTATATTACAATATCACGTTGAACACTGCTACATGTTTCGATCCCTTATGGGATCATCATCAGGGAATCACATTAAAGTAACACTGCACAAAACCGAACTAGCAATCCACGTACACAATAAAAAGACATAAAAAAGTCAAACTACATTTTAACTGGTTGACCTATTTATGTCTCTTTATTGTGTACATGGATTGCTAGCTCGATTCTGTGAAGTGTTACTTTATTGTGATTCCCTGATGATGATTCTATAAAGGATCGAAACATGTAGCAGTGTTCAACGTGATATTGTAATATAAAATATCTGGAAACAATATAGTGCATTTTGTTGGACTGAGTGTTGTGAGTTCATTATCGAATGCACGGAATGAACAATATAAAATTTATGTACTTGAATTAGTCGGTGTAAGACGTGGGATGGAATGTGACGCCGTGTAACTTGATATACGCACCAAAGTTTCGGAAACCCCTAATCCTTCTATCTTCAGAGCAGAAGAGTGAACCATGCGCAGAAAAGTCATATACCACCATTGTTCGTTTATCTGTCCTGTACGACTTCACCATTAAGCATTAACCGACTAGTCTTTATAATGAGGACTGAACGTGTTTACTGTGAGGTACGAACTAAATGTTTATAAAGTCGAAACAAACAAAGCCCATTACACGATTTAAAAACCCAAAATAAATCCATAATTTGAATTTGTATGTTATGCAGATCAATGTTAGATTTCAACGGGGTAATGACGCTTACCTGAATGTAAAATGCTTCTCCTCGACTGACCTGGAAGCTGTTTTCTCTGTCGTCTGTCTGAAGAGCAAAGAGACTGGCAGCCACGATAGCAAGTAGTGCTGGAATATAGTAAAGTAAAACAGGTAGTTAGTGTTTTGTTTAGAACATGCTGTTTATCAATGACGATAACTGGGCAACATAAATACACTATCGCTCCTTCTTTGTTTCAAGGACAAGGGATGTGGACAGCTTCTCTTCGTAACAGGCTATTAAGAATTGTATTTATTCTGGCATATTTAAAAAAATATTTCTTCTTTTCGTGGTACCGGTGTAGGAAATCAAGCATCATAGGTTAATTCCATATTTTTCAACGCCATTTCTCGGCATCTGCTTTATTTCGGTTTGTACCGATACTCTGTCAACTTTCAATTAACATTTGCGGTGCCAATACAAGCCACAATAGCTCAGTAAGTACGGTACTGTGTTGCGCACTAAGTTCTTGACACTTCAAGTCTGCTAACAAACTGGTACCAAGATTCCAGACCTCTGGGATATGAAGCCGTGCTAACTGTATCATCGTTTCGGAGGAGCTTGCTACCTCCATCCCAGAAGAGTGGAATCTTCATGAATAACGCCACGATAATCTTAAATCTTGGAAAAGTGGTACCGCCCTATACACAGATCTTTTTCTGAACAACTCCGTTTGCAGACAGTGTCTTTCTTCTACGATACTTTCTTCTCTTTGTGGGGGGGGGGGGGAGGGATGTGGTGCACAAATATCCAAGCTACGCCAGTCACCTGCAAAGACAACATTTTACAACCAAAAACAGCGAACAACTTGTGGGTCACGAGAGCTCAGCCAGTTCGCCCGAATTCGCGCCGTTTCGTCTACACCTCGGGCTACCCTTCACCAGTCCGAATCGTACGCATCGCACGGATCGGACGAATCGCATGTCTTTAAACCTCGTAATGCGATCGGAATTCATCACGCTGCTACGTTACGACAGAACGAGCACGTGTGCACCCGGCTGTAGGGATAACACCGATTATGAGCAAAATTATACTCGTACATGTTCCATAACTTCTGGCAAAACTCAAAATTCAATTCCTATCCTTCTAGTTGTTTCGAAGATGAAGCGCGGATAAACACCCACACACACAGAGGCCTTTCCCAGTATGTGTTCATTTTATGCAAAGAACTCACAAGAAATGTACGACGTTTCGTAGGCACCAAGTGGAGGAAAGCTTTTTTTCACAAACTAACCTTATTCATGTGTCTTCCAAGCGCTGTCTTCCCTTGAGACTTTCCGTGCAGACAATAAGGTAAGTCAGAACTGAACTAAAACTGACAACTGCGACCAGTGGCGACTAGAAGACGGCATAATGTTCAGCCGTAACATCAGAGGACCAAAAAACGTGCAGGGTTACTGAGATTTCTACAGAATTCACAGAAACAGAATTCTGAAACTATCAAAAGTTACAAACCGGGTGAACCAACGTACCCAGAAACACCTTTAAAGAGACTGCTGGACGAAAGAGGTCCGAATGGGTCAACAAGTGGCCCAGCTCCCTGACCGCTTGATGATGATGATGATGATGATGATATAATGATCTCATCCCGTTTTTGCAAGTTTCTGTAATTAGAAACTGAGACATGTCGCAATGTTTCCACCCCAGTTTCCCACTGATAATTCAATTACTCGCCGCTGTGCACACACTTACAATAACGTCGTTAAATAAACCAATGATTGATCAGTCTGGCAGGAACGGCTGTGCTGCCGTCCAAGTAACTTGCAGAGACAAACGAATCGGCCGACATTTTGAGGAACGTGAAAACAAAATGAAGTCTCATTCGTCAGGCAAAATCCATATCCAGAAGCTGCACCAAATCCTTTGACAAACTACAAAAAAAAGAACTGTATGTCGTTCTATTTTCAGTTTTATGCAATTGTCACCAGAACGGATTTTAATTTCCTGTCGCTGTAATGGCCTGGTGCTCTCAATCGCTTGATGGAGGGGCGTGCATTCTGCTGATACAATGCTGATACAGCAGTCTTTTTGTTAGTATCAGAGGCCAAACTTACAGTACTGGCGACATACAGTTTATTTTGATTCGTGTACGGAACATTCTGGGTTCGAATCGCAGCTCATATATCGGCTGGAGCGACATTACTATTTGCCTTTTCCTCAGTCCCATAACACAATTTCCATGGCGGACTGATATAATAGGCCACTACCGCTTCCCTTCCATGAGAGGTCAATACCTGGGCCGAATAAGTACGAAAAGGCAGGAGAAATTTAGATAATTAAGAGTGTAATAACATTGGAAGCCGATCCCAGTGGCCGCGCGGTCTAAGGCGTGGGTCTACGGCCGTTCGCTTACTGGGATTGTGGGTTCGAATCCCGCCTACGGCATGGATCTCTGTCTCTTGTGAGTGCTGTGTGTTGTCAGGTAGAGGTCTCTGCGACGAGCTGGTCCCTCGTCCAGAGGAGTCCTACCGAGTGTGGTGTGTCTGAGTGTGATCGTGAAGCCTCGAAAAATGAGGCGGCCTAGGCCCCCAAGGGGCTCTCGAGCCATTGAAAAAAAAATAACATTGAAAAATATACTTAGAATGATTAACTCAAAATGTCTGCGATGATTTAGACATGTAGCATTCGTGGGAAAGTAAAAACCTAAAGTGAAGACAAAAACCATTGGGGGAGAGGGGGGGGGGGGCTAGACTCATATCTGAAGATAATATTTAAATATATCTCAGAATGATGGTGTTTTAAGTTTGTGAACTAAACTGAATCTTCAGGTCCGCCCAAAACAGCACGGATTTTCTTGACTAACTGAGAAAATAGCAAACGGGATATCAACAGTATTAAGCACTTTTAATTACGTCTATTTGAAATGCCCAAGTACAAAACTCTGTAAACAAACTTTCTATTATATATACCGTGCATTTCAGTAATTAATCAATTATTTCATTCCAACAAATGCACTACTGTAGTGCATTTGTTCGAATGAAACAATGCATTAATCTGTGCACAGAGTTCTATCGCAAACAGTGAATCATTCAAACATTACTTAAGACTGATTGCGAAGACTTCCTGCTTTCTTATGGTACGTGACACGGTGGTGCTTAGCAGGTAGATAACACTGGTTACATAAATTAAGCATTTCCTGTGTAACAAGTTAGAACATGATAACTCATTTAGCGTTAAAATTTTGTCAGCCAACACCAAAGTTGGTAGCACATCCCTGCCCGACTGCATACCCAACATCCTCCACCTCTGCAAACCTCCGCACCTCCAGGACTTACCAAGCCATGGTGACAAGGGACTCACTGAACAAAAGTATGGATTGCAAGGTAAGTTGCCCCTATACGTGCCATGAAGACATATAGGTGGAGTGGAGGTACAGCTCCACTCCTTAACCTCGGCACTAGAAACAAGTGGGCGGTCAGCCTCACGCACGGACTGCTTTACGCAAAGGGAAAGAGTTCCCGGTACCCACTGAAGAGGGGGCTGCGTGAGCCCCAGAGCCAGTCTGGACGATTTGGAGAAGCGATATGTTGCCCCTGCCGGATCCTCCAGCCCGCAGCATATTCCGTACACTGACTACGCTATCCCGGCTCCCAAGAGCCTCTATTCTTTAAATATTTACGACGAAGCAACTTAAACCGTAAATATTATCCATTCCGTGCATTAAGACTGTAATATAATACCAACAATGCACTTGCAATACGTAAAACGTATTACATATATGCATATGCATAGATAAACTGTAATATATTTTACAAATTGCAAGTGCATTTGTTGTATTACGTTAATTATACCCTGAAGATAAAGCCGAGGAAAGCCTGAAAGTCACAAAAGCGTTCTTTGTATACGTAACTCAGGCGAGTTTGTCGCGTGGTTCAGAAGACAGATTTGTATTGGTCATAAACGGACACCGAGTCAATTCAGTACGTCAAATATCAAAGGCACAGACCTCTGCACATTTACATTCAGTGTTCACTCTGTTTTTTTAATGATAAAGCCGGCTGACATCTGGCTCCAGTCCCACTGGAAAGAAACCAGGCACCTTGATAAATTTCCTAACCCCCCTGTTACAAAGTTTACGACAGAGTTTCAGTGCTGTTAAAATTTGTCCATACTGTCATACTGGACAGTGCCTCCACATAAGAAATGAGTCAGAATTAGTGGTAATGCCCTTCAAATACAGACATCTTGTGTTATGCATACTCGAGATATGACAGACATTGAGGTAATGATAATTTATTATTTGATTCAAACGATTTGCAATCAAGGTGCTCAAAAATATTCAGGAATCAAGATTCCGCCTTGATATACAAAACAAGTGTTCAGTCACCTACAGTTCCGTATTTCAGTTTTAATAAACTATAAGGTCAAACGGGAGGAATCATTTAGGTGCAAATTCAGAAGGAATAATCTTTGGTTTTGTGTAGCGGATTTTGTATAAGGAAGAATTGTTATATGGATCGAGTCAGATAAACAATTATTGATACTTACTGGCCAAGAGAACAAACGCTAGTTTGGCGATCACCACGACACTGTATGACATCACAACACGCTCCCGTGACGTCACCATGGCTAACTGAAACACGCTCAGCACACAGAACACACCCAAGATGGCTACTCCTGCTGCAGCCACCAGCCCAGCTAACCATACAGCCACTGAAACAGGAAGTTCATTGCAGAGTGTGAAGTATTATAACAACAATACAATGTTTCGAGTGTCGTGATTAGTATATTTCGAGTGCCATGATTAGTATGTATCTAACCACGCTGAATAATCTCCTTTCTTTCCCTTAACATGCATGATAATTACAACAATATCAAGTATTTTCTTTCCTGCATTATTCTCACGTTCCCGCCCATCTCTAAATCACACGACTTTCATTATATTACGCTGCGAACGCTTGGTGTAAGCGGTGAGCTAGTCTAGGCCAGCTTGCTTCTTACAACATGTTCCCAGCATCATAATTTGAAAATCCTGGAAGATTCAAACATGACGGCAAGTAAGTAAATGCCTGTGAGGCCACGACGAGCTAAGACGATAATACTGTAAATCTAAAAAATCAGTAAGTACTTGAGACGTGGCAACAGTATTCACATCCCCAACTCTTGTCTCTGTCCCTCGCTTGAAATAAGGGGAAAAACATCAAAAACTAAGATTCTGATTTGTGCAAAAACTGACGATTCGGTTTTTGTTATTTTATTTCTAAAACACAAAATAAAACGTAACTGCAGTAACCACCTGAAACATTTTATTTTTGTACTCCTCTAACGTCTTTGGCGTAACGCTCAATTAACTGCAATGAAAGAAGCCTGTGAAATCAGCAAGACAAAGCGGACCGTGCATGCACTGAAAATTGGCACACACTGACTAGTTTTATCTCTAACATGACAGTTCTTGATACCACGCAACTAAGAACAACCCGCCGTCTTAAGATTTGCATTCCTAATGGTATTTGACTCAACAGGGTTTGAATGAGCATCGGTTGCTAAGGTTATCCCGTGCCTGTCTACCAGTTAGGCCATACACGGTAAAATGTTCACCCTAGAACATGCCGTGAAGGCACAGAGGGAGAATAGAGGTATAGCTCTACTCTTTCTTTAACCTCGGCGCTAGATGGGGGTGGGTGGTCAAAGCCACATCCCGGCCGCTTTACCCCCGGGAATGTCTTGGTACCCACCGAATAGGGTACTGGGTGGGTCCCAGGACCCGTCTGGACAGGTGCGGAAAACCTCGCCCACACCGGGATTCGATCCCCGCATACACGGAATGCTCGTAATGTCACGGAAGAATGTCGCACTTAATACCCGACTTAGAAGACAAACAGAAGTCGCCAAAGACATAGTGCTAACGGCCGGGAAAAAGGCTATATCTTGACTTCAAACATCATGATCACCACAAAGTATGCTGACAGTTCGCGGCACGTGAAACCGCATCTCACAGCATATATCAGAGAGTCAACTAAAATGTCTACTACACTCAGGTAAACACTACAAGGGGACGCATATGGGAGGCGAGTTTCCAAACAGAGGAAGGACAGCTAGAGATAAAGTTACCACAGAACGGAGCAACAAGAACAGCTTCATGGATGAGCCACTAGTTCAAAACGAAAAGTACAGATACACTATTTTAGATGGTCAATGTTTGTCACTTCCTATCGGCTAGCTTAAAGTATTAAACGTAGCCGACTCAGCGGCCGCCGACATGCGCGTTGGATTAGCGGCGGGAAGTACAAAACATATTGGTCAGAGAAAATAATTACGCAACAAAATGGTACCTTAGACTGTGGCGTCCCTGGCATCAGTACCATCTACCTCAGTGCCACAACCTACATGACCTGGTACCAAAGACACTCCCATTCGAAAAGAAATCAAGCACATGTCCAGTGTAAGAGTGTGGGTGAGCTCTCTGAACTATGGTCTTTACGTTGCGCTCAGGAAGTCTGTGGACTGTACAAGGCCCGTCGGAATGGTACCCACAGCATGAAGTGCCTTACAGAGCCAACAGCTATGTCGACTTATTTGAATCAGAGAACGGCACTGCAAGAGTCAGTAGTCTAAGCACGTGTACTCACCGACTGGCTTGAACCTGGTCACGGAAGGACCACATCTCTCCCGGCTGTACATAAGATACTTGCAAAGCTGCCAGGGTCCGAAGTAACCAGACTCGCTTCCTGGACCGGCTGAAAACAAAAGAAGAGTCTGATGTAGAAACAGTAAAGAGATACATTTGCTGGCAATGCAGTTCACCTGAACGCGCGCCAAACATCGCTGAAACAAAGCCACGTGGAATTTTAATACGCACTTAAAACGTAAAGTATTATATCCTCAGATGACCTCTGACCCTTCAAATACACGCGCGAGCGCACTTATTTTAAAAATTTCAAAACAGTTACTTTTACCAACGGTAAAAAATAAACCGTTTGGTTTGGGCAACTCCAGAATACAAGTCAGAAACATTACCGACTGAACCAACTCGATCGGTAAGAATACGTGGAGTTTCACTCGTTGAGTCTTTATTTAACGAAACTATTTCAACTTAATATGCTATATAACCCTAAAGTCGAAATTCACACATTGTTGTAAATTTAATATTATTCATTCCATGCATTGTGACTGTAATTAATTATATATATCAACAAATGCACATAAAATGTATAAAATTACAAGCTCTCTATATACATAATGTCTCCTACATGTTTCAGCGAATTATACATTTGATGTGCATATGTTAGTATATATAATTATTAATTGTGAACAATGAACTGGGAGATTGGTCCAGGTTTATATTCTCGTACTATACCACAATATGGCTGCATAACTGAGGAAAACCACGAAGTGACTCACTGGAGACGACTGGTGACTGGTTAGAGATTCTAACCCCGGACCTCTCAATTACGGGGGTGTGCTGATCATTGCACAGAAACGTCACTCGGCGTTCCGCTCACCTCAGTCCAGTACCGAGATGGAAAAATGCGTCGCTCGGCAATCGCGCTGGGGGGTCTAGCGTCTATGCACCTCATTACCAAACAGTCTGGGCTCGTAATGCGCTGTGATACGCAGATATGATTCGAATGGTTGTCAGATAAATGACAAATGTCGGCGCTATTCCTGGGCTGGCAGGCACTCACATGCGGTGGGTGATTCATCAGCACTTTCCTCGTATCGGGAACAGGAAGTCACATTCATTGGTTCTACTATCCCAGGAATGAAACTTACATTAACTACACGGCGTGCGGCAGCGTTCCACAAACGGTGTTCCGCGGAACCCTGTGTGCGAGGACATGAGAATCAGGATGGGAGAATGTGAGGACATGGGGATGTGAGGACATGAGGATGAAAGAATGTGAGGAATGATGAGGATGTGAGGACGTAAGGATGAGGATGAGGATGGAAGGATGTGAGGACATGAGGATGAGGACGTGATAATGTGAGGACATGAGGATGAGGACGTGAGGATGTGAGGTCATGAGGATAAAAGAATGTGAGGAATGATGAGGATGTGAGGACGCAAGGATGTGAAGATGAGGATGGAAGGATGTGACGACATGAGGATGAGGACGTAAAGATGTGAGGATGAGGGCGTGAGGATGTGAGGACATGAGGATGAGGACATGGTGGTGTGAGGACATGAGGACGTAAGGATGAGGATGAGGATGGAAGGATGTGAGGACATGAGGATGAGGACGTGAGGATGTGAGGTCATGAGGATGAAAGAATGTGAGGAATGATGAGGATGTGAGGACGCAAGGATGTGAGGATGATTATGGAATGATGTGACATGAGGATGAGGACGTAAAGATGTGAGAACATGAGGATGAGGACGTGAGGATGTGAGGACATGAGGATGAGGGCGTGAGGATGTGAGGACATGAGGATAAGGATGAGGATGGCAGGATGTGACGACATGAGGATGAAAGAATGTGAGGAATGATGATGTGAGGACCCAAGGATGTGAGGATGAGGATGGAAGGATGTGAGGAAATGAGGATGTGAGGACATTAGGATAAGGATGAGGATGGAAGGATGTGACGACATGAGGATGAGGATTGAAGGATGTGACGACATGAGGATGAGGACGTAAAGATGTGAGGACATGAGGATGAGGACGTGAGGATGTGAGGAATGATGAGGATGTGAGGACGCAAGCATGTGAGGATGGAAGGATGTGACATGAGGATGAGGACGTGAAGATGGAAGGACAAAAGGATGAGGACGTGAGGATGTGAGGTCATGAGGATGAAAGAATGTGAGGACGCAAGGATGTGAGGACATGAGGATGAGGATGTAAGGACATGAGGATGAGGACGTGAGGATGCGAGGTCATGAGGATGAAAGAATGTGAGGACGCAAGGATGTGAGGATGAGGATGGAAGGATGTGACGACATGAGGCTGAGGACGTGAAGATGTGAGGACGTGAGGATGTAAGGACATGATGAGGATAACTTGAGCATGTGAGAACATAAGGATGAGAATGGAAGAATGTGAGGACATGATGAGGATGTGAGGATGTAAGGACATAAGAATTTGAGAATGAGGATGGAGGTATGTGAGGACATAAGGATGAGGACGTGAGGACATGATGACATGAAGCTGCGAGGATGAGGACGTGACGCTGTGACAAGCGAGGATGTGAGAATGAGGACTTCGTGGTCAAAGTACATTATCTGTGCATTGTCTTAGGACAGACACATTTTTGTTAGGGAACGTAAAATACTACAGCTGCTTCGGCAGACTTGCCTAAAGACGGCTTTTTATGTAACAATACTGTCCTAATGATGTTCGAGCTACGCAAGACATAACTCGTTTAGACTCCGTTAATTTTATGTTTGAAAATACAACTAACTGAAGCATGTCATGTCATCACTCAACAGTTAAAAAACAATTTGGGAACAAAATTTTATGTCGCCATGAAAACACACTAACAGAGAAAGCATCTTTACATAAAACCCAACAAGAGAGGAGTTAAGACAAGATCACAATAATAAATGACTGCTGATGTGTTTGGTTTATAACGATATTAATTCTCTGGCGTGTCCCAGTTGCCTGGTTCAGACGTGTAATTAAATTATGTCTCCTTCCTTTCAGAAGTGAAACATCGTGTAAAGATTGAGCTTCTTGGTACTACGCCAAACAGCATTTGTGTCCCCGTCAACAGGAGTAACGGATAAAGACACTTCCCCGTAAGTACGTCTAGTTTGGAAAGAACGTAGGAATTTACAAACGGAATCAGCCAGAATATCTAATTCACTGGCCTGGATTCAAACCGTGTACTTGTCAAATACAAATGATAAGACTTATCGCCTGACAATATATGGTTATAATAACATTGTCAGTTTGGGTACTATAACGTGAAGATACAGTGGCAATGTCTTTAACACCTTTATACTTGCAACAATCCTGGCCGCTGTGTTACCGCACAGAGCTTCTGCAACCTGCTTACTCATTCTGTAGTCTGTCTTACAACAGGTCCGTAGCCTCTTCCAAAGCGAGTTCTCCACAGAGTACGATCTAGTGCTTCCTCTTTCAATTTACAGTATCCTCTCGTTTCCTTAGGGTTATCCAGTAGCTACTTACTTCTTCTTCCTCGTCTTCCCATCACTTCTATCCTTCCTTCAATAAAGTGCTTTAGAAGACCGTTCTTGCGTCAGATGTGACCAATCAAGTTAGCCTTCCTCCTATTTATTGTATGTAGAATATTCATCTCCTCCTTGAGTCAATGTTCCTCGTAATACTTCACTTCTCAAACGATCGGTCCAATTGATCTTCTCCATCCTTCTCCAGCACTACATTTCAAAACATTCCAGGAATTTTCAGCACCATCAAAAGATATGCTCCAAATATAGCACTTTACTAGACTCTTCCTTAAACTTAAGTCCAATTTGCTGGTGAAAAGTCTTCTTGTTGAATGCTGCTTCTGCCATGGCATGTCTGGATTTAATTTCACGTGTACATCTTGCATCATTTGTTATCATGCTACCGAAATAGTTGAAATATTCCACATCCTCCCGTTGTGTAACACGCTATATAATAATTTACATGAAGCACTTTGATAATATCATACTCATAAGAATGCTTGTTAAACCTTTACCGCAAAACCCACTGAAAGTCACTGCATACGTACGTTACAACTACTTTCTCTTCACTTAAGGCCCATCTTAACACAGCCGTTCTGGTGAAGGTATTTCCTCAAAACAGGCTTCTTACATCTCAAAGCATTTAGAACACACTGTATATGAAGGCCATACAGTTTCACATTAGACACGCTGTACGTGTTTCCCATTTGGCACGTGGCCTGTGGTGGGCAGAGAACCTCAAGTAAGAAATATTGTAAAAACTATTTTCGGCTTCTTTTATGCCAGATCTGTTTACTGCAGTTTAGAAAACACAGTCTATAAATTTGTGCCATCCTGAACACACACAAGACCTAAATCTTGTAGAGCGCTCAGAAACCAACATAACACGGATGTAATGTTGGTGCATAATGGCAGATATGTTAAATACAGAGAGCGCTGTGTTCTGATGGACGGAGTGTCACAGCCAGTACACACTTGTTACAAATTCCGTACACACATTCATGGGTGGCTACGCCATCGTATTGAAATGCAAACATGCGAACCGTAACGTTTTCCATGCTATGAGCGAAATATCTCGTCTAGCGTGAATAAATTCGGTGCTCAACATTGACAATGAAAAACTCCTCAGTCGTCTCTGGCTAACTTTCCACCAGAAAAAGTTACATCTCCATGAAAATATATAAATTTTTATTTTGGCATTGATCATGTTTTGGGGACTGGTACCATGTGTAAGTGGGTCTTACTGATGACGTTTCGGAGGAAAATGATGCTGCCATCTTCAGGGTAAAAGTAGAAAGGGTGAGGGTACCCAAATGGTCATTCAGACTCATAGGAGTGAAAGAAAAGCTAAGGTCCGGTCTTCATCAATAGGATCGGTGCGCCGGGAATTGCGAGAATACGGTCCTTCTGTGCGCCGGGAATTGCGAGAATACGGCCCTTCTGTGCGCCGGGAATTGCGAGAATACGGCCCTTCTCAGGACGTCAGGAACTCAGTGTTAGCGTAATGCAATGCAATGCAATGTGACATTCATTTCTAAGAAGTCGTGGATTCTTGCAGCAACGCCGGGACATAAAGAGCGGATAACAAAATTTCCATCGTTCAACATTTGAAAAAAAATCTTTGGTCACGAAAATCTGTCAACATCAAAGTGATACAACATAGTACTGCGCAACGTTAAAAGAGGATTGTCTACATATATACATATTTACTCATTTAATTTATTTATTTATTTATCCTTGGAAGCCTGATGGTTACTTAAAGTACCACAAGGTTCAACATTTAAAAATTCTACGTTCCGCCCACTGACAGTGTTTGTGTGTTTTGCATTCGTCTTCGAACAAACAGCGATCATTTTCCTACACAGCATTAACTGGCTGGTTTGCATAACCGAGACGGTGTTTACTGTGAGGTACAAACTGAATATTTAAATACAATTCATTTAATTTTCGTCTTTTCAAACAGGCGAAGCCTGGGGAACTTCAAAACGCAATGCTCCTTCGGAAAATGGGAAGCATTGGATAGACAAGTACTTTCACTTTGTCGTTTTAAAAGGGCCAATCACACCTACAAAAGTTTAGATCAATGTCGCAGACAATCAGTCGGGGGCCCTCTGGGGCTCGAGATCGGGGTATTTATACTTATTAGCCAAGTTACTGCCAGATATTTCAAAGAACTGCCTTTTGTCAAAAGACAGGAATCAGTACGAAAGAACCCACAACAAATTTCGAAGTCTTCTTGGACAACCAATCTACGCTGCGTAACATCCCAGAAGAGCGAAGATCTCACAGCATGTTTATTGTTGTCCCACTTGGCCTATACAACTTTGCATCGTACCTCGCTCATTACCAGTGCAAGGCCTACAGAGAGTAAATAATTCCCGACGGTTTTATTCCCTCTAGCATCATCACGCTAAGCTCTCTCAACCCCTCTCAAATGGTGCCATCAGCAAAATGACACACGCCGACCCACTGAGAGACACAGGGATACATTTGTGACATGAAGTTTCTTGGGACGAAAGTCATCCGCCATAAAATAATATTATACGAACATTCAGACAAGAATTTGACGAGGAACTGGGCTTTCGTCGCAGCTTTCGATGCTTAAGACAGTGTGTACAGCGGATGTATTGGTTTTGCGTCATGACCTAATGCGAAAAAGCAAGAAGTTTTACTACCCTACTTCATCAACGGCCACGAGTCAATGCAGACATTTATTGAAGCGTTCTTTAGAGATCAATCAACTGACCTTTGGAAGATCATTTCTATCCCGCCTACCAAGAACATTTTGTTTGCATTTCAACTTGGACTTGAGCTGCAAGAGCATCGTACGTCATCTTCAAAAGAATCTTTCTTGTCTTGATAGGCAGCCCGACTGACAGTGTGAGCCGTTAACATTTCTTTACATAAACAAACTATAACCAAACTATAAGCCGTACTGCAAGGTACTTAAAAGTCTTGGAACGCATTAGGGGTATAAACAGCGCGGTCAAGTGCTATACAGCCCCGAGGTTTTCTTTCTTCGGCTCCTACAAAAGGCAGCATACGACTGTTAATAAGTACTAAATAGTATTTCTGATTAACCCTATAAACTGATGGCTCGGAACCGGAATACCTATCCAAAACGGAACCCAATTAAAGCTCACCACATCTTAAAACACTTGAAGACTTTTTAGCAACGGTGGAAGACTTGCGCTCACGCAAGTCGACGTCACTTCGTCCATTTAAGCCATTCCTTCGCACGAAACGAATCGCTGGGCTATAGCATGGACACCTTGTATAGCACGATTAATTCCACAAGGTGTCCAGCTTCACGCGCAGGTAACGTTGGCGAGCCTACGCTGATGTCACAAGTTGGGAGAGTGCGCGAAGTGGTGTGCGCGTTAAATCACTGCGTTTCTGCAGTCACAGGGGTGGAGGTGCCAGTATTCGTATGCTTACGTAGAGGCTGCAGTCGAGTGACTGAGGTAGGAAGACCATAAGGTCTGTGAGACTGGCGCTGAAGGTTGTCATGCTAACTGACGGGGACTTTGTGGTTGTAATCCTGCTATAACTATAAAGAAGATTGAGTTTATGCTAACGGATATCCCGTCTTGGCTGAAGGTCTTGACGTAGTCACCATATTGAGGACTGCTGCTACATATGGCAGGCACTATATCCTTTGTACGGCGGGGGGGGACTTAGTTGAGATGAATGCCTGGAGTTTGAGCCCACAGCACTCAGAGTGACCCGGTCACGTTTATTGAGGGCCTGTGCGATGTTGTTTGGAGGGAATGCAGACTGTGCACCGGCTTTTAATTGTGTCATGTCACGCGGTACCTCTGGGTTTAAACGGTTAAGCGTATTTTTTTTCAATGGCTCGGCAGCCCCTTGGGGGCCTATGCCGCCTCATTTTTCGAGGCTTCACGATCACACTTTTTAGGCACACCACACTCGGTAGGACTCCTCTGGACGAGGGACCAGCCCGTCGCAGAGACCTCTACCTGACAACACACAGCACTCACAAGAGACAGACATCCATGCCCTAGGTGGGATTCGAACCCACAATCCCATTAAGCGAACGGCCGCCGTAGACCCACGCCTTAGACCGCGCGGCCACTGGGATCGGCAGTTAAGCGTATTATAATGCATAATTATGTTCCGACTGAACTATCAGTAAACCTAATGGAGGTACGTGTTTACTTCAACGGCACCAATATCGCAGGTAAACAATGCGTGATTTGAGGTCGAAATATCTCAACACATACCCGAAAATTCGTGTCAGCCGCATGTCCGACCATCTGGGTGCAAATGTAATGAGTTACCATGTGTCGTGGTTTCTGCAGCATCGTCATAACTTTCATGTCCCTTCCTAACGACCCTACGCTACTACGCTACAATGAATTAGGGGGCAGGATGTCATAAACAGCAGCCCTCGGCGGCATACGGACCGCTTCTATTATGGACACGCCATGAGAAGTCAAGAGGCAGGACGGGAGGAACTTTATGCTACGCCGTAAGCCGAAAACAACAGTTCACTTACCTGCATTACAGTAGAACAAAATTATACATAAATAATATCTGTCAGACAGTAGCAGTCTCTACTAGACGATCTGTGGTAGCAGTGTTCAGTTACAGCGCGATGCGCATGCGCATACTCACCCTTCAGTCCCGCCTACATACACGGCCTTATCGTGGCCTGTCCATAGTACGTGTTCAGCGGTAACAGACACCTGCTTCACGACCCACAAAATTTTAAATGACAATGTCCCATTACACAGACCTACTTGTATTAAAAAATGCAACACTTTCCATACACAATATTACTGTGCATATGTAAATTTGTAAATTAATTTTCAGTAAGTGTAGACAACATCCACGTGGCCGAGCAACTAAATTCTAGATACACAGGATGTCCTGGTCCAGTGCGCAAAACTCCTGGCCCCTGTCCCTGCTTCAGATCTCAGCCAGGTCACCCGCTTTCTTGACAGCCATTTTTTTTTACTTCTCCTCAGTCCCTCCAAATAAAGACTAGGATAATACCTAAAATAACGCCACAATCACTACCTCCACGCCCTATCCAATTCCTTATCCATCGATCATCCTAAAATATGACACTATTTGATCTTAGCTACTGGCAGAGAGGTTAAATAAACCACAAACAATATTCATACATCGATTTCTCGACCAAAGCCATTTCTATACGGTAGCTATGATCATCTCACTTTAAACAGACATAAGGAACAGATCTGCGCCCTTCTGGGGTATTACGCGGCGTCATGTGGTAATTGTTTGCCGACGTTTCGGTACAATGTATCAGTCCCATCTTCACGGGTCAAGAGTCAGAGTAGGAAAGGCCGTGAAGATGGTACCGATACGTTGTCCCGAAACGTCGGAAACAATTACCACACGACGCCGCGTAATATCACAGAAGAGCGCTGATTCATCAACATCGTGGCGGAAGACAAATATAAGGAACAGACAACGAACTCAACAGACCTCGAAGCTAATTACTTAGTGGCAGTGCGACCGGACAAATCCTACAGCAATTTCAGCTGCGTGTAATTTGCAAGTCCGCTGTTTGTGACATGCCGCACAGAATTTAAATAACTCCCACTTGTCAGAGCCTACTAGAAATGAGGTACAAACAGTGGCAATCCTCAGCTAACAGCAAGAGGGACACGGCGCTAAAATAATTTGACAGCGCACAGTTTTATCATTCCCCGCGTCAACAGTGCAATTACAGTCCTCTTGTTTCACGGCTGGGGCTGGATGTGTGAATGACGCAAGCCGAAAATTTTGCCAAGCCCACTTTTCCGTCAGGGGGTTTGGATAAGTCTGCTGGTAGTTACGCGAGAGAAAACTTACTCGGCCAAACTCCTATGCTTCTAGTAGAATTCAGTGGCCCTCACAAAATATAGGATGTTCATTTTATCGTGTTCCTGCACGGCAGCTGTCACGGGAACTTTGTCGCATGGGAAACCGGCATCCGCCGGGAATTTAGGATTCGTTTTTACCCTGCAGTTCAACTTACCTACGTGCACAGATTAGTCTCGAAGTGCTCTACATGCCAGGCGGATGCAGACTTCATATACGATAAAGCTACCTGTAATATAACTGAACGTAAATTAATTTTCCGGTTATACGAATATGTCAGGCGCACATGCGCTTAGAACACACAGAGGAATGTGTTTATAACTTGCGATATACCACAAGCACAAGACAGACTCTGGGTATTACAAGATTACGATACAGCGTGAAACTGTAGAGAGAGATATTCTGACTGCAGGTATGTTTACATTAGATGTCAGTTCAGTCGTTTCACCTTCATGGCATTATAAAATGCGAACGTATTAAACACACCTTGCGTCACAAACACTAAACAACGCTCAGATACAATGAACAAACTTCAGTCAACACAGCTGAAACATGTAGCATTTTATAAAGGCAAATATTTTTACAATAAAGCATAGTTATGTTGACTTAAAATTGTATTTATTAGTTAGTTTATGAAACACAACGGTACGTATTATCTAAAAGAAAGATCATGTATGGTGTTAAGACAAAGATCTGTTGTAAGGGAATTATCCTGGCTTTCTTCGGCGTGCTATCGCGTAAACTGACAAAGAATAAAAACCTTCAGCTCAGTTAACCGATTCCTTGATCAATATTTAAACACGATATCGACAAAACTTTCAGTGACGTGCGTTAATCGCTAGAAAGTGACTGGAAATATGGTGATATGGGGGCCGGGGGGGGGGGGGGGCTAAGTATCGACCAATTCATTTCACTGTAATCAAAGACGTAGCAGCGGTTCCCAAACTACGCTAGGGGAAGGATTTCCAAGAGGCCTGTGGGTAACGTTTTGAGTAATAAACTTTTGTTCAATACGTAATACGTATTATGTTTATGAATATTGATGATTAAATTAATCTTCTACCGTTGGATAGATAAGAAGCTTTAAACTGCGCGATGCGTTGTACTGCCACTGTCGACAGCAAACTGCATCTAGAAAACTAAGTGTAGCTTAATGGTTCAAGAACAGGACTCCAAAAATATTATTAAAACCATTCTTCGCAAAACGAAATCACATAACACTTAATTTCCAATCAAATTCACTTCCATTACGCTATACTTCGGTGTACTCGATTATAGGTTCATTTACATCCCGATCCCAGTGGGCGCGCCGTCAAAGGCGTGGGTCTGCGGCACCTCGCTTGGTGGGATTGCGGGTTCGAATCCCGCCGGTGGCATGGATGTCTGTCTCCTGTGAGTGTAGTGAGTTGTCAGGTAGAGACCTCTGCGACGGGCCGATCGCTCGTCCAGAGGAGTCCTACCGAATGTCGTGCGTCTGACTGTGATTGTAAGGCTTCGATAATGAGGAGGCCCTGGCCCACTAGGGGCTGTTGCGCCATCGGAAAAAAAAAAAGGCACAGTTAAGATTGCTGCCTTCTCGGACGTGAGACCACGTAGTCCGGTAGACATGTACCGACGTTTCAAACGAAACGGCTGTCTCCATCATCAGTGTTATACCACATCTAACTGTTAACGCATGCGTCTTAGTGATCTGAAGATCCATCAACTTCTTTTTGCCGAAACCAAAACGTCTACGGAGCAAAGAAAGTTTGGGAAACGCGTGGGGAAAGTAAAGTAACAATGCTTTCATATATAGGAGAAAATAACCATAGGTCTACCACCTACAACGTATGTACAGAACTGTTTAACGAAGGACCCGCGCAACACAGTCAATACAGTGAAAGGAACTGAGCAAAAACGAAGTGCCAAAATATTCGCTGATTTTTACGCGCATTCGCTAAGCCGCAAAAAGCGTCCATTACCTTCGGCATGTCAGTCCGTTTGTGTTTTTACAACCTACATCTAAGACAAAAGTGATCTAAACTGCATACTGAACATATGGATGTGAAATAGAGTAGTTTGTGACCCACTGAAGATGGTCTACAAGTAGACCGAAACATATGTAGTGGAATTTAAGGAAAATCAATAAACTATAACATAGTTTCAAATGAATGTGCATTTAGTTGGTTATTAAGTATCGAGTTGAAGGTCATTGTGAATATAGTGCACAAACCCAAATACAAGGCGACAGTCTTTTTCGAAACATCCGCACAGAAAATTAGACGTCGCTTACAAGCGACGTCTTACGTCATTGCCTAGTGAATAGTGACTAACAAGGCATGCTACAGGGCTGTTCTTGCGCACTCAGTGGGTCAGTTATTAGATGCATTATTTTTAATTTCGTATCTGCCTCTCTGAAACTTTATTAATGTTTTCATTACATTCTCCAAATTTGAGTTTTTCTTCTGTACATACCCGAATGGAAAAGACGGAGTGGTCTTATGTTCGGGCTTATACGGTATATAGAAAACGATATGATAAACTGGGAATGCCTGATAAGGTAAGAGTTACAGCTTATAAGAATATAAATTCATTATTATTACTTTTTTAATTGTAACTGATTAATCAAATTCCATATTTACTCTAAATTGATTACTTGAGTTTCATTTACATTAATTCGGATGTAACACGTAACACCGGGTGTTTGGCGCCACACAAGCATTTTTTAACACTAATCGCTAATCTTTTTCTAAACTAATTACTATCTCCTGACAGGTGTTAATCTCATCTCAGTTTATATATAAATAGTAACATATTTATAATGCCGATCCCAGTGGCCGTGCGGTCTAAGGCGTGGGTCTGCGGCCGCTCGCTTACTAGGATCGTGGGTTCGAATCCCACCGGGGGCATGGATGTTTGTGTTGTGTTGTAAAAAGACGGTTGTGGACCGTAAGTGACATGAAAGGACGAAAAAGGATTAATACAGAACAAAAATGGATCAAAGGGGAAACCCAGGAATTAGTAAAAAAAATAAAAAATAAAAAAAAAATCCCACCGGGGGCATGGATGTCTGTCTCTTGTGAGTGTTGTGTGTTGTTGTCAGGCAGAGGTCTCTGCGACGGGCTGGTCCCTCGTCCAGAGGAGTCCTACCGACTGTGGTGTGTCTAAAGTGTGTGACCATGAAACCTCGACGAAACGAGGAGGCCCAGGCCCATATAGGGCTGTCGAGCCATAAAAAAAATATTATAATTACAGTTCCTCCCCTCTCATTTCCTCTACACGTTTCACCGTTTTCATCACTTCATTTTTACACTTGCATTTTACTTTATATAAAACTTTATATACATTTTTTACTTCTATAATCTTATTATAGCTTATTACTTCCCCGTAAGCTACTTCTTCATTTATGTATAACGATTTATTACCTAAAAATTGTTCTCGCCACCTTTGTGTCTCATATTTTAGTAACAAAAGAACCATATTTCTTTCCGTTACATTAGGGGGTATTCTCAACTGATTGATCATTAAGCAGTATTACTTACTTGAAACCCAGACAGCAGGCCACCCACGTTAGCCTCCTTTTGTTCCGTTTCTACCATAAGTGCTCGTGCTATTATCATGTGCCACAGACCAAGAAATGCGGACGGCGCTGATTCGAAATGTTTCGTTCGTTTTCGGCACAGAAGAAAGAAAGAACCCCTAAGCAAATATGTCACAAAACTCACACCCACAGAAAACAGTCCCACAAAAACGTCAAACGCGGGGAAATTTCTCCCTTTCATTTCCCCATGCCTCGGTGTTCGTGTCAGATATACGATGGTATACTCTTACATATCTGTAGCACACTCACTAATGCTACTGACCAGTGGCGTAGCCAGACGGACGATGAGCGTGATTAACGCCCCCCTCGTTTCAAGTCGGCAAGGTTAGGAAAATATAAATTTGCAATTCACTGAAAAAAAAAATAAATTTGTTTACCTACAAAACGGGTAGACCACGGTGATTATGGAAATAAACTTCTTGACATCTTTTTTTCAATCAAATAAATTGTATATGGGATGCATATTGACGGGGTAGGTGAAAATTTTCCGAGGAAGGGCGAAGTTCAACTTGTAAAAAACCTCACAAAAGGACTGGCTACTTGTAGGTAGGCGGTGCTAAACTTGCATTTATGCCAAAGTGTAGACTCGATTTATACTTCTTCGATTGCAGTACTTACCCTGTACTGTATGTGTGAACACAGCAATACAAGGCACTGGACTTGACACATTCTTTCACGAAAGTAATTAGTTCTGAGCTAGCTTCTTGAAGTTCGTAAAACCCATCAATCTTAATGAAAATGGCGATGATGAATAACGGCATGATGGGTCAGAGAAGGCGTGTTCCACGCATGCGTTGACACACATTCGTGACGTCTACTGCAGTTTCGGTTACCAATATCGCGAAAAGCAACTCGCTGTACGATGACAGTTCCACATAACACAAAACATTCATCCTCTAGGAGGCTCAAAATTGTGTTAATAGTTCTTTATCGATCTGATTTAATATTTAAGCTTTCAGTTCTTCTGGGATATGACGCCGACTTACTGGAAAATCGGATCCCGACGTTTCGAGGCAACGTCCTGTCCTCATCTTCAAGGGTCAAAATGTCAAAATAGAAAGACTGCAGAGAGCAGAGACATTCCTGAGAAGCTAACAGTTCCTCAGCAAGTCAAGAAATCCTCCGCATTTTATGAAACCCAAATTTTCATCACCGTTTTCACAACAGCTCACCACTTCCCCGAGCCAGGTCAATCCAGTAACCCCCAACACTCAATTTCTTGAAGATCTCCAAGAACAATGATTCATATTTATGTAACTAGGTGGTAAAGTATTAGTCATTTAACGACGCTCTTTCAGCTGCACAGATTTATAGCGTCGAATGAACCAGGTATACATACACAAAGGCGTAAATTGGATACAGATGGCTTTGACTTATTTAGGCATTGACTTGGGAGGGATTGCTGCTCCAGTTAATGTATTTTTCCCCCATGGCGCAACAGCCCTTGGTGGGCCAGGGCCTCCTCGTTATCGAGGCTTCACGATCACACTCAGACACACCACACTCGGTAGGTCTCCTCTGGACGAGTGCTCAGCCCGACGCAGAGACCTCTACCTGACAACACACAACACTCACAAGGGACAGACATCCATGCCTCTGGCAGAATTCGAACCCGCAATCCCAGCAAGCGAACGGCCGCAGACCCACGCCTTAGACCGCGCGGCTACTGGGATCGGCCCAGTTAATGTATTACGTGGCCAAAGTTGGAAAATGGTACTTTTTTTTTAAATCCCTATAACAGGCCATGAAGGCCCAAAGGGGGAGTAGAGGTATAGCTCTACTCATTCTTGACCCCGGCTCTAGTTGGGGGTGGGTGGTCAGCACCACGCCCCAGCCGCTTTACCCCCGGGAAAGACCCGGTACCCATTGTATAGGAGGCTGGGTAGGCCCCAGGGCCGGTCTGGACGTATGCGAAAAATCTCGCCCCCACCGGGATTCGATCCCCGGACCGTCCAGCCCGTAGCAAGTCGCTATACCGACTACGCTATCCCGGCCCCCTGGAAAAGGGTACATACAGGATACAAAGTTGTTACTTCAGTGCCATAGCAACATGCAGTCGGTGTAAGGCCATGTAGCTCCGCAGGAAAACCGACTTTAATTCGGTTTTATGTATTAATCGGCGGGGGGGGGGGGGGGGAATACAAATCCCATCACAACCCGCTAATCTACAGCGGAGTGATCTGCGGGGAGACTGACAGACGGCCGGTCATTGACTGTTACGAAACACACATGAAAATGAAGCTGGGATGGGCCAACTGATGAGTTTTCCTTTTGTCATACTGAGCTTTTCAAAATGCCATTCGCCACCCGAGCTGCAGTACTGCTGTCGTCGGAAGGCGTTGTTTCTGTCTATTCAATTCGCAAACTAACTTCATACATGCTTCAAACACTGAATAATAAATGATGATGTCAGCGACCACAAAATCGTCAAAGTAGTTGCGAATTACGTGCACAGAATTACATAACGTTCCTACGCAACGGCCTATACTTTTACTGGAAAGAATAACTGTGTGCCCCTGATGCTGGAGAAGCAACACGCATCACATTAAGTTCAATGCAATCTGGCGCTGAAGGGATACGAACTCTTCACGAATCTTACTCAGGAGTGCCACCCAAAAAGCGAAGGCCCGGGTTCGACCCCGGGCCAGTCCATGTGGGATTTGTAGTGGAGAAAGTGGCAGTGGGACAGGTTTTTCTCCGAATACTTCGGTTTTCCGCTGTCGGTTTCGTCCAGCAACTCTCCATAACCATATTTCATTCGTCTACCACAGACGCCATAAGATCTTAGTAAGTGACAGTGTCTGTAAATATAACAGCTCTCTCTCGGACAAGGACCGACGTTAAGGGCTATAAACAATAAAAGAAACACACTACATAAAGAGACGAAAATAAAAACCAACGAGACGAAAGAAGAGGGAAAGACATAAAGAAAAAAACTGTATAAAAGGAGGGAAATAAAACAGGACAGAAAATACTTCAAGAAAGAGAGAATAAAAAGGAGAAAAAGGATGGAACTAAATCATCCATAAAAAAAAACCTGAAGCTGGACATTTTGTGTGGTGATATATCATATAACAAATCTACTATTCCATATTACAGCGCGCTTTTTTTTTTTTTTTTTTGCCTGAATCTTGTGTTGATAATTACACGAACGAGGGTGATGCAAACGCTGAGATTATATATCGGAAATTCAATACAATCAGGGCCATGTATGTATTAGCGGAAACGACTGTGGCTACAGGATCAGTAGGCATTTCGTATAACATTGAAGTCTAAAATACACAACACTCAAATTTAAAAAATAACAACCCAGGCGATAAAACTGGAATTTATAACACTCCCACCATTAAAATCTCTTTGATATAGAGATCTGTTTTTAACACGAAATGTACGTCGTCGCCAGTTGTTTTCGTTCTCCAAAGAAAATACTTATTTTGCTGTTTCAGTATTACGACTGTATTATTTTAGCCAATTAACGCGATAATAAAATGATACTTTAACGTCCGGGATAGTGGGTCGAAATCAAACATTGCCGAGGGCTGTTCCTTCCACATCCTATCCAGTTCATTATTCACTAATCACGCCATTAAGCGACAATATAACTACTGACGGCGAATGTGAACGAACCATAGGCAAAGTAATATACAATACTCTCCTAACAGCACTCAGCCTCTAACAGAAATGAGTACCAGGGATCTTTCCTGGGGAGTAAAGGCAGCCGGTCCGTTGGGCTGACAACCTTACCACTTCATGTGCCGATTGTCTAAAAAACCTGGGAGCCTCGACCTTCTGGAACCCTAAGGGCCTGTCAAGGCCTGTAATGGGATTGCTTTACCTAACAGCAGCATTCCGATCATTTACCGCTGTATGGACACATCTTTATATACTTATTTATGTACTTGCTTACTGTCTGGTGGCAGAAACCAAGTTTCACCAACGCTAATAACAATTTTCGCTTTCGGACACAATCTTGAGACAGTTCCATCGACTCCAAACCTCAACACATATTTCCACCTTAATACTGTCACCCATTACCAACTCGGATTCAAAGTAACTGCTCCCAAAAGACTCCACGCCAAAGTTCAGTATGTATATCTTGTTTCTCCCATTCTAACAAGTCAAGTCAGTTGCAGCACCTTATATTTCACTATAATAATTATTATTATCATTATTATGTAATTAAATTCTCACTTATTAATGTGAGTTTAACACCATAATGGTCAATTATAAACTCGGCATAATTCAATTCATTTCTTTAATGTTAATGTTTTGCCATAACAGCCATAAAGCACAGAAACAAAAGAAAAAATATAACATTATTAACAACAAATGACAACATACAGAAAAGACATAATAAGAAACCAATCAAAAACCGCATTAATAATAATGTAACTGTTAAAGCAAAAATTGTTAAGAGAAATCATTTGTTCCTCAATATATTCATAGAACAGTTTCACAATAATAATAATAATAATAATAATAATAATAATAATGTCTGCGAAATCTATTTGGATAGAATTATTTAAAACTGGCGCCTAATTGTATATAAATAAGAATGGGGTTGATTCAGAGCCGTAACAACCTTTGATGGCCAATTACAAAACCTCATTCGAGTTATATTAAAAACTTAACAACAGAAAATGGGCGTGTTTAGAATTAAGTTGTGCAGTGGCTGTTCTCTGCTGCTCTGCGTCAACTAATTACCGCCACCCAAGGACAAACGTGGAAATAATTCCATCAGCTTCAAAAACGACTAGCAACTCTGTGACGCAGGTGACAGGTTATGAGACAAAATTTATACATCAAAAGACATAGGGGCGCAATTCCTGGCACCAACTTAAAGTTTACTTCGAGAAAATAAATTTTCGGCCACATGAAGATACCTTTAGCCTTACTGTGGCTTGGGACGGGCTGAAAATCCGAGGAACTTCGACTGGATTCTCGGCCTGAGCGAAAATGTTTCCCGTTCTTCACAGCATCCACATAAGCTATGGGGCCCACACAGTAAATCATTCGAAAATATAGGGAAGGCTTTCAACCCGGTAGTAAAGCGGCCGGGGAGTGAAGCTGACCACTCACCTCCATGCACTGCCGACGTTAAATAATGCGTGGAGGTATACCTCCACTACGTGGTACAGTATTCGTGATTTATAACGGTGTTAATTAATTTCAACACGAAAGGTCTTGGGATGTGTTGGTCACGTCATAATTCAAGATACTAACCAGACTACGGTAAATAGTCGGAAAATTAGGACTTGGAAACAAAAAACAAAGAACAGATGTAGGTAAATATTCCTTTGTAAATAGGACCATAAAAAGCTGGAACCAATTACCTCCAGGCGTACTAGCGACTTTCCCCTGTAAATTAAGCACTTTCAGAAAATGGGTCAAGAAAGTACTTCAAGCTAAGGGTTTTTTAAGTGGGGATTAAATAGAAATAATGGAAGTGATGTGAAGTGAAGTGTTTTGGTTTCGAAGTGAAGTGAAGTGAACGAAGTTCTTGGGGGATAAAAGTATCATGTACTTTGGTCTGACTTTATACTGAGGATACTCTAACGTATTGAGATTATTTAACGTGTGGATGTTTTTGTAATGTGTGTACTGGTATTTACTGTTTGTATTTTGTTTTGTAATTGTGTATAGTTTGTTTTGTATTGTTACTTTTATGTATATTATATGTCCATTTGTATTGTGTGTACTAGTGTAAGGACTACTGCCACCGGGTGAAAACCCAATTTCAGTAAATATAATAATAATAATAATAATAATAATAATAATAACCAACCATAAATAAATCACTAAGCATGACTGACAATCCACGTTTTCCTAAAGTCTTTCATTTCCACAATTTTAAGAGAACCAATTTCAATATCACCGCGTGTTTTCTTGGGTCCGCGATCCAGTGTGTTTGAATCACTATGTAAGAGTTAATTACAGCAACGAGCCTGTACATTATACTCACGTCTCTTGTCTAAACTTCTAAAACACCTCATCAAATTTACATTTAAGAGAACTTTTAACTTCTTATCTTCTTCGTACAGATAGGCAATTCCGTGCTTTATTAAGATCGGTTTTCAAATTAAGTACTGCAACCTGTTATTATAGCGAAAGGTCCTACGCGTTTTGAATAGACAATAATCAAGGTTTACAGGATAAGTAGCATCCCGCTTTGACGCCGGTGTAAGGCATTAACAGCCAAACAGGAGAGAAATCTTTTCAAACCATTCTCAGCCCCAGCAAGATAGTTTTCACATCAGCAATAATGACGCTGTTAGTGAAGTTCTGGTACAGGTATACTACGAAGATTCATGTGGCAGTTCCACAACTACTGCTGTCTTTTAGAACAGTTTTTTTTTCTGAACCCTTCCGGTACAAAGGACCCGTTAGAAAGTCTCGTTAACACCTGTGGCCCCCGATCCCCAAAATCATCACAAATCGCGGAAGCTTTTGGCAACAACTTGGAGGTAAAATTTCAGGTGGAACACTTACAAACAATGGTCATTTAAATGAAAAAGTTTCTTAAAATCAACGTAAAATGCACTACAAAAAGAAGAACGCGGTAATTAACGTTCCGGTTCCATAAAACTCTGGAAATTTCTTAACTGACATAATCTTCTTTTTTAGACTTTGCCTTTTGTCCAATTTTTTAATGAAGAAGGACGTTTCGGAAGCCGACTCTGCTTCTGTCTTCAGGCAACGAAAGCACCTACTCTGGTGGACCCCCTACATTGAGCCAGTCCGTCACTGGGCACCACAGATCACTAAACTTGTTTAGATATGCACCTGAGAACAGATCTATGGTGCCCAGTGACTGAAAATAGCTCAGTCTATGCGGTCCACCACAGTAGGTGCTTTGCTTGCCTGAAGACGGACGCAGAGTCGACTTCCGAAACGTTGTTCTTCATTAAAAAATTAGACGATGGACAAAGTCTAAAAAATAAGATTATGTCAGTGAGTCGTACACCATCGTCAGAGCCCTATATAGTTGAACATTTCTTGACTAGCTGAGGAACTATTGGCTTGTCAGGAGGGACTCTGCTCCATGGGGTAATGATAAAGAAATATTAGGGAAAATCTAAAGCAAAAAGAACTTTTCGTTCTACTGAGTAGAATCCATTGAATTCTCGGCCCCTTTACGCTCACTCAGAAACACTGTTCTTGAACACTCAAGCAACTTTTAGCAACAGCCTGTATTTATTCGCTAGAAATATCCACATGTCATCGGGAGGACACACCGCACAGGAAAGAAATCAGGGTTGCAGATGAGGAAGCTGACATTCAATCAGTTTTAGTGGCACGCGTGCATACATTTAGAGACAAAGTATCAACTTTTTCTAATTAACTGGCCGTAAATACACGCTAACTGCTAACACACACCTGTCAGAACAGCAGACCTGCGGCTATGGCACTACGGGAACGCAGTGTGACGTATGATGACGTCACACCACTGCGGTTTCCGTCTGCTAGCAAACTGTTTCTGCCAATTACGCATCGAGTGTGTTTTCAAAATGCACGCCATTACCTGCTCGTCTTCCTTCTCCCTCTTCCTCCTTCTCCTTCTTTCATTTCCTCCTCCTTCTTCTGTTTCTGGGTTGTTATCCTTTCATGGGTTTGCCGTCTTCAGTTTGACAAGATTTCACTTCCTATTGATTCATGCTTTGTGTCGGCGTCAAAGCACTTCCTATCTGTAGTAACTGTCATTACTATCTAGTCAAAATGTGCAGGACCTTTCAACATAGTAACAGGATTTAATTAACTTAATTTGAAAACCCGATCTTGCAGAGCACGGCATTTTCTATCTGCAGAAATCTGTTTTTCCATTCTCCACCTTCAAGGCACGGCCATTTGCCCCCACTGCTAAAGTAACTGCCGTCACATATTACGTCAAAGGGCGAAGAGATGAAGTCCTACCGTACATTTTCCAGATGCAATTCAAAGTCTTGGTTCTAAACATCAATGGGAGGGAACAATACGGCAGCGTAGTGTAAATGGAAGAGCTGTCATTCGTATATGGGTTTATGTTACGGTGACATCACCATCTGTAACTATGGGGTAGCATTATTGGTAATAATGAGTTGGAAAGGATGTGGAAGGAAACGGGCGTGGACTAACCGAGATACTATACTTGCATTTTCCTGAAGAGTCTGAATTGAACCACGTAAATATTCAATGTAGTCGATGTCGCGAGAAGAGTAATTTTAAAAGTTATATGTTACAGTAATGGCAAAGCTGGTGAGTAAACTAAACTGGTTCAGGATACAGTCAAATGTGAAGCTTGTTATGTCGTTTACGAGCCCACGGAGTCCAAATTTTATCGTAGGAACAGTTCTTAAAGTTGTACCCGCTGCACAAAGACATAGGTACTATACAGTTCGTATTTTTCACAGCAGATAGCGCTAGTTGTTGTTCGAACTCCCGTTGACGAATCGACGGCACGCAAGCATGTTGCGGTAGTTCGACATGAGTTTACTGCGCATTTGTAAGTCAACTTTTCTTTGTGTCTAACGCAAAGTGAGGTTTTTGGCATCAAATGTGTCCACGCCTCCATTGTAATTTAAGAAGTAATAATATTAATGTAGAACGTCCCCGTTGGTGTGTTTATCAAGTGTACGAGAATATTTTATTAGTTCGTCAGTCACACTCAACAAGCTGTACTATACACGTTTTAACTTGGCCAAGTAAAAACGTGTATAATACAGCTTGTTGCCGATCCCAGTGGCCGTGAGGTCTAAGACGTGGGTCTTCGGCCGCTCGCTTACTAGGATCGTGGGTTCGAATCCCACCGGGGGCATGGATGTCTGTCTCTTGTGAGTGTTGTGTGTTGTCAGGTAGAGGTCTCTGCGACGAGCTGATCCCTCGTCCAGAGGAGTCCTACCGACTGTGGTGTGTCTAATGTGTGTGATCAGGAAACCTCGACGAAACGAGGAGGCCCAGGCCCATAGGAAAAAAAAATACAGCTTGTTGAGTGTGACTGACGAACTAATAAAATATACACTTATGAAGTAATATTTACCATGCGCCTTTCTATGACCATCATGTCAAAAAAGTCGATACACTCTTCAACTTTTTAATATAGAAATAACGATAACAGATGATTTGCAAGCTTAGCTACTGAAAGTGTAGGCAAATAACGTAAGACTAACAAAAATATAATTGGCGCTAATTAATGTAGGGTCCCTAAACACTGTGTGGCACTAAATCTTCGAAAATATAGTTCCCGTTTAGGCAATTTCTTTTGTACAATATAAAAAACTGGCGGCCAGGCGAAAGTCGTATTTAGCTTTATCGTTTGATAATTAATGAACCGTAGGAACCAGACACAATAAATGTGGAATGAATATAGACCATTAAGAAATTTATGTATTGTGTATCAAACAGACAAAGACTATACGACTACACTGTAAAAACTTGTGGATATACAGTAACTGACAAATGTGAGGTATTCAGAATCTATGCCAGTGGAAATTATGCACAGATATGGCTCACTATATTATGTAATTATTAGTTTCCAGCACGTTCTCACCTCACTACATACAGACTGACATATTTACAGAAACGCAGTAGGGACAAGCTTTTCCCAGAACTCGGTTTCAAATAAAATAAGACCTAGGCTTTTACACGAGCCAGCAAGCAGTAATTAATTTGACAGTCATACTACGTTGAGCTTAAAACAGTTTATAACAGCATTAACTTGATTCCTATTTCTGTATCCCAGCTCTCATTTCAAAATTAGGGATTTCATTATAAAATTAACCACGAGGCTTACTCCTAGCGCCGTGCTATAGTAACATTTGTGACGAACTGTCTAGACAGAGCTGGACAAACTTTCAGAACCATAATTTCACACAAACACTTTGCCGTCCAAGCAAAAAACAGTACTGCCCTAGTGGGTCTAAGCCTCCTCTATGAGTTTCCTCGACCACACCACACTCGGTACGACTCCTCTGGACGAGTGATCGGCTAGTCGCAGAGACCTCTACCTCACAACACATAACATTCAAAAGAGACAGACATTAATGCCCCCGGCGGGATTCGAACCCGCAATCCTAGCAATCGAGCGGCCGTAGACCCACGCCTTAGACCGCGCGGCCACCGGGATTGACAACTTAGCTACTTCAAGTACAACGCTGAAAGAAGTGTCCGCTACAGTTGCCGAATAACCGCAGTCAAAGGAAAGTAGTCCCATGGATGAATTGCACAATGCCCCTTGTGGCTTCCTCCTTGCTGCCAACTGTTGTAACCTCTCCACTGTGTAAGCCAACGGGCCCAAAGATCTGGTGCAAGAAAGAGACACGTCTTTTATTTAACGACGCTGTCAGTTACTGAGGATTATGTATCATCGATGGCAGATAAATGAAATATGGGTACGGAGCACTGGTGGGATGATGCTGATAGGGGAAAGCCAAAGAATTCGGAGACAAACCTGTCTCAGTGCCAATTTGTTTACCACAAATCCCACATGGACTGGCCTGGGATTAAATCGAAGCGTCCGTGCGACTGACCGACAGAATCATGTGCTAGCCTCAAAAGATCTATCCTTGGCGAAGGCTAACGCATGGTTATCGGCAGTGCTCGAATTTGACCGGAACGCCAAGGAACGGCGTTTCGGTTGATAACAAAAAACAATTAAAAGCTTTCCGATTAACAAGCCCATACTAAAGTACAGCTTTATGGAAGGTTTTTCCGTACCGTACAGTTCGTTACGATTTTCCAATTCGATCATTGGTTATCACTACAGACATTCCTGTGAACATAACTGACAGGCGACAGGATGGGGGTGTAGTGACGTGGAGGGGGGGGGGGTGACAGCTGCTGGGAGATGGCGAGGGGGTTTATCAATGGAGCATCTTTCCGTAGCCTCGGTATGATGAATCTAAGGGTTTCCTAATTTCGCAGATTCGAGATAAGGCTGTTGTCCCGACACTTTCTGACGCTACTGCGTGCGTGTCGCTGACCGTTATGACGTGTAACGCAATTACGAGCTGAAGTCTGGGTAGCGCTCAGAGAAAAGATTAAGATGAAACAAATTCTCCGAGACGGAAATGTGCACAAAAAAATTGGGCAACAGACGAAACATATAAAATACGTAGGAAAAAAAACATGCTGAAAGTGACTACAGTAAAATTGTGGAATGAAGTAAGAGGAAAGGGGGAGGGGTGACAAGATGAGGTGCAGTTACGATGAAGAGCTGAGATAAACAGAAATACGTACTAAGGAATGCTAAGAATTAAATAAAGTATGACGGATGAGGGAGTGCTAGTAAACTTTAAAACAAAATTTATATTTATTTCTCGCACAAAGGGAAAGTATTCTGTTTCAAGTAAAGGGGCCAACAAACACTGTGTAGACATGAACAGTGGATCGTACATTTACAGTTTATAACCCTTAAATCAAGCAACCCTTTATGACAGTATGCATCAACGGGTGGTAACACTGCGCCTTATTTGGAGCCAACTAGAATACTGAATTTACTAGCACGAGCCACTGGAACATAACTCGTATGCTCAGAAACGTGTTGCCAACATTATTCTTGTGTGTTCAGAAACGTGTTGCCAACATTATTTTTGTGTTCAGAAACGTGTTGCCAACACTATTCTTGTGTGTTCAGAAACGTGTTGCCAAGACGACTCGTATGTTCAGAAACGTGTTGCCAACATGACTCGTATGTTCAGAAACGTGTCGCCAACATGACTCGTATGTTCATAAACGTGTTGTCAACATGACTCGTATGTTCATAAACGTGTTGCCAACATGACTCGTATGTTCAGAAACGTGTTGCCAACATGACTCGTATGTTCAGAAACGTGTTGCCAACATGACTCGTATGTTCAGAAAAGTGTTGCCAACATTATTCTTGTGTGTTCAGAAACGTGTTACCAACACGACTCGTATGTTCAGAAACGTGTTGCCAACATTATTCTTGTGTGTTCAAAAACGTGTTGCCAACATGACTCGTATGTTCAGAAACGTGTTGCCAACATGACTCGTGTATGTTCAGAAACGTGTTGCCAACATTATTCTTGTGTGTTCAGAAACGTGTTGCCAACACGACTCGTATGTTTAGAAACGTGTTGCCAACATTATTCTTGTGTGTTCAGAAACGTGTTGCCAACACGACTCGTATGTTCAGAAACGTGTTGCCAACATTATTCTTGTGTGTTCAGAAACATGTTGCCAACATAACTCGTATGTTCAGAAACGTGTTGCCAACATGACTCGTGTGTCCAGGAAGGCGATGCCAACATTCTACCAATTCACATGGACAATCGACAACTGTCAATTTTTAATTGCGTACTTTCCAGAATCGTGAAGAAGCTTATAAATCCTCCCCCCTCCCTCTCTCTCTTTCTCTCTCTGTCGTCTCATATTGGAGTCCGAGCGGTCAAAAAGAGGGTAGATGTGAATTTATAAATGCCAGTTCAGCTGCACTCACTCCAGCATACTCCTGCCCGCAGCGGTCTAATGAGTAATCATTTATTCAGTACCGGCCAATTTGTGCAGCCTTTCAAGTGCGAACGTTACAACACCAGTCACGACCCCGACACCGGGCGACTGTAATTCCCAGCCCTAAAAAAAACACATGTGAGGACCCAAATTTAAAATAAATGTTGACGTGGAAATATCGCTCACATAGCAGGTCACTGAGACTAGACTGGAGACAGAAAAACTCAACCCACATGAAATACCATCTTCAGTAAGACTATACAGCTATACAGAAGGATAGCTGCGACTCATACAATTTTGTACCGGCAAAATATAAGATTCAAGTCATTATTTCGGAATATATGCACCCAACAGCTACATGCAACTTCCGATAACCCACAGTGACAATATAAACAGTTATGTAGTTACCGAGTCCAGCGTTCTATGACGCTAGTCTTACCAGCGTAAATTATGGTATTACAAAGCAGTACGGACTGATGTGATAAATGGTCTGTCACACTGAGGGATGAACATAGGCCGAGGGTGTTCGAGAATAGGGTGCTGAGGAGGATATCTGGGCCTAAGAGGGACGAGGTAACAGGGGAGTGGAGAAGACTACATAACGAGGAACTTAATGATCTGTACTCATCACCAAATATTATTCGGGTGATCAAATCAAGAAGAACGAGGTGGGCGGGGCATGTAGCACGTATGGGTGAGGGGAGAGTTGCATACAGGATTTTGGTGGGGAGACCTGAGGGAAGGAGACCACTTGGAAGACCCACGCGTAGATGGGAGGATAATATTAAAACTGATCTTCAAAAAGTAGGATGGGATGGCGTGGCCTGGATTTATATGGCTCAGGATAGGGACAGGTAGCGGAGCTTGTGAATTAATGAACCTTCGGGTTCCATAAAACGTGGGGAATATCTTGACTAGCTGACGGCATGTTAGCTTCTCAAGAAAGACTCTGCTCCATGGAGTTAGTTAGTTGGCCAGTTAATTAGTTAGTTTAGTACGGATTGATTATCGGGTCACTGAGTGACGCTGTTTCAATTTAATAGGTTATATAGGGCAGAGTGACACTAAAAGTATCATGAATGGAAATAAGTTGAGGATTTGGAAGGTTATGGCAGTGGCCTAGTTAAAATAGGCCACTACACCGTAATGCGCCTACAGATATAGAGGAAAACCACAAAAACCGACACATGATACATTCGACGATACACCCACAGAGTTCCTCCCCGGGGACAAGTGTCAAGTGGAACTCGTACGTAAACCTGCCTACGGAGGAACCTGCTGTTAGTAAACAGTTCAGATATACAGCGAACTTTCCACCCCACTCCATTATCATTATTGTTTCATAAGGCACTTCAGTATTACTGCCGTACCCTTCGCTTCCTCCATCTTCGACTACACACTTCCAATGCATTAAAGCCATAAATCGACATCTACAGTTAACTCTTTGAAGACTAAAATAAATTTACATCTTACAGGCTGTATAAAAATTCAGTTCGTACCTCGCAGGAAACGTAGTGTGCTTCCATTAGAATACCCAAACGGTGAATAATGTATAAGGAAATAACAGACAATGTAAGGATCGTATGAACACATAAATATGTCATGGGGGGAAAATGCACAGTATTTAGACGTTCTTTACGAAGTAACAAAACAGGCAAAATACGTATAACGTAACATTGAGGCGCGTTCGCGTAACCACTGTTGCCGTGGAAATGTATTTAAGTATTAAATATTATGAGTGTGTATCTGTATTCGTCCCTTAGTTATCCGGCATGCAAATCGCATCTCTTCTGCACCGCATTCATACTGTCATCTGTGGCCTGTCTAGCTCTATCATATTTTTTCACATTATCTCATAAACGGCACGATTTCCGGAAAAAAATTTCGAACACAAAATGTGTTTTATTTTCTCTACAACTTTTATCTCCATTTATCATTCTCAGAAGAATTCAGCAAATATAAATGTATGTAGGTCTTCGTGTAAGGTACCCGTTATTCGTGTCGGATTTTAATTAAACTTGATTTTTCTCGACATATTTTCGAAAAATCATTAAAATATGAAATTTCATGAAAATCCGTTTAGTGGGAGCCAAGTTGTTCCATGCGGACAGACAGACAGACAGACGAAGCTAAGAGTCGCCTCTAAAAACAGAACGCCTTAAGTGCAGGCCATGTCCATCTTCCTGTCAGTCTGTGACCTAAGTATCAGCGACTAAACCGTTCTTCGGATTGTCACGAATTTCGGTACAGAATTTATTTACAAAAAAAATTTGGAAGCAAGCGTGTGTTTCGTGATATCGGCTCAGTGACAGTAATAGAGCGTAATATAAATATTATTTCCACCTGCACTTTCCATATTCCTTGACAGATTCGGGTAATATTCGGTACAACACATCTCCAAGTAATGCCAATGAAAAACTTGTGGAGTTTCATGACGATCAGTGCAGTGAAAGCCACACTTTACGTAAAACCGGAAATTAAATTTTGCCATATTTTCCGCATTTTTCGTCAGATTTGAATAACACTCGGTATACAAGACATAAATTTAGTTTTGTGAAAACATGCTTCGTGAAAGTAATTTTTTACTCAGAGGCGTAAGTGAATTTCTATCCGTACGTTCCACACCTGTTGTCCGGTTTGGGTAAAATTCGGTATAAGATATGTGAATATAAAACTGCTCAGCACTTGTGAGTTTCGTAAAAATTGGCGCAGGTAAGGCCGCACTTTCCTTAAGAGGGTAAATAAAATTACATTTACGTTGTGTGCTGCGAAACTGTACTGACGTTTTGAAAGTAAAGGACGCCTTGACAAAGTGTGTGTAATATGCCAATGAGTACAGCGTTAGCAATCTTTTTAGTGTTAAACCTGGCGTTATACTACTAACATTAGGCTTCAAAGGGTTATGTCATTCCTAAGAGGTTTCGCTTCATAAAAAGGCCACCATTTCTTGCATATTAAATTACCTCCACCACTTAAAAAGATTCGTAACGTGCTAAAGTAATGTGATTAACATCTTGAAAACATTTTAAGGACTCCCCTCGTATCATGTAAGAATTCACACATCAATCCAGGGGGCCATACGTCAGATATTCATAATGAAGTTTTTATAATGTAGTTAGATGAAAAATTGGATTAGACGATCGGTATTTTTAAGTATTTAATGGGGTTAAATGTATGGAAAAGGAGGGTGTAAAACCCAAGAAATCACATCACGTTTAATTACAGGTATAAATATGCGGGAATAGGACTGAATTTTATACTTTTCTTCATGTCAGCAGGAAATGTGAATTAATTTATTGCATTTTGGAAGGATGCAGAATAATTATGTAACAAACTACACGAATAAGTTTCACATTATATTCACCGTGCATTCTGTCTTATATAATAGCTTTTATTTTAACCAACACATGCACTACACCTTGCGACAACGCAGCCGTCAGGCGAAGCCTACAGAACACGGCACAACAACACGCCACAGATAAATTCACCAGCCATTTGAGAAGGAAACAAGACCAACTGCCAATAATTTTAAATAATTTTAAACGTTTTAACCAAAAAGGAAAACAAACGCTCTTATATATTTTAACCACTGAAGCAAGAATACTACATGTTTTTATAGTGAACATAGTTCATCTTATTTTAACATTGAATGTGAACCAACTATTATAGTGGATGTGTAGTCTGTTTATATATTTTGATCCCCCTGATGATGACTGATAAGTAGTCGAAACATATGTAGGGGTATATATGACGACAAGGTGTAGTGCATATGTTGGTTAAAATAAAAGCTATTACACGAATAAGATTTCTTATTAAGAAGATTAACAAAACGGAACTTAAGATAACAAAGATAATAGCTAAGAGTTATATAAAATAAGAAATTGTTTATGATGTAAACTCTGAAACAACGTTTGGTTTATAAGGCTTCACGGAATTTACTTTCTTAGTATTGGAAATATGGAGGGTAGATTGAGGTACAGGATGTATAAAAATATCGTTTGTACAACTAGACATTAAGGCTGTGAACTGAGAAACGCCCGGTGTTAAGCAGACGCAGCCTTCTGTAGAGTATGACTCAACTAATGAATATTTGATTTGGCTTGATTTGATTCAAAGTAAAACACAGGGCAATTAAATTCTGCAAACTGCCGTCACTCGGTTCAGAATCCCCTATCCCGCCGTATACAAACTGTCTGTAGATTAACTGTACTTCACCTTTATAAGCTCGTAATCTCAGCCAGTGAACTGTACGACTGCTGTCTGAATGCACAGCGTTATATTACCACCAGATGCAGAGATTGCTCTGTCCTACCCGCCAACTCTACACCTGTTCCGGGAGGGGTGACGGACAGTCAGTGCGTAATGAAGGTAATCTCCCCGGTGTTCAGTAGCGTGAAACTGACCACTTCTTTCAACCTAGTACTTACGTTAAAAATGTGTGGAACTATACCTCCATTTCCACATACGTGGTCCACTGCATGATGCTTAAGCACAGATCCAATTACATTTAAGTTACGATTTTACCTGCTATTTTGTATGTGTTTGAAACCTGACCTCTCACTGTAGGGAAACAGAACTCATTACGAGGGTGGTAGAGAACTAGACACTGCGCAAAATATAAGAGCCTGCTGACCGTACGAAATTACGGAACAGATAAAATAGGCTACAACAGTGAATAACGCCCGTCACTGAACCTCTAACATGGTTACAGTGATTATATGGAGAATAACATGAACGGGACATGTAGCACGCATGACGGAAAATGAGAATTTGCATATAAAATTTTGGTAGGGAAACATCAAGAAAGAGGCCGCTTTGTAGACCTAGCCGCAGATAGTACGGCAGTATCGAAATGTCAGAAGAAACAGAAATTAGAAGCTGGCAATGACTAGTACACAGTCTAGCGGTAAGCTTTTGTGATCGTGGGAATGAAGATTCGAATTCGCTGCGAGTATTGCTGAAGATTCAGGTTCTTCTGGGATGCTACACCGTGTCGACGGGGAACGTTTAGAAGGAACCTAGCGTCGTCATCGGCAGGATCAAAGGAAACTACATTTCATACAGTGATTACAGATGTAAATATTCAACTAAACCAAAGCGGGGGGGGGGGGGGCGGATAAAATAAATCAGGCGACCTACTGTAAAGTAGGTAAAGGTAAAGCAATCCCATTACAGGCCTGGATAGGCCCCTAGGGTTCCATGAGGTTGAAATCCCCAGATTTCTAGACAATCGGCACGAGGTGGTAAGGTTGTCAGCCGAACGCACCGGCCGCCTTTGCCCCCCAGGAAATATTCCTGTTACTCATTTGTATTAGAGGTTGAGTCGACCCCAGGGCCATAGTGCGACCGAAAGGATTATGTCAATGAAAAATTCCAATCGAACCCGCGACCTTCCGACGTGTAGCGCAGTGCCTCAACCAACTGCGCCACGCGTGCCCCCCTACTATAAAGTGCACAAGTAAAATACACATCGATTCAGTACGTAAGTTCCTGGCTCCATCACAATGAAAGTGCTTTCGAATTCGTATTAAACCATTATTGCTTCTTCTTTGTCCACAGCTGATGCTTATTTCAAACGCTGTGTCACCAGTGCTCTTTCTTCAATTTCCACGGACACGCTGATCGACTTGATACTCTGTCTGAATACATAGCACAGGTAATGATCGCCCAGAGTGAAGCAAGAAGTTAATAAACGAAAGCCATTTGTTAAGCAAACACAAACGCGAACGCCCAGTGTTGTTTGTTAGTTTTGGGGAGGAGTGGATGAGAGTGTGAAACTGTCAGTCTGGACGCTTCGCAAGCAGTCACACGTTGGCAAACCAAAAGAGTACTGTTCACGGCATTTGGACATATAACCCCTTCAAGATGAGACCACTCGGTTATCTCGAAACGTCGGGCAACAATTGCTCAGTATCGCCGCGCCGCATACAAGAAGAACGGATATCTAGTGTCATAACTTTGATTTCAGACTTCCGCCGCGATGTTGATGAGATCTGCGCTCTTCTGGCTGTCATCACATCTACGTATTGCTACCCTGCCGTACTTTCCAGAATCCACGTTATAAGTTCCTGGCTTTCTTTCCTAATCGGACTCTTGACCCGTGAAGATGGGACCGATACGTTGTCCCGAAACGTCGTTAAACAATTACCACACGACGCCCCGTAATATCCCAGAAGAGCTCAGATTTCTAGTGTGATAACTGTTCGACGTTTCAAACTTCGCGGGATAAATTCACTTCACGTACTAAATGGATAAACCATAACAAATTAAGAACTTCCTAATGGTCTGTCCTCATTTCTACTGGCTCCAGTCCGACTGGGCACTGAAGTTGATTCGACCTATTCCCTAAGACATCGGCTGCAGAAGTTTTGGAGAATAAATACCGAGGGAAAATAACTTGGACCCAAAAGACTAAGAGAAAGAGAACTGGGAAATTGTCTAGGTGATGCACAATTGTTGATGGAGCTACCAAGACAGCATGATGGTTAATGGCACAAATTACAAGAATACAAGAAGGTTCTTTCAGATTTAATTATCATTCTGAGCAGGATGGGGGCACAGTCAGTGAGAGGAGGAGGGGAGGAATATGAGGGGAGATAAAGAGGAGGGGAGAGAAAGAGGAGGAGAAAAGAGGGAGGCGAGTATCTCTATAAATTGTGACCGTCCTAATTATTTGCCTCAATTTCTATGCTACTTCATCCTCTTTACCTCCAAACATTCTTAGCATCTTGTCCTAACACATACCTAAATTTCGTTCTTCTTACACGCATACAAAACCGCATGTAAAACTTTAGTTTTGCTTTAACAGAGAACAGAAAATATAAATATTCCTATCAGGAAAAGTAAAAAAAAAAAAAACTTGATTTTAGTTTTATGTGTTGGTAGTGCTGAAAAGAAAGAACGCTTCTTTTCTTAATATAATTTTAGTATCGATAAAATTGTCATAAGTATGGTGTGGATGCTGTATTTGAAGACTGCGCAACAGATCGAACGGCCTTGTGTGATATGCTTTCTGTGTTAACGGGCATGAAAACTGTGAAGATTACGACATTATGACAATCGAATTGTATGCGACAGATCACAATTTAAGAAAGGCAGAAAAGACGAGAGCTGTTCACGATGCAAGTTCTGGGTGGCCATCCACTGTATTACACAGCGTCTCCTTTAATCGCGTCCCTGGGCAAGGCAGCTTTATCGCACAGAAAGCCTGCAACCACCGGTACGTCCCGTGACAACTGCCGCGCTCAGGGACACGATAAAGGAGGCTCTCTATACATTGACGCTAAGGAACAGATCGGCCAGCGTATATGGGAAAAACTAAGTCGGCTGTGACTTGCATCTGAAATGAGAGGAAGTCATGGAAAGAACACATGAATGGCTTATTCTTATGTATAACCAGAAACTTGTGGAACAGAGGACTGAATCAACTAAGAATAGCTATTAATAAATTACAAGACAGTCTCATTTTTTTATGGCTCGACAGCCCTATATGGGCATGAGCCTCCTCGTTTCGTCGAGGTTTCATGGTCACACATTTTGAGACACACCACACTCGGTAGGACTCCTCTAGACGAGGGACCAGCTCGTCGCAGAGACCTCTACCTGACAACACACAACACACACAAGAGACAGACATCCATGCCCCCGGTGGGATTCGAACCCATGATCCTAGTAAGCGAGCGGCCGAAGACCCACGCCTTAGACCGCGCGGCCACTGGGATCGGCAAGACAGTCTAATTACAGCACGATTATTGTGTTAAAACCAATAAAAACATGCCCTTTGACAAGTTTACGTAACGTCGTATACCGACTAAAAAAATTTCTATTCCGCCAGTATAGAGGCTTAGTTCTTTTAAGCGGCTTTGCGAAGATGGAGAGTAGCATCGCGGCCTCAAGAGGACGGGTGTTAAAGACTCGGGTTCAGAATAAGACAGTCTTTTTTTTTTTTAAGTTACTGCACTCACAACTTTCACCATGTTACATTTTTAATGTCCTGCTCGACATATCTTGTAAAACTCTCAGAGGAGAGATAGGATAAAAAATATACGAATAGAGGCTCGAGGATTTAAACACCAAAATATCCCAACAGAACGGTTTCTTTAACATACGAGAGCACTACACACTGGCATTGCCTATTTTTGACAAACGTTAGCTCTGCTCAAACAAGATAAGGATCCTTTCCTCAATTACAACCTGTTTTAGGCTGCAGATAAGACGCTTTAAGCCTGTCTGCTGTCAGTTTTGCGTTGCAATCAAAATAAAACGGAGCATCATTCACTGAACCCTCTCACACATCCTGTGTTGTCCGTGGTGACCGCACATTGTTAACAGCAGGCTGAGAGATACAGCAACGGCTAGCTCACATTAACCATTAAAATAACAATTTCTATCATCGGAATGAGGAACAAATAAGTTAAATTAACCTGCAGACTGTCAGATAAGAGACGCAATGATTCTGAATTACTGTGTTCACGGAATTTGATCTACTGTCGTCTTCTTCGTGAATGTAACTTTCCCTAATATTTATCCATGTACCGACCATACCAGTGGCCCAGAATTGTATATTATTATTATTATTATTATTATTATTAAGAATTGGAAATGACGTGGCCTAAAATAGAGGTACTTCTCCAGACTTTACCTTCAGGGAATGAAGGCGACCACAAACAACAAAACCCTCATCATGTTGAGTCTTCCGGCTGATATTCGAACCGGGTACATCCCAACAAGTCCGAGGACAATTACTCCAAACAATTACATTTATTACACTCAATATTCGGAGCTACAACACACCACTACATACAGGGACCATTTTTAAATTGCCCTACACATGACTCTACACTCGAGTTCCGCGTGGCCGCAGGTAAAGTTTCACCCTAGAACAGGCCATGAAGGCCTAGAGGGGGAGTAGAGGTATAGTTCTACTCTTTCTTTAACCTCGGCGCTAGATGGGGTTGGGTGTCAACGCCACGCCCCGGCCGCTTTGCCCCCGGGAAAGAGATCCTGTACCCATTGTACAGGAGGCTGGGTGGGCCCCAGGGCCGGTCTGGACGGGTGCGGAACATCTCGCCCCCACCGGGATTTCGATCCCCGGACATTCCAGCCCGTGTTTTAGAAGGGACTTCTTACGCAAGATGTGACCAATCAAGTCAGTCTTTCTTCTTTTTATTGTATGTAGGATATTCTTCTCTTCCTTGACTCTGTAATACTTCATTTCTCATACGATCGGTCCAACTGATCTTCTCCATCATAAGCAGCGTTCACCCACAAATTCGCGGAAGTACGAGAGATGGCGTATCGTGGCAACATGGTGACATCGACTACGACAGCACAATAATTTTAATCAAAATGTGTAATATTAACTAAATCAAATTCAATATTTAATTTCCCCTTTACTGCATCAATCACAAGTTAATTAAAATTACTGCTATCAGTAGCAATATACAGACATTTTTACCACTCCAACACACGGTTTGTTTATATGAACAAATTACTGCAGCTAACCCGAAATTACAACTCCGTGATACCAAATAAAACACTGCAAAAATAAAAAAATTATTTCTTTAGCAAGTAAATCACTCGTTTCAGTACACAGACAAATTACTCGCTAACTGATGAATGCTTCTTTTAAAAATAAATGTTTTCTACTGAATAGCAAAAAACATGAAAACCCCTTTTCATGGGCATCATAGGCCTCTAAGTGTCGATTTATTGACATTTTGTTTCAGCTAAAAAAATTCTGGAATTGGGCGACAGAATGGATAGTCTTCGAGATACAAAATGTAATATCAGTGAATACTGCATTACGTTATATGCACACAATACAGAACAACCGTGGACAGGAGCACTCCAATTTGGAACATAAGATTCTGCACGCTTGCGACCGACGTGCGTTTATCGCATATGTGATATGGCCAAAAATCCAAGTCGGATGATGTCACAGATAGCCCGGCTACAGCCACCAACGCCCGCCCTCTTTTGGTAGTAGGCCCTACTGTTGACATATATGACAACTCCCTCCAGTTTGGACAATGTATATTTCATTGTGTTATACGCACAGTTAACATTTTCGAAAGCTGGATGGCCAAAGGTGAAAATGCCCAACCGGACGTTTTAACAATGATCGGTCATTCGCTATTATGTCTGATAATTGCAGTCATTGTTGACAGCAGCCGGTCAGTGTCAGCAACGATAATCTTCAGGCACTGGCCGTAACAGAAACAAAAAAAAACTATAATGGCTGTAAACAAAACTAAGCATTCCATAATGTGCCACACTGCAACTGGTAAGGAATTGTTTTTAATAGTATTTATTTTGGAACGAATACAATTTAGTTGTTTTTAAATCTTTCCGTATAATTTTTTAAAATTAAAACCTTGTGTTAATAAGACATATAGCCACAGAAACGTATAATTGACACTACTGTAAAATTAAAGACCACTTTTGTTTCGACTGACAGACAGAGAACATATTTCTTTTACTGATCTCCAACACTAACCAATTCACTACAGAGGATCAGTGTTTCTCAGGCAACCTCGTACGTATCATAGCGATGACTAATAAACAAAATGGCAACGAAAGCAAATCTCTACTAAACTCATACTCACAGAGGACAGGAATACTTTCAAGAAACTCAAGACGTCTTGTACGTGCTGTTGTCAAACGACGTGCTGCGTACAACCGGTATGTCGCATGACGAAAAGAAAGTGTATTACAGTTAGTAACACCATATTGCATACATCACATCCAAATTATGTCAAAGCCTAAGTCCAAGGAACTGTGTTACAGTTAGTAACACCATATTGCATACATCACATCCAAATTATGTCAAAGCCTGAGTCTAAGGAAGTGTATTACAGTTAGTAACGCCATATTGCATACATCACATCCAAATTATGTCAAAGCCTAAGTCCAAGGAACTGTATTACAGTTAGTAACACCATATTGCATACATCACATCCAAATTATGTCAAAGCCTAAGTCTAAGGAAGTGTATTACAGTTAGTAACGCCATATTGCATACATCACATCCAAATTATGTCAAAGCCTAAGTCCAAGGAACTGTATTACAGTTAGTAACACCATATTGCATACATCACATCCAAATTATGTCAAAGCCTGAGTCTAAGGAAGTGTATTACAGTTAGTAACGCCATATTGCATACATCACATCCAAATTATGTCAAAGCCTAAGTCCAAGGAACTGTATTACAGTTAGTAAACCATATTGCATACATCACATCCAAATTATGTCAAAGCCTGAGTCTAAGGAAGTGTTACAGTTAGTAACACCATATTGCATACATCACATCCAAATTATGTCAAAGCCTAAGTCCAAGGAACTGTATTACAGTTAGTAACACCATATTGCATACATCACATCCAAATTATGTCAAAGCCTGAGTCTAAGGAAGTGTTACAGTTAGTAACACCATATTGCATACATCACATCCAAATTATGTCAAAGCCTGAGTCTAAGGAAGTGTATTACAGTTAGTAACGCCATATTGCATACATCACATCCAAATTATGTCAAAGCCTAAGTCCAAGGAACTGTATTACAGTTAGTAACACCATATTGCATACATCACATCCAAATTATGTCAAAGCCTGAGTCTAAGGAAGTGTTACAGTTAGTAACACCATATTGCATACATCACATCCAAATTATGTCAAAGCCTAAGTCCAAGGAACTGTATTACAGTTAGTAACACCATATTGCATACATCACATCCAAATTATGTCAAAGCCTAAGTCCAAGGAACTGTATTACAGTTAGTAACACCATATTGCATACATCACATCCAAATTATGTCAAAGCCTGAGTCTAAGGAAGTGTTACAGTTAGTAACACCATATTGCATACATCACATCCAAATTATGTCAAAGCCTGAGTCTAAGGAAGTGTTACAGTTAGTAACACCATATTGCATACATCACATCCAAATTATGTCAAAGCCTGAGTCTAAGGAAGTGTTACAGTTAGTAACACCATATTGCATACATCACATCCAAATTATGTCAAAGCCTGAGTCTAAGGAAGTGTATTACAGTTAGTAACACCATATTGCATACATCACATCCAAATTATGTCAAAGCCTAAGTCCAAGGAACTGTATTACAGTTAGTAACACCATATTGCATACATCACATCCAAATTATGTCAAAGCCTGAGTCTAAGGAAGTGTTACAGTTAGTAACACCATATTGCATACATCACATCCAAATTATGTCAAAGCCTGAGTCTAAGGAAGTGTTACAGTTAGTAACACCATATTGCATACATCACATCCAAATTATGTCAAAGCCTGAGTCTAAGGAAGTGTTACAGTTAGTAACACCATATTGCATACATCACATCCAAATTATGTCAAAGCCTGAGTCTAAGGAAGTGATTACAGTTAGTAACACCATATTGCATACATCACATCCAAATTATGTCAAAGCCTAAGTCCAAGGAACTGTATTACAGTTAGTAACACCATATTGCATACATCACATCCAAATTATGTCAAAGCCTGAGTCTAAGGAAGTGTTACAGTTAGTAACACCATATTGCATACATCACATCCAAATTATGTCAAAGCCTGAGTCTAAGGAAGTGTTACAGTTAGTAACACCATATTGCATACATCACATCCAAATTATGTCAAAGCCTGAGTCTAAGGAAGTGTTACAGTTAGTAACACCATATTGCATACATCACATCCAAATTATGTCAAAGCCTGAGTCTAAGGAAGTGTTACAGTTAGTAACACCATATTGCATACATCACATCCAAATTATGTCAAAGCCTGAGTCTAAGGAAGTGTTACAGTTAGTAACACCATATTGCATACATCACATCCAAATTATGTCAAAGCCTGAGTCTAAGGAAGTGTATTACAGTTAGTAACACCATATTGCATACATCACATCCAAATTATGTCAAAGCCTAAGTCCAAGGAACTGTATTACAGTTAGTAACACCATATTGCATACATCACATCCAAATTATGTCAAAGCCTGAGTCTAAGGAAGTGTTACAGTTAGTAACACCATATTGCATACATCACATCCAAATTATGTCAAAGCCTGAGTCTAAGGAAGTGTATTACAGTTAGTAACGCCATATTGCATACATCACATCCAAATTATGTCAAAGCCTAAGTCCAAGGAACTGTATTACAGTTAGTAACACCATATTGCATACATCACATCCAAATTATGTCAAAGCCTAAGTCCAAGGAACTGTATTACAGTTAGTAACACCATATTGCATACATCACATCCAAATTATGTCAAAGCCTGAGTCTAAGGAAGTGTTACAGTTAGTAACACCATATTGCATACATCACATCCAAATTATGTCAAAGCCTGAGTCTAAGGAAGTGTATTACAGTTAGTAACACCATATTGCATACATCACATCCAAATTATGTCAAAGCCTGAGTCTAAGGAAGTGTATCACAGTTAGTAACACCATATTGCATACATCACATCCAAATTATGTCAAAGCCTGAGTCTAAGGAAGTGTATTACAGTTAGTAACACCATATTACATGCATCACACCCGAATGATGTCAAAGCCTGAGTCAAAGGAAGTGTATTACAGTTAGTAACACCATATTGCATGCATCACACCCGAATGATGTCAAAGCCTGAGTCAAAGGAAGTGTATTACAGTTAGTAACACCATGTTGCATCACATCCGAATGGTGTCAAAGGGCACAAAAATTTCAGAACCTTTGAAGTCCCACTGCTGTGCCAGATTTAACCAGTCCCTGTTCAACTGCATTAAGGAATATCTCAATGTAAACATTTTCGAGCCAATCACCTCACAATGTACTAAACAGTCACACGTATTCGAGGGACTGAGGTTTCGATCCTCCGCACGAAAGCCGGCTCTTCTGAGTAGTTACTTTTGATTCTCCATTTAGTCCAGGCAAGTGTTGCGAGTTACATTTAATAAACCACGAACACTTGCACCCTTCCCAGTTCATACTCTTACTCCCCAATTCAAAATACCCTTCCCAATTCATGATCATCCTTCCCAATCCATACTATTCCTTCCCAATTCATACTCATCATTCACAATCCACAATCATCCTTCCCACTTCATGCTCATCCAAACTCATAACAATTTTTCCCAATTAATAATCATCCTTCCCACTTCACAGTAATTCCAGCTCATAATCATCCTAGTTACCGTCTCAGTCATGAACCTACCCACTGGATGATATCCGATATCTGTTCAGTCACGGTATGTTACTTAAAGAGACCGTCAATTGCTCCGATTATACAACGTTGATGACGGGTGAATATGGAGCACTGAGAAAATGACTGGCGGGCGAAAACCGAAGTATTCGGAGGAAACACTGTCCTAGTGACACTTCGTCCACCACAAATCTCACATGGACTGGACATCTATCTGTTTACTGTTCGGAGACGAGACGTACGGATGGACATGTGTCCTATCCATCCGCATATAAACAACCAATCCCCTGTATGCAGTAGACCACGGATCCACCAAGAAAGATCGCCTACAATTTAACCATCTTTTGTACATTTTATATTTTTAGCATGTACTTATATTGTTAGTTTTGTTTGTGTAATTGATACTCTCACAAGAGTCCCTGATGATAACCCCAGGAGGGGATCGAAACATGTTGGACCAGTTTACAGAGATTGTAATATATATATCTAAAAAATATAATAAGAGTACATTTGTTGGTTGAGTTTGTGTGTTTGATCAGAGACAGTGCGCGGTATGAATAATATAAACAAAACTGAAGGACACTCTACCTAACAAATATACTTTGTGTTCAGAAAGTTGCATCAGCTCTTCCGAACAGAAAGACAGAAATATTTATGCCCCTGTCCTGGGGGGTCTAACTACTGTGGAGGATTGGACGGTTCCCTCACTCATACCCATGTAAATATTTCGTGGTCACAGGGGCCAGGCACATAGGTGAATAAACCTGAGACCTGCATGTTTGTAAGAATGTTGCCAACTACGCGGGAAACACCGCTACAACGGCGAGGCAACGAAGGCCAACGTTACCATATTTAACGGCAATAAAATTTAGCCCTTACTGCGTTGTAGACATTCAGTTTTCTATTTGGAAATGTGGCATAAGGAATGGAGCCCTTTGATGAATGACTGACTGGGAAGAGGACAAAAAGGAGGAAGAGGAGAAGAGAAGGAGAAGGAAGAAAATGAGGAGGACGGACTGTAATGAAGGCACCATATTTATTGCAGAACAAGTAAACAAACACTGCTTTGTGGGTTCTCAGGCGGCGCCCGCTTGTCCTTCTGGTAAAACGTAAACTGGAGGTAAAGTAGAGCGTTGGTAAATGAAAGAAAGTAAAATAATGGGAAGTGGAGTGCCTGAATGTGCAGTAGAGGTAAGAAGTCGAGAAACTGGTCTGAATTGAAATGCATGATTGACTAGGGATTGTTCTAGCTCGAAGAGCCACAAAACTGCATTAATTCCACTCCCCCCCCCCCCCCCCCCCCCGCCAAACATGTGTAAATCACCAGTATACTTATGTTTGCACGTTCTGGGTCATCACAGGAAAGACAGGGGCTCCTCACAGGTAAGACAGAGACTGCAGTGACCATTGCTTTGTCCAACTGTAATATCCTGTCAAATTTTTACAAAGATCGTTATTTTATGAACCGTTCGTTCTAGTCCATACGTCTGAAACGCAATCCAATCCATACACTCTGCTATCACTTCGAAATTCCACACACAGTACCTGTTAAAAGAACAAGGCTGTCAGTTATGGATCACCGGCTTTGGGGTGTCCAGTTTCAATTGAGGTCAGTATCAGCTGTCATGTTTCGGCAGTTTCTGCCTACCGAATAAACCCACCTGCTTCCTGTCGCCTCTTTTCCCTGTTTGACCTGCAGTATACTCGTACTACCTTTTCACAAGCCCAGCTGTTCTTCAAACCTCTTGAAACTAACCGCTCAGAGCGGGTGTGCTTTGAGACTCATAAGGATGTACGCAACTTATACTCCTATTTCATACATTGTCAAATTCAGGTTGCAAGTTCCTACAAAGGTCCTCAGAGTTTACTTTCGTACAGTCCTTATATGTGTGTGGGATAAACAAACACTGTTTAAAACGAAAAGTCTCCGTATCATGTCGTGTTTGTAATATATCACAACAACATGTACAGTCGAGCCCGGCTATAACGACATACTCGTAGGTTTATGCGACATTTCGTCTATAGCGTCAGGTATTCTGTGGTACTGACTAATTCCTCGCTGTTAACCATAACATTATACTCCTCGGTTATAAGGACACTCGTGTATAACGACACAAAATATTCAGTCCCCTTCACGACGCTACAACCGAATTCGACTCTACCATGAGACAAAAATTAGGTCGTCATTGAAAATTGGATACTGGAAGTCTTACTCTCAGACGAAGGGTACTACGACTGATAAATGTTCAGAAAATTTGCTTTAACAAAAGAAAAACAGACAGATAAGAAGGACAAAGTAAAATTATACTGGAAAGGAAGACAGAAAGAAAGGCAGGAAAGTGAAAGAGAGAGAGAGAAGGAAATAAAGAAGTAAAGATGAAATACAGAAATAAAGGGAACAAGGAAAGAAGGAAGCAATAAGAAGAAAAATAAAGAGAAATTCAATAAAACATTGAAATCTGTAGCGCTTATCTCTTCTGCTCTCTTACTGTCTTCATTGTGTGACTGTAGCCCTTATCTCTTCTGCTCTCTTACTGTTCTTCATTGTGACTGTAGCCCCTATCTCTTCTGCTCTCTTATTGTCTTCATTGTGACTGTAGCCCTTATCTCTTCTGCTCTCTTACTGCTTCATTGTGGCTGCAGCCCTTATCTCTTCTGCTCTCTTACTGTCTTCATTGTGACTGTAGCCCTTATCTCTTCTGCTCTCTTACTGTCTTTATTGTGACTGTAGCCCTTATCTCTTCTGCTCTCTTACTGTCTTCCCTGTGACTTAGCGCTTACTCTTCTGCTCTCTTACTGCCTTCAGTGTGACCGAAATTCAACACCAAAACCAGGTCGCGACCGCTAACTTAAAACCCCTTACTTTCGTAAGGTTAACGATCCTATTTCGACGCCATGTCCCATATAGCTGAAACAACATTGGTAAATAACAAGGGAAAGAATCCTTGTGTTCAGATGCATTTGGGACACATTAACGCCTCGGCCCAGTCTCACGTCTTCAACACAGACGTGACAACATACACCTGCTTGTTTGCTTTCGCGAAAGTGACCTGGTATGACAGAAATTAGCGACAAAGACGTTCCCAAGTTGTTAGCACTTCTGACGTCACTGCTGCACGTAGAGCATTAGAGGGTGTCTCGTATCGTACTCTGAACCAATCTGGAGGACGTGTATCACACGAAGCATTATGGCTACTAAATATTAAGGGATGCATTGTAATAAAACGCGCTGAAACAAGGGAGACTCTACGATAATATTCAAAAAACCTACGACCCTTAATTTCCATCAATTGCCATATGGTGAAATTAGCAACTATAATTCAATACAGTAAAACTTTCTCGTGTTAGCGGCTGCGTCACGTGGTTGAACGGCGAGTAAACCAATGTTTCGACTATCATCTCTGTTCTCGTCGTCAGGGAATCAGTTACCTGATGGCGAGAACAGAATGGTTCTCGAAACGTCGGTTTACTCGCCGTTCAACCACCAGACGCAACTGCTAGGCCGAAAAATTTTTACTGGATTCAGTCGCCGTGAAATCTTTAGATTATACATAAATTAATAGCTTTAAAATGAAACCATCCATTTCTATACAAACATTATCAGTTGATACAGACTCCAGCTAAGCCACGTTTGTCAGATATCATCCGGAAGGTGATCAACGTCGCTATGTCTTCTTCAAAACAGAATAACAAAATATGTCAAGCAGAATTATTAACATATTTGTGAACAATTTTCTAAGCCATCGTATGTTTAACTGAAAGTATTCATTTCTTATTATTTCAAATTGCTTTCATTATGATTCTGCAAACTCAAGATTATCACATGAGCATCTGGGCGCCACAAGTACCAAGGTCTCTAACAGCACGATACAAACATTCTCCATACTGCTAATTTCATCAAATATAGATGCATTTTTATAAGCAAACACGCCATCTACAGCTATGAAATCTGGCAAATATGCAGCTGAGGTTTCACTGTATTTGCTGACTTCCTTTAGAGTGATTCACTTGTAAATATATTTTTAATTGTCTTCAGCCATGTGTCTGCCAAATTTTGTAACTCCATACCTTATGGCTGCTTATAAAAACAGATCTAAATTTGACAAAATGAACGTAAGACAGGGTTTCAAACGTCCTACTGAAACATGCGAATTCTATGACAAGTGAGGTTCTCAGATCAGTGAAAGTAGTCCTAAACATGGCCGCCTGCTAGGATGTGACGTCGTATAACTTGGTTGAAAGACATTGTACAAACTTTTCAGAGAAACGCCAGAGAAGGAAGGCGGCAAGTGCCTCGGTTGATATCTAGCCACTAAAATACACGGCGTCATATCTCAAAGAGACCGTTAACTTTACTATGCGATCTAATTCTTCTAAACCTAAGAATGCAACGTGTAACTGATTTTACTTCTGTTTCCATTACTTGCACGAAAAACGTTAAATGAACACTAAAAAGCTACGTCATTTCCGCCCGCACATCTCAGCTTCTATACCGCGCGACCATTTCAACACTAATATTAAAATGAATTGAAAGAAATAAGGTGTAAGGGTGTGGACTCGATGTAACTGTCTTCCAAGAGCGCCGACTGACACGCTCCTGTAAAGATAGTAAGGAGGTTTCTAGATCTATGCAAAGCGAAGAATTTCTAGCTTCTGAAGACGAAATATGTTCGTACTAATTTTATTTATTCTTCAAATTAACTAGTTTACAAAAGAAACTGGTAAATTACATAAAATACAAATCCCGTTACAACAGCTGCAACTAATATTTGAAACATTTTTTGTTACAATGAATGCGTAAAGAAAATTAGCAAGGAGAAATAATTTGAGACTTGCCTGTATCTGTAGAATAAAGACAGCTGTGAACAAGAAGTCGTAAACTGCAATAAATGTATGCCAAAGCAAATGAAGGACAGAGGTTAATAGGCCAAAAGACAGGTTTTGAGCAATACGCATGGTCCAAAATCAAATAGTTTTCCGTTTTTCATACAACGTAGACCTATTACTCGGCAGACTGCACAAACGGTTGGCCCTGCATCTAACTAGACCTCTCTTCGTACACAACTGACTGCACATGATTTAGACCTTCCACGACTTGGCAAGAGAATTTGAGCAGTGTGTTATTTCAATTGGGTTGAAAGTTGTCATATTTTTATTTCCATGCCTTAATATTTGGAGATCAGCCATGGCAACACATCTGACGACCAGAAGCGCCCAGCATCTAGAATACACACGTTGCACAACCAGAATTATTCCGTTATAAATCAGAGGTGCCAACCGCTAACTATCTGGCACTCACAGGTTGTTCCTTAATTACATTAAAGCTGTAAATGGGACAATAATGAATAGCGTACATCAATACACGGATTTCTAGACTAAATATAGGTCTGTCCTATAAGAATGACGTCACGACAGAGTTCTGTAGCAAGTAGACCGAGCTGGATCCGACGTAGGAATGGCCTTCCCTTTATATTGGAAATATGACGTCATCGGTTCGCGTCGTCGCCATGTGGTACGGTACTCTCCTAGTCTGACTCCTTGGTGCAGGACCCTCTTCAATACAAAGTCTGCGATACCCGGCACTGGATGATCCGCAAAGCTCTATTAACCGGAAACTAGGAGGTCCTTTACATTCCACTATGCCATAAACCGGCAGCACACAGCTCCGATTCTGATAATTCGGTCATTAAATGTTGGTGTCTTGTTAAGCAAGTTGTGATCCAAAGGGAAGCGAAAGTGGACAGGGCAAACAGAACAGGATTTCTAGTGACAAACTAAATGGTTTGGTCTGTCCTTGAGGTTGCTACGTACACTAAGTTACACATTAGGTATAACGTTCCAATACCCGGAAAATTAAGACGTCCGGCAATCCTTTGGTCCCGGAGTTGCCGGATATAGCACCTTTTACTGTAGTTAACATACACCCAGCTAGGCACAAAATTCTGTGCTCTAATGTAACCCAAGTGTTCACCACAACATTCACAAAAGTACGGCACTGAACTCTATCTTCAGCCAGTTGAAAGCAGTTAACACTTTCGCAAACTATTTCTCTAACATCATTTTTAATATTATCCTCTTATCTATGCCTATGTCTCCCAAGGCGTATCGTCCCTTTACGATATTTCGACGAGTATTTTGTAGGCGTTTCTCATTTTCCTACGCGTGTTACATGTCTTTACTAGCTTAATATCTCTAACTATACTAGGTGTGGATTGCAAACAAGCAACTACCCAAGACACTTGGATTTGAAATTCCCACAGCGATGAGCATTAAAACCACGGTATTCTACAAAATGACGCAGTGTATTTTGATAAGAATCGACGTTTCGAAGAAACCTGCCTGTCTTCTACCCTGAAGCACAAGCATATTTTTATGAAACATTTCAAAAAATTGTTGGTCAGCAACAAGTTTTACAAGACAGTAAAAAAGAAGCACTCAAAAGCTCGTCTGTGCTGCAAGCAAAACTGAATACAACTTTCGTTTCACTGTGTACATATTTTATCGTCTTCGATCAAAATCTGTTTCAGTATTACTACAAAAAAATAATAAATATTCCAATTATTTATGTTTCTAACTTCGTGCACAGAAGAACGAGAATGAAAAATGTGTGCCCCTTTAACATCGAATTCGCGATGCAAGAGCTTCTGAAATGTATTATTAATATTACGTGATATTTTTTGAAATTAAATAACGAATCACACGTAGATGCTCAGCTGATCTGTTCGACATTACCTCAGATTGAAATGTGTCGACAAATTTTACTGAGTAAAGATAAAGTCTTCCTTTTCCACGCCATGAAGGTGTATAGAAGTATAGGTACAGCTCCACCCATTATTAACCTCGACACCAGATGGAAGAGAGGGGTCAGTTCGACACTCCGACCGTCTTATCCACGAGAAAGAGCTCAGGTACCGTTTGAATAGGAAGCCAGGTGGGCTTCAGAGCCGGTATGGACGTTTTAGAGTAGAGAAAAATCTCTTGCGCCTTCTGGGATTCGAACCCCGGATCGTCCAACCCGTAGCCTAGACACTATACTGACTACGTTATACCTACCGGCTCACAAATTTTAAAAAACTTGCCAACACCAAATTTAACTTTTTTACGTTTTTCATATTTTTTTAATCCGTACAGCGGGGTTGTTGCACAAGAACAGACAGCCGAAGTGACAGGCGAAGCTAATTGGCATGCTGCTTTCGTTGCGAACATGACCAAAACGAGCAAAAAGGCGCAAGACGAAAAAGAAGAAGAAGAGGCAGTTGCACTACTGGCGTGCTCGCCTACCAGACACACCCTATAACTTGTCCGATATTCACTTCGACGTTGTCTTCGTTGTAAAACAGACGATAACGATAAACGGGCATTAATTTTAGAATGCGTTAATGACAGAGATTGTTAATTAAATTAGCGTTCCTGTAACGACAAGTTGGTGTACTCGTGCTGTACGACACTAGCTCCAAACCCCACAACTACCACAAGCTACGGTACTTCCATCCACCTCAATTACACACATAATCAGCACTAGTGGGATGTGGCACTGTTCAACAGACTGAGGAGAACTTCATCGACTGGAGAAGTGCAAACTTTGCAAAGTGCTGCCATTATGAACACAGACAGGAAAACATGGCATTTCCTCTTAACCGTTAGTAATTGTCTATCCTTGTAGCAGAAGATTCAACATCACAACCACTAGATTCACACAGCCAAACAGTGGACAGCAGATTTGGTGTTGACATTGTAACCAACTACACGAGGCCAAGCTAGAATCTTGAATTTAATTCTTTGTTACTCTTTTCGATTGGCTGAATCTGCATAGGTTTGCATTCAGTGTAGACAATCAACGAAGGGGTTGGGAAGTTCGCGTATGTCCGTTCGTCTGTCCGTCCCTCCACCCAGTAACTATTAAAAATCATGGCATTCATCTGCGTGGGAAGCAGCCGTCTGGCGGAGGTAACTCTATTAGTCTCTGGATCTCATTTTTAAAACCAAAAAACCTGAAAATTTATAATACAGTTGAACGGCTGGGGCGTGGAGTTGACCACCCACCCCCATCTAGTGCCAGGGTTAAAGAAAGAGTACAGCTATACCTCTACTCTCCCTCTGGGCCTTCATGGCCTGTTCTAGGGAGAACTTTACCTTTACCTTTACCTAGGTCATAACCTCATGAAAGGGGCGGTATATTTTGTGTCGTTATAAACGAGTGTTTTTATAACCGAGGAGTATAATGTTATGGTTAACAGTGAGGGATTAATTGGTACCACAGAATGTCTGACGCTATAGACGAGGTGTCGCTTAAATCGATGTCGTTATAACCGGGTTCAACTGTACTTAGTTGGCCGGGGGATAGAAGACAATTTTTCTACCCCTCATACAGGATGATTAAAAAGCACAGTAATTTATTAATATTACGGCAACGAGATAACTCCGATAACAAAATTATTACATACAATACGAAAATGAAATGACAATAATCTAATAATAATATTAGGAACACATACTCAAACTCAAATACTCATTTCACTTACTGAATTCTCCTTCCATATCCGTTCTGATCCACACTCTACAATCACTAATCCACACAGCTTCCTCTCCCTCTCCTACTCCATGCTTTCTCGCACTGTGGGGGAAGTCAAAATGTTCGTACGCATTGTCAGAAATATCGTATTTTTATGACTTCGAAAAACCGGGACACTTGGCGTCACGAACCGAATTTTGCGGGACACCGAGGCAGTGCTCTTCAAAATCCATAAAACCGGGAATGTCCCGAAAAAACAGGACGAATAAGATCCCTATACTAGACTTGCACTTGAAAGTGCTGTATACCTTTTGCTGAAGACTTTGCTCTGCACGAAGTCCAAGCAGCAATGCACGGGTCATTTACATCGTCTATCTGCTTCATCAGTCTTCGTGACTCCGCCGAAAAAGAAAGATATATCGCTTGATTGTATGCCACGACCCCTGGCTCAACAGCTCGTATAAGAAGGATTAAAGTTAGTACTAAAAACCGAACGTTCAAACTGCTAACACCAGACTCCAAAACTGAACATGACCTAAAGCCTTCGCTTGCCAAGAACGCCTAGACAAATATAAAATATAGCGTTACTCAGACAGATCCTTGGTATCCAACACGCATCAGTGTGCATTGCTTCATACAACTGCATGCAACCTGTGGACAGAAGGACGCGGCCCTCGGTTGTGTCACGGTACTGTCCTCAACATTAGCCTCAAAGACCTGAGCAAAACCACCGATAGCCTCATTTGAGAAAGACGATGTCCTGGACGAGACTCGAACCGCCTACCTCCAGAGCAAAAGTTCGTATCTTTTCAGTTAACCCTTTTAACACCGAAATCAATCCATATTATATACAAAGACTCAGTTCGTACGTAATACAGAACACTGCTTCCGTCAGAAAAAGCAATCGGTGAATGATATATACCAAACCAATGGCAGTTTTTATAAGAATCATAAGGAGACAGACAGAGATTTGAGCTTCACATTATATTCACCGTGCATTTTGTATAATTGACTAATTCAAACCAACAAATGCACAAAGATGCATTTCAACGATCCCCCTGATAACGGCAATGTAGAAGTGCCGAAATGCGTATTGGGGTAACATTTTAATAAAGGAATTAATGACATAACTTGTCTTTTGTGCATTTGTTGGTTTGAATTAGTCAATCAGAGATTTGAGTGTTTACCTTGATGGCACTTATACCAATCACAACGCTTTAGAGCACGGGTCTGCAACCCACGGCCCGCCAGGTTGTATTAAGCGGCCCGCGGCCACATTTGTTATATACTTTAGAAATTAAACAACAATTTAGGCAGTTAGGTACACCATTTCATGTTATTTTTCCACGTGCAGCCCGCAAAACAGCCCTTAATAACAGGCGTGGTCCTTTACCACAAGGTCGGACGCCCTTGCTTTAGAGGGTTAATGTAACTATATAACATAGGACAATTGTTGAAAAGTTAACAGTTACGCAGCTGACCAAGTTCCACACTTTTACAGACCACTAAAACTAATTAGCCGATCCCGGTGGCCGCGCGGTCTAAGGCGTAGGTCTGCGGCATCTCGCTTTCTGGGACTGCGGGTTCGAACACCGCCAGAGGCATGGATGTCTGTCTCTTGGGAATGTTGTGTGTTGTCAGGTAGTGGTCTCTGCGATGGGCCGATCCCTCGTCCAGAGAAGTCTTACCAAGTGTAATTGTGATCAGGTGCAACAATAACCCTCTACACCTACAATGAGTAGGTAGAAGAGGTCAGAATAAGAAAGATAGAAAGAAAGAAAGAAAACTATCGAGTTTATTTAACCCCATACCAAGACATGTAAGTTCACTCCACACCTTGTATCTTCCAATCTACGTGAGGGACTCCAAAGTAACCTCCGTCTCTCAAATTTTTCCGACTAAATTTTCTCATGCATTTCATCATACACCCCATGCGAGCTACACTGCATGTCACGGTGTTAACGCTCCATGATTTGTCACCAGAACAACCTCATTTATTTATTATGTATTTAACGACGATCACTTGGAAGACACAGACGTAGATGGGAAGATAATATTGAAATGGTTCTTAAAGTAATATAGGATGGCGTGATAGGAACTGGGCTGGATTGATGTGGCTCAGGACAGCGACAAATGGCTGGTTCTGCGAACGCGGTGATAAACTTTTGGGTTCCATAAAATGTGGGAATTTCTTGATCAGCTGAGGAACTGTTAGCTTCTCAAGGACTCTGCTCTAAAGAGTTAGTTAACGACCCTGTCGTATTTGGGGGCTATATAGCGGCAAATAGTAGAATGATTAATGAATACTGAATTCGAAAGAATGTGAAAGGAACCGTCTGTAGCTTAATTTGCGTCATTGCCCCAGAGTTTCTCTGAGGTGACAAGAAAACTGCGAGGAGCCAGTCTTCGAGGCGAGATTTGAACCTGGGACCTTCCGAATACGAAGTGTTACCCACTCGATCGCAAATTTCGTTTCTAAAGTAGGCCCACAGATCATGACACTCCACACCGTCTTTACGCCCAGCTCCAGATGTCTTAAGTTCGCGCGATCTTGCTCTCGGCCAGTGCACCTCGCTCAGAGGCTACAGCCTCGTGTGCTGGCGGGGAGCGAACAGTCGATACAGTACTGGTTGTTGTGCTCCTGGCACGCCCGTGACCCGCATCACGCACTCCGACAAACCGGTTGAGCATGCTCAAGTCACTCTACAGTTTCGTATTACCTTGCAGTTCTCCATCTTCTGTTAGTCCTAATTCTAGGCTCATGTCTTCACACCATACCCTCCCACTACCACCACCCCAACACTTCACAAACTCATTCGTCACTGGAGATTCAAGTCTCCTTAGGCTGCCATGCCCTGAAGATGGTGGCGTCACGTTCCTCCTTGCCATCATTAATTACATACCAGTCGCCATGGCCTACACGCCCCACACGACTTGAATCTTCATGAACACCGCCGTGGGATCCTCAAGATCTCTCATCCGTTACTGCACCTCACTATCACTCCTCCACTTCTTGTTCATAACACTGTGTATAACACCCCGGAAGTAAAGCTACACATTATTTTACACCTCGGACATATGCTGAGATGAGGTGTGTAGTTAGCACGCACAGGAGGCATATGAAACGTGAACGGAAGTGACAACTTGTTAGAACGAGGCGTAGATGGAAGATAATCTCAAAATAAGCCTTGTAGAAAAAGGCAGCAAAAATGCAGAGCGGATTAATCTGGCCCAGGATAGGGTCCAGTGACCAGTTCTTATGAACAAGGTAATGAATCTTCGGATTCCACGGTAGGCGGGCAATTTCTTGGTTAAGCAACCACATGCTGCTACAGCGTAAGCTTTTCCCATGAAAATAAATAGGCTGTGATCAGTTTCAGGCTCCAGATGACTTACCCCTGTGGAAAGAGTCCATGTAGCAGCTGGTTATCAGGCCACAGTGAGGGTCAGATCAGCGTAGCAGATAAAGAACATACGTCCCTCCACGTCGACGAGACCGTAACCAGCGACTTTACTGACTGAAATACAGCATATGTGCCGGGTGTTCAATATTATATTACGATTTAATTACGTTAAATTTGACTGAAAATTTTGCACTGTCAAACAGGACAGGGCGGCCGTCATAACGGGCAGATGGGTGGCAATGTGGAAGGTGGCGATTTTGGCACACTCGAAAGTACGACACCGGTCTTCGCCTGGAAACAGAAACACGATAACCTTTCCGAGTACTCGGTAACATAGCCGAGGTTTGGTCCGGGTACCTAATGAATTGAAGTCTGAAACTTTACGGTTACATTGAGAACTAACGGGTTTCTGGACTTCGTCCATCATCCGTAAATCTAAAATAACCACTTAACACGACGTTTCGGAAACTGGATCTGCTTCCGTCCTCAGGTGAAGGGGGGGGAGACACCTACTCTGTTGGGTCTCTTAGATAGAGCTAACCTCAACCACTGGACGGAAGCAGATCCAGTTTCCGAAACGTCGTGTTATCTAGTTATTTTAGATTTCCGGACGATGGACAAAGTCCAGAAACCCATTAGTTCTCAATGTTACATACCGCCGTCAGAACCTTTTACAATGTATTACGGTTACAGTAACCTACTTAATGGGGAAGCCATACGTCCAGGAGATACCTAAAGTATGCCGTGAATGTACCGGGAAATGCCAAGAGAGAAAGAGAGAAGCTTGAACAGTGAAGACTGTAAAAACAGCCGATGTTATGCCTTCACCCCTACTCAGTCCACGATAAAGTGTCACATGTGTCCAACAAAATGACATACGTGGCCACACTTTTGGACTCAGTGATCTACTCTAAAGACAGAAAATCTTTCGCTATCTACCACAATACGTAATGTATTAATATTAAGTAACTAGGCAAAGAAATGTAAAATAGCATAATAACACGAAACATATCAAAAGTACAATTCTTTCATTTATTAAAAATTTATCTTTTCAAACTAAAACAATTTACCACAATTAAAAGGTGTTTTTTCATTAACCTTCCTATTGCGAACTTCATGCATGATCCTGCACATTTAGCAACAACTTATGAAAGGTTAGTTCACCCTAGAACACGCCACGAAGGACCAGAAGGGGAGTAGAGGTATAGCTCTACTCTTTCTTTAACCTCGGCGCTAGATTGGGGTGGATGGTCAACGCCACGCCCCGGCCGCTTCACCCCCGCGAATGACCCGGTACCCATTGTACAGGAGGCTGGACAGGCCCCAGGGCCGGTCTGGAGGAGTGCTGAAAATCTCGCCCCCCACCGGGATTCGATCCCCGGACCGCCCAGCCTGTAGCGAGTAGCTATACCGACCACGATATCCTGGCCCACAACTTATGAAAGACGGTTCCTAATTACGTAGGCACTAGTGAAGGCGGTATTTTAAACGTTCATCGGTCACACGGCTTCGGTATCTTTATTTATTTAGCATCTGGGAGTAGGCTTCTTCGCAGAGGTAGGTTGATCTAAAAAATGCTGTCAAACGGAGAGTTACTGATCCCACTGAGGCGGCAAATAAATTTTGATAGAGACCAAAAGCGGCCACCATCGGCAAACAACTGGCCGCGATCGACTGTTTGGCCACCTCTGACTTACCGGATGTATCACAGCGACTTTTGTCAAACTGACAACTTCCGTTACTTTCACGGAACCCCAACATTAAATACTGTGTTCGAACGAACTCGTCAATACATCCAATTTCGAGCCAGATGAGTCAGTTACACGTCCTCACACAGTCTGCTCAAGATCCAGTCCAATGGTCTCTTTCATTCACATCTTCAGACAAAATCCAGTACAAGTTTTGTGTATTTTCCAGATCCCCTATGCATGTTATGTCTCACACATCTCATGCTCCTTCAGCCGAACACGCGGCAATAACGTCAGAATATTTCGCCGGATATACAACACATGAGCCATCCGTATCGTTCTATAGGATGACGTCAATTCCATGGTGGTCTACCCCTTGAAATAAAAAATTACACTTTTTTTAAATAAATACGCTGTGAACAGTTTTTGTCCTTTTTTTTAAACAAGAACTGTCTATCATCTGGAGAGAAAAATTAAGAGCTGACAGAAAAACATAATTAAAAAAAACATTCACTGTCACAAAAATGCGTGGGGATGGGGCCTGATGCTGAAATATGATGGCTACCGAATGGTGAATGTACGTGAGCTGATGAAGTTGTGTTTTGTGTCGGGGATGTCTGACGTCACAGCGTCTGTTGTTTTGTTATTATTGTTAGCAGTATTATTACTTGTGGTGGTAGTAGCAGTAGTGACGGTGACGGTGGTGGTGGGGGGGGGGTTGGTGTTTTAAGACATTAGTAAATGGAAACAGCACTACCAAACGTACGGTTTTCCGAAAAGAACAGAAAAATTAGTTCTGCCATGCGTGTTAGTAATCAGTTAAATAACCGTCCTCATCGCAAACGGTCAACACAGTAATACACCAAACAATAATTCTGCCACTTGTTTTGTAAAGCGCAAACTTATTTCGAGGGAAAAACATGAACTTAATTACATCTAACACGTTTGAAGCAGCTAAATAGCCAACGATTTTACATAAGGATTGAAATCTGTCGTCTGTAGACCACTTCGTATCGTTACGACAGTCAAATATAGCTGAGTAGCGCTACGTATGTCACGAGGATAAAAAAGGGTAAGTAATGCATGGAGAACTCTGCAGGCAAACCCACCTGAAAACGTGAACTGGTAGGACAGAGGAAGATACAGGAAGACACCGTTAATACAGGGCATACACAAAAAAATGGTGCGGTTTTAATAGTGTTCACTATTAAAACCGCACCATTCTTTTGTGTATGCCCTGTATTATGCTCAGCAACGGAGAACACTTGCTACGTGTTGTGTAAAAAGTCGAAAGAAGCATTTAAAATATTCACAAAATTCAGTGTTTTGCTTGAAATCAACAAAATTTAGAAGCCACAACACAGCGAACGCACCAGAAGTGTTGCTTTTTGTAAAGTTCCCAGCTTTTTTTAAATACGATACGGTAGCCGAAGTCCAGAATCGTTGTCCTACTAACAGAAATACGCCATCATCAGAACCCTTCAGAATGATTACAAGTGTATCTTTAATGGTGTCCCTGATCACTGCAGCTGTCACGGGATGTCCCGGCGAATCCACACTTTCTATGCGATAAACCTGACGTGCTCAATAACACGATAAAATGGACACTGTGTTTATTTTCTTTGATTTTTGTAACATACTTATTGGATACTTAAGTACAAATTCTGTAGGCACCACACAACCGCAAACTTTGGTAAGTAATATGTGAATATCTTTACCCTCTATCACCACACCACATTTCACCTTCCGAGTTGCAATGGTTTGTTAGTTATCGCCATGAAACCCACAGCTAAAGACTAGTTTCGCGCGGTCGCCATCTTGTTATTTCAGATTCTGCAAACATACTTTCATAACAAAATCCGTGTATTACTCCAAGGCCTATTACCACATACAGTTTCATGATCTACACGTGTCACTCTCTTCCGTGGGTCCGCCAAACCGTCACTACTGACTGCTGTAAACTGTAATTACAGCTTTGAGGTGTCCTCCAGTACCATAATAGTCATACAAATTTGGTGAAAATACGTCTCTGCTTCAGAACCACACACATGATCATGTCACAAACCTATTTTTCTTCTTTCTAGGGAGGAAATACGGTGACAGATTACAATTATTCGAAGATATATAAAATAAGAGGCGCTTATATCGCTCCCCTCTCAAAAGTTCGCGCATCCGCCATGTTGACATTACAGACTGTAGAATATTAAAAAGGTATAGACCTGCTATGTATTCGAGTGGAATAATGCTCGTACTACATTTCTTGAAAAATATGTCACTTGTTTCAGAAGTTACGAAGGTGGCACACACAAAGACATCGCAGTGACCTCACAAACCTACTTTTTAGGCGCGTTTGCATAGTCGCAAAAGCACCTATTAGCCTGCTCATGCCCGTCTGTCTGTCCGCATGTATCAGCGCGATTACAATATGGCGGATTTCCGCGAAATCTGATACTGGGAACGTCTATAAAAATATGTCGAGGAATTCCAAATTTCGTTAAAAACAGGCACAAATTTCGGGCACTTTACATGAAGACCTAACTATGTTTTATTGTTGCCGATTACATTAAATCGCCATAAAAGCGCGCTCTGCGAGTAACATGGTTATCAGGCTGTTAGAAGAGCCCAGGAGGTATAAACATTGCGCGATCGCTCCACAATGTTACGTTATACGTACACCGCCTATCTGTTCCCTAGCAAGGAGAGTTTGATAGAAATGAGATACCAGTGTTCGTGCAGTCCAGCACAACAGCATGTCGGATCGGCTAATTTTAAGTAGAGTCGTAGATTCCAATGCCTATTTTTATAATACACAGAGTTTCCGGGCACGTGGGCCACATTTATAGCGTATTTTTTTCGGTATTTTTACCCAGTGCCATTATTAAAGGAAACAGAGCATAAATCAAGAAAAGTAGACTTTGAGAACAATGCAATTCATTGTTCTCAGAGTCTTCAGTTTCAGAAACTCATTAACACGAACAGACATTTCCAACAGCCTCAACTATCAAGAACAATGATATGCAACTTTATTTGCCCCTGTTTTCTTAGTAATGAACTAGCTCTACATTTTACAGCCTTATATAAAGCAAAAATGTCTCCGTGGAACACATTCGCCAACACCCACAGTTGATCAAGTATAACTCTGCCCTTTATGGAGCCTAAATGTTCATTACCGTGTTCAAAAGAGTCCACCATTGGCCCCCATACTGCATCATCAATTCAGTCCACGCACAGACAACAATTTATTTTAAAAAAACATTTTAACGGCATCCTTCCATATGGGTCTTCCAGGTGGTCCGCATCTTCAGAAATTCCGACTAAACTTTTCTCATCTCTCCCACGCTTGACACAGTTCCACATTTCATCTTTCTTTACGTGATGGCCCTAATAATATGCAGTCAATTGCAGTATTCCTCAGACTCTCGTTGTAACATAGGCCTATCTACTAAGCCTTAATTTTCTCCCACAAACCCGTTCTGTAAGGCACATTAATCTACGTGTTTCCTAAAGAAAAGATTTTACATGCCTTTTCGGACAATAAAACTTATGAGAAATCATAATAAACTAGAAATCCCATAAATAAGAAACTGACACAAAACAATGGACAAAATTTGAAAGAGCGTGTTGAACAGACGAGCTCCGACAGGATTCAAAAAAGAAAAATTAAAGAACGCTTAAAATGTCAACGGAAAGGAAAAACAAATTTCGTTAAACTCAGAAACGGTGGAACGTTTCTATTTTGTAATACTATGACACTGCCGATCCCAGTGGCCGCGCGTTCTAAGGCGTGGGTCTGCGGTCGCATCCCGCCGGGGGCATGCATGTCTGCCTTTTGTGAGTGTTGTGTGTTGTCAGGTAGAGATCTCTGCGTCGGGCTGATCACTCGTCCAGAGGAGTCCTACCGAGCGTGATGTGTCTGAGTGTGATCGTGTGGCCTCGAAAATGAGGAGGCCCTGGCCCACTAGAGGCTGTTGCGCCATGGAAAAAATACTGTGACACTGCTTAATAGTCGTAATACTGGAAAGAAAAGAGGGCGGAAGATACTATTGCTACTGCTGGCGGTGTTGTTGCCGCGACGGCGACGGCGGAGGTGGTGGTGGTGGTGGAGGAGGAGGAGGAAATGTTACATTTCTTGTTATTGTATGGGAAGACGAAATAAAGTCAAACCCGCTTATAATGACATCAGGTTATACGACACCTCGTCTATAGGGTCAGATATTCTGTTACCAACGAATTCCTCACTGTGGACCATAAAATTACACTCCTCGGTTATAACAACACTCGTTTATAACGACACAAAATATTCAGTCCCTTTCATGACGTTAAAACCAAGTTAGACTGTAGGCCTATTATAAACCTAGAATACGGATTCAATTAGCCAAAGACTTAGAAGACAAACGAGGGGCGGGGAAGGGGGGGGGGAAAATTGTAAATTCCAGGTTTGTAGTTTCACAGCTAGGCGATGTGAATTATGTTGTAGCGGGAATGTAAGAATAGTGGGAGGCAGAGCCACAGAAATGCTGGCGCAAATCCGTGGACACATCAGATCTAAGTCTGACTGCTTTAAGATGGTTAGTGTTTGTACAAGTACAACAGTATCACGATCTATACATGAATAAGTGACTAGCTCCTTGTTACTGGTACCAAAGATCCGTCTTGGTGTTCCCTACAGGCAATACAGGATGTTGAGAAATAAACACCGCTGTTCCTATCTGTTGCATACCCATGTGTTCACAAAAGCCAACATCGATTAACTATTAACAGGTCACAACACTTGTACTCGTATGTTCAGTGAAGATCAGTCTGCTGGTTCCAGTAGTCGAGACGGAGACACACACACAGACAGCATGCTGTTACTAATTAACATTCTTATCACAAATTCCACACTTATCTTGCAACGTTTCTGATCCGTCGCTAAGTCAGCGTAATCCTGGACATGATCATTAATTTTCTGCAGTCCAAATTCTTGTTGTGAATTCTAACAGTCTGGCGCAAATTAATTTAAAAAAAACCCTAAATTTAGAATTTCAAAAGTAACCAATATATGGCGGGATCTCAGGAAAAACCTACCTAAAACACTGTAAAATAACGTGTCGATTTGAGCTCGACATCGGACGTGGTACAACGGAAAGCGCTGTCGAATCCACCTCGACACTGGACCAATAAGGGTTAAATAGAGACAATTTTATTATGAGTGGGGTAAGACTGAGTCCCTTGGTACTGCGACCTCAAATAGGCCTATCGTACCAACTATGGATAGCACACAAGTGTGGAGCAACAGTGGAATGATAACTGGCTGGGGAAAGCCGATTTGCTGTGAAAAAAAAATTCGTGGCTTGTGTACGGGGACACAACCGCAATCGTTTAAAGCGTGAATCCGTCTTTGTGTTATTAGAGAAAGGATAAGATGTAAATGAATAAAGTCTTGGTGGTTATAAGTGAAGTATAATTTTATTTATCAAACAAAGGCCGATGATAGGAGAAGTAAGATACATATGGCATTGTAGCGGCGCACTCGAAGTACTCGCGCTGGCGTTGACGCGCTCGGCTTTCTTACGCTCTCTATACAATCTGCATCGTTCGGCATTAGTCAATTTGGGTTTTTCTGATTCCTTTTAAATTTTTCTTTCCAGTGATATACGTTTCTTACATTTCTGTTCATATTTCCTTTGCAATTGTTTCGACATTATGAAAATTATCTTCAACTCAGCACACTTATCGGCTTATAACTTTACAACTTTTATTTTATCGGTTATTATTGCTAAATAATATTGTAGATCCTGTTATTCTCTACACATCGACACTAATTTCAACGTCCTATCTCTTCGCAATCCAAAGTTACACTGCCCAAACGCCGCGCGGCGTCGCCATTTACAGTGTTCAAGCGCAAGCGCTACCCCTCCCCCCCCCCCCTCACCGCTGCACACCTCCACTACCCACCATTTTAGATACGGACATCAACCCTCTATCCAACAAAATTTAAATCATTACATTATCATTTATAGTTTACGAGATATAAGCGCGACAAATCTTGCCATTTTTTTTGGTCGCTAGAGTTTTCGTAGAGACCCCCCTACACCGGACCGAATTTAAAGACGTATTCACGTCAAACATCTTCCCCATTGCCACTCCGTCCATCATAAATCCCACATAGATTATCCCACAGTAAAACCCGACATAACGAAACGACGACCAACCGCCTGGGGTAACTGACAGTGCTGCTGTCTGGAGTTTAGTCTATGCTGAGGCCAGAGTATGGGCGTCACTGAAGGTGGTCCACATCTGCACAGCAACAAGTGAAGCGTTATTAGCATTCTAACTTCGTCGGCAATGCCTTGGCCGAAATTCACGACAGACAGACAAGGAGGTAATGTTGTTCTTGTTTATAATCCAGCGGTGGAAACGAAGCATGTAGCTGCACGCGAAAGTGTGCTGAACTGGCAGCTCCCAGACATTTTCAAAAATAGACCATGCTGTGTCAAACACAAAAACTATTTCAAAGTGAAGTCAAGTTAAACAATCGTGTGTTATACTATACAGTTCTGTAAATGAATCACTCTTGAGACGCTGCATTGAAATCGGCGAGTTTCTTCGCTTCATTTCTCAAGTGCTGTAATTAACAGCAGCCTCTACCTACGTATGCTACTGTCAGACAGAGCGCTGGCGTACCGGCAATGTTGTAGGCTTGTACGTATTTGAGACGTACACAGAATCTCGACGGGGGTTACAAAATATACTGAAAGATATAACTTGCTTCAATTTATAAGTCGGGAGTAACTTCGTTACATAACGGCAAATTTGCATTTATACGACAGAATATTCATGTACGATCTTTCACACTACGAAACTTAAGTCAAAATAAAGCGATTTGCTTCATGTTCTACCTCTACACATTTTAGTTTCTCTCAGTCCCATTTGAAATGTTGGCGGGACGTAATAATTATATCACATCGTACACAAAATTTCAAGACAACTAACAAAAAGTAATATATGCGTACATTCGCAAAATTATTGGGGCACTGAAATTCGATAACGGGCTTAATGTAATTACCCATCGCGCCCAGTCAAAAACAACAGAAAGTTCTAATTTTCCTTAGAATACAGTGAAATTAGATGTAGTTTACCTTACAATGTAATGCTCTATTGAATACAGCTTTGAGACATACACAGGGTGGCGCAAAAGTCACTCGACACTTGGAGTTTGCATTTAAAAAAGTTACATGCGGATTTAATTTTCACCACTGAATTTGTAAGCGTGTTATTATTGACGCCTTCGCTCTTCTCGGATGTTACGCAGCGTAAGTTGGTAGCTGGTTAACGACGTTTCGGGATTTAATTTTGGCTTACTATGAGCAAACCTTGCCATCGTATTAATTATTCAGATCAGTGGAATTTTACCTCCACCAAACTAAACGCCCCTTTTAAGTAAACGCTTAATACCTTTAAAATCAGGTTGATATAATATTCGGCAAAGAAAAGGCAAGCAATGCAATCTACAGTTGATCTCTGTTATTAAGAATAAAGACAAATATTTTACACAAATAAAAAGAAAAAATGATGAGAAGGCATTTTTACACAAGGAATATATGGTTTATCTACACGTATCTGTGCGTGGAGTTTGTGACCTACACACACACACACTTTGACGATAATGCACGTCAAATTTTCGTTACGTAACTGGAAAATCAGGCCGAAACGGAAGCTTAAATAGACTGAAAAAAAAGTGATAACTTACTTTGCAAATCTTTGACGTCTCTTGCAATTAATATACAGCCTAAACCGTCAAATCAATAGCCGAGTGTTAGTTTACCTGTAACAGAAGGAAAGACAAATAAGCCAAACGGTCATACGCATGCATCATCAGTGTGGTTACACAAACTGCTTGTTTGTGTCGCACCTGATAAAGTTCACACAACACATCACAGCACATTACTTACAATTTGCTATTTTAACAGCGCAGTACCAAACTAAGAACATTACGGAATATTGTGTTGTACAGTGGAATAAGAACTGGATGCAGATTTGATGAAAATGTTTTTTGGGGTGAAGGGCCCCGCAGCAGATACTACGGACGCACAGCAGCCTTAAGGCTTACTGTGCAACCCTGTGATGATTACTGTTTTATTTTTTCGTTTTTCCAAGTAAAGGAGCATGGTGGAATTAAATTGACAGGGGAAAACCGAAGTACTCGGGAAAAAACCTGTCCCAGTGCCACTTTGTCCACCATAAATCCCACATGGCCTGCCTCCGCGGTGAGAAGCCGGAGACTAACCGCCTGAGCCACGGCACGGCCTAAAATTATCTTAATAAAACAGAAAGTAAAGGTGCAGACTGGATTAAACTGGCTAAACTCAGGATCCAGAGGCGGCAATGAGCCTTCGGTTTTCGTAAAAACAGGCCAATTATTTATATGAATGATAATCGGGAGATTTATCATTCGTTCGAATAAATTACCCATTTTTTATCATTCATCATCCATCATTCCATTTACCGATTAAATGTTTTGGGTCTTCACGCGAACTTTAAAGTCATGGTGGCTAATTTGGTACATGGTAAATTAATATTAGCTAATAATTTAATCTCCGCTGCTTATATTTTAATGACACTCTTGTACTTAAATGCAGTCTTGTTTGCATGTAGTAGGCCTATTATAGCAATTTCTATTACTTCATGAAACTTAAAATTCGAAGATTCAAGACTTCTGAAAGCTACAGCGTATAGACAAGTAAGCTGTCCAAGGAGGAAGATATAGACTCCACGATCCTCCGAAACGTCAGTAACTACTGACCAGTCGACACGGCGTAACGTACCAGAAGGACTTAAGCCATCAGCAGCACCTCAAACCTCGCAATTTAAACTTTACTGCCTTCTCGCTTTAGCGTTCCGTTTACTGCCCCACATATTCAGTGATACAGGCATATTTTTATTACCAGCGTAAAAGCTTCACCAGAAATATCTTTCTGAAGCAGTTCGTTGAAATGTGAAATTCGTTCAAATAAAGAAATTAAAAAAAAAATTTTTGCATAGGTTGGATACTTTACTTCAGAATTTATCTACTCATGCATTCAGCCATAAGACATTGACTTTTAGCACGGTTCTACGGGTTAAAAGGTACTAGACTACAGGCCCTGAGGGTTCCAGGAGGTTCAGGCTCCCAGATTTCAAGACAATCGGCATATGAAGGTGGCAAGGTTGTCAGCCCTAAGCACCGGTAGCCTTTACCCCCCCAGGAAATATTCCTGGTAATCATTTCTGTTAGACGCTGAGTCGACCCCAGGGCCGTAGTGTGGCCGGAAGGATGTCAATAAAAAAATTCCAACGACACCATCGGGAATCGAACCCGTGCCTTCACCAACTGCGCCACCGCGTGCCCCAGACTACTGTAGACATTTCTCCAATTTCTGAATGATGATCCGCTTATCTGCTAAGTATTCATGTTTCTTTCAAATTAATACCTCACAGAGCTTGCAAAGCCCTTCAAGGATAATACAAAATCCTTTTCAGCCCCATCTCTAGTCCGCTCGCTAAGCGACCTGAGCTGGTTTTACAGTGCAAAAGCGATCTATATCCATCATTATTTAAATGCTTTGCAACCTAAGGCATACTTCATATACACACAGTTATCTTTATGTGGTAAAATGCAGCAAGAAATAATAATAATAATAATAATAATAATAATAATGATATGCTGGCCCATTGATATTTATTTATTTTAAACAAACTCCAAAACAGAGCGCTTTCGCAAGGTGGATATAATGCACAAAGACACTTTAAGATCTCTACACTGCAATCACATCCAGCCTTATGTCTAGAAAAATATATTTAGTGTTTATAACTACCAACACGAGCCATAACTACAAAAATAACAACCACCAAGACGATGCAGCAGGCCGCCCTGGACTGCCGTTCTGAACGTACACGACTAAAATCTTGGCCGGGTTACACAAAACCGAGACTCTCCAGGACAGCTCTCGGATAATGCATTCACATAAGCAAACGTCACGTCTTTCAAAATGTTCAAACACTTCTCATCTTCCTAACTCATTCGACATTAATTGAAGACTGTTGTCGAAACCGCTTATTTAGAACTAACGAGAGTTAACAGTCATAACCGGACTAGCGTAGGAATGTGACAGGTGCCTAGTTCGAAGCCCGGGCATGAAACCGGCTATGCTGTTGTGGTTTCCGCTCGTCATCCAGGGAAACGTTGTCTCAGACCTTCTGAACAGGTCCGTCATCCTAACCATCCGTTCCACTTCAGGGCACCACAATATGCAACATGTCATTCCACGCTACAATATGACAGCTGCTGGAAGATATGCAGTAAGAGGAAAGAATAGAGCGGAAGAAAGATATAAAAACGAAGGCACAAAAGTAAAGAGCAAAAGGGGGGGGAGAAAGAACGACAAAGGAAATATTACAGAAAAGGAAGAAAGAACAGAATAAAATAATGAAACAAAAGGACGGCACAGACAAAGAAATCTCGTCTTTAAAGGCCTAAGAATATTAATAAGAATAATCCCGCTGTAAGGAACTCCTCGCTGTATACGTTGTGGGAAACGTCAGGTGCGCTATGATGCTACAGCAACACAACTGTGGGCAGCCAAACACGTACGGTGTGCGCGTACCTAAGAACGTTCCAACAACGTGCCATTTTTCCACAGTTCCCAAATAACGATATGAGGTACAGGATACGTTGTTTGGACGACGCAGAGGTAAAGTTTATTACACAATACGCTCAATGCGCCGTGACGACGGATTCAACGCACACTCATGCAGGCCCCTCACGATTTACTAATCCAAGATCCATGTTACTATCCGTCTGGTTTTCAGATTTACAGCTGGACAATTTTCTACGCAGTTATTTCACCAAAATTCTTTGTTACATTTCGTGACGTATCTAATACAAATACCCCACCCATAAAACTAATACATTCACTACAATAATAAAATAATTTGACCTGTATAAAGCACTAAGTTTCTACTTATGTAATATCCTACATTGCCCCTTACTTCATCCCTCTTAGGTCCAAACATTCACGAAATAATTCGTTTGTTTCACTTGCAATATAACAAAATGGTTGTGCTAATTTCATTATGCTGTGTAACGGCATAAAAACATCTGACAGGCAATTGCATTTGTGAATGAATACGTTGTCGTGGGGATACCTGAAGATAAGAGACCACTTGAAGATTTAGGGGTACATGAGGATAATATTAAAACGGATCTTAAAAAGGATGGGAGGGCGTGGAAAGGATTCGTCTGAGAACAGGGACGTGGAGGGTTCTTGTGAACGTGAAGGGTTCGTGCAGGGTATTTCTTGAAAGCTGATGAACTATTAGCTTCTCAAGAAGATCTCTGTTCCACGAGTCGGTTGGTTGGTTGGTAAGGTTGGCTGGCTGGCTGTTTTGTTAGTCAGACAGTCAGTCTGTTTATTAGTCAGTCACAATGAATAAATGAATAAAATATGTATAAATACAAACAATCAGCAGAAGAGGCAGAGTACATGTTTAGCCAATTCGAAAGTATATCCCCGGCATACACTTGGATACAATGAGTAAAATTATAAAAAAAAAAGGTCAGGCAGGATACATATCCTGACCAAGCTCTGAACCCGATGCCTCCCGTATACAAGTCTCAAGTGACACCGCGAAGACAGGGCAAACAATGGAGGAGAGGCTGCTTAGAGAAAGCGAATACGACTTTTGCTGTGACGTTTAAACGCTACTAGGCCACGTCCTGGGCTGGGAGTGGTTTCTTGTGTTAAGCTGCACTTCCCTCTCAGGCTGCCCGTCACGCCAGACAACTTGCAGGCCGTGGTCACTGCGACGCTGCCTCCCGTGAAAAAAAAAAACGGGTTTCTGTCGTCAAGGTCCTCGCACTCGGTTACTGGGAAGGTTCCACGCTTTAACCAAATACGCGAGGTCACCTTCACGCTCCGGTCACTTTACCCCCGCCGTAAGTCTCTCCACACTTTAAGAATAAGTGGCTGGGTGGAGCCCAGAGACGATCTGCAAGCAGGGAGAAATCCTTGTACACTGTCGGGAAGACTGAGCTGTCCAAGTCTACACAGAACACAAGCAGCTGACAGTCCCGCACTGTGTACTTTTTGATGTACGTAGCTGTAGCTCCAGGTAACTCAATAATGTGACTGAGCTGTCCAAGTCTACACAGAACACAAGCAGCTGACAGTCCCGCACTGTGTACTTTTTGATGTACGTAGCTGTAGCTCCAGGTAACTCAATAATGTGACTGAGCTGTCCAAGTCTACACAGAACACAAGCAGCTGACAGTCCCGCACTGTGTACTTTTTGATGTACGTAGCTGTAGCTCCAGGTAACTCAATAATGTGACTGAGCTGTCCAAGTCTACACAGAACACAAGCAGCTGACAGTCCCGCACTGTGTACTGTTTGATGTACGTAGCTGTAGCTCCAGGTAACTCAATAATGTGACTGAGCTGTCCAAGTCTACACAGAACACAAGCAGCTGACAGTCCCGCACTGTGTACTTTTTGATGTACGTAGCTGTAGCTCCAGGTAACTCAATAATGTGACTAAGCTGTCCAAGTCTACACAGAACACAAGCAGCTGACAGTCCCGCACTGTGTACTGTTTGATGTACGTAGCTGTAGCTCCAGGTAACTCAATAATGTGACTAGTTTTGTGTTGAGTTACCGCAGATCGAGTTCTGGTCACCACGTACATATTGGATCTGGGGCCTTCACAGTCTCCTACCAGGGATGAAATTGCTGAAGTATGAAGCCGACAGTTCACCCACATCATCCTAATTTACGGAGTAAGGGCGTTCCTACAGTCAAGTTCGTACGACTCCAGAAGTTCTCGGGGTACTACAGACACAAGCCAGCCCACAACAGCTGACTTAAGCCATAATGAGAATTACAGTGTAAAACAATTTATGAACGTAATGACGGCAAACCATGGTTGCTATGATACGAATAGGTCACGACCTTAATAGCCACGACAAGAATGAGCAGGTAGGTTATGAGATTTGATAAAGACGACTAGAAGGGAAAACGAGGAAAGAGTTGAAATTCCAACGACACTGATTACGTACGAGTATCTTCTCTTTGTTCGTACAATCAACTTCCTCAAAACTTCCTGCTCCTTCCCTTTCGTGTACCCACTCTCCACCTCCCCCCCCCCCCCCCAACCGGTTAAGAACCCTTTGACAACTGTAGATTCATCATATCATAATGCGCGGGACACTGTCCATTGTGGCAGGTACATCTGATTCACACGACGTTGCAGGAGTTTATTCTCCTCCCGTCTTCAAATGACTGTTTTCCTGCAAACTGACTGATTGGAATTTATTTGCAACACTGGAGGCAAAAATTTAAACAAGGGCATTTTAATACCTAATCCTAGACTATCCAGCACCATTAACCCTTCGAAGACTAAACTACTTTTGTGACCAATGCTCCCCGAAATCCGAAAGAGCACTGCTTTGCTTGAGAGTTTCAGGATTCGCCCGCTTGTCCTTCTGACACGGGAAGTATTAAGATGAAGAAGAGCATGGAGCAATGATGAAATAATGACAGGGGAAAAACCTAAGTAGCTACTCAGAGAGAAACCTAACCCAGTGCCACTTTATTCACCATACATTTCACATTGACTGGTCCGAGAACGAACCAGGGCATTCGCGATGACAGGTCGGCGACTAATCCCTGGCACGAAGTTTGAACACAAAAACTGCTTTACATTATATATGAAAAATTCCGTTCGCACCTAAAAAAGAACAGTGTAATGGCCTTATAAAGATCAACAGGATAAGGCTGTATTAGCGAAGAAGTGGCTGTTTATCGTAAGAACCATATGTAACACATAAACACACTGTGCTGCAAAATGACAGAGCTTTTAGTGTATGGACTCACAGCAAGCGTGCTGCTTGGAGGTTAGCGGAGTAGCAGGTGCATAGCGGTATGCGATTTTAACCGACATGAAAGTTATCCAACTGACAATGAAAGACTTTTTTTTTTTTGGCCAGTGAAAATGCATATTTTGTCTTGGTAGGTGGTAATCATTTACGTGTGTACACGGTTTTATAAGTCACAGAACTACAAGGAACCGTTTCTCAGAACTGTACAGGAAAACTGGTCCGTCATGCGTGCAAAGACACAGGTTTACTTCACAAACAATTGTGAGTCACGTCTCAGACATGGCCTCACCCTGAACTTCAGCTCTCCATGTTTATTCTTGTAAATAATACCGTGTGGTTGTGCTAAGACCCGAAAATATATTAGTAATACAGGGCAGACACACAAAAAAAAAATAAATTCGCTGCTCCTTGAGGATTTAAGTCTTCTGAGACGTTACGCCGTTTAGATTGGTAAACAGTTACCATGTTCAGAAGGATCGCAGTGCCTTTACCTTCAGGACCATACAGTCCAACACTCTTGAACTGTATAACCCCGAAGATGAAGGCACTAAGATAGGCCGTGCCATGGCTCAGGCGGTCAGTCGCCGGCCACCCACCGCGGAGACCCGGGTCAGTGTATGTTGGATTTGTGGTGGACAAAGTGGCACTGAGACAGGTGTTTCCCCGAGTACTTCAGTTTTCCCCTGTCAATTTCATTCCACCGGTGCTCCATTACTTAGAAAAATGAAAAAAAACTGATCATCTTTCTCTTCATCTGCATCACAGGGTTGCACAATAAGCCTCAAGGCTGCGTTGCGTCCGCAGTATCTGCTGCGGGGCCCTTCTCCCCCAAAAAAGGCACCAAGATCCTTACAGACGATGGTAACTACGACACGACGTAACGCTCTAGAAGAAATTAATTTTCAGCAACATCGCTGTGAGAACCTTAAATTTCGTTTCTTCTTATCCCCAAATGCCTTCTCAGAACACACATTAGTGTTCCATCTTCTTGCTCGCAATAGGCACTTATACACCGCAGAGTTACTCCTTCGAAGCCCAGTGCTAACTTTTATGTACAACCAGGTTTCACATTAAAAACTTCTACGTTCTTCCCATTGTGCATTTACCTGTTTTGTATCGATCTCTGAGCAAAGAGCAATTATTTCCCTAAACAACATTAACTGATTGGCTTTTATAACCGTGTTTACTACGCGGTACGCACTGGGTCTTTAAATATAATTCAGGTCAGTCTTAGTCTCTAAAGGTCTCTAAAGTCTCTACAGTCTCTAAACCAACGGCCTCATAACTCGCGCTTCGTATTCGGGAGATTTTCGATTCCAAATCGGTCCTTGCCGTTTTAAATCGCGACCATAGCGCTATCGCCCCAACCGCAGTCATTTGCACCAAAAAGAGAATGGGATCTCAAATCAGCATGGGCTAATCAAATGTATCAGAATGTAATTCGAAGAAATTTTTTTCCGTATAAACGTAGGACCTACGACACAACACTAACAAATCACGTTCAATACGAACGTTGTATACCTATTGATTACACTGCATGACACGTGACTCCGGTCGATAGGCTACTACAGATCCCGTATTTCAACATGCGCATATTGCGCGGAATTGTCACGTCCTACACAAAATTGTCATTTTGTATCTGAATCATCGCGGATAATGCAAAGGCATGTTTTTAGGCGCGTCAGAAAAATTGCGAAAAGCGACTATTAGCTTCATCAAGTCTGTACGTCTGTCTGTCTGTCTGTCTGTCTGTCTGTCCGCATGGAACAAATCGGTTCCCACTGGACGGATATTCATGAAATTTGATCTTTGAGCATTTTTCGAAAATCTGTCGAGAAAGTTCAAGTTGGATTAAAATCTGACAAGAATGACAGTTACTGTACATAAACACCTATGTACATTTATGATATCTCGCTGAATTCTTCTTAGAATGAGCAATGTTTCGGCCAAAAGTCGTAAAGAAAATCAACACACACATTGTAGGTTCAACGAATTTTTTTTTTTTTTTCGAAAATGGTGCCGTTGACGAGATAATGTGGAAAAATATAGAGCCGGACAGGCCACAATTACAATATAATACGGCGCATGCGCTTTGTATGCCGGATATCTAAGGCTACAGACACAAACTCAGTATATGTAATACCGCTTGGCCACGGCAACAACGGTTACACGAACGCGCCTCAAAGGTACGTTATAGTACATTGCCTGTCTTGTTCTATCACATAAGACTATTTCCACTACCATGTTTCGCATATCCCATGTTAATGAAAAACCAATTGCACAAAACGCGTACACACTTTTCTAATATTGGATGCAAATAAGAGACATGGTGTTTCAGTAACACAGACGTATACCGACATTTGTTAAGGTCAATGGGCTTGGGAAGGGCACATGCAAGCAGAAAGGCGTAGCGCAGAAAATATGTCGTAATTACTAAAATTCTTTCGACGCTGTACGTTGAGTGTTAAAATAAGAGTGGAAATTACCAACACTCCTGTCCGGGAGATGCGTCACTACTGTACGCAGCTCTGTGTTCACGGTGCCATTTATAGCAAACGCAATTCTGAATCACAGTACACACACAGCACTTGTAAACACTTAAGTACTTACTTACACGTCGTTTAAACAGTTATACACATGAGGCGGGATAAACAATACTGACGCAAACCTTGAAACAAGAAAAGTAACCTAAATTACAGATTCAGTTCGTACCGCACAGTAAACGCATGCCGTCTCGGTTATAAAAAACCTATCAGTTAATACTACAGAAGAAATAACAGCTGTTGAGAAATATACAAAACATATGAACACTCTTTGTGCGCAGAACGTAGATTTTTTTTAAACCTGCTGGTAGTATGCAACCACTAGTCTTTAATGGGGTAAAGTAGGCCCTGCATAATGAAATATTCAGTTTGTTAGGTCCCATTCTTCTCCGATATGTTTGGAAATTGCGACTAAATAAAGTCTGTGAGCCACATAACAATGTCGGGGTTAGACCGACAGTAATCTACTCTGAAAGAATATTGATTATTGGATTATATAATGAGGTTGTTTCAAATAAAGAATTTATATAACTGGGTTAACCCTTTTAAGACGGAAACTAAACTACATTACACATAAAAATTCCGTTAGAACCTCACAAAAAACACAGATCGTGTCAATTATAAATACCACCTACGTTTAACAACTGCTGTTTATTTTAAGACTGTTTCAGAACACATAAATACGCGGTGTGGCCGAAGAAACGCAGTTTTTAGCGTTGAACCTGGCGGTACATATAGTAACAACTAGATTTTGAACTGTTAAGATACAGATATACAATTATGTGTATAAGCCATGTGACAGTCATACGAAGAGCTGCCATAATATTCACGCGCTACTCCACTGTCATCTGGTTGTGCTATGTTGTATCATATTCTCAATACTCGACTGTTTCTTCAGCCTCAATTCGTAACTCACACAGAATGCATTCGGTTGACGTTCAATCGTTTCTTCTGCTTCTGCGCGTACCTCCCAGAAAACGAAGGTGTCAACTCACGAAAGGGTATTATATAAAGTAAATAAAGGCCTAAGAATATGGAAAGAGGCACCTACCATCAGCTTCACGGATAAAACTAACTGGTCTGTAACTCCTCCATTATAAACTGATGGTTTCATCTCTTTTAGATCCGACTATCCTGAGTTCTATTGGCTCTCACTGACACGCTATAGCCTATTTGGTAGCTGTGTACGGTGTATTCTCACCATACTTTGCTTTTAGTTGTTTCTATACTGTATGATCACATCGCAAACACTTTGTATTCCTCCAGGCGGTTGTGTTTGTAATAGCATAACACAATAGGGCGCTCAAGAGAGCCGTTAGGTCGGCTGAGATTCGAACAACACCCGTTCTGTGAGTAAAGCAGCAAGCAACACTTGTTAGGGAACACGTAGGTACAAAATTTTATTGAAACCGGTTTGATGTTCTGTAAGAAGAATCACCAATAGATAATGGACACGATTTTGCCATTACACAATGGACATAAGGTAACGCAGTTCGTGCTGAGCACAAATAAACCCGTTATCCCTCTACTTACGCGATTTCACAAACAATGATAGAGAACAATCTCCTCCTGGCACCAAACAGCACGTGAAACATCCAAACTTAAAATTACCACCACTAAACCGTATTTCCCACATCCAACCTTCGCATGGCTTAGCAAGTTAAATGTCAAGCAATTCTGGCGAAATTTAAACGTAACGATGGCAGTCGACAGCAATGTCGCTGCACGAACACAAGACACAATTCATGAATGCAGTGTGGCTGAGACTGCAAATGATTCAGCACTTTCTCTGTGAAAAATACCAATAACAAGAAGCACTGACATGGTCAAGAGTACTGGATTAAGGAACTAGATAAGAAAACTATGGGGAAAATCACTGACTCATACAGAATGGAGTTACGAAACGAGGATATAACATAGCCGAGGGTGGAGCACGAAAAAGAGGAAACGACGGATCTGCTACAGCCGAACACGGACAGTGATAAAGATGCCAAGAACGAAATCAGCTGTAGGAGCGTGATACGGATCGCAACAAAGGAATGGTGACAGCTGAGGTTCAGAGTGATAAAGACTGCAACAATGATCTGCTACAGCTGAAGGAAAGCATAATAAAGGCAGCAACAAAGGACTGACACAGCTGGAGGAGAAGCGTGATAAAGAGGTCAACCAAGATTTGCTGTGGGCAGACAGAAGTACAGTAAAAAGCATAAAGACTTGTTATAATACAGCTGGAGGAAAAAGGACGACAGTAATCTGTTATCCCTGGAAAAAAAATAAGAGAGAAAAGCTTTGTGTCGCAGGATTACATCCACAAAGTCTCTGCCTTTTTGCACGACAACCTTCATCGCGAGTCTCACAAACCTCATGGTCTTCCTACCTCAGTCACATGACTGCAGCTACTACGTAAGCAGACGAATACTGTCACCTCCAGCGCTCTGACTGCAGAAACACACTGATGTATGCGCACACGACTTCGCGCACTCTCCTGGCTTGTGACATCAACCTCGCTAGTTACATACGCCTGAAGCTGAAGACTTTGCGGAATTATTCCTGCTATACAGCTGCAGAAGAAGGGAGAGAAAGAAGAGGAGTCGAGGACATCAGATTCCTCTTTACCAACGTACTGGTCGAGATTTTCAAGCTCGGAGTCACGACCCTAACTGCAGATCTTCCATGACGGCAGGAGTGTTTGAGAACGCTGTGGCTTGCTGTAACGATAGCTATAGAGAAACGGTGTAGTATTAAACTCAGCTCTCTTTTGACAATTTCTTCTAAAATTATGAGAAACATTTCTCCCTTGTTGTTAGTTAGTGTTCATTGGTTGATTTTCCGGCTCTTTTATAGAAAGGATCATACAGCACGAAGTGATTGGATGATTAGTGAATTGATAAAGGTGCGGAATAAAGTTATCGTGGCCCACGCCAAGGTATTATCTTGTCATTAGCAGTGAGGAACTGAGAACCACGAACAATCGTTAAGACAGAGCTGATTATATGAACCGAAAATTGAATCCGGGATCTCTCGAACACGACACCCGGAGTGGTAACCACTAGATCGCGAAGTATAGTCCTTCCACTCATGATAATTCAATTCATAATACAAGTAAAAATATGCTATAAATAAATGAGATATTCGCTTAATTTGGCTCAGAATATGGACATATGGCGAGCTGTTGTGAACACGGTAATGAACTTTGGGTATCCATAAAATCCGGGGAATTTCTTGACTCTATAGGAATAAATATTAGCTTCTCAAGAAGGACTCCGCCCCACGGACTTAACTAGCTAGTTCGTTAGTTAAAGGATACTGGATTAACCTTGATTTCAGGCTTCCGCCGCGATGTTAATAAAATCTGTGGTCTTCTGGGTTATTACACGGCGTCATGTGGTATTTACCGACGTTTCGGGACAACGTATCGGTCCCATCCATACTGGATTACTGTCCAGGATTGCAACGTCTGCTCAGAACATCACCTCCACGGGAAACCCCTTTCTAGTTACGAAAAACTATGTTTCTATACACCCGGTTTTTCTGTGAGCGCTGTTAAGCTGATCTCGTCTACCATTCATGTCACTGCCATACAGATATTAGTGTCTGGAGCTGGAGATAAGATATCAGAAAGACAAACTGACAACGTGACATCGCCATCAATCACGTCTGTCATGGAGAAAGTTACGAATCTATCACTTCAATTTACAGGATCCACTTCAAACTTCTTCACGACGCTTAGGAAATCCTACGGAATGGGAGCTGGTAATACGAACTGTCATGACTACCAGAGCTAACGTGAGAAAGAACCACATGCCGAAATGCATTTCGCTTGATCTACAAATAGGTAGATACAAGAAGGTTCTGAAAATTAAGAAATGGGCCTGGAAATGTAACAGTGTTTTCAGTTTTTCGAAACTATTTAATAAATCAGCGAAATAATATAATTACAACTAATACCCTCTATTACTAAAGTGCATGGGCTATACCAAGTGCTGTACAAAAAAAAAATTTACAAATATGCCACAGTAGGATGTTATATGCAGAACTGGTTACACGCCAATAAGCATCTATATAGCACAGATGTAGCCATTTAGTGATTTCCGCGCTACACAGCAGGTAACCAGCATCACTGATTTTGTATTTATTTCTACACGTTAATAATACTGACGTGTACACGTATCCGGTTCTAGTCTCTTGTAGGTTCAAATGGCTGTTGAAGGATGTAAATAGCCAGGCAACTCACTGATCGGATTCCTGGATTCCTGCAGAACTGATCTAGACAGGAGAAAAAAGTACATTCTGAAATACAGAGGTAAAGGTACAGGTAAACAGTCGAAGTATTCCCTTTCCACGCCATAAAGAAATAAAGCGAAAGCAGAGTTACAGCGCCACTCATTCTTAACCTCGACATTAGGTGGAGGTGAGTTGTCAACTTCACGCCCCGACCGCTTTACCCTCCGGAAAAGAACCCCGGTACCAACGGAATTGGCGGTTGGATGGGCCCCAGAGCCGATTTGTGCGTTTTAGAGAAGAGAAAAATCTCTTTCCCCTACCGGAATTCGAACTCTTCCTGGGATTCGAACCCTGAATCCAAAAAATTATTAATTCTAGACCTATTTAGAATACAGAAGAAATACCGCAGCGGCGGAAGTAATTGGCCAATATTACTGTATATCTTTATAAGAAAAGGCGATAAAATGAACTGTGGTCATTTTAACATTGCATTCTGCCGTTTGGTATGCTAGCAGTCAAGAGAAGGCAGAAGGTGGCAGTAGTGGTAGTATGCATAACGTAATATTGCAGAGCCCATCTTTGCCGAAAAACTTTCGTGACGTACCTCCAGACAGCAGCACCACTCCGTGCATATTATTCTGTGAAGTTCACTATCTTAGCGTGGCTGTCTCTCCAGAATGTTTCGACTTCTCTTTTTAGGCAAAATTATTTCACGTGCATGTAAATGCTCTCTCAATATACGGGACACTCCAAATCCAATAACAATTTTGAATAATATCGATTTCTGAAATATGACGCGTGCAGTGTGTAAGCAACATGACGGAGATCTCGGGGAAATAAGTACTTGCTTTCGATTTGAAGGCAAAATCGTTCTGCGAGGCAGGTGGAATGTTCTGTCGTCTTAAACATGCCTGAGAAATCTGTATGAATCGCTTTCCTGTTCTGATACCGAACACAGAGATTATTATTATTATTATTATTATTATTATTATTGAAGGGCCCCGCAGCAGATGCTACGGACGCACCGCAGCCTTGAAGGCTTATTGTGCAACCCTGTGATGATGAAGATGATGAGGTTTTTTGTGCTTTTCCATTTTAATGGAGCACCGGTGGAATGAAATTGACAAGGGAAAACCGAAGTACTCGGAGAAAAACCTGTCCGAGTGCCTTTGTCCACCACAAATCCCACATTGACCGACCTGGCATCGAACCTGGGCCTCCGCGGTGAGCGGCCGACTACTAATCGCCACGGCCAACACAGCGATTAAGTGAAACTTTTGAGGTCATACGAGTATCACAAGAACTCTGTGCGATTGAACTATGCACATAAATGAATCATAAAACGTTACACCTGCGTGCACAAACGTTGCGTGCCTCTGCACATCGAATGACGCATTTGAAGGAAAGTATGGCTCGTTACGTCCCTGCTACAAACAGTCTTCAGCTCACAGGGCGTTCCATAGCATGGGACAGACAGTGAAGGTGGCATTATGGGCCCGGAGACAAAAGAAACACAACTTCACACCTTCACAACTTTGCGTTCAGTGACTGAGGACAGAATGTAGGACGGAGTGGCAGGATCGTGCGAACGACGTGAAAAGGATTGTGTGACCTGTCCCAGTTATTAGCCTAAGGCAGCGTTTCCCAGACTGTGCTCGCGGAACCTTTGGGTTCCGAGAGATGTGAGGAGGGGTTCCATGTAAAAAAAATTCGATAATAGAAAAACGTTCCTCGCTCGCTTTCACAAACAACTTCGTCATTTACTCGGCTGCAGCTTCTTCCCTACTCAACCCACTGCTGTGGCAGCCAATTAGGGACTTGGGACGAAAATGTTTAAAAGGGTACTCGTAGAAAATAGGGTGGGAGGAATGCTCTCAATCGTTCAACTTGACAGGAAGACTGTAAATAAAGAAATAATTCATAAGTTTAATCATTACATGTGGTAATGCTTCGGTACGAAGAGTTTCATTTGATTTATTTTGATACTTTATTCTCCAGACCCCGTGTTGGGTCCGTCTGCATTTGTCAAGCCGGGAAGGGTTCCCTGGCCAAATACTTTCGGACAAAGTTAGTCTAGATGTACTGAAGAATACCACGAAAACCTCAGTCCAAATACCTGGCACCCAGAACACAACGAGTAACAGCCATTATCTTCTTCAGACATTGCAAAAGAAGATGAGGGTAGAAACAAGACGGGAAACAGCGAAAGCAGAATGCAGATGTATTTATGTACTTATTTGTGGGTTATTTAATGACACTGACAGACTATGCCTGGATGAAATAAAGAAAACAACGGAAGACCAGAGGATAGTCGGTTTCCGGACGAGATTCGAATCGGAAACCTACTAACACACGTCAGAAGCATTACCACCCCAACTTATTCGGTAAACCATGACGTAAAGACGAGGAGGAGGAGGAAGATGGGGGAAAGAAAAAGAAGTAGGAAGAAAAGTAGAAGAAGAACCATATGGTAAACGAAAAGCAGAACAGAAAGAGAAAGGTGGGGCATCAGAAGACATCTTCCAAAGGTTATTTATCCCATATATATTTATTCAAGTCCAATCCCCTACAGTTTGGCCATCTGTCTTAGCAACTGACGAACCATCTGCATGCTGACCACATCTCAACTCTGGCAACCCTCTGTGCTATGTAAGTACAACACAACGCAGCCTCGTCTCCAAAACACAAACACCATTCCGCATACACAACAGAAAAAAATACGCAGAACGGTCTGCCCATAGGTCCTTCTATATCAGTTTCAAAGAAAGTTTGTTTATTATAAACTGCACGCTATATTAACCGAAAAATTAAAAGAACAATTCGGCAAACTTCATAATACAGTACATGTAACGAAAACATTTTTGCTTCTTGGTTCATGTGTTTTATACGCAGGAACGGTAATAAATTAGGAAAACAAACAAAAATAAAGAACGAAGAAAGGGCAAAAAAAAAAGAATAGCTTCAAAAGGAAAGAAAAAAACATGACATTATTTACGAATGTTTTTCAATAATGCTAAAATTAGAATCTCAAATATTTATGGTTTTAGTTGCTCAAACCGTGCGCTTATTTTGCGTGATGTTAAGACAGAATGAACAGTACCGCGTACGAATCACGTAAGTGCCAAATTAACTTTTCTCGTGTTGGAAAATGTGTTGAAAGTTTTTTTCCAACTTATTGTTCAGAAGCGTGACCATAAAGAAAACGAGATAGTTGAAAGTTAACTGAAAGTCTCTAATATGTAGTCTAGAAGCCACACAACAGACATCAAGGTTACCAAAGTTCCATCTTCTTTTTTTCCAAAACCAGCTCAGTAATGCGCAAGATATGCGCCAGTATGTCACCTAGGCCTATACTGTAGCCATACAGTGCACAAAAATGTAGCACAAATGTGGATATGGATTAATATCGCGGTATTCCGCAACTGAAATCGTGCATAGAGTATTTAATTTGTGTGTACTGTCAACCTCATACATTCTTGGCACTGTATCCGTCCATTGTTTCTCGTTCGTGTCACGCCCACGTCATGCTACAGACCATGGAATGCAATCATAAATTTAGAACACAAATAAAACTTGAAGATAATTAAGTCTCGTGCAAGAGGAAGACGTCCGAGCAAGCTAATCTGTATCTGGGTGTACCACAGCACAATAGTGCAAGCAAGAGCAGAACACTTTGCTGCTAACTACCGATTGCATTTCACAGTGATGATAATGATGATGATGATGATGATTGTGATGATAACAGCACCAACGGTCCACAAATTTCGATTTCATTAGAATAAAATATTGTCGGTTAGGCCTTAAACTATCCATGACTTAGTACTTCTGCGACATGTACTTCACCTAAACAACACTGCACGTTTTAATCTAACGTAACTTCATTATCATCACATACAATATATAGTGCTATGCCTTTCGTTACGACCGTGTCATCTTCAGGAGTGCGTGTGATGTTACACTGTGCACCAAATTTGGAGTTGTATCCTGTTACAGACATGAAAATATGTTGACTTAGCAGAATTTGCACTGCAGAATATCAAACTAGCATTTAAATTACGGGATTGGCTCTGGTTTAAAAAACATTTTTGATTATACTGCTGTATGGAAGCAGGACATAACAGTAAACTTACATGAATTACACGAGGCGCCTTTCGCTTGTCGTTTGAACTGAATTTCCAGAGCATCCCTCGTCACCGTCCAGCAGTAATCAGCTGACATGGCAGCGCTCCATTTGCATTTCTATCTGTTCTCCATCGCTGAGATGTCCTGGTGAATACGCTCGCCGTGTTCGTCACTTACGGCACCACAGCTAGCCGGAAAGGAATCAAAGTGTAACTGGAGGAACTGCATCTTGGGTGACATGTTGCAGTCTCTGAACAGCTGACTATCTGGGGCCAATGAATAGACCCGCCTTAATCTTCTCCATACTAAGCCTTGGGAATCTCTCATACAAGAATGAGAATGCTGGGCCATTTCTGTCTAGTGCCGTCACAAAATATTTCATGAGACCCAATTTAATAGGTACAGGGGGAAGCAACATTTTACACGGATCTACAAGAGGCTGATGAGCTACGTTCTTTGTTCAAGGTGTATGTGATTTATGTAGAAGCCAATTCTTCTTGCTGTAATGAACACTTTTGGTACGAATATTCCATTCGCATACGAAATAACAAAATTTTGTGTAATCTTTTGCAGTCCCATCAAAATGGCAATTACCTTCAAATCACCGCAAATTCGCCATTGGCATGTCTTGTAGTTCACGCAGCTGAGAATTTCCTTCATGTTTTCTTATGTTTCCAGTTTGTGGACGGCATAGGCAACAGGGATTGAAGGCAGTACGTTGCCCTTGTGCAACAATACTGCTTTTAGGCTATGCATGGAAGAGTCTATAAATAGTCACCATTCTTCCGGATTGTACCTGATATTAATTGCTGCCATCAGACCCTCGACGTTCTTACAAGCACTGAGTTCGCCTTGTGTTGATGAAGAACTGCTCAAAACCTTTTTGGCGGGAGCGAAATGCTATCACTTTCACAGTGTCGTCCAGAAGACAACAGTTCTGCTTCATTCTTCGACAGTGCTAGATCTCTGATGAGGTCAGAAAGTTCTTTATGCCTGATCTTGTGTGGTTCATCAGAGGTTACGTTCAGGAAAAATTCCGGATCTCTTGAAGTAGATGGCTGTGCTGTTCCTTCCGGTGTATTGTTTTCTTCCTCATCCGTGTCTAGCGAAAAAAACTGTCGGGGGGTTCTGGAATAAGCAGACCTTCACAGTAAGGCACTGGACAAATAGCCGATGATATATTTGGGTACTCCACTGCCCACTTTTTCTTCTTGGCAATCCCTTTCTGAGTAGGAGGCACAGTACAGAAGTAGAAGTCTGTGAGGTGAGCGCTCTACTCGTCCGCTGAGCGATATCTCGTTCTTATAAGATCCCCTCCATAACTTCAAAACCAGAGCCAATTCTCAATTCTTGATGTCATTTCCGCGTTCAGCACCCCAAAATTAGCTAAGATAACGTATTTTCATCGGGGCGCGCGGTGGCGTAGTTGGTTGAGGCACTACGCTACAAACCGGAACGTCGCGGGTTCGATTCCCGATGGTGTCATTGGAATTAATTCCTTGACGTAATCGTTTCGGTCGCACTATGGCCTCAGACTCAGCCTCTAACAGAAATGAGTACCAGGAATCTTTCCTGGGGGGTAAAGGCGGCCGGTGCGTAGGGCTGACAACCTTACCACCTTCATGTGCCGATTGTCTACAAATCTGGGAGCCTGGACCCCTCAGGGTCTGTCTAGGCCTGTAATGGGGTTGCTTTACCTTTACCTTTACGTATTTTCATTTCCGAAATTTTTTGTGTGTTGCACAGTGTTATTAGATTAGACGTGCGTTAAAAAAAAATATGGTGGCTACAAAATAAATTCACACATATTTTGGTCCTAAAAACTATGTACAAAATAGGAAGTGATCTGTATGTAAATCTAAGTAGTTGTGGGTTGTGTTTCCGGTAACTTGTGCCTGTGCGGGTTTGCAGTCTTTCTGATACTAAAAGACTTTCTTGTGTCACATTTTGACACAAGAAACTACTAATTAGAAAACACTTGCATAGAAAGACTTGGATTTCAGGTTGTAATGTTGGTCACTGTCTATGACGTAGTTTGGATCACAGGTTGTAATGATGGGTGTCTTAATGGCTTACTCAGAGGTTTGCAATACAGAATCCTATCCTTAATATCCTGTAGATTCTGTTGTCCTGGTTTTAACGTTAACTGCACAGCTAGTGTTATGTGACGTAACGTTTATTTGCCAGTGTTGAGACCAGCACTGGCAAGCGATACATAATCTGTGAGCGATACTCAGGCGCCTACCATCGCGGACCCACACCATAACAATAGCTCTGTAAATACCTTTTCAATGGGTAACTGGGGTTTTCCGTGAGGTAAAGCGGCCGCGACGCGACGGTGAACACTCACCTCCATGGAATTTGTGGTTGACAAAGCGGCATTCCAACAGGTTTTCCTCCGAGTACTTCCGTTTTTCATTTCAGTATCATTACACCGGTGATCCCACCGAAGATATATAATCTCAGCAATTTACAGCGTTGTTAAAAAAAACACACTTTAAGAAAAGAGGTTAAGAAAGAGTGGAACTATACTTCTAATCGCCATATATGCTTTCGTGACATGTACCTTTACCTTTACCTTCTACTTACTATTATTTTAAAACCAGGGCACAGGATCGATTAGAATATTAACAGTAGACTTCTTTAGTGGAAAGTGCTGGGTCATTAAGAAAACAACCTCGCCATAAATGACCAACATCACTGCGTGTGATTCCAACCTTTCTACGCAGGCGTTCTCCAATAAGACTATAACACCATTAGTGCATGTATTCTGACACAAGGAAGTCCCTTAAACTAACTAACTCCATGGAGCTGAGTCCTTCTTGAGAAGCTAACAGGTCGTCAGCTAGTCAAGAAATTCCCCGCGTTTTATGGAACCCGAAGGTTCATTACCGCACTCACAAGAGCCCGCGACCTGTCCCTATCCTGAACCATATCAATCCAGTCCATGTCCCCCCATCCCACTTCTTGAAGATCCATTTTAATATTATCCTCCCATCTACGCCTCGGTTTCCATTGCTTAAGTCGTACCAAAGAATCAGTCCAGGTCCGAGGCTCTGTATAGTGTTTCGTAACATGGTAATTTTTTACGGTGAGGAGTTGTTAGCACCTCGCCCAACCCCCAAGCTGGAGGACCACCCCTTGTCGGCTGTACAAGGAAGTACCTTAGGAGCCCAAACACTTCAAAACTCGCACAGGCGCTAATTCCCTGAACGCAAACTATTACTATTTAAAACTCAGGTCACTTATTCTTTTGCTAATACGAGTATTTTTTAGAATTTAAATATGTGTAAATTTAGTTTATAGCCTACATATTTTGTCACAAATAGAGTTTTTATCTCACTGCAAAAGAAACGTACAAGAACACCTGAGGACAACATGGCTGTAGCGAAACGGGCAGCGTTATATATTGTATATGTAACACATGAACTGCCTTTATGTTATTTGTACCGTACATTTTTCTTGATTACATAAAATCGTGATCCGACAAATGTACACTCTTTATTATCTGTTATTTAATACAGTTTGTATTAAAAATAGTCCAACATGTTTCGAACTATGTTAGTTCAACTTCAGGGACGCAGTTGTGTATTACACCAGCTATAGACGTATGGTACTCACTAAAATATATGTTAGTAGATAGAATGTGACCACTAACAAACAAACGGTGAACACGAAGCAGCACATACAGTGACCACAAACTCAACACAGCGACATTTTATCTACTAACTTATATACTTTAATGAGTACCATACGTCTATAGCTGGTGTAATAAACAACTGAGTCCCTGAAGATGAACTAACATAGTTCGAAACATGTTGGACTATTTTTAATAAAATAACAGATAATAAAGAGTGTACATTTGTCGGATCACGATTTTATATAATATGATATATGATATAATTATTCCGTGAATTTCGTTACTTGTCACAGACACTGAACAGATCACAGATAATTAACGGGGAGTGTATTCAGGTGAATCATGTTAAGCACATGTTCTGCTGAAATCTGGTTACCGTTCTGTATCTCCTGCGACATATACTGCAGTAATGGCAATAAACTGATACCATAAGGTTACAACTGTTGAAGTCCGTCTTAAAATAAATCCACGTTTCCGTCTGAAGTGCACTTAGAATTATTGGTTTCTAATACCCTATGCAAAGGTAAAGTTCACCCTATAACTTGCCATGAAGACCCAGAGGGGGAGTAGAGGTATAGCTCTACTCTTTCTTTAACCTCGGCGCTAGATGGGGGTGGGTGGTCAACGCCACGCCCCGGTCGCTTTACCCCGGTAAATCCGGTACCCCATTTACAGGAGGCTGGGTAGGCCCCAGGGCCGGTCTGGACGGGTGCTGAAAAATTAAATAGCACTACAACGTTACTTTCAGAATAGTACAGTTTTTATGATTTGTTTATTTAAAGTTCACTGTCGCTGCCAATAGCTCAGAATACATAGTGTCGGATAGTAGGATAATAAATAAGAAATTGCAAATGATCAAGAAATAAAAGGGCAGTAGTCTAGTGTGAGCTGCCGTCTGTCTTGACGGAATGACAATAAACAATAACATTCTCAAGACATTCGGTCTCATGGCTGAAATTCGAACCTGGGACTTCCAGAGTAGGAAATAGGAATTACAAGAAAATCTACTTCTACTTTCAGTACGAGATTGTTAATGAGTGTACTTATTTGATTCCAAATAACAATATCCATAAATATAAAGTGCTACATTTGTAGCATTGCTTTGCATGGTGCTGACACGTGGACACTTCGGAAAATAGATCAGAAGTATATGGAAAGTTTTGAAATGTGGTGCTGGAGAAGAATGGAGAAGATCAGTTGGACCGATCGTGTGAGAAATGAAGAAGTATTACACAGAGTCAAGGAGGAGAGGAATATCGTACATACAATAAAAAGAAGAAAGGCTAAATGGATTGGTCACACCTTGCGTAGAAACTGCCTTCTGAAACACATGATTGAAGGAAAGTTAGAAGGAAGGATATAAATGACGGGAAGACGAGGGAGAAGACGTAAGCAGCTACTGGATGACCTTAAGGAAGGAAAGAAGATACTGGAAATTGAAACAGGAAGCACTAGATCACACCCTCTGAAAAACTTGCTTTGGAAGAGGCTACGGACCTGTCGTAAGACAGACTGCAGAATGAATGAATAATATCAATTTGAATTCCAATTTGTACTGCAGGTAATTACTTACAATATAATCAAACACCGATCCATATTTTCGATACTAACTGCTTTACTTCAGGCAGCCGGGACAGCGTACTCGATACAGCGATTCGCTATGGAATGGACGCTTCCGGGATCGAATGCCGGTGGAGGCGAAATTTTCCGTGCCGCCCAGACCGGCACCAAGGCCCACCCAGCCTCCTGTAAAATGGGTTTTCCCGGTGGTAAAGCGGCCGGAATGTGGTGCTGACCACCCACGTCTTTCTAGTGCCGGGTTGCCAATGGGTTGAAACTATATCTCCGCCTCCCCTCTGTGCCTGCACAGGCACGTCATGGGGTGACCTTTACCTTTACTGCTTTATTTCATCTTTCGTCTTACGTACAACCTCTGTTTCCTGTCCAGTCACACACTGACAGTGGTCAGCGGCCCAAATTTCGAAAACTCTGCCCTTGTCTCATGAAACAAATCTACATTCACATCTTCATAAAACTCTTCGCTTCAACATGTTTCCTAACAACCTTCATTCTCCATTACTGCTGATAATAACAGAACACACTGTAATGTGAAGTGCTGGATGTAACCCACAAAGCTTATTTCTGAGTTACAAGAGCCAAATCGTAGATGTTATGAATATAACTTCAGCATATCATTAACGTGCCTTCATAAAGGAGATAAGAATTTTTATGACCTGATGAATAGCACAGTAATCCAAACACACGTGAACAGAATGACCTGCCCGCGGTTGCTAAGCAACCTGACATGTAACTCGAAAAAATAATCTCAACATGAACTGTGGCATCTAGCGACTAAAGAAGGGGCTACATGCGAAGGTGAAATATGGTTCAAAGTGACACCGCCTCATGTGTTCAGATATGGCATTTTTTTTTTATAAAGCTTTATTTATTTACATGCTTGGTAGATACAACGTTACTCAACAGACAAGTATTACATTTGTCCCGAACACCAAATTCCTTCAACGTAATCCATCTAAACACTCCTTCTATGTAGAACATTTTGACAGGCTACGTAAGCGTAGTGAAAATTTGGAGATTGTCTCCGTAATAAAAAACACTACCGATGCAGAAGCTCGGAATTAGAGCACTCTTATGTTTGATTCGCTTATGGATATACTTTCGATACATTGCTTGAAGGTCTTTTCTTGAGTAATTGCCAATGTCCCGTATTAAGGGGTTGGAATGGTACGTGCAATGAGTGTAAAAGGAAGATATGACATTTGTTCTGCTTTGTTCCTCATCAATATGATACAAATAAGGGGTTAAAACACGGGAACAACTTCGCCTGTTTTACTGTACAGTTCTGGGCCGAAATATTCAGTGTTATTTGGTATTAGTGAATGAGACGTACTTTACATTATACATACCGTGCATTTTAATAATTAAGTAATCATTTTATTCCAACAAATAACAGAACGTGAGTTGTTTATACCACAGAGCGGATAGACGTTTGACTTCTTGACTGCTGCGCAGATGACAACACACCAATCAAGTCGACACGGCGTTCAACGAGACATGTAGGATAGTGACAGGATGTATGAAACCAACGCCATTGCCAAACATCTATAGAGCGGCAGGCTTCGCAGCTCCTACATCTCGTCGGAAGGCAACGGAACACATAGAGAAGATCAAGCAAACTGTCGATGAGCGACACGCACTCTACGGGCCAGAACACCACAGAGAAGATTAAAATCGCGGAATAGCTTCCTCGGAACAGTGCAAGTTGAACCACCTGAAGACTTCCCCCTTACCCAGATTTGCCCTGGTAGCCACCTCCTTGATTTCAATACTTGGAAATCTCTTAACCGCATTAGAACAGGGGTGGCACCAGTAAAAACAAATATGGTGAAATGGGGCAAAACAAACTCCGACGACCTGTATTGTGGCTGAAGAGAGGTACAAGATATGGGACATCTCCTGTCATGCAAGGACTGCCCCCAGAAATGCACCCTCGAGGATTTATGGCTTGCAAATAAAAAAGGATTTGACGTAGCCCAATACTGGGCAAAAAATCTTTAATTTAATGGTCCGGACACGATAAAGAAAAAAAAGAAAAGAAAGATTCCAACAAATGCACTACACTATTTTAGTGTTTAGTACACAAGACACCACAGGACGGTCAACAACACAGCAAAAGGACACGATCAAATATGATCGCACAACTAATATACATAGCCAGATGTCGAACGAAATGTTAATAACTTTTAGTATTTTATACTACGACTATCTTCATTTATAAAGTTTTAATTATTCAATTTTAATAAAACACCAAAGAAGATAAGCTGACCACCATGAACAAGAAGATAAGTGATATCCAGTGATGGTGAATTTATGTTGTGAAAGTGAATTGGATGCATTAAACATTTTGAAATCTCGACGAACCCCCTGAGGATGGCACAAGGAGTGCCGAAACACATGTAGGGACAAGTAAACAATAAAACAGTGTAGTGCATTTGTTGTAATAAAATGATTAATAAATGAGACGAGTTTACTGAACTTAAAGACATAACCTTTTTTGCCTTATTTAACGACACTGTCAGTATGTTAAGCTTACACAGTTTCGATGGTCGGATAAAATAACTTTGTATGAGGTTCATGTTAAGCCCTCAGAGAGTTTAAACGTCTCTATACACAACTGAATGGCTCAGTCGTATCGAAAGAACTACTTTACTGCACCTTCTTATGGTTTTACTGAAAGCGGGCGTTAAAACATCCAACGTGCCAAGTTCAAATCTAATCTTCCGTCACGAAGGTATCAACGCTTGAGGGTGTTCTCTTACGGGCTCAGCGTTCAAAGCTTCCCAAGTGCTTCTCCCTACCGTCTACACAGTGTATGAAATTTTGTTTGGCAACTTGCAGTCTTCCCTTAAGAGGACACGTTGAAAACAGTTATGTCTCTATGCAAATAGTTTTCGTTCAAAGATTTCATTTAGTGATATATATAAGACGTTCATTTCTTTCCTAGTTAAAAAAAAGGGTGCCTCCTGTCATACCTCGTAAAAATCCCATCTTTCTAGCCTGCCAACTTCGCTAATTTGTCCTTCTGTTAGAAGCAACTCTGAGCAAAGTGGCGTGGATAAGGCTGGGGGGGGGGGCCTTATCCACGCGTCGCAGGGTCCCACAAACGTCCAGGATACTTCACAAATTATACACCAACGAAATGCACTATTTTTACTTTATATTCTTTATTCTTCAAACCCTACACATGTTTCGGCCTTTATTGTAAAATTGCACGTTGAAAATAATATTAAAAAAAGTCCAGGATATTATTTTGGATTCTTTCGGACTGTATTCCCTTCTTCTGACAGAAGGCAGTATTCTGGATCCTTGTCATGAGATCTGGAAGTAACTTCACTAATAATTACAACGCAGACCACGTTTATGAAGCCTCGGGGGGGGGGGGGCGGCCTACCGGTTGTCTACACCACTTTGTGAGATGATGATGAGTATGGAGCCCTGCACACTAAAGTTCATCTAAATATGTGTACAAGCACTCGGCACCTACCTTACAAAACACACTTCTTGCTCACTATAAAGAGCAAACCGTTAATGCTGTTCACGGAAATGAAGGCTATTTGCTGTGAAAATCACAACACATGAATAAACCGTGTGAAAAAAATCAGAATTTTTTAATGTTAAAGTGTGGTGCATATAATTACCACAAGCTTCAAACGGTAAACTTTAAGTAATGAAATCTGTGGTCTTCTGGGTAACTACACGGCGTCGTGTGGTAATTATTTACCGACGTTTCGGGACAACGTATCGGTCCCATCTTCACGGGTCAAGATTCCAAGAGGAAAGAAAGCCTGAGCAAAGAGACTGGGCAGCATAACAGGGTGGGGAAACGTGCGATGTGACGACAAGCCAATAGGATGAGAGAGGGGATGGGTACAAGGTCACAATATGTAGTGCGGCGGTAAATAATTACAACACGACGCCGTGTAATTACCCAGAAGACCACAGATTTCATCAACATCGCGGCGGAAGCCTGAAATCAAACTTTAAGTAATGATTTGAAAGGAAGAAACCGTGGCCTGTTTGAACTTAGAAATAACTCGAAATTCGTATGGAAAGACTTAAAAAGAACGGAATATTTGTCAAGGTAGCTTTCAAACAGCAAGAGCTTATTAATTTGTGGATATTATATCGAGCATTAGTCATCAGAAACGAACATCCAGATTAGAAAAACTATGGTTCAAACACGACTAATATCAAGAACATTAGACATGATCTCGAGTTCAGTCGGTCCACCTCCCATCCACAAAACTTACCACTTTCAGATCGATAGCGATGTCACACGCTTTTCTCCTCGTTTAGAATACAAAACCAGATTCCCCCATCTTCAGGATACGTCATTTCCGCTCTGAATATGGAGTCAGCAGGTTCCTCCGAAACGCTACTAACTACTTAATATTGTATTCACCGTGCATCTTGTATTAATTAAAATTAAAACCAACTTGATGCATCAAGTTGGTTTTAATTTTAATTAATAAGCTACTAACTACCTACGAAACAACGCAGGCCGTGCCATGGCTCAGGTGGTTCGTCGCCGGCCTCTCACCGCGGAGGCCCGGGTTCGATCCCGGGTCGGTCCATGTGGGATTTGTGGTGAACAAAGTGGCACTGGGACAGGTTTTTCTCCGAGTATTTCGGTTTTCCCCTGTCAATTTCATTCCACCGGTGCTCCATTAAAAAGGAAAAGCAGAAAAAAACCTCATCATCTTCATCACAAGGTTGCACAATAAGCCTTCAAGGCTGCGGTGCGTCTGTAGCATCTGCTGCGGGGCCCTTCAATAAATAAATAAATAAATAATACGAAACAACACAGTGCCATAACCGACAACATCAAAACTCACTTCTCTCAAAATAAAAGATATTTCACATCCATACGAAATAAAGAGTAGAAGTATTTGTAACTGTTTATTGCTATCCCTTTAACGCTGTACATTCTGATAATAAAAATTCTGAACAACTTAAGGGAAGAATAACACTGCCCAAACCGAAGAACCTCAAGCACTTTTAGAATCCATTCTTCACCTAGTTTCAACACCAACCACACTTCTACGTTAATATTGTTACCAGATATGTTGAAAATCTTCAACTTAGAATTAGAACTGAAAGTGTTACTTTGTTGCTGATTTTGGTTTCCAAAGGCTGAATATCCGTATGTACATAGTACGTGAGATGTTTCGTAAGCAAAATTCAGCGGCCATTTCTCGCCCAGGTCTTCTGATTTACTGCTAGAGGGCTCTGGCAGTCATATCAGGATGAGTAGAAATTGTGCAGTCAGCGGACTGGTCACTCACTACAGAATGCACACCTCCAGACCAAGAAACCTCTGAAAGGAGGCCCTATGCTCCGCAAGGAGCGACAGGAAGTAACTAACTAGCTAACATAGTACGTGGTTTCATTTATTCCAGTCTGAATTCGTTAGAATTCCCTTTTTCCTACCATAGCGCTTTCCTGAAGAGTCTAAACGTTTTCCGCATGCTAAAGCTGCCCAATAGGCCAAAACTGGCTCTGCTTTTCTATTTACGAACGAAGCAGCGTTCTCTAAATAGACTAATCGATACCAAATTCAAACTCGTAATTAATCAACGCAAACAGACAGTATCTACAGAAACGAGATTCCCTATTCGTCAGATAGCTAATGACTAACAGTCATCGAAGGCAGCCACTGTACTTTGGAAGTAGCAGCTTCAACATTCACAAAATGTATACATTTGTTTCTCATTTCAAATCGTCCGAGAATATTATCAGGCATAAAACGTGTATGGACAGAACACACTTCGCTGACGCTTATAAATGGGACAAATGCATTACACAAAATTCTCTTACCTTATTCATTACAACTACACATAATAAGTTTATTTGTGTACGTAAAATTAAGTTTGTAAGTCTGCTGAATGTAATCAGAGTTCCTTGTAAAGTTCCTTCGAGTAGTATTTAATAGAATTCTAAGAAACTTCACAAGCGGTCCTTTAGTGTTCCCTGACATCTTAATGCACAAGCTTCACACGTGTACATAAAAATAACCTTGTAAAGCACACGCTTATTATGCCAACGCTTTGTGTGCCATGACTTTTGAGTCAGTAGAGCAATTTTATATACCGCTGAACAGAATGGGAAGATTGTCCAAGAAAGGCGAACATGAAAGACGCCGAAGGGCCAGTGAGGACAGTCCGTAACCTGGCCAAGATTATAACAGGGAACTGCCAAAATAGTACATGGCCAAGTTACATTTACAAAGCTGGGAATGAAGTGAACTTATCCCTGTGCACTCCATGAAGGTATGTGGGGGAATGAAGGTGCAGCTCCACTCATACTTAACATCGACACTAGATGGGGTGAGTGGTTAGCTTCACGCCTCGGCCGCTTTATACCCGGGAAAGAAGCCCCACGTACACATTAAACAGGACACCGGGTGGGCTTCATAGCCGGTTGGGATACTGGAGAAGACATAAATCTCGTGTCCCTGCAGGGAATCGAACCATGATACCTCGGTCGTCCAGTCAGTGGCCCAGTCACCTGCTGACTACGCTCTGCCATCTGACGCTGCTAAAACATCAAATATAATCACCTTAAAGGAATGTTGTGATGTTACTAAGTTGGCCACGATGCCTCCTCCTTATATTGACCTCTCATCCAATACGGCAAAAACCTCTCAGTGTCACACCGGTCCATTACATAGCACACAAACCAACAGGTATACCCACACACTTACATACCCACGCCCAGACACATACTGGTAATTGACGTCATCGCTACAGAAATGTATTGGGAAGGTAGCTGGTTCATACCGCACAGGAAATATCGGCTAGCGTGGAAAAGTTTTCATGGTTCACCTCATTCCCTTCAAATTCCGGGATATTATCGACATTCAATATTCTAGTTCCTCCGACCAGCGCACTCGACACTACATACAGGCCGCAATGTCTGCAGTCAGAACAACGTCTGTAAATAAACTAGTCTAATATTCAAATATAAATGTCCATGCCAGTAAACAAGACCTTTGTGATGTCATAAACGCTACGGTGCTGCGATGAACATGTATACGATCGTACCTGAGGCTGAATTTCAACTCAGTCACTGCAGGGCACGCGGCCGACGGGAAGTCGTTACCGAAATTCCAGCTGTCTCCTGGCCCGTAACGAGTTCAGACATCTACAGGGGTACACTGTTATGTCGCAGCCAGCCTGGCAATCTTTGTTTCCCTTATATCCTTCCCGTGCCTTACAGCTCTACTTCATTCTGTTCCTTATTTACTTCCCCACCTTCCTCTTCTTCCCTCCGTTATTTTTTCCTTCATCAGTTCATCATCTACTTTTCCTTTCTTTCTGCTTTTCTACGTACATCATACTGAAATAATCGGAGATAACCGAAGTCAGTACAGTCACTAGGTTACGGGACGGACCTCCTAAGAATCGTTGTCAGATTCCCTGCAGAGGCAAGATATTTCTGTCTCCTGCAGAATATCCAGAACAGCTCTGAGGCTCGCGCAGTTTCATACTCAATGGATAACGGCGGCTTTTTTCCCGGGGGTAAAGGTGCCAGGGGGTGAAACTGACCATTCAACCCCATCTATTCTGAGGTTAAGAATGGGTAGACACATACCTCCAATCCCCCATACGCCTGCACAGCTTGCAGAATGACTATAAGTTATAAAGTAAAAATTAATCCCTGTCCACCCCTTGAAAGCATGTAGGGGTAGTAGAGGTACAGTTCCACTCATTCTTAACCTCGGCGCCAGATGGAGGTGAGTAGTTAACATCACACCCATGCCACTTTACCTCCCCGGAAAGAACCCCGGTACCCATGATGTCTGGGTGGGCCCTAGGGCCGGGATGGACGTTTTGGAGAAGAGAAAAACCTCTTTCCCCTACAGGACTCGCACCCCGAATCGTCCAACAAAGGACTCAACTTTATATGGAATTGAACAGTCCAGTACAAAAAACTAACGAATGAAGAAACAGTACTCGTTACCTGCACGCAATTTTGCACATAGTCTAAACTGAATCTCACAACGCAGCAGCAACACAGATGGACTCTGGAAGAGTATTTTATGTATCAGAGCTTAAATGAGACGATTTGAGTGTAACTGCTATCGCAAACGGCAATTTGTCACTTGCCATTTATGTCCCTACCAGCGTCAAGCTACACCCATCACACTTACACCGTAAGCCCTAAAAGGAAAGGTCTCGCCATCGTCTGCAAATGAAAATACATTCAAATGCCAAAAATCATAGAACACACTGATGCATCTTCTACGGAGACAGCTAGGTGAAAGCAAAATTATGTCATTGCTCGAAATCTTCATTGAGGCAAAAATGGGAATGGCCACTGGACTCTCACACTGGAGTACGTCCGCTTCAAAAGCGCATGGCCAGTTCTCCACATCAGCGTAGTCAATTTCCTGACTTATAAATGTATGAATGCGTTTGATAGACGAGTGACAGGTTGTATTGTCATTGTAATGCAGTCACTTCAAAATGAGCGCTAGTCAAGCTTATATTCATCAATTCAAGAACTTAAAGACAAAGTTATACAACTGTAATTTTAACTATCTCTGTTGATCAGAAATTTCTCAAAAATAATCTAATTCCAAACGATTTGAACATTCAAGTCTCCAAATAATTACGCCAAAGCCTGAATGCCAACTTCTGTGTGTCAGGGCAGTGGAAGCAAGCGAGATAAATATGTAGATAATTTTGGAGGTGTAAAACGAGGAAGGAAAAGGTGAAGATATGAAACACGAACGTGCAGCACTGAGAGGAAATAATGCAATAAAAACAGTTTTCTGCGTCATTTCCACATCTGCATTGTTCAGAAAACTGTAACTTTTGATGCCTCGTACAATGGGAGCGATATGAATACAGTAGAACCCCCGTATCCGCTGTTTCAGTTATCCGCGGTTTATCGCGGCCCGAAAATATTAACACATTCACTGCCAAAGTCGACCATGGTCGATTTACGTATTTACGTTTTAATTTGCCAGCATCGACTTTAGTCGATCTAAAGTTTTTACTCTGCGCTTTTATATATAGGATTCGCTACTATCCGCGGTTTCGGGCATCCGCGGTAGGTCTTGGAACGTATCACCCGCGGATACGGGGGGACACCTGTAATAATATTATTTTATTTGTGGATGAGCCGATGTAGCGTAGTCGATACACGGGGGTTCGAAACCCGGTAGAGGCAAGATATTTTTCTTTTCTCCAAAACGTCCAGACCGACTCTGGGGCCCACCAGGCATCCTACTCAATTGTCACCGGGATTATTTCCCTGGATTAGGCGTAAAGTTGACCACTCACCTCCATCTAGTGCCGAAGTTAGGAATGAGTGGAGTTATACCTCCACTCCCCCTATATGGTTTCATGGCGTGGACAGGGAAAACTTTACCTTTTATTTCGACGGCTGTCAGCAGCTCAGGCTGTATGTCTAATGATAGGCTGAAAGTGAATAATGAATTATAAATAATGTGGACGAATGCCGTGGCCAAATTTTGAAGTCTATGACTCAATTTGTCTGCACAGACCAAGATAAACGCACCTATAACAAGCCTCCGTAATGATGGCCAGTCCTCGAGCCTGGATTCGACTGGGGTATCACCCGAATACCAGTAAGAGGCGTCACCACCTGACCAAGTCCCTTTCTTTTCTTATTTTTTCTTCCTCTTCTTCTTCTTCCCTCCCTGCCCCCTTCATTCTTGTGCTGACCAGAGTTACACTTTTTATGGTCGTCTTCAAGCTGCTGACTGTGTTTATAAACTATGAAGGTCTTGATTACATAATATCCCCTATTATTTTAAGCATTCAGTCACGGACAATTGGGAAGTAATGGTTCACCAACTTCATTATGCGCATAAACTTAAAAAAAATGTTGCTGTAAAGAAAGTTGTTTGTTGCTTGGGAGTTTAAGCATGCCTTGTTATGAATTTTAAATAAGCTACAGCTCGGAGATAACTGCGCGTCACAGTTTAATTTTCCTAAACGCCAAGACAGAGAAAAACTGTATACAGCCTTACGGCCAGGTGTGATCGTACCACGACACGAGGGATGCCCCGTCGCGCCCTGGCACCGCGCCTCAAGGCAGCCGCCTTCTATATTCACGCAGCCAGATTGTGTACTACAAATACAACCTACCGCCTTAACCCTTTGAAGACTGAAAACACAATGAAAATGGTTTTGTTTTGTCACGCTCCCCGATTTCGGAAAGATTATTACATTTGTTGGTAGGTCTCCAGGCTTCGCCCGATTACGCTTCTATTAAGGGTAGCTACGACGATGAAGATAAAAAGGAGCCCTTGTATACAAGATTTTTCAATGACATAATCGTTTCGGTCGAACTATGGTCCTGGGGTCGACTCAGCCTCTAACAGAAATGAGTACCAGGAATATTTCCTATAATAAAGGCGGCCGGTGCGTAGGGCTGATAACCTTACCACCTTCATGTGCCGATTGTCTAGAAATCTGGGAGTCTCAACGTCCTGGAACACTACGGGCCTGTCCAGGCCTGTAATGGGATTGCTTTTACCTTGTATACAAGAACACGGTCCTACCTCACAAAGAATAAACTATGCGTATTACAAAGCCAATCCGTTAACGAAGTATAGAGAAAAACAGCTGATTATTGCGAGAAGAATTCAGGGTACCAAAATACACCACGTAGACAAAAGTCGGAGTTTTAAAATGTTACAGCAGGTGGTATATACAGTTACCACTGGACTTTAAAAGGTTAATCTCAGTTATAAGGATTCCATCACATACATAAGAGTAAAAGAGTGAAATCGGGTATGCGGGGGACTTTACTGATTCGAAATTTATGCCACTTTTTAAAATTCTGACACTTGCCGCTCTCTGCCCTGTTAGTAGCACCACAGTAACACGCTTCGGCTGTGTTTAGGGCTACATGAGATGTGAGCTAATTCGTGTCGGTAAGCCCACGCATTCAGCTCCACCCGGAACACCGGATTCGTTATTCCAACGCGCCTACTCATGGAAGTACAGTGTCTCCCAGGATTCGATCCATGGCCCTTCCGAAAATTAGACATACCACGAATCTAGAGGAGTCATTTGCAAACTCTGAGAAGCCGGATCCATCGTGATTGAAACGCAGCGTCACACTTCGTCCGTAATTACTGTGGCTCAGCTGTCATTAATCCGGTCACTGCGTCAATAAGCGCTGATGCAGGAGGAAGGGAGATAGCGTTCTGACGTCCTGCACTCGAACTGGAGGATTAGATATCCTGGAGGACGTTACGACAATGTACAGACGTACCTTTTAGACGTGGCCGGTACCAACAATGCGCATTGGTTCGAATCGAGGCTACGAAAAAGGACTGTGTGTAGAGGGAAATCCAATCGGTACGGGTCGTGACTAGAATACCGGAGAAAGCGTAGGTACCTTCCACCGCCCTTTATTGCCGCAATCTTCTGGTTCTATTCATAACTATTAGCAACTCTGCAATATAATGACACTGTAGTACCTGCAGGAAGCACAGCGTCGGCTGCTCGAGTAATTAAACGAGTAAAATCGTATCAGTGTATCTGCGTTATTTAAAGGTCTGTTTTCTTCTCATGATAAGTGGGTCTCTGTCACCACGGCATGGATGGAGGATGGAGGAACGGCCTCCGGATATGGAGGGTAGCTGCGAATACATTGAATAAGCAGTCACGACAGCCGACAAGGGGTGGCCCTCCAGCTTGGGGGTTGGGCGAGCTGCTAACAACTCCTCACCGTAAAAAATTACCATGGTACGAAACGCTATACAAAGCCTCGGACCTGGACTACAGGTGGCGGGCTCTTGTGAGTGCGGTAATGAACCTTCGCTGTTCCATAAAACGCGGGGAATTTCTTGACTAGCTAACGACCTGCTAGCTTCTCAAGAAAGACTCTGCTCCATGGAGTTAGTTAGTTTTCTTCTCTGCCTTTCTCTCGTTTTCTTGTTTCCTTTTTGTCACCGTCTTTTCCCTCATTCCTCGTTAGACTCCTGTTTTTCTCTGCGGTCAATGGTTAAGATTACCTAAAGTTCGACACCAATGACGTCCTTCTCGCTGAATAAACAAGTGTCATGTCTCTATTTACCGACGCTAGCCACACGGCGAAACCAACAATTCAATTTAAATTTAAGCCTATTTGTCATATCTTGCGTAGAAACTGTCTTCTAAAACAGTTCTAAAAAGTTAGAAGAAAGGATAGAAATGACGGGAATACGAGGAAGAAGGCGTAAGCAGCTACTGGATAACCTTCAGGAAAATATAAGATCATGGAAGTTGAAAGAGGAAGCACTATATCGCACCCTGTGGAGAACTCGCTTTGGAAGAGGCTACGGACCTGTCGTAAGACAGTCTGCGTGATGAATGAAACGCTTATTACTTCTTTAGGCAAACAAAACATATCTTTTGTAGTTGTGATATGGTACGTCAGCCCTTCTTCATCTTCTCCTGGAGCAACGAACTTCAGACTCTCTCATCCGAAACCGATGACGTAGCAATCATTCGTCACTCCTCATGTTCCTGCAAACTCCAAGCATTCTTCATTCCTGTCACACATGTGTAAAAAAAGAAGGGAACTATGAGAAAGGTTCACTGTCGTAAGCACTGGGCTGTATGAAGTTGGTCCGGGCGTAGCACTGACTATGAGAAAGGTTCACTGTCGTAAGCATTGGGCTGTATGAAGTTGGTCCGGGAGTAGCACTGACTATGAGAAAGATTCACTGTCGTAAGCATTGGGCTGTATGAAGTTGGTCCGGCGGTAGCACTGACTATGAGAAAGGTTCACTGTCGTAAGCATTGGGCTGTATGAAGTTGGTCCGGCGGTAGCACTGACTATGAGAAAGGTTCACTGTCGTAAGCATTGGGCTGTATGAAGTTGGTCCGGGAGTAGCACTGACTATGAGAAAGGTTCACTGTCGTACGCATTGGGCTGTATGAAGTTGGTCCGGCGGTAGCACTGACTATGAGAAAGGTTCACTGTCGTAAGCACTGGGCTCTATGACGTTGGTCCGGGAGTAGCACTGACTATGAGAAAGGTTCACTGTCGTAAGCATTGGGCTCTATGACGTTGGTCCGGGAGTAGCACTGACCCGTCACCAACTAACCAACGAATCAAAACTCCATAGGCACTGATCACGTAAAAAACTTTACCACGTTTGATTTCAGGCTTCCGCCGCGATGTTGATGTAATCTGTGGTCTTTTGGGTGATTACACGGCGTCGTGAGGTAATTATTTACCGACATTTCGACCCGTGAAGATGGGACCGACACGTTGTCCCGAAACGTCGGTAAATAATTACCTCACGACGCCGTGTAATCACCCAAAAGACCACACTTTACCACGTTTATTCACGTGCTCAAGAAAGTGCCAGCATTTATAGAACCCTGGACATATACTACCATACTAAAACAAGATCACCACTAGACCGTATTCTGAGTCAACCTAAATCAATCCGTGCCCTAAAACGCACGATCCATTTTAATATCATCCTCCATCTTGGCTTGGATCTTCCAAGTGGTCTCTTACTTTAACGTTTTTGGTTAAAAAGGCATTTTCTTCCTCTCTTTCATTCTTCCCTTCTTCTGTTCTTACAAGCAGCATTCATTTCCTCCATTCTGTCTCTAAAGCAAACAAAACGCGGTGTGAAAAACTGATCGTGATGTAATTTCAGCTCAAAATACCCAGAAGAATGCGGCTGTGACGGGAATGAGATTTGATCCCGCAACTCACCAACACCAGACGGGTTAGTTGACTCTAAATTGCTTAGCTCTTTTTTGTTCTCTCTCCAACAATTTCAAATGGAAATTCTACACTATTCCTTTCACGCTCCCAAGACCTGTGAGCCCTGGTTAGTGAAGTCCTTGAAAACTTACTGACATTTGCACGTTTTCGGTTAATTGGTTTTAAATTAAAACGTGTTATTTTGATATTGTGAAAGATCAAGTGCCTAGCTGAAAACAGGTTAATATTACAAAACCTCCAGAATTCATTTCGTCGTATTTATTTGACAAACTAATCTAAACGTTTCATTATGACAGTGTATTTGTAATTACGTGCACTACACCAGCGCCTGGAAAGGCCAGATCCCAAAGATGCATCCAGATGGGCCCGTCATATGATAGGCGTCAGACATCTCACTTATTCCCGCGCTTATATGAACGAGGATGTGACTTCACTCACAAGAAAAGTGTTAATGCCATCTATCGGACACTGAGAGCAAACCATCTTTCGGAATGCTGCCATCTGGTAGTCCTTTCGTAACTAACTCAGATTTTGATTTGTTTTCCAATGCAAACCAAACCCTATCGTTGCGGTGGTAACCAGGTGTGACCCAATCACTCACTCAGCAATAGCAAAAGCATTGAAACAAGGTAGTTTTTTGTATATTTATGTTTTATCTTAAGGCGGTTCCTGTATCTCGGGCTAGAAATTCGTATATCGCCTAGTGTCGACGGAAGGATGAATGGTGAAAGAAGAATTGGAAAATATTTGGAAGGAATCGATCGTGGTGTAATCGAGTTACTACTCCGGAATTTGCATGTTGGGTCCGGTAAAACGTAAATTTGTCCCTGTGTCTAAGCACCACGCCTAGATAATGGGCAAGAGAAGCATTCCAAGATTTCGGTTTCAAATTGTGGCAAGTGGTCGGATTTACGCGATGGTCGCTTCATTAGAACGGTAAGCACCCCTGTCTTCACAGGTCAGTAGGTTCCTTGCGTCGCAGGTACGGTACGAATGCGAAGTCGACTTCCAGGTGCAGGTAATCAAATCCCTGTCGACCAATCGATTTTACGAACTGATCTCTCCGGATCCCGGCGCCATGTTATTCTGTTGATCGAAATTTGATCCGTACCGGTCAGCCTCATAAGGTAGTCGAAGTAACAGCTGATACATCAATTTCTTCAACGTGTAACTTGCTAGAATATACAGTAAATAAACACAACGTATGAAGTCTGACCTTGGAGATTCGTCGGTCAGCATGTTATTTGGTCCGTAATGTCACATGAGTCGTTCATACGAAGGCCTCTGCACTACTTCCATTTCCTAAAAATGCGTATCACGTAACTTGCACACTATGGCTACATGTTTGGCATTCAGAACAAGTCTTGTGTCAAAACTGCACGTTAACCAGAAGACCAGCATGGTGCACTACAGTCTGACGATGCAACACGGAAATCCTGCAATACAGCCGTTAATCTCCTGTGACGTGACTTAACGCGACTAACACCGTTAAATCAGCTGATTCCGTGCATCACTTCACAGATGGCGTTTACGCTTGCAATGTTTCTGCCTCCCTATACATTCTTAGAACGATAATATTATGATTCGTGCATTTACACACAGACATTCCTCAACGACGAAAACAAAGATCAGACACAACCCAATCCTCGTCAATAAGACATGAAAACGTATGTGGAAAAGTTCAATGCTTTCCTTAACGTCGGCACTACATGTGGAGGAGGAGGAGGAGGAGAAGTCAGATTAATGATCTGGCCGCTTTGTTCTCGGGGAAACAGCCTATTGAATCCACTGTACAGAAGTCCGGATAGTCCCCACAGAGGGTATGGTTGCTGTAGGGAAGTGAATAACAGGTATGGTCGCTGTAGACAAGTGGTTCTCAAACTTTTTCGGTCCACCGCCCCCTTGGTTCCACATACCACACCCACAGCGACCCCCTAACTTTTTTTAAAGAAACATAAATGTGCTTTTGTTTCCACTTTTTTTTTGTATTTAAAAAATCGTTTAAATAAAATTATAAGAGTTAAACTTAATGTTTTATGTGTTAATTACTAAATTAAAACATTATATTTTTATGATTAACAACAATTCATCTAGCAATAATTTATTAAAAAATTAATGTGTGCTTGAATAAGATTCATAGATTAAAAATACAAAGAAATTTAGTTAATTTTTTATTTTTAACACAAAAATTATTTATTTGAATTTATTTGAAAATAAATTCACTACTTGTCTACTAGCGCCCCTTCCACCTCTCGTACCTATTAGCGCCCACCTCGGTAATTCCACCGCCCCCCAGGGGGCGGTACCGCCCACTTTGGGAACCAGTGAACACTGCTGTAGAAATGAACAACCAGTATGGTCTGTGCAGACAAGTGAACTACCAGTATGGTCGGTGCAGACAAGTGAACAACCAGTATGGTCGCTGCAGACAAGTGAAACAACCCCTGCCCATAACGAGGATCAACAAACAACGGTAAAGTGTAACCAATACCTTCACTTACTGACATCCCAGCTAATGCCGCAACGTCGCACGAATATCATTCTTAATCATGTTCCTAGCACTGTAGTGGCAGAATCCGAAAGTCCAGTACCGCTAATAAAAATTCCGCTATTGAAAACCACCCTCAACCATTCCCCATTTTCATAATCGATCTCCCTGTGACTCATCATCTCCCCTTGCATTTCCTCACTCGGACTTGCCACACAATTCTGCAGGCACGCACATTCATAGCCTCTCACATGCCCGTCTCATACAGCTTACCTGTACAGACAGCGAAATTCCTCGTTATGTACGTAAATCCTAAATTGGCTCGCTTTATCCTCCTTGGGTACAAACACGCTCCTGGGCTCTCCGTATTCAGACATCTGAACGTCATAATTTATATGCGATCTGAGGTTTAGAAAGTTTCGATTACGGTCGTCTCGTAGATGCTTTACCAACGTTTCGCAAGACCTTACTGCTTCCATCTTCAAGGGGCAGCCTTATCCTCCAAAGCGTTTGTACCCAGAATCTAAACTTGCAAATCTGCATGCACTCCTTGACAGCGTTGTACACAGGACAGTACAGACCTACTGATTTACCATCAGTGCTTTCGAAAGCAACCGGATTCCGGTCACAAGAACATGCTAATAGGCTTTCACAGAACTGAGTCCTTCTTACAGGACCTTCTTGGCGAGTATACGCTGGTGTACAATCCCGTTGGCACAATCTGAATAAAGTAACAATGATGTAAAGGTGTACCCAAAAAGTGAATGCGTTTATTTTTCAAACTACGAGTACATTCTTTGTTTCACATTATATTCACCGTGCATTCTGTCTTGGAGTAACGTCTTTTATTTTAACCAGCACATGCACTACAATTTTGTCGTCGTATATACCCCTACATATGTTTCGACTATTTATTAGTCATCATCAGGGGGATCAAAGCGTGGAAACACAGACTATACATCAATTACAATTAGTTGGTTCATCATCAGAGTTAAAACGTGATAAAACTATGTACACTGTAAAAATATGTACACTGTAAAAACGTGTAGCATTTGCTACATCGATGGTTAAAATACAAGTTGTTGTTTTCTTTTTTAAAAATTATTGGCAGGTGGTCTTGTTTTAGTCTCATCAGGTTGTTGTATATATATGTTAATATATCTCTCGTATGCTTCCGGAGTACAGCAATACCTTGCTATTTCGACGGGTTAGGGACCAGAGCACTGACGAAAGTCGAAAATCGACGGAAGTCGAAGCATAGCCTTTATTTAGCTTTTATTTATTTCTTATCCCTGTTATCACAAAAATAACTATGAACTGTTTACAGTATAATCACAAAAATAATATAGTATGAATTATTTTGGTTATTTTAATCACAAAAATAAGTAGTATTAATATGTTTAATCACAAATATAAGAGATTAAATGCGGACAATTTCAAAAAACAATGCACACCGAACGACTTCTATTCAAAGACTGAACGACGAAAGAAACAAGATGGCGCGCGGTGGTGACGAAATCGACGAAACAGCGAAGCAAGCGACGAAATTTGGAAACGTGGTTATCATTGAAAACCGACGAAAGAGCGGGCGACGAAACTCGAGGTATTGCTGTACTGTTGTCAAGAGGACAACCTAGAAGTCTGGTAACTCTGGACTGGACATACAGGTTAAGCACTAGGTATAGGAACGTAAAACACACACACACGTAATACGTTCACGCACAAGCACATCAAATACGTATATACGCAAAAGGAATACACAAGTACAGTAGTCACCCTAGCAGTTACAAAAACGAAGTAACACTTGAGAGCGAAAACAGAGAATGAAATAAAAACAAGGTATTAAATACATGCAGATACTGAAAGAAACGAGAATGCAAGAAGAAACACGAATAATAATTACACTACGTTGACTGGCGTATTACGTAATTTGTGTCATAAGATTTTAGAGAGAACTGTACTCTGAGACGCTGTATGACGTATTCGTGATGAAATGCCTTAGGGGCAAGGTGTATGTTTTGTAATGCGCATTTTCGCTGCAAGTTGCTGTGTAAACATAACTATCTGCATGCCGAAGACGACACAGCACTAGCTGACTGGTGGCCTTCATGCCACAGTCCGCCTACTGCATGTGCCGGTGAGAGAGGGAAGCATGCAACGACACGCGAGCGTAAGGTTCCACGTCGCTGTTGGTGCAGTCTTTTGGGATATTAATACGGTGTCGGAGGAGCCCACGTGGGGCCTTCATCTTCAAGGTCAATCAGTCCAGTATTCTCATCCCAGAGCACTTGGAATCTCCATGTAACGTCACATAATACTGATCAGCACTCCCACTGTATATTGGGGCAGGTTCTGAATTAATTCTCGGGGGCAAAGGGAATTATCCTGATGTAGAATTTTGGTGAAATGTCAGTTCTTCTGTGGTGTGAACCACCCTGATGAATTTTAGTAAGATATTAGTTCTTCTGGGTTCTGAACCATCCTGATGTAGAATGTTAGTGAGATCAGTTCTTCTGGGATGTGAACCATCCTGATGTAGAATACTAGACAGATATCAGTTCTTCTGTGATGAGAACCATCCTGATGTAGAATACTAGTCAGATATCAGTTCTTCTGGGATGTGAACCTTCCTGATGTAGAATACTAGTCATATATCAGTTCTTCTGGGACGTGAACCATCCTGATGTAGAATACTAGTCAGATACCAGTTCTTCTGGGATGTGAACCATCCTGATGTAGAATACTAGTCAGATATCAGTTCTTCTGGGATGTGAACCATCTGATGTAGAATGTTAGTGAGATCAGTTCTTCTGGGATGTGAACCATCCTGATGTAGAATACTAGTGAGATATCAGTTCTTCTGAGATTTGACGCTGCGTCACAACCCAGAAGAACTGATACATCATCCACGCCGCTGGAAAACCCATAAAATTTGCATAGAATGTTAGTGATTTTTCTTAATTCTTTCTTCAAACAGGCCACGATCTTGTCACTACGTTCTTATTACAAGTTTACAAAAAATTATAAGAAAACTGAAGAGTATGTTAACAATTTGATAATGAATATATCTAGACTACAGAACTTGCGAGGGTTGCAGTATTGGCAAGTATGGCTGTTAGATGGAGGGCTGGTAATTCAGTAATATTGTTTGTAAAACTTGTTATGGCGCGCGCTGCGAAAAAAAAATAACATAACAGATTTACCAGATGCAGATTTCGGTACAATTTAACTCAAATATGAATATGATTAGAAATTTACTGTTACTCAGTTACGTTTTGCCACTTGAATGTTACATGCAAGCCAGTATTTGTTAGCGTATAACTACGAGCATTATAACACAAGTACACGGTCTACAAACTTAATCAGAAAATGTCAGACGGGTTAATCTTGCTTTTCGGCGAGTTTGATCTGCAATGTTGTGAGTTTCCTCAGTCCATCCACGCAAATGTTAAGACAGGGCACGGCAGCTCCCTTCCACATCATTTCACTTCATTATTATCATCCAATCTTTCGACGCCTGGTAATGACTCTTACAGCTGCCTGTTTGGCCCAGCAGAAAGCCGACCCCATAGTACTCCTGTAAATCGAATGAAAAGTAACTTTCCATTCGGAGTGGCACAAGGTTGCTCTGATCCACAGCCATCCAGTAAGAGCACAGCGGCAAAGTCTGGTGTCATTGAGAACGGACAGCAGGAAATGTTGTCCACACCTGCAGGTGGTAACCCTGTGACTGGTGAAGGCTATATTGCAACTACAGTAAATGATCAGAAGGGATGTCCATTACCACCAGCAGTCACAAGCACCAAATGGAACGGGTAGTGCTGAAATCCGTCGTAACCGCGTGCCGCCCGGTGGCTACTCCTCTGGCCTGTGGTGAAAGCGTCGCCAGTGATCCTCCTCTTCTCCACGCCACAGCTAGTTCCTCTTGTTCTCCCTTACAACTCATTCCGCTTGTTTGGTAGTACGTATTTGCCACAGTGAGGAAAAAATCTGTTAAATGAGATAATATTTCTAATTAAATTAGTAATGTTGCAACTGTCCTTTTGTTCCTAACTAACAACAATGATAATGTATTAGTAATATTAACATGTTCCTTTAAATTTTATATTTCTGTGCGTTAGTTAAATGCTTTTGTGGTTAGGGGATGCTGAACTTTGAAGTACTAAACAGTGCCTTTGTCCTGTGCAGGATTCGCAGTTTACGTCCTACGTCTTTGTATGGATTCTGTAAATACTGTTTATTTGTGTCCATCTTGTTTAGACGTTTCATAATCTAAAGTCTTTTTTTTTTTTTCCTCTCTGGAGAATGACTATGTCAATTGAAATGAACAACCTGTTGCCTGTAACCACGTCAATAAAGATTTATATGAATAAAAAAAATCCCGGTGGGGCGAGATTTTTCGCAGCCGTCCAGACCGACCATGGGGCCCACCCAGTCTCCTATACAATGGGTACCGGCTCTCTTTCCCGGGGGTAAACCGGCCGGGGCGTGGAGTTGACCACCCACCCCCATCTAGTGCCAGGGTTAAAGAAAGAGTAGAGCTATACCTCTACTCCCCCTCTGGGCCTTCATGGCCTGTTGTTCTAGGGAGAACTTTACATTTTTTTTATCATCCTGTCATTCAACACTAAAGAATGTAGTTGAAAACACGTCGTTAAACCAACAATCAGCAGATTATAATGGGTCAGCCAAATAGCTGGAAAGCACCATGCTGTCAAAAATGTAATATCAGTTTTTTTCTCGGCAGTGAATACAGTTTCGTATGTCCTGTTCACCACGAACACGGCCGTTACGCCACGTGGATGCTGCGGACATGACGTGTTGCTGTTCGTAACATTTCCTGTGTAATCATGATTACTCTATCAGTCTCTTAATGGGGGTGACCAACGACAGTCGCAAATTACACTACAATTCTCCTCATTTGGTTCAACTATTACGTACAGTCCGTATCGGTTAGCTCAGTGTTCTTCCTAATTTTTGACGTGGAGAAACCCCTAAAACAATTTTTCATATCCCGAGTAACCCCTAAATAAGAACACAGACAAAATCCAACTGAATACAAACTTCAATGCGAACTGTTCAGAACAAAACAAAGCAGTAGTTGGTGGCGCACGGACATTACTCCAGCACTGCCAACTGCCGGACTAAAATTCCCGCGATATTTCGAGGGATATTTGGAATTTTTCGCGGTATTTCAACGTTTTTATTTGTTTACACCACGATTTTTCTCGGAACCATAGTTGATAAGCACAGCGTTACCCTGAAAGGAGTTTAGATGGCTCAGCTCAGTAGAGCAGCAGTGAAACCTATAATCAAGATTTTCTGTGCAAATTAGGCTATGCTCTGTGCTTAACCTCCCCTCAAATTCCTACGGCTTTATCTCTCAAACACTCTAATAATTAAGGTTTAATGATTAAAATTTTGTGCGTATTTCTCATCTCCCGTCGGACCGCCTATCTAATCTTTCTCTTACGGCTATATTATGGAAATCACCATGGGCCGAAAGGAATTTTTCGCTGGCCGTACTTCGACTAACTTTGGTCTAACAGTACAGCAATTTCGAGCGACAAAGGAATGTCTGCACTGCAGCACAGGAACAGCCGACGGCGACACAGCTCAAAATTAGCAGTCGACCCGCAAGTCCGTTATGATAATGTTAAGCTAACTGGACCGTGAGTAGCAACAAAGGAGACGGCTGCAGGGGCGTGCGAATGATGCATCTTCCGGGTTTTTTTTTCGGTGCCGCGTGCGTGAACATCTGTCCTTGCGGCTGGCATGTCGAATTTCCGGACTTTCTTCATTTCAGATAAAGTTCAGTACGTGTAGAATGTGTTTGGAGCCCAGATAGCCACATATGACACGAGTAACGCTTTTTCCTGAGACAAATCAGTTGAAGCATGCAGCGATAATCGCACAACCATAACACGGAGTTTAGACACGGTGGTATTTATTTTACCTTTAACGTGAACAGGTCTACTGTTCGTAGTATGACGTCATGAACGTCTTAATGACTAAAACATGTCTACAATTCCATTTGTGGAAGTAACTGACTTCAAGGAAGAGTCCTTACTTAGAAGACAACACTTCCTCGGCTAGTCATTAAATTCCCCGCATTTTATGGAAGCCGAAGATTAATTACCATGAGCACCCAGATCCCGCTGCCAGTTCGTATCCTCTACCACATGAAATCGGTTATTAACATTACCCTCCAAGTGGTCCCTTACCTTCAGGTTTCCCCATCAAAACTCCGTACGCATTTAGCTTCTTTACAATGCGTGTCACATACCCCGCCCATTTCAGCCTCCTTGATTTCATAAACCTAGTAACACTTCTTCAGGACTGTTAATTTTATGAATGGAAAAACGCCACCAACTCTTCAATATCCAAACGTTTGTTAACGTCAAAACTTAGTTTTCCCTTCATAAAATCAGACAAATTATGAATTCCGTGCGGCAGGTGAGCGAAGCCGTCTGCATTTCCATATGCCTTGACAGAACATGACGCTACCCCGTACTCCTACAGTATTATCGGACCATATTAAGATGCAGAGTCACCATCGCCCTTACCTTCATATGGAGTACAGAGTCATTAAGTGGTTGATGTTGTAACCAGAGGTGGAATTACTAAGTATGATTGGTAGCACACAAAGGATGGCGTACCTGTTGACAAAGAAATGAGTACCCATTTGTAAAAATATTACAACAGAATCTTAAACTTAATTATAATGTAATTCTTATTACTCTAAATACGTCGTACGTAGTCACACTATTCATTATTATTTGTTTATCCGTTAACTTAACAAAACAAAGCGGTCTGTAATGAACAAAGTGGCAATAAAACACGTTTTCCAGAGAGTGACTCGTTCTTCCTTGACGCCGTCATACGACCAGCAAATTGTAATTTTCAATTATATAAAATATTTCTTTAAAAAGAGGTTAAACTTTTCTATATTATCTCTTGCCTACTATACACGATCTCAGGACCCTAAAGTATGTAGCGGTAACGTCGCTTCCACCTCATAAGTTCGCGTCACCGCCTTATTGTCATTATTGCTTGTATGGAGGTACAAAGTACGAGGTTAGTGTGCCCTCCAATGGTGCAAGCTTCACACCAAGTTTCGTGAAAATTGGTTAACTGGTTCAAAAGTTAAAATGGGGGGCACACAGACACGACCCTGCACACACAGACACAGTATGGTAATCTCAAAAGCCTGCTTGTTTCTCGTTTCAGGATAAAGACATTAAATTGCAGTACCTACCTCACAGAAAACACGCTGCTTCTCCATTACAAACACTTAGCGGTTATTGGCGTTTCGGGAAATGATGATTGTTTATTCTGAGAATCATGCGAACAACATGAATACGCGTGCTGGCAAGTGCAGCTGGTACCGCATCGTAAAACAACCAAATAAAGAACTTTATTCGTTAACATGCTACCATATCTAAATTGACGATCAGTAACTTCCGAGCTAACACAGCGTCGTCAAATAGCCAAATAAACTACCTCATAATCGTCCTACCATATCTCATGCGACGCTCCCTAACTACATCAGGCAATACAGCATCGTAAAATAGCAAAAAGAGCAAGTTACACTTCGAAGCACGGCTGACTCAAAAACTGCAGACGAATAAGTGGAGGGTGTAGTGAAAGACATTACATTTATCACAGGAAGGATGGCGGACAAACTGTAGGACTCTGAAAGGTCCCAGGCAGTACACGCTTGTCCTTCTGGTAAAGGCAAGCTGATGGCAAGGTAGAGAGTTGGGTTGTGAAGACGGTGAGGTGATGGCGTGGTGGATTGTCTGAGTATTATTAAGCAGACAGGAAGGATGGCGAACAAACTGTAGGACTCTGAAAGGTCCCAGGCAGTAACCGCTTGTCCTTCTGGTAAAGGCAGACTGAAGGCAAGGTAGAGAGTTGGGTTGTGAAGACGGTGAGGTGATGGCGTGGTGGATTGTCTGAGTATTATTAAGCAGACAGGAAGGATGGCGAACAAACTGTAGGACTCTGAAAGGTCCCAGGCAGTAACCGCTTGTCCTTCTGGTAAAGGCAGGCTGATGGCAAGGTAGAGAGTTGGGTTGTGAAGACGGTGAGGTGATGGCGTGGTGGATTGTCTGAGTATTATTAAGCAGACAGGAAGGATGGCGAACAAACTGTAGGACTCTGAAAGGTCCCAGGCAGTACACGCTTGTCCTTCTGGTAAAGGCAGGCTGATGGCAAGGTAGAGAGTTGGGTTGTGAAGACGGTGAGGTGATGGCGTGGTGGATTGTCTGAGTATTATTAAGCAGACAGGAAGGATGGCGAACAAACTGTAGGACTCTGAAAGGTCCCAGGCAGTACACGCTTGTCCTTCTGGTAAAGGCAGGCTGATGGCAAGGTAGAGAGTTGGGTTGTGAAGACGGTGAGGTGATGGCGTGGTGGATTGTCTGAGTATTATTAAGCAGACAGGAAGGATGGCGAACAAACTGTAGGACTCTGAAAGGTCCCAGGCAGTAACCGCTTGTCCTTCTGGTAAAGGCAGGCTGATGGCAAGGTAGAGAGTTGGGTTGTGAAGACGGTAGGAGTGATGGCGTGGTGGATTGTCTGAGTATTATTAAGCAGAGAGAGGAAGCCGAGTATCTGGGTTGACTGCTGTAATTGGAAGGCCGCACTGAGACGGAGTTTAAATACGCAGGAAGGGCTGCGTTCAATGGACGCAGGCATTTCGTGCAACAAATATTTTAAAATCCAGTACCTACCTCACAGTAAACATTCAGGACTCTGACCAATCAGGTCATGCTGTCTACAGAAATAGTAGCAGTTTAGTGTGAGAATCAAGCGACACACTTTACTTTGTGTGTGAAATACACAGTCTAACTGTTTCTGCTAAAACAGCTGATTCATATGGTCACCAGTATGCTATAACGGGTCAGTACAATGTAAAATAGTGAAACGGCTTTATAACCATCCTACAGAATTCCATTCGATGCTACTTAACTGCAGCAGTCAGCACAACGTTGTAAAACACGCAAACAAACAAACAAAAAACAAAAACAAACAAACAACTTCCTTTATAACCACTGCCATGTTTCAATGGATACTGTGCAGCCGTCAGCCCCTAACACAGAACATGTAGTATCCAAGTATCCGAATAAACAAACAAACTCAAGTACATTAAGTAACACTAGACATACAGTGTCTGTCATCAAAATCTCTCCCTTTTCATTTCACTACATTTATAAGAAGTGAGAGGCAGATTTATACACTTATCTGCCATAGCAATGACACTGTTTTTCTCTGCAAAGACACACACACAGCCTTGATCCCCCGTTGTAAACACATTTCATCCGCCTTGACAAGACACCTTAATTACAGTGCGCTCGCGCTATCTCGACGATGGCAAACACTGAGACTATGAACTCAAGCAGCGTCGTGCGTGAGAAGAGCACCATGTAAACTGCAGCTGAGATGACCACAGCATCCAGCCCTACTCGATTCAAAATTATTTTATTCTCAGTAACTGTACATATATTGCACATTGAGATCTTCGCTCTTCTGGGACGTTACACGGCGTAATATCCCAGAAGAGCGGCAGGAGCCTGAAATCACGCATAATGCACACTGCTGCTATTCCAGTTATTATTATTATTATAAGCAGTAGTAGCAGTAGTAGTATAGTAGTGGTAGTGGTGGTGGTAGTAACAGCAGCAGCAGCAATAGTAGTAGTAGTAGTAGTAGTAGTAGTAGTAGTAGTAGTAGTAGTAGTAGTAGTAGTAGTAGTAGTAGTAGTGGTGGTGGCAGTGATAGTAGTAGCAGTAGTAGCAGTATTGTTTTGGGAATAATTTTTTAAAACACATATATATACGCTCATTTAGTCGAATATAACATCAAAAGTTATGGTCGTCTCCATAAATATGCATTGGGAAATAGTCGTGCAGGTACCTGTAGTCTTAAACTGAGCACTAGATGGAGGTAACTGGTTAGCTTCATGTCCTGTCCGCTTTGCCCCGAGAGAAAAGAGCCCCCCAGTACCTATTGGATTGAATGGTGTGTGGGTCGAAGACTCGGACCTGGATGCGGTGAAGAATAAGCTAATCTATTCCCCTGCTCGGAATCGATCCTCGACTACCCAGTAATAAAGCCCGTAGCCTAGTTGCCAGAGGAGTGATTCATTTTCCTTAAAGAGACAAATACCAGTGCTGTAACATCTACATTTACTGTACGTCCGCTCTCCTGATTTGGCCGCGTATGTGATTTCCATGTTCCTGAAAATAAAGTCCTTCTTTCAAACAGTCCCTCTTGTAATTACTTGAAAACATTCAGAGAAATCTAACGACAGTCTACACGATACTTTAGCAAACTTTTCCCTCAACGTCTGCGCGCATGTCAGAGGTGTTAGAATGTGCGCATAAAGTCAGAAGTTGACTACTAAGGCCCATTAAATCCACATCACTTTCTTATCATTTTTATATAGCTTGCCTAGTAATTCCCGTAATAATGTGAGATTTATAGTCCCACAGTACGGCTGTAAACTGTTAATTTTATGCAAACAATCTTAATCCTGACAGCCTACACTGCAAAATAAGTCACCGAAACTTCTCACTTACTCTAATATTTTATCAACCACGTATTAAAAGAATTTTCGCCCTTACAAATTCTCTTCCGTTGAGTGCAATTACATATAAACCCGAATAAAAGGCGAGGTTTTTCTTTCAGAAACATCCACACAGGGGTCGCCTTATGTGCGAGGCCTTACGGCATTTCCTATAAACAGTGCTCTTATGAGGGTGTACTATGTTATGTTCATACGGTACATAAGATCAGTTATATGTATTATTTGAATTTCATAACTGCCTCTCCAAAACTTTGTTCATGTTTTATTAGGTCTTCTATATTTTGTGAGATTTTTTCACTAAATATCCCAATGCCAAAAGAGGGATTCGCATTATATACGGAGCCGAATTATATTCGGGCTTATACGGTAGTTTTAGTGACTTTCGTTTTTGCAATCTGCTACTGCGCAACACACGACGTATGTAAACAGTTGTGTGAACGCCATTCTGGTGTTAATCATTATGCTGAAATGCTCTTGTGTTCGGTCCAGCACGTTAAACCAAACAGGATAGAGGGTCGTAACACCCAGTACTGGTTACGTCCATTACTACTACAAACAAGACACAAATCCGTTTCCATTCTCACATAAAATAATCCGTGTCCTTCAGCTTAAACTGATAATAAGATTATGAAGGATCAAGTGTCCTATATGACGCCGTATCGATTGGTAGTTACCAACGTTTTGAAGAATTCTACCTCCATCTTCAGGGTTCAAGTAGTCCAAAAACAGTGGACCACTTGTTATACTAGAGTCGAACTCGGTTTATAACGTCATGAAAGTTACTGAATATTTTGTGTCGTTATAAACGAGTGTCGTTATAACTGAGAAGTATAATGTTATGGTTAACGGTGAGGAATTAATTGGTACCACAGAACATCTGACGTTATATACGCGGTGTCACTTAAACCGATGTCGTTATAAACGGATTCGACTGTACTTAGACCCTGAAGATGTGGGCAGGAAACTCCTTACAAGCGTCGGTATCTATCTGCCGATCGATAGGCGTAAAATCCAAAGAAATTAAATCTTCATATTTACCCTATCGAGATTTTTCCGAAAATGAATAAACGTATTTACTCTTTCGCCACAGTACAACAACGTCGATCTTGAAATTTTGAAGCCCGGTGGTTGCTCTATGTACCACTAGGTTTAATATTCGTACTTTGTGTCCACACAATGCATATATGTGTTTTGTATGGGTCTCAGAACAAACAGCCATTATTTCTCTACACAATATTAACTGATCGGTTTTTATAACCGCGACTAAGTTCGTTTACTGCGCGGTACGAACTGAATCTTAACATATAATTCAGTCTTAGTAATTGAAGGTTTAATAAACGATAAGATACTCTTCACTACGAAGCTGAACGACTTAAACCTCTGCGCATGCGCGCACTCGCACGTTCATACTTTCTGCCCGTATCTTCACCTGCTACGATGCGCCACTACAAACCGTGGTCGATACTAAGTTTACCAGCATACGAAACACACAAAGCGCATAATCTCTCACGCAGTAATTTAGACTAAATCACTCCCGGAAGTTGTTACCAAACACGCAGCTGACCTTGGCTTATGAAACCTGTCGAATTAAGTCAGCTGCAGCAGCAGCAACAAAAAAGTCTCATGTGAAATTCCTGCAACAAAAATAAACTGCCTTGCTTGTAGCTGATAATAGTGCCTCGTGTTAGAATCACTGCGGGACCCGGAATAGGGGACAGGTTCGGGGCACTCAACGGGCGGCTGACAAGACGTATCCAGGGCGAATACGTCGTCGGATTCTTGAAACTAGAATTTCATGAATTTACCAAAAAAGACGGGGCACTTCTTAAGAACCCTGCGAATAACGAAATGAAGCACACGTACTTTTCGGAGCTTATTTTCAGCCTAGATAACGTGGTCGATATAGAGTACAACGGGCTGAACGGTCCGGGGTTCGAATCCCGGTAGAAACAAAAGTTTTCGTCTTTTCCAAAACGTCTGGCCAGGTTTTGGGCCCACCCAGCCTTATATTCAATGGGCACAGGGGGTTCTTTCTCGCGAGCATAGCAGCCGGAGCCTAATGTTGATCACTCACCTCCACCTAGTGCTGAGGTTAAGAATGGGTGGAGCTGTACCTCTACTCCCGAAAACTGGCTTCATGGCGTGGCAAAGGACAATTTTACCTTTTCATTTTAAGGTAGTCGGGAAGTGCTACCGCTGTGTTAATTCTCTCGGCAGTTGGCAGATGACCAGGCGAACCTTTGAGAGCGGCACAGCATTTTATCTTCATTACCAGTAGGCCCATCCTGTGCCAAGGATGGTTTATGGTTATGGTTTACAGCAAAAAAACGGAGTTTCTGTGTGGAACCACAGAGCTAACTCCACTGTACACACAGTAAGGTTACACTGCCGATTACGAAAATCTATAACTATACCAAATTAAACGTCAAAAACATTTTATATTATATAATTAACTGCCTTCTAAAACACGTTACTGAAGGAAAGACAGAAGAAATAAGTGACAGGGAAACGAGGAAAAAGTCGTAAGCTGCTACTGGATGACCTCAGGGAAACGAGAGGATACTGGAAATTGAAAGAGGAGACACAGATCGCACTCTGTGTAGAACTCGGTTTGGAAAAGGCTACGGACCTGTCGTAAGACAGACTGCAGAATGAATGAATAATTGATGAATATGAGCTAGACTAGCATCAATAGTTTTAAGGTAATTCATCCTGTATTGTTGTAGCAAAAAAAAAAATAAACCAATGATCAACAATCAAACACAACTACATATTTTTTATTATTGTAATTATTCAGTTACATGGTTGCTTTGTTAGTCTGTCAGACAATTAGTTCGGGATATGGCCGATGTTTTTGTACTTCCGATGTCCAGTTAGTCGGTCGGTTCGTTAGTTTAGTCAGTTATGTAGGACTTACACTGTCGGCAGTTAGATACTCAAAAATTCAGTTATTGTTGTATTCAAGTTATTTCGGTATGTAGTTATTACTTAAGTTAATTAGTTAGGTAGTCGCTTATTTGGTCACTAAGCTAATTGATGAGCTGTTAATTTATTCCCCGCTAAAATCTCCAACCTCAAATGAAAGCATGACATTTAGTTTGGGCCCTGCTCTATTACGGCAACATTACAGTTCGCACTTCCGCAAATACCGAGAGGCACGACTTAGGGTAAACTCAGAAATATACGTACGAGGACCAAAAACAAAAGTTTCAATTTCCACACTATACCTGGAATAATCATAAAAATGTAAAAGTGTATACCAATGAGGATTTCAGACTTTCACGTTTCGGAAGAATATACTGTTCCCACCTTCAGGGTGTAAGTGTAGCTTGTAAAAAGGTAAAGCAATCCCATTACAGGCCTGGACAGGCCCTTAGGTTTCCAGGAGGTTGAGGCCCCCAGATTTCTAAACAAACGGCACATGAAGGTGGTAGGTTGTCAGCCCCTACGCACAGGCCGCCTTTACCCCCCAGGAAATATTCCTAGTACTCATTTCTGTTAGAGGCTGAGTCGACCCCAGGGCCATAGTGCGACCGAAACGATTATGTCAATGAAAAATTCCAATGAAGTGTAGCTTGTAGGGAACCCTAAAGATGGAAAACGTATTTTCCTGTGAAACGTAATCACGTACCAGGATATAAATACCGCAGTGAAGTAAGTACACTTTACACAGAAGTTGTTTGCTACTTTGCATATCTCACTGGCCTTGATGTTAAATTATTGCATATACACTCTCACTGCTGCAGACACATCACACTACAAAGAGTAACAGCCTTCCTTTTAAGTCATCATTCTCCACGCAGAGAAGAATTGCATATAAAAGCTATAGGTTTAAAGGGTACATACACGCCGAAGCAGACCAGACCAGACCAGATCAGACTCGTAACTCTGACAAGAGATTTAAATGCCGACTGCTTAAGTCACGGCCAGACACAATCGTGACGGCTTTTGTGCCATTCTCTGCCACTCAGAAGAGCAGCCGAAAAAAATAAAAGTGTCCAATTTTGACACCGACTATGCGCGATAAATCATTCCTGTATGACATACAGGATAAAAGGCATACCAACAGTCACAATGTCCAGGAGGCGTGGGAAGATATCGATATGTAGATGGGACGTGAAGATTACCATTACCGCAAGATATGAGGTTCTCACAGCAGCGTTTCGAAGGAGCACACTGCCTCCATCTTCGTGACCAAGCAGCCGATTCGGCTAACACCCTAGATGACTTGAACATTCATCAACGCCCCTGTAAGAACCTCAAATCTCGCCTAATCGATAATTACCAACGTTTCGGTGTAGCGTACTGCCCCCATATTCAGACTGTAGCAGTCCAATAAGAGTCTTAGTCCCTGGTAATGTAGGCAGGAAGCTCGTCCGAAACGTCGGTATTTACCAGTCGGCATGGCGCAAGATGTCAGAAGACTTGGATCACCACAACTATTATTTAATTACAATATTAATTATAAAATAGTTTGTCAATTTATCCCATCTCGAAACAAATCCGGGTGTGAAGTGAGAAAGTACCGAATTCTAGCCTTCTTTCATTCGTTCAATAAATCCAAAGGCGTGCATTTCTTTCTAGACGTAAGACTGTGGCAAATGGTGCAGCAGAATACACGTCCATGGCGATAAACACGAGGCACATGGGAAATGTTCGATGAGTCCTCCTCCCTGTGAGATGCTTCCTGAGATCAAAAGATGATATTTCGAAATACGGTTCTCAAAATTTCTGTAGAGATAAAAACATCTTGTGCCGTACTGCTTCTTTCAAATCATCAGCTAAGTGATGGTCAATGCTTAAAGCTTTGTCTTCAAGCGTGACGGACACAGAAAAGAAGTCACAGGAGTTTAAATCTGTTAACAAAAGTTCAACTAATAAAAACATCCTGTATATTAAACTACACCACTTTATCCTATGACATATCCAGAATATACCACTGGCCACAGCCAAAAGCTTTGTCTTTGTTACTAACAAAAAAGAAACAAAGAAATGGTATGAATGTCAGAACCAGACCGCAGCTACCTGCAAAGCTAAACGTGTAACTTCCATTTCCGGGCCATGCTGAGGTGAACGAACTTCTGAAAGTGGCCCCTCGGATGAGTAGCGGAATGGAGTCGCATGCCGGTATTGCAGATATCTACAACACCGTTTTAACACGCTTCTCCACGTCACTAAGCACCTATATTTAAATGCCACGGCTGGTTACAGTTACACAATCGATCAAGCCTACCATCTTTCGTTTCTCTGTCGTCCGTTCTTCGTTCATTTACCTTTATCTCCACACCCTCCACTTTTCCCTTCCTTAATTCTTGGTGCCCTTACGTCTTTCCTTATCTACAGCTGACACGTAGCGGTGTAAACGTCTAATTCCACTTAACCTGTGGACAACATGTGCTACATCCACATCCACAGACGGATTCAACGTATTTAAGATAGCTTACAGTCAAGACGACTGCTGATAGCGTCGTCAAATCAGGGTTCACAAATTTTACAAGAATCTAGGGGTCGCTTTAAAATTCTAGGCGCCAGAAGGCTGACATGAAGCAAGTTCCATACACAGGACTCACATATAAGCGCCACAGTACAGAATTTAGTCGCCCGAGATTTGTACACCCCTGGTCAAAATTACAGCACTGCCGACTTAAGCAATTCCAAACTTAGGTAATTTTAAACACCAGAGGCAATGTACGTATAACGTTAACATTAAGGCGCGTTCGCGTAACCATTGTTGCAGTGAAAAAGCAGTAAGTATTAAATATTCTGAGTGTGTGCTTGTAGCCTTAGTTACCGGCATACAAAAGCGCATGCGCAGTATTATATTGTCATCTGTGGCGTGTCTGGCTCTACCATATTTTTCCACATTATCTCATAAACGGCACAATTTTCGGGGGGAAAAAAATTTATTGAACATAAAATGTGGGTTTTGATTTTCACTACAACTTTTGTTTGAAATGTCTCTCATTCTAAGAAGAATTCAGGGAGATACTATCATAAATGTGACATTCCTCGTGTATTCCATGTTTCCAATCTTCAAGTCTATAATCTCAAAGCCCTTTCCGTTCTTGTTGTCGTCATAAGATGAAGCAGTCCGGCATTTCTAGTTGAGTTCCATGTGGGTAATCTAATGTCCCCTGAAGAGGTTAGTCTAGTGAAGGAGATGCCTTCTATAGCCTCTAGACAGACATGTATATGGCATTTCCTCCATATTTGATGTAACGGTTATACCACCGTAACTCGGTCCTCATATCCTCTTCAGTAAGGACAGGTTGCACCGCTGGTAGATGAGGATGGAAATTCAGAGCTACCAGAAGAATTGGCTACAACATGTTAAAAGGATGGAACACTCACGAATACCCAGGATGGCACTGGAATACAAACCACAAGGCAAACGCGACACAGGTAGACCAAAAACAAGATGGAGAGATCAACAGCATCTTCAATATTGAGTTTCTACAGGACAGGACCCAGTTGTCCTCCATCTGTTTACACGTTCATGGTGATGATGACTGTCACAAGCGTACATAGGTATTTATGTAAAGTAACCGTTATTCTTGTCAGATTTTAATCAAACTTTAATTTTCTCAACATATTTTTGAAAAATATTCAAATATAAAATTTCATGAAAATCCGTCCAGTGGGAACCGAGCTGTTCCATGCAAAGCGACAGGCGGTCAGACGGACAGACATGACATAGCTAATGGTCGCTTTTCGCAATTTTGCTAAGGCGCCTAAAAATTTAAGATAAAGTAAAATAACGCAGTTTTTTAAAAGCACGCAAAATTTTTCCTTGACCCCACGGAAACGCAATGAGACGAATGTTTTGGAAGAATAATCCTAGGCGACATACATGCCGCGGGGCGGTCATGCTGCAGCCGATCAGTGTGTTCGAGTTTGGATTTTAAATGGGCTCCCTTGCACAAATATATATAGTTGACTACGTATAATCAATTGCGACTTGCACACAAACTGGACTTGCACTTGACCTTCCGGAACTTCAACTACTTCTTGATGTCGGGGACTGCCTGTAATAGAGTTGGATGACAGTGATTATGGAATAACATATTGGAGGAACCGGTCCTGGCCCAATTTAAAGAAATACGCCAGTATGTACCTCGATGGACTGGGGATAACCTGAAACCCATGTCAGGACAGACGCTCAAAAGCGACGTTCTGTTAATGCCTCCAGCGTGTTAGTACGACTCCGTAGCCCGTCGTCTGCACAGGTACAACACACTTAACCTCCCGCTGTCTCATCACCAACCGCAACCGGAAGAAGCGCCACATCAGACCATTAACGGATCCTTTCAAACATCAGCTGAACGCTGCAAACGTTAAAACAGCCACACCTGCCGGCTACTGCGCCTCCCCTTAACAACCTGCAGCCACAGACCAGGAGAGAAGGCCATGTCCTTGTAGCGAGTAGTAGGCGAAACGAGATTCGAGTGGATCGTACCGGACAGTGCCGGAAAACAAAACTCTTCACAACCTACAAGGCAAAATGCGCAAATAAATTCCTTGCCTGCAAACAAAAACGAATTCGATGCTGTACGTTAATGCCATGAAGCAGTCCTTCTTGAGAAGCCAAACAGTCACCATGTCAGTTAAGACGTTCCTCTTACTGAATATGAAGGTTAATTAGCATGTCTACAGGAGCCCGCCATCGGATTCTGTCCTCAACCGTGTGAAATCCACAACACAGACACTCCCAGACTTATACTCTTACAAGTTACGCAATTTAAGACCTGCTCAACTTTTAAAAAAGTGAAAATTTTACATAATGTTTTTAAACGCACGCCGAATTTCCTTGCGGGGAAGGAACCGCAATGTCATGATGGTGGAGAAAGAATACTGTTGGGCGATAACACAGGCGGCGGCGCCGTCATGCTGCGGCCGATCAGGTTCCAGTGTGCTGGGAACTTGGATTTCAAGTGATTCCCTTGCATAGCTGACCACGTGTATACTCAATTCCGTTTCGCACAAAATTCTACTTGCGCCGGACCTCCTGCAACGTAACTGTAACGTAAGTCTGGAGTGCCTGCACACAACCTCACATACTGCTGCTCTATATAGCAGATTCACGTTAATGTAATCATTCCGCCTCCCAAGCAATCTATTCCTATGCTGTTGTCTGACTAAAAGTTTGATACAGGTGCTCTAGCCTGTCACGAAATCGGGATACGAAAAGTGAACTTCTTTGGGGCCCAATACTGAGGGGCTTACTACTCCCGCCACACTGTAATGCAACTGAGAATATATGGACTCTCACTTTAGTGCCCTCCAGCCGCCTGTCTATCTAATATATCCTAAGCAAAGACTGGTAACAATACATCATCCACAATTCCGTGTCTTTAACCCTTTAAAGCCTAGTGGTTACTTCACGTACCACCTTGTTTAACACTCAACAATTCTACGTTGCCCACACAGCGCATTTTTGTTCTGTATGGATCTCAGAAAGAAAAGACGAACATTTACCTACACACCATTAATTTATCAGTTTTTTACAACAGAGAAGTGTGTTTAGTGCGCGGTAAGAACGGAATATTTAAATATAATTCAGATTAGTCTTACTCTTTAAAGGGTTAATTGCTTCTTATAGCGAATAAATTTTAACTGAGAAATTTCAATATGGGTGTTTCACATAAAGGCTCTAATTACAAGATAAAAGGACTATATTTAGACCTGCTAAAATTCCCTCCTTTAATGGAACTAGGAAAACTCATTATCGTCTTCACAAACGCATCTGAACAATTATATTTTAAAAAAATGCCTTAAAATAAAGGTAGCAGACCTTATTGACTTCCATACCCACCAATATTTTGTAAGAACAACAGTCTTTCGGAAATAAAAATTTTCGATTTGAGCTTCACGTACATCAGAAACTACATTGAATCGGTCCGGACTTGGATTAAATTCGTCCATCATCATTTGGTATAGATATGCACACAATAACAAATGTAATCGAAATGAGTACAGCATCTTCAAAGCTTTAACATGTGAACAGACATACCACCTCTACTTTTATGCATGATTTTACTGACATTCTGTAAACAGCAAACAGAAGGTACTGATCACGTGACACGTCCCACTGCAACTGTGGCTGGCAAAGATATTATTCAAACATCGTGAGTGCTGAAGCACACACCAGTAAACACAGTTCGGCCATACACAAACGTAATACTTATGAAACGTACTACATTACGTCCAGATTTTCACACATTCAGATAGTGCCACATAGATGTAAAGGTAAATTTGTCCCGTATATGCCACGCAACAGAGGAGGGGAGTAGAGGTACAGCTCCACTGAGTCTCAACCTCGACGCTAGATGGAGGTAAGTGGGCAATATCACGCTCCGGCCGCTTTACCCCCATGAAAGAACCCCCGGTACACAATGAAGTGGAGTCTGGGTGGGCCCCAGGACTGTGTGGACGTTTTTGGACATGAGAGAAATCTCCTCCGACCTGGATTCGAACTCCGGTCCGTCCAGCCCGGACCCAGTACTCATACATGTTCTGCTTTGATCTGGTTAGAAACAAAATAACCGTGTAAAGTTACTCTCTTTATGAAGCAGGCAATGTGAAATAAATCATTCGTCCTGAAGTTTATTTCTTTCAGATATGAAACGTACAGCGGAGCAAAACGCCCCCTCCCCCATTCAATGGCACAGAGGGCACTTTCTCCGGGTTTAAAGCGGCCAGGGCCTGAAGCTGAACACTCACCTGCATCTAGTACCGAACTAAAGAACGTGTAAAGCTACACCGTCATTCCCCACTACGCCTTCATGGAGGGAGTACGGACAATTATGCGAGTTTTTAGGTTTTCGCAGCGATACAGTTGAGCTGTCCGTTTTTCGTGGATACTGGCCGTGGCAGTAAGTATTTGGTGCCCGACCCTTGAAGCCCTGAGCACCACGGTGTCCCGCAACATCGGACACCAATTACCCACCGACACGGCGCAATATTCCAGAAGGGCAACTCAACCCTACAGCAGTTCCGAAGATAACCTCACTACTGACAGCAAAACAGCATACATCCATAAATCGTTTATCGTTACAATTCGCCAAATATATACCATATCCCGTACTTTATCACATTCCAGTATGTGTGACGCAAAAGAAAAAAGTACTGGCACATGCCAAAAGATCCGCGACTTCTAAAAAGATTGATAACTGAATTAGTGGGATCAAAGACCGCTCCGGTCGTCCGGCCTTGGGATGCAGCAAATTCAAGCACAATTTTGGTGAAGTGACCTGACGGAAAATAAAGATAAAGATAAAGTTCACCCTTAAACAGGCCACAAAGTCCGAGAGGGCGAGCAGAAGTATAGCTCTAGTATTTCTTTAACATCGGTGGGATGGGTGGTTAACGCCACGCTCCGGCCGCTATACCCCGGGAAACAGACCCGGTACCCATTGTACAGGAGGCTGGTGGGCTCTAAGGCCGATCTGGACGGAGCGGAAAATCTCGCCCCCACCGGGATTCGATCCGCGGACCGTCAGCCCGTAGCCAGTCGCTATACCGACTGACGCTATCCCGGCCCTCCCTGTTGAAAAAATGCCCACTTAAAAGACATAAGGAGATCAGAGGATAGCATAAAGATGAAACTTAAAACAGACAGGCAATTAGGATCAGCAGTGCTCCGACTTATGATCGTGTCCAAACAGCCACGTTACATCGAACACAGAATGTATATAAAACGTGAACAGATAAAGACAAATGAAACATAAAATTGTAATATTTCAATGAAACCCCCCAATGACAATCCTGTCACACAAACCAATTTATGAACACCAGATACGAAAGTGCCAGAGCAAGTACCAATCACCCTGCGTCTCTAGCTACAGTTACGGTGATTGCCTATAGTCCTGGCGCAGACATGCCTCAAGGTTCTGTACGTGGTGGTGGGGCTGATCATTCCACCACACCTGCTGCCATGGTGACTGCGGAAACTCCCTACTGTTATTCCAGCATAATTAGCCTGCAGCATCCCAGCCTGACTATAATGAAGCGTGCCTGCAGTCCCGCCGCGATTTGATTATCGCTTTATGTGACGCAGCATGCCCCAGAGCAAAGGGAAGAATTTAGCTCTGTTGTTAAAATTTCATTGGAGAATCATGCAAAGATACGTACAGTGGAAGGCTCAAGGTATCACAGTTGCAGCCAAGAACATCGGTATGGAGTATTTTATAATGAAAACTCTGTTTCTATCTGCTTGAGTGGCTGTGTTGTTAGTTGTTTAACAAAACCATCGACACAAAAGCCCTTTCCTGAGATACAGTTGTGCATATGGCCGACGTGAGATGGCGAATTCCACTTCCTGCATTTGTGGTAGTCCCGTTACGTTGTGCGCGCCTCACTGCCTTCGCTTGTTCTACATGCTGGTTCTTCAACAATCTTATTGTACACGTGAAGTGTTTTGTTTCTGTAACTGGAAACTCACAGTGTCTGTCAAGACATTCGGCGATGCAATTCACACGCTGGGCCAAAAGTTATTTTTAACTGGCATCCTTGTATGCCAACTATAACAGTAGATATTTTAGTATTTCTAGTCCTTCACGTTAAATCATGTCAAAGAGCTCTGAAACTGACGAACAAGATCCATTTCGACTCCCTTGACACTTCAACTCACTATTTGTCTTCTGAATATTTCATTCACACAGCCTTCGGATAAACAAAGCGAAAACACTCAACAATTAAACCAACAAATGCACTTTATTTCTTAAGTATGTCCATTAACCCTACATATGTTTCGGCTGCAATAGAGCCATCATCAGGGGTTCAAGGTCACGTTCACTTCAACATTCACTAATCCATTTGGTATCATCACTTATACACCACAACGTATGTCAAGTTTCTGTTAACAGTTGATAACACTCACTGTTTTCGTTTATACAATCTTATCTTATAAATGTCTGGCGTAGGTTGTTTACATCTTTGGGTTAAAAACGTAAAACATGATAATACAATGTTATTAAAAGTTACTAAAAAATTACAGACCCATGCTCTAGGCATTCGGCGTGTTCTCTGTACTGCGCTAGGCCCGGCTATCCTGTCCGTCTGCGTCTTAAGGAAGTACCTTGAAACAGGCTGCGACACCCCACTTCCTATTCCTTATCTATCAACATTCATTATCAGTTACCAAATTATTCAACGCTAACCGTACAAATCAGTGATCTTCAAACTCTTTAAAATCTGTGGAAACCTTGCGACTAAATCTGAATTTTTGCAGAACCCTTGTAAAGTAAAAGTGTACCTTTGGGTGCAAAAAGGAAATAAAACTTTTTAAAACACTAACTTGTATTTAAAAAATGAAGTAAAACACTTACGCACATTTAAGAAAAACAAAATTATATTATTACTGAAATTAAACCCATACTGTGGTACATTTGATGGCTGACATATGTTGGGTACTTACATATTTCAAATTTACTTAATTCAAATGTTTAACTCGCCCTTCAAGTTTGAGTAGAGTTTTTCCGTCTTCGGAAGGGTACAAATTAAGTACAAAAATCGTTTACCCTTTTACGTAAGATCAAATGTAACTGGGAAAAACCAGATAAAGAAAACAGAACTGAGGTTGAAAGGAGAACAAGAGCTATTTTACAGACAGAATGGACAGGCTAAAAAAAACCATGTCCTAGACCTAGAAAATAAAACTGATGACAAGTGGTGACAACTAAAAAATGTGTGATAAAAATACAGACTTAAAACTTCATAAAAAGGGGTGTGTACTGCAGAAAACCACGTGTCAGCAAGTACATCCCTGGTAATATGTAATGTGAGTAAACAAAAAATCTATCTTAATAAGAATATAACATACAGTGTGTCCACAAAGTCCCTTCGGGGTTTTGAAAAATTGTGGCGCGCAAACGAACTGAGTGAAACTCTGGAAGTTTTTTTTTGCCGCCAACAGATGACTTGATGACCTGAAGACCCGTATCAGGAATGCAATCTCGGCTATTCCAGCGGACATGCTCCACAGAACATGGCAAGAGCTCGAATATCGTCTGGACGTTTTCCGTGCTACCAAGAGAGCCCACATCGAGGTCTACTGAGGTCAGTAAAAAACTTCCAGAGTTTCACTGTAATCTGCCGCAAACCGCATGTGGCTAGCTCAATTTGTTTGCGCGCTACAATTTTTCAAAACCCCGAAGGGACTTTGTGGACACACTGTATGTCAAACCTGAACATCTTATACTTCTATATCTAACACTTAACGACGTACGACTGCACTGTATTGTAACGTCTCGTAATAACTGTGTTCGTACTACGTTGTGTTCTTGCACTAGTGCCACACTGACTCGATCCCTTTCACAATTGGTTAGTATTCTTTCTCAGGGGTGGGAGGGGGGGGGGGACAGACATTGCCACTGCTTGCTAATTTTCTTCGGCGGTCAGCAGCTGACCGCCGGCTACCAAACGGGAGGGTCCCTATCAGCCTCCTTCAGGCTACTGATTTCCAGGAAGCAAATAGTAACCAATACCGTTAAAAAGAGAGAAAGAGAGACTTCGTTAACAAAGACATGTTGTGTGCGGGGTGACAACGTAGCTTTTAGCATAACGGCTTCCTGCCGTTGACATGTATTTCAAAAACAGTATTGTGTACAGAACACTGTAATGAAAGCCATTATGTTCTTTCGCCACACAATCAGAGCAAACACTACAGGAATGTGGGCGCATCAGCGATGCTCCCAGTCACAATCCTACTGCCACGTAGCAGCCAACTTAAGCCGTTAATTTATCACGGTACAGCAGGTAACGTACTACTGTATGTCGTGTATATGTGTGTACACGCACAAGATTTACCTACATTTTGCATAAAGTATTCACTGGATAGAATAAGATAAAATTCAAATTCTGCCTGACAGGTGTCAGTTTATTATATTTTACCATTTCAATTAAAGACGATGCAACATATCACTAAAACAGAGAGATAACTCCCTTCGTATTTGCTAACTTGACAAGTATCATATATGTAAATGGATACAAGATGACTTAGCAACATCGTATCTTTTAGCAAAACAACAGCCAGCATGAGATCTGCGCTCTTCTTGGATATTACGCAACGCTGATTGGTAGTTCTGTACCGACGTTTCGGGTCAAGAAATCCAAAAAGTTTTCTTGGACTTCTTGACCCTTCAACATGGAACCGATAGGTTGCCCCGAAACGTCGGTACATAATTACCACTCAAGGCTACGTAATATCCCCCAGAAGATCGCAGATCTCAGCTGAATCGCATCGGAAGCCTGAAATCACGCAACAGCCAACGTGTGTGAGAGATATAACGACGCTGTCACTTGCAATAACATATAACAACATCCGACACATCAGGGATTGTAAGTAAATGCAGTTTGGTGTTCCAGTCTATACACAGAGTACCCAAAACACCAGACAGATGCTCCTAATGTGAATGTGTGGTTTGCATTCACAGGGATGTATGTCATAAACGCATGTATCTCTTTTAGGAAGGGCAACAACAGATATCAATGTTAATACACGTAAGTTACAACCGTGCATGATGGAAAATTAGGCTTCTTTTTCCAACAGCCTGAGCGACGCGCAGCTATCCCACTCCTGCAAGGTAGTGCACCACCGCATTTCTGCAACTCTTTACCCATTTGTGTACTTGACGTCGATATCTCAGTTTCCCTGTTCTTCCCTTCTCTTCTTCCATGGCGCGACAGCCCCTAGTGGGCCAGGGCCTCCTCATCATCGAGGCTTCACGATCACACTCAAGACACACCACACTCGGTAGAACTCCTCTGACAACATAAAACACTCAAAACAGACATCCATGCCCCTGGCGGGATACGAACCCATAATCCCAGCAAGCGAGCGGCCGCAGACCCACGCCTTGGACCGCGCGGCCACTGAGATCGGCCGGTCGTAACATATTAACGACTGCGGGAAGGAAAGCTGTGAACAGCAGTATTCCTCACACATGCTACTATGAACTGGTTCATATGCTACACGCGACTGCGTCACGACGACAGCAGATGTCAAATTGAAAATGTGGCTGGGCATATTACAAACTCTGATGATACGTTATGTCCGGTTTCCACGAAAACTGAATGTGTGGTGAGTGTTAAACATATTATGAAAGCCATATCATGTGCGGCCCGGAGAAGATGGCTAGTGGACGGGCAAATCCCTCACAGTCTCAGAAACACTGATGTAAAGAACAAACTTCCGACCCCGTTGAAAAGTGATATTTGGTAGAACAGTTAACGGGTGAAAAATCTGAAGTTACCCACACTACGTTATAGCGCACATGAACATAACCCTGATGGATGGATGACGGGCTACAAATGGAATAATACATGCGTACAAAAAAGATGATCTGTTATATGCAGGACCACGATTTGGTCAGTTGTTCTCTTTTAAAGCATTTAATAAATATTTCAATTTGAAATACAGGCAGGCCTTTATGGAAAACCTATGCACGCCCATAAAACTCTATTTATATTATTTTCGTTTCGTCATACTTTTCATTGATATTACAGTCCATAAAAAATATTAACCGAGTAACGTATGCCATAAAAAAACAAACAGACAACGTGACAGCTAAATCAAGCATAAAAATTGAAAGTTGCTTATTAAAAAGAGGAACATGATTAAAAACAAATAAAGGAAACAAGAAAAATAATTAACAGCAAACACATTAACGCGTAATTAAAAGCCTAACACAGCATACTGACTGACGGGAATTCAAATGTCGATAATGTAAAAGTTTAAACAAGTAATAGCAGGTACAAGTCGACATCATGGGGATTGTATAATGCTAAGTGTGTAGAAATGCATTTAAACTTATTATGTAGCACTCCACGACACAGGCTGACAAACACTGTGGTCAGTGCAGTCTCTACCTGAAGAGCTAGGCGTACATTACGTTCAGATTGTAACAATAAAACATCACTCTTACTGTTTATTGACAACTACTGCACAAAGCTTTGTGCAGTAGTTGTCAATACAACTGTACGGAACACGCATAGCATTAAACATACTGTTTATTGACAACTACTGCACAAGGCTTTGTGCAGTAGTTGTCAATACAACTGTACGGAACACGCATAGCATTAAACATACTGTTTATTGACAACTACTGCACAAGGCTTTGTGCAGTAGTTGTCAATACAACTGTACGGAACACGCATAGCATTAAACATACTGTTTATTGACAACTACTGCACAAGGCTTTGTGCAGTAGTTGTCAATACAACTGTACGGAACATGCATAGCATTAAACATACTGTTTATTGACAACTACTGCACAAGGCTTTGTGCAGTAGTTGTCAATACAACTGTACGGAACATGCATAGCATTAAACATACTGTTTATTGACAACTACTGCACAAGGCTTTGTGCAGTAGTTGTCAATACAACTGTACGGAACATGCATAGCATCAAACATACTGTTTATTGACAACTACTGCACAAGGCTTTGTGCAGTAGTTGTCAATACAACTGTACGGAACATGCATAGCATTAAACATACTGTTTATTGACAACTACTGCACAAAGCTTTGTGCAGTAGTTGTCAATACAACTGTACGGAACATGCATAGCATTAAACATAACTGTTTATTGACAACTACTGCACAAGGCTTTGTGCAGTAGTTGTCAATACAACTGTACGGAACATGCATAGCATTAAACATACTGTTTATTGACAACTACTGCACAAGGCTTTGTGCAGTAGTTGTCAATACAACTGTACGGAACACGCATAGCATTAAACATACTGTTTATTGACAACTACTGCACAAGGCTTTGTGCAGTAGTTGTCAATACAACTGTACGGAACACGCATAGCATTAAACATACTGTTTATTGACAACTACTGCACAAGGCTTTGTGCAGTAGTTGTCAATACAACTGTACGGAACATGCATAGCATCAAACATACTGTTTATTGACAACTACTGCACAAGGCTTTGTGCAGTAGTTGTCAATACAACTGTACGGAACATGCATAGCATCAAACATACTGTTTATTGACAACTACTGCACAAAGCTTTGTGCAGTAGTTGTCAATACAACTGTACGGAACATGCATAGCATTAAACATACTGTTTATTGACAACTACTGCACAAGGCTTTGTGCAGTAGTTGTCAATACAACTGTACGGAACATGCATAGCATTAAACATACTGTTTATTGACAACTACTGCACAAGGCTTTGTGCAGTAGTTGTCAATACAACTGTACGGAACATGCATAACATTAAACATACTGTTTCCGTTTACACATACTTAAATAAAACACTGAATATGGAAGAAAATGAAGACGAAGTACTATCAATAAATAAAAAAAATTCTGTCAAATGTTCTTTAACGTATAAGCCTATAAACGTAACCCTCTACTTAAGCGAATTTACGGTTAACGTGATTTCATACGAATTATTCATTTCTCACTCAAGCTACTAAAAATAATGAAATTATTTGTTAAAAACAATAAACATAATTTGAAACCGTCCAAATTTAACAATGTAAAAGGTAATTTTATTATGTATTTTTCAACTAAAATCAAAATTAAAACCAAAGAAGTACCAAAAACGTAGAGTTACTCGAAAGCTCTCCAGAAAGCAATTAGAGTATTCAGTTAACTCAGGGGATTTTGTGAATCCTGATGAAACTGACTGAGACGTTACACAGAATAAATTATGTGAAGACTCTGACATACCGTACGTGGCATTATAAATTTCCTTTTATTTCATAATTATCAGATCTTGGTTGCCTTTATAGAAGACAATCTTCAGAGCGTCACTTACAGCCTAAATTACGTCACAATAGCAACAACAATAAGATTAAGATTCCCGATATTATTTAAACTTAATTTCAGGCTTCCGCCGCGATGTTGATGAGATCTGCGCTCTTCTGGGATATTACACGGCGTCGTGTGGTTAATTTTTTAATTTGTTTCCTGGCGGGCTGCTATAGCAAGCTAAGGAATTTCCATGCTTTTCCAAAAAAGCAGTAAGTTCTATTGTGATATATTTACATTTTTCTACTAGGATAACAACGTAAGAATATACAAGAACAAAATGATTCCTAAATATGCATGATCTAAACCACCATTTATTATACCAAACTTGTAACCCATATTCTTTCATGCGAACACTTGGTCTCAAGGGAAATTCACCAACTTTATCCCAGAAAGTTTTGAGAAAAAGTACTTTTACTGTGCATGGAAAATTATATTCCTTTATGTTTCAACAAATATATAAGACCAAATATTCCTCTGCCGTACAGAAACCTTGTAACCGACTAGCTGCTGTATAGTCAGCAGAAACACGAGCTCCACTCTAGGGAATCTACGGGGATGCTTCCAGGGGAATTTATACTCGTTCTTGCTATACCTTTCTTTATTTCCTTGTTAACCATACACTCAAATATAATTCACTATTTCTCTACTGAACTAGTTAGTCCAGAACAAAACCGACCATCTCGCCCCAAACTCAAGGACCAACTGCCCATCTCCTCTCAACCCAAAGACAAAAAAAAAAACAAAGACTGAGTCCTCAAAAGAGGATAGAGCCCCTCAACTCCAGAACTCTGTTCCCCCATACCACTACTCCAGTTACAGCTAACGGACCTGTCACACATATATCTTACAGCTTTGGAAGTCATCTCTTCCCCCATTTCCTGTCCGTACGGTTACAAATTCTCCCCCTTGAAATGAAACTTAGAGTGTACGAAGTACGATGATAGGGTTCATTTCAAATGCCGCTTAACTAATTTTTCTTTTCATTCAAGTAACTTAGAGATTAGGCAGATCATATATATATAACCTTTGAGCTTAGGCAGTTTGAGGCAACTAAACTACCTGCTAGCACTTCGTTCCTTCACTCACACCATCTCTATCCATACAGCTATTTTCCTTGTAAATGAGGGACACTTGCCTTTGTGTTACACTCTTACCCTAGTTCTGTAACAAAATCATGTAATATAATGACTGTTTATGTCATTTTTTTAAATACAATTTCTGCTTACACATGGATAACTAATATGATGGTTGAACATTTGTACTCATTATTATTATAATAAAACTAAAACTTTAATTAATTATAATAAAACTAAAAGACATATCCAAAAATATCACTGATTAATAATGACAATAACATGCAATTTGAGATGAATCTGAGGTCATATAACTATAACTCTTCCATTAACATAGTTTCTCTACATCTAGTGTTACACAAATTGTATTAATTTTATTTCATGGTGTTCTTTGCAATTTACCCAAAGCAATACTCTTTTCACTTATTTATATATTCGTTCTAACATTCCCTGAATGCTACTCCAAGCTTTCCAACACTTCTACTAATTGCGTAAAGATGCCAGTTTTCCCTTTTCACGATGTTTAACACACATTCTCACACACTCTAATCCTTACATAACTTATCCCTAAACATTGATTAACTTAACATTTATTCATACAACTAATTTCTGAACAGTTTCTTAACATATAGAAATTTCCTTCCTTTTCTACTTTTAAGAATTGTTTACATTTCACATTCTTATGATGTTATACGTATCTGTGGTGTTGGCTAATGGTACTTCACCTGTCACCTTGTGTATCCATATCTTAATTTTGATAGGTACTAAAATAGCTCATTCCTTCTCACATGTGTGACCCACATCATATCCTGTCCTCCTCCATCTGTATCTAGCTCAAGTTGTGATCGTCTCTGTATGGCTTTAAAGCCTTCTTGCTGAATTTTCCTCTTTCCCTTCCTTCTTCGTCCTTTAGCTCATAAGCTGAATGAGGATATACCTTTGAAATAAAAAATGGCCCCTCGTACAGTAACATAAATTTCGATGTCGTTCCTTTTACAGCGTCTGACGTAGGGTTGGTTCTCACAAGTACCTTATCATTAACTTTCGGATTCCATTTGGAGTTGTCTAATTTCTTTCGCTTTTCCCTTTTTAAAGCCTTTTCTTTCATTTTAACATACGCCTTCAAAACCTTGGCTGCTAATTTCTCGTTCTCTGGCGGATCTACTAAGTGCGGTAAAAACTTCGTGAAGATGTCTGGTTTCTCCGCGCCGAAAATTAACTCGACCGGTGCGTAACCAGTGGAACTGGCAACGGTATTATTCAACCACTGCTCTATGTGCGGCAATAAATCTGCCCAACTTTTGTGGTTTTGGTGGCAATATAGGCGGCAAAACTTTGATAGTTCCTTCATAACTCTTTCACTTGGATTGCTCTGTGGGTGGCGTACCGGTGAAAAGCGTACATCTACTTTATGTTCCGACAATTTCTTCTTCCAATTTGGTGACCTAAATTGACTACCATTATCAGAAAGGATCACCTTGGGTTTGATTATGTCTTCAAAGTATCTGTTCATTAATTTATTTAGACATGCCTTAGTTGTTGCGGCTTTAAGTGGGTACAGTTTTACATGTTTGGAGAAGACGTCATAACACACGAGAATATATTTCACTCCTGCGCGGGATGTAGGTAGGCTACCGTATAAGTCAATAGCACATAGGTCCCCAGGTTTCATCGGAAGATGGTGTCTCTCTTCGACATTATATGACTGAGTTGGATGCTTAGCCCGTTGGCAGAGATCGCAGCAAGAGATAAACTTACGGATTTTCCTGCCAAGGTTTTTCGCATGCAGTGACTGTACAATTTGATTCATGCACTTGTCCACCCCTAAGTGACCTAGACTGCTGTGTGTGTATTCAATGACTTTTTGTTCTAAACATGACGGAATCATTGCCTTCCAGTTTTCGGTGCTGTCCTTTCTACAGAACAAGACGTTTCCTTCCAACTGCAACTTCGCTTCAGGGGGCCTGTTGTTTCCATCGAGTCTGTCCTTTATGGCCTTCAGTCTTGTGTCTGTGTCCTGTAACATGGCTAGGTTCTTCAGGTTTTTACAGATGCTGTTGTCGACTTTCAAGTCAATAGCATGTGCCATGATGATCCTGGGTCTTGCCAATTCCTTTGTTTCCACTACGCTTAAGTCACTCGGATTACGGCTTAAAACATCAGCTAATACATTTTGAGTCCCTTTGATGTGACAAATTTCGATATCATACTGCTGAATAGCCAGCAGCCACCTTGCCACCCGATTTGAAGTTATTACACAACGGTAAAGGAATGTTAGTACTTGGCTGGCGGTATACAGTTTAATTTTCCGTCCGTAGACGTAGATCCTGAACTTCTGTAGTGAATGAACTATAGCTAATAGTTCTTGCTCGCATGTGGAGTACCGCTGTTCGGTGGGATTTAGTACTCGCGAAGTTGTGGAAACAATTTTCAAGTTCCCCGCTTTGTCTTCCTGCATTAGCACGCCCGAAATGGCTCTCGCACTTGCGTCAGTATTAATGACGTATCCTAATTCATGATCAGGGTGCACTAACTCAATACTATGGGCGAATTTGTCACGCAGCGTTTCAAATGCCTGTTGCAGGTCGCTGGTCCATTTCCACTTCTGCCCTTTCTTTAATAGTATGAGCAATGGTGAAACGAAATGTGCGTAATTTGGAATAAACTGCTGGTGAAAATTACATATCCCTAGGAATCTTCTGAGTTGCTTCTGGTTTCGAGGTGGCGGGTAACTGAGAATGGCCTTTATGCGGTCTCTGTCTGGCAGCAAAGCTTCGCTGCTTATCACGTGTCCCAAGAACTTGATTTGCGGTTTACAAAAACTGCACTTATTTGCATTTATTGTGAACCCTGCTGTTGTGAGTTTCCACAGCACTGTATCTACGTGTCGTAAATGATCTTCAAAGCAGCCTGAGTGTACGACTACGTCATCCACATATGCCACAACGTTGTCGCCCAGATCGTCACCTAGTACCATATCTAAAGCTCGGATGAAAGCTGACAAACTATTTTTAAAACCATAAGGCACAACTTTATATTGGTACACTTGATTTCCAAACTGAAAACTGGTCCACTTCCTAGATGATCTGTGTAACGGAATCTGAAGGAAAGCACTGCTGAGGTCAATAGTCGTGATAAACTTAGCTCCATGGAATCTTTGTAGCAGTTCCTTCATGGGATCCACCTTTACTCTATCTGGTATCATAAGTGCATTTACCCTCCGTGCATCTATACAAATCCTAAGGCTTTTTCCTTCCCTTTCAACGATAGTAAGGGGGTTTACATAATCAGAAAAGGATGTTTCCAAGACGTCATGTTTTAGCATTTCATGTATCTGTTCCTTCACCTGAGCTCTAAGTGCAAATGGTATCGGTCTAGAACTTCTTGATTTAGGTATATCTCCTGTCATTTCAAACTTGTATTCAAATTGATTGCACCTACCGGGCCGTCTTGTTAGATGACTCCTATACTTTAACAGTAAGGCGTATAATTGGTCTTTCTGGGAGGCTGATAAATTGTCGTTCTCATCTACTTTAGCTTTCAACTGGTCTGAAGTTACATCCCTTCTGTCGGATAGATTTGATTTGCATATAGCATCATGCGTGATGTCGTTAGTCTCTGTTCTGGCACAACTGGTGGCAAGACATGACCTGACTTCCTTTAGAGTTTCCAAATTCTTACTCCTTCCCAACTCAATATTGTCACTCATGTGACCCTCGTTTTCTAGCACAATGGCTTTTTCCTTCTTGTATAATAATTTCTCAGAGTTCTTGTACTCCACGAGACAATCATTTACGACATTGCACGCGTCCTGTCGCGCCTGCATACTACAATAGCTACCCTCAACTCTAAGTGTGTGGTTGTCTGCCTGGTTCAGTCTGTCCCTAAATGCACTAACTTCGCCTTCAGTTCCTCTCTGTGGGATATTTATGGCGTGTCCAGTTATCCGACCCTCCTTTTCAGTTGAATGGAGAAAAGCTACAGATGTTAACCTCACATCACCCTTGTTAGTGTAATTTGTAGCGGAGTCACCAAGTGAATTAGCTAAATCTTCACTTCCTTGCAGAAACACGTGTTTTGTTAGCTCATTTTTAACTTTCATGGTAAAACAGTTATCTGGGAAGCTGATGGTTACTTTATTTCTGACACAAAAATCAACACCAATTAATACTTGTGTCATTAGTCTTGGAGCTATAAGAAATGTCTGATCGACCGTTTCTTCTCCGATCTTCAAAGTTAGCATTGCCTGTGTTCTCACTTTCCTGGCTTTATCACTGAATGCACTTACCAAATTCATATTTTGCACCGGTAGTTCTAAATTTTTCATTCCGTTGCCTCTTAGCTTGTTGTATAATTCCTGGCTCATCAAGCAAAGCTCGCAGCCCGTATCTAAAATGGAAGTTATTTCCTCATTGCCAATGGTGACCTTTACCTTCGGACATCCTTGTAATTTATCTTCAGCGATAAATAGTGAATACCTCCCTTCATCAATTAATTCTAACTCATTTTCTTCAAAAGGTTGTTCAAAAAATTTTGACACATTAAACTCCTCAATTAGGCTTTTACAATCTTTGCTCTTTTCTGCGCAGTTAATTTGGCATTTTTGATATTGCGGCTGGTCTAGACGTGAAATCTCACATGCGAACGCAGGTCGACCATCACTTACGTCCTTTACGCGTTTAAAGCGCCTCCATTTCCGTGATCCTGCCCCCTACCAAATACGTTTGTCACTTCGTCTCTGTTGTTTCTGCGGGGTTCAAAATCCTGAGCCCTTGGATTTAAAGGATGCTGCTCTTGTCGCCTACTTCTCCCCCAGCCGCTTGAATCTCTGTTTCTCCCGAAACGTCGCGGTGACTGACGCCTAGAGTCTCTGTGATCTTGCGGGCTTCGTATGTATCTCACATTTGTAACTTGCGCATTATTCTGACGTTCGCAGTTTGCGTAGCCAAATGCGTTTTCCCGCGGAGGCTTCCTATGTGAATCGCGCTCGTCATAGTCGCGTCGCTGTCTTCTGTTTTGCTCTCGCGTAGATTCTAATGTCTGTATTTTCCCCAAAAACGCCAAGGCGTCCTGAGTCGTCTTTAAGTTCCCGCAAATCATGCTGTTTTGTGTCTCTGGCGGAAAATGGTTTATCATAGCACCGACTAAATCCTCCTCCGACATTGCTGGATTCAGCATTGATGCCATACCTGCATAGCGAATATAGTGCTCTGTGTAGGTCTCATTCTTATGTTTATCCCAGCGGTCTTGGTAAATGCTGCACCTTATTTGAGCTTGGCGCGTTTGTCCCCATAACAAGTTTGCGAACGCGGTCTTGAAATTTTCGTACAATTCAATAGTATCGTATACAGTCGCGAACCACTGTTTGGCAAAAGGGTCTTCGATGGCTCTTAAGCATAGTGGAAGTTTGAGTTCTTTGGGCGTTTTCTTAAGGGTAAAGTACTCGTCTAGTTCCCGTAAGAAATGAACGACTACCTGTTTAGCGCTGTCCTTAAATTTTGGTAAGCTAAGTTCATTTAGGTCAGCACAGTCATTAGGAACTGCCACAGATAACGCATTTACATTGTTGTTACAAGACATGTCAGGAACATTATTCACATTTCCATTACATGCAGATACATTACAGGTATTTACTACACTCATACTTGCTGCACAGCTGGTGTTGTCAATGTGGCTACTTGGTGAAGCAGTTGTGTTATTGTCGCCGTGACCTACATTCTCAACCCTGACAAGCGATGTGTGGTGTGGGTGTTGCAAACATCTGATTGAATTTGTGTAGTTATCCCTGCAGTGATCTTTGCCTCAATGCGGCTAACAGCTAAATTTGCCTTCTGAAATTCCGAAAAAGTATGTTGTTTCTCAGATTGTAAAGCGGCGGACATTGCCCTAATTTCATTTTCAATGCCTTCTACACTCCTGTCCAATCCTTCCTTTGTCTCTCCCAATTCCTGTCTAATACCTTCTATAGTTACATCAGCCTGTATCTTATGCTCATTTATCTCCTTGGTCAGTGCCTTTGATCTGTCATTTACCTCCCTTGTGTTCCTGTCTAATTCTTTCCTGGTGTTAGTGACATGCGCAGCTACTCTTTCATCCATACCAGTACACACATCGTCAATATTCTTACTTATTTTAGTAAGCTCAGTTTCAGTATTTTTCCATAATACACTTATTTCTTGTGACCTATTCTGAATTTCTGTTTGTAATCTTAGAGATAGCTCCTGCCTCACTTTCTCTTTATCTGATCTGAATTGGTTTGTTAAACTAGCAGCTAATTTTTCATTCTCCTTTCTCAGCTCCGACTTTAGATTCTCACAAACTGCATTTAACTTTAAATCTAGAGCTGCTGTTTGCAATTCTGTTTGTTTGCTTATCTCAGCCTGAATTGCCTGCTTAACACTAGCTAGGATATCTTGCAACTGAACAGCTGACATGGTTGTCTGTTGACTAGCACTGTCTACATCTTCGGCTGGTCTATCTTTTATGGCATCAACAACTGCGCTTACATGATCTGAGCTAACAATCTGGTTTGTCTCTTCACTGTCAGTAACTAACCTCTCGTCTATAATTGTCACAATCGAATCGTGTTGCTCAATGTCAGTTGTGGCGATACACCGACTACGGAGACATTTCTCTGCCATTTTCCTTTGTACCTATATGTTGCACTCCTGAACCCAGTAATTGTGCCACTTACTTTAATTTCACGATTGGAGTAGCCAACAGCGATAAACGGGATCTCCGACTGCCTGGATCCTCGATGGCTGCTTCCGTGCGTGCTGCTCCGGTGCTTGCCGCGTCGCTTGGTATTTTCGCAGTCTTCCCCTGTCTACACCGGCCTAGGATGCTGGCTTATCTTCTTCTTCGGTGCGATATTTGCTCTTTCGGCTGTTTTCTGTTGTATTCTTTCCTTTCTCACCGTAGGCCGTTCGATCGCCCCAGGTTGCAGGCGCCAAAATTCTTGCTGTAACCGACTAGCTGCTGTATAGTCAGCAGAAACACGAGCTCCACTCTAGGGAATCTACGGGGATGCTTCCAGGGGAATTTATACTCGTTCTTGCTATACCTTTCTTTATTTCCTTGTTAACCATACACTCAAATATAATTCACTATTTCTCTACTGAACTAGTTAGTCCAGAACAAAACCGACCATCTCGCCCCAAACTCAAGGACCAACTGCCCATCTCCTCTCAACCCAAAGACAAAAAAAAAAAACAAAGACTGAGTCCTCAAAAGAGGATAGAGCCCCTCAACTCCAGAACTCTGTTCCCCCATACCACTACTCCAGTTACAGCTAACGGACCTGTCACACATATATCTTACAGCTTTGGAAGTCATCTCTTCCCCCATTTCCTGTCCGTACGGTTACAACCTTTATCGCAATTTTATATGTTAAAAAAACCATTACGTTATTAAACTTATGATTTCGAATGGCTACTTAAAGCGATATTGCTTTTAAAAATGCCAGGTGACTTTGTGCAAGATAACAACGTTAATATTTCACTCAGTTGTACTGGGGCTGACAGCGTTAGGAAGTCACTCTGCGAAACGTGATAAAGAAGTGACATAACACCTACACAAGTCTTCATAAAAACCAAATGGGCTTTATATAAACCCACATGTAAGTATTTTCAATTTCACGTACATTTCCACTTATCCCCAATACAAATTATGAATACAATATGAATATCTCTACCTGAGAGATGGCATTATAGCATACACAAGAACATAAACAAGAAGAGAAAGAAGTGTTCCCCATCATACTCGTAATATACCTGAACAAACGTGGAATTTAAGACCCCACTCTTACTCGAGTATTCCGCCTTCGATGAACCTGATCAAGGAGCGGCTGTGGCTGCAGACTTGATAATTGACAGGCTAAGGGTTAGCACAATAAGCCTAAGGCTGCGGTGCGTCCGGAGCTAATGCCGACGGGCCCATAGAAGAAGAAGAAGAACGTGGAATTTCGACTATATACAGTGTACAGTAAACAAAAAGGTACTTGGGACATGAGTGACAGGTATGAGCAGCTCATTAATTGTTCTGGCTTAAGTCTTGGCCACTCCTTGCTGAAAACATTTCTCATTTACTTAGCCGAGAACTGGAATCCAATCTGATCACATGGTGAAGACAACGCGAAGAGAGGACATGACTATTTGGACCAGGTTATTATTCCTGCTGCGCGCAGTTATAGCTCTTAGGATACAACACAACAAGCTACTCACATTCATCATGTAGTTAGTCTGGAATGCGAGAACTTGGAGACGATTAAAACCCGACATATTTGTCTGAAAAAAAAGAACTAATTTCCTCTCGTTAATACTGAACAAATACTATACTCAAATCCCAACAGCGATAAATTGGTGTAAATATCGGACAAGCATGGAAGGGTGTAATCTGCGGAACGACTCGTCGTATGAGAAAACTACCATTAAGTTGCATATTTGTGAGATATAAAAATATATAAATTTGGCCTCCTAATATGATGTAGACTGCCGATCCCAGTGGCCGTGCGGTCTAAGGCGTGGGTCTTTGGCCGCTCGCTTACTGGGATCGTGGGTTCGAATCCCGCCTAGGGCATGGATGTTTGTGTTGTGTTAGATGTATGGACGATAGCATGAAACATAAGGTGACATGCAGGACAAAAAGGACTTCAACAGTACAAATGGATCAAAGGGGAAAACCCAGGAATAAAAAAAAAAAAAAAATCCCACCGGGGGCATGGATGTTTGTGTTGTGTTGTAAAAAGACGGTTGTGGACCGTAAGAGACACGAAAGGACGAAAAAGGATTAATACAGAACAAAAATGGATCAAAGGGGAAAACCCAGGAATTAGTTAAAAAAAAAAAAAAATTCCCACCGGGGGCATGGATGTTTGTGTTGTGTTAGATGTATGGACGATAGCATGAAACATAAGGTGACATGCAGGACAAAAAGGACTTCAACAGTACAAATGGATCAAAGGGGAAAACCCAGGAATTAATTAAAAAAAATCCCACCGCGGGCATGGATGTCTGTCTCTTGTGAGTGTTGTGTGTTGTCAGGTAGAGGTCTCTGCGTCGAGCTGGTCCCTCGTCCAGAGGAGTCCTACCGACTGTGGTGTGTCTCAAATGTGTGTGATCATGAAACCTCGACGAAACGAGGAGGCCCAGGCCCACATAAGGCTGTCGAGCCATACAAAAAAAAAATGATGTAGACTATACGGTATTCGTCTTGTAACTGATTAGCACTCTCCAGTACAACGTTTCGACAGCCAAATCGGCCCCGATACTAAATCACAGACGAAAGGACACAACCTCCACATACGTAACTTTTGTCGAATTTCGTTTAGCGCAGGTAAAAAATATGTCCAACATGGTTGATAAAAAATTTACAACATAGTTAATTTTGTTCTTGGTATAAACTTTTAACAGTAATAATAACAAAACACAACATATTACGTTCATTTTGAACAAATAGTAATACTCTGAATTTAAGACGCAGGTTTTATCACATTTTCCGAACTGAAAATTAGGGTGCATCTTAAATTCGAAGTATTAATTTTCACTCTTCGAAAGTCTCGAAAACATAATTTTCCTCGAAGAACAAGTGGCCTTGCTAAAGCAATGGTAAATTTTACGGAAAGTGAAATGTTTGCTTGCAAAAAAAATTTTTATTGAAAATACCTTTTTAAACGTGGGGTGCATCTTAAATTACAGGGAGTCTTAAATTCGAATAATACGGTATTAAGTAAAAGACTACCATAAATGTTTTGGTCAGCATGGCGGCAGACAATTTGGCACGTGAGACCTATAAGGTGAAATTCGTTCTCAATGACCGGAAGAACCATAAATTTTCTAGAATTGTGACGTCATGCACACGCATAATTCTTGTCTATGGCTATAAAAGCCATATATGTACACCACACACACACACACACACACACACATATATATATATATATATATATATATATATATAAGATGCTTCATTAGAGAATAGCAAACGGCGATCTACGAAAATTCTGCAGACGCTGACGTATTTTTCAGTGTATTTTTCATGCAGAGTTTGGCAACAAACCTACAATATCAGACCAGAATATAATTAATCACAAAGGTAAACGCGGTCCATTCAAGTCACGAGAAAATCACGAAAGAAGTTTCACACCGCTTCCATCGAAAACAATTGCTTTCTTTCTCAGTTCCTCACAAACATGGGGTCAGAACACCGACCAAGTCCTTCTTCAGAAGTCAATACTCGAAGTTCTTCAGCTAGTCTATATATTCATCGCATTTTATGAAACCCGAAATTTCATTACCTTGTTCACATGAGCCTGCCACTTGTCCCTATCCTAAGCCAGATTAATCCAGTCCATGCCCTTCCATTCTTTTCTTTGAGATCACGTTAAATAATCTCCCATCTATGCCTATGTCTTCCACGTGGTCTCTTTCCTTCAGGCTGTCCAACCAAACAACCCAATATTCACTTTTCCACATTCCCACGCGACGTTACGTCCACCGACATATTAAATTTTACAAGTTCAGGAAGTCTTGCACAGCAACTGATCAGGATATGTGCATACAACTTTGAGACACCTGGCAACAGGATCGAGATGGACCTACCCTTTATTGTAATGCCTTCTGTCAGCTCTGATCAGGCACGCAACCAGAATTTTTCACTGAAGGGGCTGGGGGCTGACCCTGAATCTATATATACATATGTAAGTTTGATCTTAAAAAACTATATTATAAAAATCATATCATGTCATAAATCGGCATCCCCCCCCCCCCCGGGGTACGTGCCTAGCTCTGAAGCTGTCTATAAAGTCCATTTCTGAACGTCGGAGCGGTGAATCCCTTTACTTGAATCACGTGATCCGAAACAGACTGCTAATCCTTTGTACGAACACAAACTCTCTAAGGGCATTACGCTGCTTTAATTTAAATACTGCCTCAGGGAGCAAGAGACGAGACAGGACAGCGGTTGCATACGTCAGTATCCGTCAGTATCGTACAGACCAAAGGGGTAACTTTGCTAATAACATGGGGGAGGGGGCAAATTGGACCACGGGTATTAGAAACTTTAATTTACGAAGAAGTCAAGTTACAAAGATAGGGAAGTTTCTTTGAACGCAGTTTTTTTTTATTTTTTTTGTCTTTACACCAATCAAATAATCGTTCAGAAAATATTTCTACTTTTTATTTGCCCCTCTTCAACTCAGTAGCAAAAAAGACTATTTTTAGGTAAAACAAATATTGGAGGGGCGTTTGCCCCCCCCCCCCCCCCCCCCCCCCCGCCTCCCTCCAAGTTACGCCTATGGTACTGATGTTAAAGAAGTCAGTTTGTTCCTTTAAATAAGAATCTCTGCAGTTATAAACGCCAGGATTCCTTTCCAAAGAGGAATGTTGCGTAGTTTAACTTTAAAGCTTGGGATTTACCTAAATAATACAATACTTAAAAATTCATATATCACAGAAAACATTCTGCGTCTCCAATTCAAAGGCGAACCAATAAAACTTGTTCCAGAAAATAGACGTTATTATGTGAAACACACGGAACACACATTATACGGCGTGTTTCATAAATCCCTCCGGGATTTCGGAGGTCTGTAGCTCAGGAGCCAAATCACACACGGGGGATGACAGCATGTCAGTGAAAAGAGTACATATCCAAGTTTTGAACCTACCTTACAAATGTTCAATATGTGTTGATTTTTGGGGACTCCTGATAAACGATTCTCGTACGAGGTCCACAGTCCCAGGCGATGGTCCCGGCCTACCTGTTCGTTTTGCCACACACAAACAGCCAGTTTCCTCGAATTTTCTATACCAGTCTCTTACTGTTTTGTCCGTTGGTGGTTCTGTACGATACTTGGTTCGAAAACCACGTTGCACTGTTACAATTGACTGGGTTTTAGCAAATTGCAGGACACAAAAAGCTTTCTGTTCACCTGAAAACGCCATGTTTGCACACCACTGCCTCCTAGCGGAGAAACGGGTAACTACGCCATCGCATCTGTCACGAAAAAACTTTTACATTTCCTCTATCCGTTGGAATGCTTTTATCTCTTATATGTGGGTTTGCTACTGCACGGCCAAGCCTCTAAATCCCGGATGGACTTATGAAACACGCTGTATATACATGTGTGAGTGTGTGTTTTTTAATGTTAAAGTTGGAGGCAATACACAAACCACTGTGCTTTGAATATTAACATTTTTTTCTATTTTAAAGAAGAAATTCTATGGTTTAAAAAGTCAGTATTTATTTAGCTTAAAGACGAAGTATCGTAGTTAAGACTCTGTTCCATTTTTAAAGGAGAAGTTCTGTGAAGTTTCAAGAATTCCGTATTTTCATTCCTAAGTAATGACTGTGTTACGGATGGCTGGTCGGTCAGTCGACATTTAGTAGAACCTGGCAGTTTCCACTTTATTGTCGAAGTGACTAACCGACCTGGACCCGAATGGCAACCAGATTAACTACAAACGGCCCGGAGACACGACAAACAGCGTATCATCCTACACGTAACTATACTGCGAGTCAAGGCGTTCTTTCATTGCGGCTTATGAACTATCCACCCAAACTGAATCACATTTCAGGATTTCGTTCTCCTGGGATATGACGCTGTTTCAATGGGTAATCAGATCGCCACGTTTCGCGTCAATGCAATGCCCTTATCTTGAAAGGTCGATAGGGAATCCTCACCTACACCGCTGCGAGAACCTCGTATCTCATATTTTATGTCTTTACTTATTTGCGGCTTACTGAAAGATGCTGTCAGCATCTCGGACTTAAGGCATATAGCGTCGAATGTCATAAATGATGAAAAAAGATAAAGTTTTCCCTACCCACACCATGAAGGCATATGGGAGGTAAAGGTATATCTCCACTCATTCTTAACCTCGGCGCCAGATGCAGGTGAGTGATCAACATCATACCCCAGTACCCACTGGATGGACCCCAAGACCGGTCTCTTACCCCTGTCGGAATTCAAACCCCACACCGCCCGACCGTACCCTAGTCACTGTACTGACTGAGCTATCCCAGCGTGCAAGGTAGCGCTCGTGGCCTAACTGGTGACAGGTCATACTATCCCAGCTTCTGTATGGAAAGACTGAAAAAAATCACACAAAAAAAACCTGTTAGGATATATGGCGTTGCCGCCGAGATTCGAATCGGGTTCTTTCCGAACACAAATCAGAGGCGTTGGTACTTGAATCAAGCCGAGCCACAATTTTTTGGAGTCCTCAAGGTTAATAAGAACTCGTCAAGGGATCTTATCCTCAGCTGTTATATTACTACAATTAACCCTTTGGCCCGGGAGCTGGGCATTTAAGTTTTAGCGCATTCTTTATGTCAAACGTGAATATTTTTATGATACAAGAAATATAACATTTTGAAATACACGATATTTTGTGTAGAGAAAAAAACGGAAATTGTGCCGCATGTCTCAAAAAACTCAGTAGGTATATTTTTGACTAAATATATGAAATAGGGTCCTAGGGCGATTGTGATACTAGCGTCCTACACTGGAAGAAATTAACAACTGAATTACAATTCCCTAAAAAGCGAACCATATTCCTGAACAGCCTGTACTCTGTGTTCCTACGCCTGCTTCCTTTTTGTTGCATAATCTACTAACTTAATCAACCACTTCAGATTTTTTACGCAGCATCCAGCAGCTCCGTAATTACAACAATCAGATATACTACTCGATGGACTAAGTGAATTCCATCTTCACGTTCAAACTTTCTTGGCGTCGCTCTCACGCTGAATTGGATTTATCCTTGGTGTCGCTCTGGGGAATCAGGATGATACCTAACGTTCCCTCCTATATCTAATCAGCCAACAAAGTTCAGACAGCAAGCCCACACACTAGAAAGCTAGGTCTGAATTCCGGCTGGGACAGACATTTTTCCTTTTTATCATGACGACCCTGGGGCTCACCCAGTCTCCTGCACGTGTCAGAAACTCTTTACACCGGCGTTAAGACAGCCGGGAAAAAAAAGCTGACACGAGAAATATACTACTGTAATTAAAGTACTTTGTTCACATCGTAACATGTTACATTTATCCACTACGTTTTTAAACAGAGAAAACAACAGTCGAACTCAGCTGACCAATAAATTTACCGCCTTTTACAGAAACCAAAAGGTTCATTACAGTCACATGAGGTGGTATGTGGGGATCGATGGATCGATGTTTAGTCACCCTGAATTTTGTTCCATGGTGCGTTTGTCTACTTCGTATGATTCTCATAACAGCCATTATGCGTGATTTCAGGCTTCCGCCGCGGTGTACATGAGATCTGCGTTCTTCTGGGATTTTACGCCGTGCAGATTGGTAGTTTGTTACCGACGTTTCGGGACAACCGATGTCCCGAAAAGTCGGTAAAAAAAACTACTAATCTACGCTGCGTAAAATCCCAGAAGAACTCAGATCTCAACAGCCATTATTTCACTACTGCAAGTAGCATTAACCAGTTGGTCTTTGTAATGGACACGCAGTCTGAGATTTCAGGTTCTCACAGCGGTGTAGCTGATGATTCAATCTTCTGGGATGTTACGCCATGTCTATTGGTAAACAGTTACCGACGTTTCGAGGGATAGTAGTGTCTTCATCTTCGGCGTCAAGCAGGGTTAAGACACTCTTCTTGGCCTTCGTGACCCTGAAGACGAAGGCATAGGATTGTTCGAAACGTCGGTTCACTATTTACCACTCGACATGGTAACGTCCCAGAACACCTGAACTAATTCTTTTACATTATTTCAGTTTCGAATTTACAAGGCTTAAAGGTGCTTGTGTAACCTCATTAGTGGGTTTTAAGCGAGGGAGGAAGGAGAGAAGGAGGGAGGAGAGAGGGTGGCATCCGCAAGTAATTGTGCTGCTGTCTGAACAGCTCCAGTCTGTCACAAAAGCGAAAACTTTGGAAGTCTTCAACGGCACCACGCTTCATTGACCTCATACTTGACCTTACCAAATGTCTGCATCCAAGCTGACTTCTACGTTCCTGTCAGCAGTCGGTGCAATCTGCAGCCTATCGACATTAGGAGACACACGCGCCAGCCTATCACATAACGTATGGTTGCCGAACCAAATTATACAGTGTTATTTTATGATAAAATTGATGAGTATTTAATGTAATTTATGACCAGGTTTCGAAATATTTTAAGGCCATTTTATCGAAAACCATTCGCCGGACACATACTAAACCTCAAAGGTTGGTACCATTGCATGCGGTTTCGACGATGGTGGATGACATTTTAACTTAGAGACACTTTGGACTTCCCGCATAGCGTGTATTGAAATATAATACAATACGCTTCAGGGACTGGTTCAGTTCACGTCTTCAGGCTTACTTCTTCCAAAACAACAGTAAATACCACGTGGTATTTACTAATTCAATTTTAATCCGAGTTTAATTAGTGTCATTAACCACCATGTAATTACACATAGTGACGGTTATTTTGGAAGACGTAAACATGAAGATGGCTACCGAACCTGACTCCGAAACGTAGTGTGTTACATTTTAATACACACGATGGAAAAAGTCCAAAAAGTCTATGAGTTCCAATCTCAACAGTTGGTGTTTCAGAATCCCTTAACGATTATTTTAGGCTCGAAGTATGTCGGACTAGTTTGTAAAATACGATAAGAGATTCTTGGTTGTACGACTAACGCAAGGCTTGGTTCCTTGAACGCATTCAATAACAAACCGGTAGGCATTTTAGTATAAGAAAGAAAAAGGTTAATTCTTACAGCCGATTCATTTAAAACGACTGCGATAGTGGTTTATTACAGACCATTAAATGGGCCAATTATCATTAAACATCATACAATAAATTATGCAAAGGACGCACAACAAACTTCCTTATATCTGTTGCAAGTGTAACGCAAAATATTGTGGTACGCGGTGCCGTGTAATTTGGTAGACACCAATTTTTTTGTGTGGTGAAGGGCCCCGCAGCAGATACTACGGACGCACCGCAGCCTTGAGGATTATTGTTCAACCCTGTGATGAAGATGATTAGTTTTCTTTCATTTTTTCGTGTAATGGAGCACCGGTGAAATGAAACTGACAGGGGGAAACCGAAGTACCCGTCCCAGTACCACTACGTCCACCACAAGTCCCATATGGACTGACCCGGGATCGAACCTAGATAACAATGTTACGGAGCGATCTATTTACCAAACCATAACGCAGGAAATCCTAGAAGACTGTAATCTCACTATTCATCCTGAGGACGCAGAACCCCACATCCTCGAACTTCGTACCGTAAAATTACGTTTCGTCTCGTCCCAGGAACCGTTTGAACGATCCAGGTACCAGGAAATATAAACTGTGCAGCAAAGTTCTGCATGTGTGCACTGGATGTCGCTGCGATCTCCGTCAAATCTTATGACGGAAATGCGGGGTCTGGGCAATTGTGATCCATTGACAGTGGGCAGAAGTGGCAGGAGAGGCCAAGTAGCATGACTCAAGCAGTCAGATCTCTCACCAAGCACCAAAACCTCTCCAAACCAGTCTGATAATCAACAGCGCTGTAACAACTTCAGATATTTATCATCACCTAGAAACTTCACGTGACTCTAACGCTTTACAAATCCAGAAATTCCCTGTTCGAATCGCCGCCAGGTTACCAGTTATATTAATTGAGGTGCTTCCTGAATTTTCTCAGCTCCTGCAGGCGAATGCCGGGCGCCATTAACTGAAGGACGGCTTCAATAGGAGTGTCAGGAATTGCACTTCAGTTATACAGACAAAACGACTCCAGTCCACAACAGATAGCTGCCTAATGGACATCTTGCTTTTATCTCGTTGGCCTTGATCTTCACCGATATAAAAATATATTGTACGAGAATTTTTTAGAAGAGGGGCTAAACAGACAAGCTGGATCTATGAGTGAGAAAGTAGCCTGAGGCTGGAAGAAACACTCCGTAATAAGAAGTGTAAATGCTTGTAGTCATAGTCAAATATTATTACACATGAAATCCAGGAAGGTGGGTGTAGCATGTAGCACGCGCTGGACGAGAAATTCATACAAAATATTTGTCAGGACTGAAAAAACACATCTACTTTAAAGACGGCATAGATGAGTTATAACAAAAACTGCAGGAGGAGGAGGTTGGAGATGTTAACTGAATTATTCATGTGAGTCTGGATATGGAAGAGTCGGATGCTGTTCTGCAGATGGATGGGAGTTTCATCATGTCTCAAGAATTATCCGGCCCCATGCTGTTAGTTAATTATTGATGCAGGCCATTTTGTGCGCTCATAAAGTTGATAGAACTTTCAGCTTTTACTGCGTTGTGGTTTTCGTGATTTTTAACACGCTGAAAAGACATCAGACGTTATAACTTGATTTCTGTCTATCAAGTGACAGTGGGCAAAGTGCATATGTAACTATACCTGTGGCCACTAACTAGAACCACGTTCTTGAAAATGAATGGAAAGTTGAATAACTTGTATTAACTAGTCTCTATCCTCCAATACTTTGCGTACTATCTCACTGAGATTTGTGTTTAACCACCACAGACTTACTACCCAAATGCCAACCACAGTACTCTTTCTTTGCATTTGGCTAAACATTCGCTCAAAAAATGTTTCCAATATTAAATCATATGCTAATCAGACACATTTTACAACATACTACAATATTTTCTAATGTCATTTTCGGCCATGGTGTATCTCCATATAAAATTCCATGATTTTACGCCGGTGGTGATGCCTCTAGCGTCCCTTCAAATCGAGTAGGCCTATTCGCCCAGCCGCCATGTTGCTATTATTGACCACCAGAAATTAAGGAAGCACATTCATAGGTTGGCTCCGTGTCACAATATTTTCTTAATTATTGTCCAACGATGGTTTGAAATTTATTCGGACGGTATTCAAGACATAAGGGCACAATACCATAACTTCCTTTCCTTCATCAGGGATGCACAAATCCCTGGTGCCAAGTCGCCCAGGCGACTACATTTTGTATGGTGGCGCCTAATACTTATGGATCCTCATCACAAGAAACATGCTTCAGGCGCCTAAATTTTTGGAAAATTTGTGCACCCCTGCCTTATAAGATAACAGAAGCAAGCGAACAGCCACTCATTTCCCAATTATTTCTTCTAAATTGCGTACTACATTTTACATGCAAATTCCCCACAAGGTATTTATTTAAAATGTGATACAAACACTAATACGAGTAATGTACAAGGAAATGAGACTAAAAGCCAACATCAGAGAAATGCTATAATTTTGTAACGATACAAGCAGCCCGCGATATGGCTGCTTTGATTGTCACTATCAGAATGATTAGGGCCTTGTAACTAAAACTTTAATGGAGACATAACGCTCAAATTGAGAAATAAACTTTACACATAAAAATTAAACTCCTTCCGTGACACCGCAATAATGACAGTCCCAAATTGCCGGCTCTCAGCAAGCTGTGGGTAAAGTAAATGCAGCTCTGTCTGGCTCCCTACGCTCGCACGAACAGAACAGCCTGTCCTGTCCGCGCACCTGACCTTCTCTTCCACACGTATCACACATCCGTTTGTTCTGCACAGGTAAGTTTTATCGAAAGTGAATCATAGTTCCACAACATACATTGCACGCAAATATGGCGACACGACAAACGATAAGAGACGTGAATTCTGAAGTTACGATGGCTGTTCCTATGAAGATTACTGTCTTGTAGAATATGACGCCGTGTATTCCGGTAGCTAGTTACAAACTTTTCGGAGGAACCCACAATATTTTACATCGTGGGCCAGGCGCGCAGGAAGAATTTTTCATTAAGGGGTGGGGGTGTTGACCCTAAGGCTATATATAATTTAAGTTTAATTTCAAAAAACCATGTTATAAAAACCATGTCATAAATAATAACTGTAACATAACACTGATTCCAACTGCAATTATACACACATAAATAAACTACATGTTCCATGAATCACTCAATTTAAATCACAAGGTCTAATCTTCTTGTTTTTTAAGTCCATCTGAGATTTCCTAAGTTTATTTTCCAAACTTCCAATGTACTAGTCATTAACCGATTTCAGTGGCTGATTTCGGTTGAAGGGTAAATCTCGTAAAACGTTTGATATCATTGTGTCTACAAAATCTGTTTTTTTTTTTTTTTAATTTCAATTTGGGAGGGGTCTGCAGCACGGCAGCCCCCCCCCCCCCTTTGTGTGCGCGCCTGTTCTGGACTATGCCCGTTTATCACCCATAACACAGCAATTTAACCATAACATTACATTCTATCCTAGTGGATTGGATGATCAAAGTAACATAAAATGGTATTCTAACCTTGTGGATTGTCGAAGTAACCCCATGTTGGAAGGCCGACGGCAGCAGCACCAACTGCAAAACAGATGAAACCTAAACAGGCCACTGCAGACGAATATAAAGCCTTCTTGTTATTCTGATCGGCCATAACTGAAACCGCATGCTGAACACGATACAGAGGCACTCACAGAACACATCACACAGTACGGTAGCACTTCGCGGCACTACATAGACTCCATTGCACTCAGAATGTTCGTCTCAAGGTGAGGAACACGAAGTTGGTCGTTGGTCTTAACCACTAGGTAACACAACCAGTTTATTTATGAAAAGAAATGACGTTTGACCGCGTGTAACACAAATCGTCGTCATGCACAATTTGTAACGTTATCCGTCAAATGGGGCGGGGAAATCACTTCTGCTCTCACCAATAACGCATAGTGAAACGTTTAATGAATTATTTATGGTGCCCTTCTCATCAAACAACAGGCAATAACAGTAAGGGCTGACTTTCATTTTGATTAATGAAATATTATATGTTTATCTTCAAATGTTAAATGTTTCCCCAATTTACTTTCGCTAACTTCACACGTTATGAAATATTACATACCAATCTGCATTACAATTAATCTGCTGTAGTTCATTTAAAATTTAAGACATTTATAGTTTTTACTGTGCCGTTTTCATGGGTTCCTCCCATCCGAAACTTTCATTTCTCACTGCCTCTATAGCTGTTGAATTTAAACGATTAGACATGTTGGAAATGTTAGGGAGAAAGAAATAAATAATAAATAAAGAAGAGCGAAGTTGGTGTGCGCATGAGCATAAATGTGCAGCACACAAGTTAATGGAGAACAATACTGCACTGTTACCAAACGTAAAAATAATTTGCTTCTCGGACCACAGGTCACTTGGAAATCTTCATTCATAAACACGGCGTCTGATCACTTCAGGTTTCGTAACACACAAAAACGTTCAAGCCGTAGATATCTTCGCCTGTGCCACATAGCTCACACAATTCACTCGTAATCACTAGTACTACTTGTTACAAAAAATAATGAACCAACATTCTAAATACGTTAACACTTTAATTGCTGTGTATAGTGATGTAAAAAAAGCATGATCCAACGGGTCGGCCGCTCTGAGGTAAGTTCACGCTTGCTGCTCCGATCAGTGATGTTTCGCTATTTTTGTCAGTTCCTCCCTGCGCTTGTGACATACGTAAGTCATACGTCACCACCACTGGAAAAACATGCTTCAGTTTTATGATTGTCAGAACGTGCTGAGCACGCAGCGACACCAAGAGTAAGCGACGTGACGTACCAAAAACATGTAAAACACGTAAACAAACATATGTTCACACAAACCGGACACAAGTGGCAGCAACGCTCCGCCATGCGATAATCGCTGTCTTTACGATTAGTATTTCACTCCACATGCAAAAGTCTCGTAGTGATCTGGCAAGCAACGAGAAAACAAAGTTTTGAAACCACCTTGCATGACGTGTTGGAGGGGTGGGGAAGTCAGACGTAGTAGAAGGGGTAAGGGGAATATAACTATGTTGAGTTATATCGAGTCCCTAGTGGGTATAGGATGCTTCACAACAAATGACAAAATGGACGAAAGTAATTACCGTTGTATGACTATTATCCGTTTCTCTTTATGTAGCAGTTATCTATTTACTTCTTGTTACATTAATTTTAATATTATTTCATCCATTTGTAGTATTCCTTACTTAAATCAAAAGCACGTTGATTATTTTTGGCTAATTAATTAGTTGAATCTCTCGTTTAAGGGATTTAACATGCTCTGCATCCAATCACATAACTTCCACTCTTTAATTTATTTGTCTTAATATATTTCGTTGGTTGCTATACGATTATTTAATTAATAACTTGTACAATAATCTGTCGATCCATGTCTTACCCGTACATACTTAAACAGGCGCCACAGATCAAGCACGTGTATTTTCCATTTATTAATTTTCAATTTAAATGTCATTTGTCAATCAATGTGCTGTATATTTGTCACTTTATCAATCAAGTAATTAGTTTACCAGTAAGTCAAGATAAGCCTGTTCGTTAAGTGCATTTATTCTCCATTATTTCATACATCCATTGCAGTATAACTTATAAGAAGAATAAGCAGCCATACTCGTTCACAGTGACCAGGCTATGGGCTGACCAGAGAATAGGGGTTCGACGCAAACATTCATCTATTACTGCCAGAGAAATCTTCTCACCGTGGCCATATTTATTTTGTTGTTGTTGTTGTTATTGTTGTTGTTGGGTGCACTTTGCTTCGAAGTGCGTACAGAAAATATAAAAAGTAGTAATTAAGATGCCAGAATGCCACCAGCATTAAATGTAAAATCACATATAACTGCTTTGTTGTTCTGTTACTCGCTACATTCGAACCTGGCGGCAATGTGGGCTCTAAACAGAGCCAACGTTCATGTTGCTACGCATTTCTCGTGGCTAAAAGTTGTGGTCTGTTTCCTTTCACATTTCTATTGTTTGTTTGTTACTTTTTTCTGTCTTGTTCTTTTTATACGTTAAAGCTACTCGTTTTATTAGTCATTCTTTTTAATTGCAATATTGGCAATAATATACCAGGTTGACTCCCATAATGAAATTAGTATATATTAAAAGCTGAAATAGACGCAACAGAATACTTACATTGGTGCAGTTAAGAACAGACATACTTATTGGTCTTGAGGACAAAATGACTGGTCCTACGAACACAAACTGAAAGGCAAGATGTGATGTAATCTCAAACATTACATGGGCCACGAATTTCGTAAATACGTTCTGCGAAACTTCTATGTTCAGTGAGGATTTCCCCAGGCGTGTTATGAATTCCTTTGTTCTGTAACCTAACCACAATCTTACGATTAAATAATATGTAAAATTTTCCTGCCAGCGATTAGCCCAGACATATTACGAGAGTGCCGTGTACAGGCGGTCCTCGATATAAACCATTAAATTAATGATGTGTAGGGAAATCATCTCCGTTTGTCAAGAAGGCCACGTGACACAAGAAACACGCACTGAGAATGAATATATACTTTTATTAATGTTAGGCCGTGCCATGTCTCAGGCGGTTAGTCCCCGGCCTCTCGCCGCTCCCGGGTCAGTCCATGTGGGATTTGTGGTGGAGAAAGTGGCACTGGGACAGGTTTTTCCCCGAGTACGTCGGTTTTTCCCTGTCAATTTCATTACACCGGTGCTCCATTACACCGTAAAATGGAAAAGGAAATGCTCATCTTCATCACAGGGTTACACAATAAGCTTCAAGGCTGCTGTGCGTCCGTAGCATCTGCTGCGGGGGCCTTTCACCCAAAAAAAAGTTAAACTTGGTTAAGGCACTGCGCTACAATCCTGAAGGTCGCGGGTTCGATTCCCGATTGTGTCATTGGAATTTTTCATTGACATAATCCTTTCGGTCTCACTATGGCCCTGGGGTCGACTCAGCCTCTAAGAGAAATGAGTGTCAGGAATATTTCCTGTGGGGTAAAGGCGACAGGTGCGTAGGGCATACAACCTAACCAACTTCATGTGCCGATTGTCTAGAAAACTGGGAGCCTCAACCTCCTGGAACCCTAAGGGCCTGTCCAGGCCTCTAATGTGGGTACATACGGTAACTACTAAACTTTGAAGGGTTAAAACATTAATACCAGGAACGACTGGCCAAATTCTGAGGCCTATGGGATGTATTTAGGAGGTCCCTTTCCCCATCAGTTAAACTAAATTGCGTTAGACCTCCACGGTCTAATGTGCGACGTGTCTTAACACAGGATATCCCGTTTTGTGTCGCAAATTAAACTATTTGAATTTGCGACACATCTTTGAACTCAACATTGCCTTTAAAAGTATTGGCGTAATATTACCAAGATGGGAAACGTTCATATAGCCTAACATTAAGGCGCTTCGGAATCTTCACATCCTGTACCGTTCTGCGAATGTCAAACATTTGACTTCCTGGGCTCCCACTTTTTGGTATTTTTCACAATGTTAGGTTTTAAACAATGTCATTACTATTAATAGGGCCTATTATTATTATTATTACTGTTATACGTTACTATAGTTCTTTTAATAACCTATTATTTTGGCCTAATTTTCCTCGGTAATTTTGTCGATGTTAAATTTAAATTTGTTTGTCATGGCCTCAAAGTTTCGCCCATTTGAATCTAATATATATATATATATATATATATATATATATATATATAATCTATGTACATATCAAGTTTACTATTATTATTATTATTATTATTATTATTATTATTGCATTTTCGTTATTTTCCTAACTTAAACAAAATGCACATCGTACAACATAGAAAGTCATTAAATGCAAAATAAAACGACGCAAAATACAAAGAACGCGCCATTGCATTATTGCATCACACTACAACAAAATATATATCCGTGGCGCCATACTATATAATTATAATCAAACATCAAGCAATGTATATTAGATATTATGACTACTTGTACTTTTGATTTAATTACCTGGCATGCAAATCGCAGCCCTGTGTCGCCATATTGTATTCAGAACGTCAAATTTATTTCTTGAACTTATCTCATAAACGAGATATTAACATGAATCTACGAAAGTCTTCATGTAAAGTGTCTATTATTTCTGTCCGATTTTAACCAAACTTGAATTTAGCCGACACATTTTAATAGAATCCCAAATATAAAATTTCTCGAAAATCCGACCGGTGGCAAACGGGTCGTTCTATGCGGACGGGCAGGTAGACAGACGGACATGACAAAGCTTTAGTCGCTTTTTGCAATTGCTTTGCGAAAGCACTTACTGAAATAAAGAAACTCTGGTAAATGTTGGCGCAGCAAAAGAAATTAATTATGTACGGTAACAGGAATCTATCAAAGCATTCCTTGTAGAGGGCACAGGAAGCGCTCTTCCGTTTATTTGTGCCAAAGTGCTGTGCCCCTACTCGATGTGGCTGTTTTATTTTATGTCCTTTCCTAGCCCTGCCCACCAATGTTTCGAAAGATGTAGCTACTAGTAAACAGCTGCAGCGTGGATAGAGTCTACAGAGTCTACACTGAGGGCCGGACGACAGACGAAATGAAATATGCTCCGATTGCTGACGTGGCAATGAAATATTTACCTTTCCTAAAGCTTCTGGAGCCGATCCCAGTCGCCGTGAGGTCTAAGGCGTGGGTCTGCGGTTGCTCGCTTACTGGGATGTGGGTTCGAATCCCGCCTAGGGCATGGATATCTGTCTCTTGTGAGTGTTGTGTGTTGTCAGGTAGAGGTCTCTGCGACGAGCTGGTCACTCGTCCAGAAGAGTCCTACCGACTGTAGTGTGTCTAAAAATTGTGTGATCGTGAAGCCTCGAAAAAAGAGGCGGCCTAGGCCCCCAAGGGGCTGTCGAGCAATTGAGGGGGGGTGGAAGCTACGTGCTGGACGGTTTGGGGTTCGGACCCCGGTGGGATGGAGATTTTCCACACCCGTCCAGGCCGGCCCTGGGGCCCATCCCGCCTCCTGTACAATGGGTACCGGCCGTGCCTTGACCACCCACACACTTCTACTGTCGAGGTTATAAAACCGGTAGAGCTATACCTCTATACCCGCTCTGTGACTTCATGACATGTTATAGGGAGAATTTTAAAGCGTGCAGAACGACTCTGGAGTCTACCTAGCCTAGTAATCAATGGATGCCAGGCGCTCTTTACCAGGAGGTAAAGCGCCCGGCGCGGGAAGCTTACCATTTACCTACATCTGGTGCCGAGGTTAATAATGCATACGCCTTTATTCTTTTGGGCTTTTCGTGCAAGATCTCAAAATTTATTTGGAAAGTTTTACCGGTGGTATTGGCTGCAGGAATAAACTGCAGAAAATATTCCGTTTACATTTACTTATATGTTATAAACAATTTTGTACATCAACTAATTCCATGCCTGCAAATCAAATTTTCTTTTATCTTTTGAGCTTCATGCACAAAAGACCTTGCATTTTCCTTTACCAAACTCTAAAACACATAATTTTGCACCGTACAGCTAAAGTAATTGCACCTACCTTCCTTATTAAAACAGCATGCTGTGTATCTCGTCATTGAGGACTTACTGAAAAAAAAAAACTTCACCATTAATTCTGTTTGTTCTAGAAAGTTGTCACTGATTTCACGATAATGTTATCTTTACCGCAGAAGGCAATGTACCTCTAAGCTACGTAACTTACGCATAAAATAACACTACAAAACACTGATTATATACGTTGTTTCATTTGGTATCTGAGAAAGACTGGATAGCGTAGACATAGTTTTTAGGTGAAACTCAGTCTCCAGTTTACTACGCATCTCATGTGGTCAGAGTACCCTCATGAGATTCCGATGTCTTGTGAACGTAGGCCTACCGTCATGAGTGACGGAGCCCGATGCCTCAGTCGGTATTGTAACTACTCTGCAAACTGACGACACTGTAACTGTGGCTGGATTCCCAGAAGGAAAGGAGATTTTTCACCACCATATCCACACCGGCTTTGTTACTCACGAGAATTCTACCCAGTGACAATTGGTGACTCTTTCCCACCGGGATTAACGAAAAATGCGTGAGCTAAACTCTAAGTCCATCTAGTGCAGATATTGAGAAAGACCGGTGATATACTACATCCACAGGCTCATATTGGGCTGTAGCATTGGCTCACCCGGGGGGGGGGGGGGGGGGGAGTGGGGGAGCTGCCGGGCTGCAGCCCCTCCCCAAAACTAAATTTAAAAAATCACAGATTTTTCAGACGCGATGATATCAAAGGTTTTACGTGATTTACGCTTCAGCCTAAATCAGCCACTGAAATCGGCGGATGACTGGTACAGTGGAATAATGAAAAATACAATAAAATATTAAGAATATGTGGATTTTGTTTTCTTTTCACTTAGTTTTAATTTTCCCTGTAACGTAACTAGATGTCCGCTCGGAGATTGTGATATCATAACATAGTTTTTAAAATCAAAAATAAATTACGCATAGCTCTCAGGGCCAGCCCCCTCCCCCCCAGAGAAAAATTATTGGTGAGCCTATGGGTTGTAGTGACAAGTTATGTTACCTTTATCCTTTCACATTCACAGGCTAATATTTTTTATACTGCTGATTCTGAGACGGGTTGAAGAACGCACAGCACTAACAACAAAAACAATAATAATAATAATAATAATAATAATAATCACAGTCATTATCTCAACGGTACAAAGGTATGTTGCCAGTTGCAACAGGAACATTTTCCTGGCGATTAACTGACCAATCAGCTATCGCCTTCCTTTGTGGGTTTCACTAGTACCCACAACGACGGGACAGAACACTTTAGACTGACTTCAAACCCTCATTTAACCACCACCAATACAATCACTAGTGCCGGTTACAACGTGGATCCCCAGATTTGTTTAATTCTCTAAACACAACTGTTGCCGGTCGTGGTGGGTCTTCTTCTGCCACCCTGCTTTTCCTGCTCCCCCTCTTGTCTCCAACCTCACTCCCTTTTCTTATTTCCCTCTGTCCCTCTACCCATATCGTAGAGCGAAACGAGAAGGTCAAAGGGTCAGAGGGTCATTCCTCAGGCTGAGGTTGGACACACTGACCAAAATGTTTCCCCTTCCTCATGTAGAGGGGTGGGAAGTTTCGACTGGGGCTCGAACTCAATATTCGGCTACACAGCGTACAGTAATTGGCATTTTTTAATTCTGGTCACATCACGTGATCATTTAATGATCGAGTGATTTCCTGTGTATAAAAAATGTTGTAGCAAAGCGTAAGATCAGCATAATTAGTAGGCACACGTCATAAACATCTCCTAATTTCGACATTTTGTCATTATCTTATGACCAGCCTGAGACTGATCTAGTTTTCTTTCGAGAAGAATTATTTACTGGTTATCGGATTTTCAAACAAGTTCCGACTCCTCATGATCAGAAATCTTAACAGATTTTACGCTGTAGTTCGGTCACTGTCCTTTTATGTGAATTGTGATTTTAATTTAGACAGGATGTTTGTAATTAATCTGATTGTATTTTGTTCCTTCTCACTGCTTTTTCTTCCTTGGTCAAGCAATTTATCTGTTAACTGTGTATCTGCGAATTCTTGCATTCGAGTGTTCATATAGCAGCTGGTCCTCCATGTCAGTACATTAAATTTAATGGAATAACTAACTAACTAGCTAACTAACTAACTCCATGGAGCAGAGTCCATCTTGAGAAGCTAACAGGTCCTCAGCTAGTCAAGAAATCCCCCGCATTATTATGGAACCCAAAGTTTCATTACCGAATTCGCAAGAGCCCGCCACCTGTCCCTATCCTGAACCATATCAATCCAGTCCATGCCCCCCATCCCACTTCTAGAAGATCCATTTTAATATTATCCTCCCTTCTACGCCTGGGTCTTAATTGAAAGGAATTTTATTCTCAATATATTCAGGAACAGAGATCTCTGTTGACAACTTTTCTTTAACAATTGCATATATTATAATATATGCAATTGTTAAAGACAGCAATAATAATAATAATTATTATTATTATTGCTGTTTTTAGATGTTTCTTATATTATCTCTTTTCTACGTGTTTGTGTTTGTTGTTTGTTGTTTATTATTTACGTATTTTTCCCACGTTCCTGTGCTCTCTCTGTAATTGCCCTTATGGCTGTTGTGCCAGCACATTAATAATAAAGAATTTAATAAATACTATTACTCTTATTTTCATTACATTGATTACCTACACTTCAATCCTATGTGTCCGGCTATGGGTTGGACATCTAGGGCTTGATTTTCGAAAGGATCAAGGGTTTATCTCTTCTGTGCCGGTGATAATAAGACCAGAAAGTGAAATGGAATGCTCACACCTCTCAAGAAACGAGATCAGTGATGTAGATAAAAGGTTGGGGGCGCCCCCGCGACTAGGTAATTGCCCCCCCCCTTACAATTGTTAACGAAGTTACTCCAGATCTTTCAGAATACTGCCTTCTGTCAAAACAGCGAAATCCAATCTAAAAAAACACAAAATTTTAGCATTCTGTACGTTTGGGGGCCCCCTTGAACAATGCCCCCCCTCTCCACAACGCGCCACGAGTCTGAAAGGACATGAACCTCTTAAAGGTCTGGCGCTTAATTACGGGTCAAATTTACGTTACAGTGTTTTACTGCTGGGTATGCTATAGTGAATAGTTTATGGGCTGGACAATTCAGGGTTCGAATCTCGGTAGGCACAAGAGACTTATCTCTTCCCCAAAACGTTCAGACCATCTCTGTTGCCCGCCCAGCCTCCCATTCAGTGGATAGTGAGAGTTCCTTCCCCGCAGGTAAAGCGGCCGAGACGTGAAGCTGACCACTCAACTCCATCTGCAGTCTAGTTCTGGCAAATTCAAACTTGTGTGTGGGGGTGAAGAAGTGGGGAAATTTACAAGCAAAAGGGAGGCGTAGGGTGTGAGGCTGGTACCTGTTTTATGGCACGAGGTGTCTGAACAATACCTGTCCCAAATACATCGGCCGCTGGAACATTTCGAGTTGGCACAGTCATTGTAATGTAAGTGATAAATGTTTTTGCACAGAATAGTCGCTGAGTCCTACACCCTCGCCAGACGAGTACCCAACCCATGCAAACCCGCATTCCTTATACCTTCCAAGTCTCAATTTACCACAACTTATTATGAATGACTGGAGTTATACCTCTACTCCCCCAACATGCTTGCATAAGAATAGAGACAACCTTACCTTTATCTTTACAGTAAACACTTCACGTTACGGCGTAATTACCTTTGTGTTCATGCATATTGAAAGAAAACGTATGCCCCTTGCATTTACGCTAAACTAACATCAAAGGAACCATTACAGATGGTTGTTAGAACAGCCATGTTGTCATAGCATAACGAACAGCCTATACCTCCTTCTCCTATTCTCCCACCACTGCATCGCGACAGCCTACCTGGTCTAGCCTCGTGCCGGGTGCCCAACTATTTGAAAAGAAACAAGACACGACACTAACTACCATACCAAATTACTGCTGTTTGGTTTTGGGGTGTTTTACTTTCAATGTGAATGGTGCTTGTTATACCTCAGTGTTATTCTTATCATAATGTCAGTTATTTACTCAACAGCACAAGAAAGTGCACCTGTTGTTCCGTTTTATGTAGTTAGACATATTCGGTTGCTGTGTGACCCTAAACGAAAGCGTGGCTACGTAGCATTCACTGTCAGTGCAACTGAGACACCCACCTAGAGTAACAACGGTCTAACCTCACAGCAGAAAACCACGGCCGCTATACAGAGTGGCGCAAAGGTCACTTGACACTCGATGTTTCACAGAAAGGCCTTACATACGATAATATCGTGTTTGTCAGGCAGCATGTGAAGGCGTTCCGGTGAGACTCTCAGACACTGTGTCAGTTCCTAAGATTTCAGATAGTCAATCATGGAAGTATTGTGTTAGTAAAGTTCAGTTAACATGTTACCTCCAGTGTCAAGTGACTTTCGCGCCACTCTGTATAGTAACAATTTGACCTGCAAACAAGTTACTAGAAAAATTGTGTATAAATAAAAAAATAATCTTAATAAAGATGTATAATTACAAACTGTCAAATAAAAAACTGGGTATCGTCTCATCAAACACAGATATGTTATAGAGTTAGTACACATGTCAGAAATTTTGATAGAGTTCTACGTCTGGGACATATTAATAAAACCATACTTGGTCACGTGACAAAAACAAAAATAAAGTATGCAGCCAATAATAATATCTTAAAGCAGTAATATTAACAGGAATGTGTATATTTACGAATTATAATCAAATACACAGCCAACTGAAATAACGTAGCCATTTTGTTTTAGAAAAACTATATATATATATAGTTTTATTATAAATATATATATACAGTTTTGTGAAATTTCTTCAAATATTTGGAAAATCCTTGAATTTTTAAAGATGCGTCATACGCAATACAGAAAGTAAGCTGAAACTGGCATGGGATGTGTTAGAAAGTCTATTGAAAATCGCGCACTCAGTTGAAAAGAGCAGCAAACTTTACATTGTTTCCCATTATCATCGTTGCAAGTAAATATCAGAATATCCATGTATTCGTGATCCCTATCGAATGCGGTGACATCTGGTTAACGCCCTCATACCACTACTGAACTAGATTATATGTGTGGTACATTCAAATATTTCGTTATATCTAAAAAAAAATAGGGAACTCATAGGAGGTCAAAATATTGATGAGTGAACATAATTAGCTCTCCGCTCGCTTCAAAATTAAAGGACTTCTTTCCAGCTCTATAAACTAGCAAAATTATGCTTTACAGAGTCCGACTTATCAGAACATTCGTCGAACATAGAACAACAATCTCACGAAAAAGCAGCACAAATAGAATATTTACAGTTATTGCATGTGTAGTTCCAACGACGATAAGTGACGTCAGAATTTTTCCATACATCTCGTGTTTTCCCTAGAAGGTGTCATCTGCTACCAGCATGTCACAAGGCTTAACATTAAGCAAGGCTGTATCATATCAGCAACATAAACACTTAAATCAATTTATTTCGCATACTTTCGTTCTATTATAAAGTACGGAATAATTTTGGGGGGTAATTCCTCCAACAGTAAGAAGATATTCACCTTACAAAAGAAAATCATCAGAATTATGGTCGGTGCACAACCAAGAACTCCCTGCAGAAGTCTGTTTAAAAAATTAGAGATTTTACAAAGAAGACAGGCAATATACGTATAACGTAACATTGAGGCGCGTTCGTGTAACCGTTGTTGCCGTGGAAAAGCAAAAAGTATTACATATTCTGAGTGTGTGTCTGTAGCCTTAGTTATCCAGCATGCAAAGCGCATGCGCCTTATTCTCATCTGTGGCCTGTCTGGCTGTACCATATATTGTCACATTATCTCACAAACGGCACGATTTTCGGTGAAAGTTGTTGAACATAAAATGTGTGTTTTTATTTTATCTACAAATTTTGTCTGAAACATTTCTCATTCTAAGAAGAATTCAGCAAGATATTGTTATGAATGTACTATGTACTTACGTCTTCATGTAAAGTACCCGTTACTTTTGTCAGATTTGAAAGAAACTTGAATTTTTCTACATAATTTCGAAAAATCCTCAATTATAAAATTGTATGAAAATCCGTCTAGTGGGATTCGAGTTGTTCCATGCGGACGGACAGACAGACAGACAGACAGACATGACGAAGCAAATAGTCGCTTTTTGCATTTTGCGAACGCGCCTTAAAAACTGCAAGTGCCAAATTATCATCAGCGTCACTATAAACTTAAAAGCTGGGAGACCCCTCTTGGTACCTCATACTCGAAGTTGTGTCGCATAATGAGCTGTAAGCTATACTTACAGCGTCCATCTCCTCCCGTTCCCTACGATCTGTCCCTTCAGCAAACCTTCTGCCATTCCAAAGCCACATCCCTACATATTCAACAGGGTGGAATGTAGAAAGAGAAGGACCTATTACTGTGAAGACTGCTATAGTTGGTAGATGGTTAGTTTGAAGAGAAGCGCGGTGAGGCCTTAGAAATTCGTCTGCAATTAGCTGTTGACAAGGGAGTTGTTTTCGTACAAGTCGACGACTACCGAAACGTACTTCCTTTTTTTGAGCCTTGAAAATGCCTGCAAATTCAAACTGCTTTCCCAATTTCTGGGTTTTATTAACTAATGTCCTCTGGACCATCGTCATTTCGAAATATCGCGAGAGAATAATTACATAATCACATTTTCTTTACTTAAACATTTTCCCTGCAAGTAATCTAACTTCAGATTATTTATCAGGCTCCCCAATTACTGGTTTGTATTTATGAAAGGCATTTTACTCTTTCCATTTTCATCTCAAGAAATACTGTCTGGGGGTCATAATAGAAATTTCCTGGAATTCCAATCTGATAATTGAGGACACGAAATTTTAGACTTTTGCCGCGGTGTACTTGCGGTCTTCGCTCTTCTCGGATTTTGCAAGGCGAAGATTGGCAGTTGTTACCGACGTTTCGGGAAAGCGTCTCGGGTCCATCCTCAAGGGTTAAGATGCCCTAGCTGAGAATTATCTCTTTCTCTATATTTGCGCCTTATAAAGCATACCATATTCTTCAACTGAAGCGAAAGTTCTGACAAATCCAACAAAATTTCCAGCAAGAAACTTAAATTTTCAATGAATATTGAATACACAAATTATATCATTTTATTTTAGGTATTCCATGGAAAGTACCAGATTTCTGTAATTCGAAATAGCACCATAAATGTCATTTGCTTTGGCACCGCATTGCGCGGGCCCCCAATCAAAATAAGAAGGCTGTGGATCTCTGGACTCAGCCAGACTACACGAAAATTTCAACCATTAATATTAGCTGATTTGCCGAACATGACTGATAAAGTAAAGTAAATTTTATCCGAATCCGCCATAAATGCCCAGAGGCGGAGTAGAGTTACAGCACTACTCTTTCTTTAACCTCGGCGCTCGATAGGGGTGGGTAGTTAATACCACGTCCCGGCCACTTTGCCCACGGGAATGACCAGGTAGCCATTGTATATGAGATTGACTGGGCCCCAGGGCCGGTCTGGACGGATGCGAAAAATCTCGTTTCACCGGGATTTGATCCCCGGGCCGACCGGTCATTAGCGAATCGCTATACCGACTACGCTATCACGGCCCACACATAACCGATATTTGATTGTATTTCAATACAATACTTTTTACAACTGCTGTTCCAATTTTGTTCCCTAAATGATTTGCAATAACTGAAAACAATTTTGTGCACATAGAACAAACTCAAAGAGGAAACCATTTAGTTCTGTCAATTCGGCGTCACTGTCATGTGTATACATTGGGCGTTTCATTGTTTTTTTGTGTTTATGAAATTTTTTCTCAATCGCGCCATCCGGTTTGACCTTTTGCCTCATTCACCGCCTACACGCACTTCCGTGCCACAAAGCCCACGAGATGTAAGAAGAATGCCTCGAATTGTTAGGGGTCCGAAATAACTGACCTTCCTGCATGCACTGTATCATACATCGCTGGTTTTCATTATTCTGGGATACTGGGCTCTGTGTGCGAGAAAAGTTCAATAGACCGGCATTCCATAACTTTTCTTTCTTTGGGGTTGCCGTATTCGCCATGTTTACAGAATTACCTGCTGAATTTGAAGGATATTTGCATTCTTGAACATTTATTTTGTTATTTGCCACCTGCACGATTCCATCTACGTTTAGTTCTTCGTCTTTATGTTGAGGACTCTTTCTTGTTACGTATTTTAAGATATCCATTTTCATAAGAACGCTGTACATTAAATGGCTAAGAATGTTAATAAAATGGGAACTAAAACACCTCAGCAATTGACTACTGAACTTTGCTGCCTACCCACATGTTTGTGGATAACAGGAAAATTTAGTCCCATAGTGGCCAACAAAATGATAATATGAGGCATGTGCTTTTCTCTCTGCCCTACGGACGTTGCGGACCGTCTGTCATTGTGACGGCGCCTTTGCAGTCACAGCAAACGAAGAAAGGGGTCGAGAACTTTTGCTGCTTTGCAGTTTTGTCACTCCCATTACCACAATAAAAAAAATAAAAGCTCCCTGTAGTTACGTAGGGCGAAGCATATATTCCAAAGCCTCAGCAGTTGTATTTACAGCCACGCCCAATTTCTTCAAGACTGTCAGCAAGTTCCATGTTATAAATAATATGGACTAGCTAGGTGCTAGGTTTGTCTTCCTAGGAGGCTATGACGTCTATGCAGTCGACAGGGAGTCCATTACTGCTCGTTCCCTTTGTGACAGCTTTTGGAACATCAAACAGGCTCTGAAATTATGCAGATGGTTTTTACTGTGTTCATATCTACCGAGTACTTTATATCAAATTAATAAATAATTTTTCATTAAAAACACCCAAATTCTATCGAAATTTTTGTTTGTAGCCTGACATGCTTCGATTCTCCATGGAAATATCATAAGTAGAAATATCGCGTGGTGTGTTTTCAACGTTTCAAGGTAAATTACATAATTAACGAAATATTATCTGTATTTCTAGGTTAGATTTAATATATATGTCAAAATACATATATAAATATGCATTTCAATACGTATAACTTTATCAGTTTCAAATAACTTAACACTACCTTATTACGTCTTGCTTTCCAATATTTCTCTGTACTTATTCCTTACATAATGTCAAACCTTTAAAACCCTACTCAGATATGATGAACTCGGATTGTAATTTCCAGACGTCAGACACCAATCAGAGTTGCCAATAGCACAACTCAACACAATGATATGTATTGATAGAAGAACAACTCCACCTGCATGAAACACTATTTATCGAGCAATAAGCGGCAACACATACACCTGTTTAGCAAGGCCAATCATTAAGATGCATAGTACACCGTAAAGTCTGTTCAGCATCGCAAATGTGGAACTGAACCTGGAAGGAAAATACGATGGAAGAAACGAAACAAACGAAAATGAAGGACAAATAGGACAAATACATAAAGGAGAGGGATCGAAACAATAGTGAGAGAAGCAAATAAGGAATGGAATAAATGCATGAATGAAGAAGTAATTAGAGAAGGATGGAAGAAAAAACAGAAATAGTAAATAAGAAAGAGGCAAAAGAGGGTGGAAGAAATAAAGAATAATATAGAAACAAAAACAAGACAGAGAAGAAATACAATTTTTATTATCTCTCTTAGCGAAATAATTATATAGTTTCGAAGAGTGCTTAATACCAACATTCTACCTCTTGTACTGACTTAACTGTAGCTGTAATTACATTCTCCCATCCCCGTCACAGTTTTGGAAGTGGAACTATGCCACAAGAATGCTGTAGCATTTACACTGTACGTTCCCCTTCCGCGCTATAAGCTGTGCTAACCTGTAGGAGGACTTGCTCCATTGCGTGTTTAACTTAAAAGGTAAATTTATATCTGTTCACGACATGAAGGCATATAGGGGGTGTAGAGGTATAGTTCCACTCATTCTTAACGTCTACGTTAGAAGCAGGTGAGTGGCCAAATGTACGTACCTGCCGTTTTACCCGCAGAAAAGTACCCTGGGGCCTCAGAGACGATCTGAAGGTTCTGGAGTAGAAAAAAATGTCTTGCCTTTGCCGGGATTTTTTTCCTGTACCGTTTCTTTTCCTTTGATCCATTTTGTACCTTTATATCCTTCCGTCCTTCTTCATGTCACTTATGTTCCATACTACTGTCCTTATACAACAAACAACACAAACATCCATGCCCCCGGCGGGATTCGAACCCACAATCCCAGCAAGCGAACGGCCGCAAACCCACTTCGAACCCCGAATCGTCCATTCAGTAACATAGTCACTCCACCAACTACGTTACCCCTGCTTCCTGCATTTTTAACATCTTTAGCAATTTCTCTTTGAAGATTCAGAAAGAAATTCTACACAGCGAGGTTGGACTAAGAATTAAAGCAACATTTCACAGTGTTTAGCCGTCCTACTTCGTAGCCAAGGCGACGCCGATTATCAGGAGAAACGCTCGATTCACTTCACCTCTTTTCAAATACATAATTACATTGACATCTCTCAGTGCGTGTTATAAAACTTACGCATTTTGGTAAGTTGTGGTTAAAATAAAGAGAAATAAAATGATTCGTGTTTTGTGAAAATCTGAAACAGTTTAAGAGCATGTAAATGATTCATTATGTTATAAGACAGATGCTAACGCATGCAACATCCACACGTTCTATTTTCTTGTAAAGAATGGTCTGATATTAGACTGAGCGATTGCCCCAGGATTCAGACTGCTAGAAACAAGTTTCAGAGTCTGCCAGGTGCTCACGTGAGTGTGTATTCGAAATTCGAAAACTTGTTTAGCGTCGGTCCAACGGGTTACGGATCGGATTCGCATGGCAATGCCTTCTTGTTGTTTCTAGAGGTCGATGACATTTTGTTCCAAAGGCGGAGTGGAATATCAGACAGGTACTGTCATATCCTAATTAAAATAGGCACAAGCTACACGACTCATCACTTACTTACATCCAAACCTCTCTTCTGGTGATGGAACTGATTTTCTACTTTGTGGTGTATATTTAAAAAAAGGTTTACTCCCTTTTAGTCGCCAACACTACACTCAAACCCCGGAAAGAAGTCCCATTGATGGTAGGGATCACACGTCTCGAAGCTTTCCACTTTTTACCTCAAATCCTTTGATATGTATCTACCAGCCAAAAACGCTTGTCGATAGCGAAGTTTATCACCATTAACATTATGAAAAGAATGGACAAGTGGTGGGGGCATTAGGAGTTACGCGGAGGGGAAGTGTAACGTCATAAGGGTGATGGGGAGCCAGTCCACGTGGCTGCAATCCGTAGCTGCAGTGTAGGGACTTCACCGCGGTGAGCTCTTACTGGAGTAAGGCTACTCTTAGTTTCCACAGCATTCCTTCCTTTCAATTTGACGCTATCCATCCCGTTGTGTAAATAGACGTACATAGATATCGTTACGTATTTCGTTTAAAAAAATAATGATACATATAGGCTGTGTCACGCGGAATACGTAGTGTTATTTATGTAAATTCCTTTATTTTCTACACGCCTCAGTACATGTGGTTTCACACTCAGGCAGCAATTACAGAGGTCAATTGAATTACGTAGCGAAGATAGCCACTGACCCGTATCCAGAGCCACAGTTTTAAGAATGTGTAGAAACTTACAGCCATTTTCGCGTAAGTCTTTGACCCGATATTTTAACCAGTCATATTTACAAATGAATGTTTGAGGAGATTTCTACGAAATTTGAGGTAAAAATTGGTTTCTGGTTTACGACGACATGTAATCTAGGCAGCTAAATCGTTATCGACGTTTCGGAAGAATGTATTTCCTCCGTTTTACACTTCTTTTGTGAATACGGAGGCACCATCTTGCTCCGAAACTTCTCGTAATCGAGGAATTTTGCCTTTCTGCGAAACCTCGAGACCGCCTCTGGGTCTCACCCAGCCTTACATTCAATAGTACCATGGAGTTTAGTGTTTAAAGCGGCAGGGGCGTGAAGTTAACCGCTCACCTTCATCTAGTGCCGAGGTTAAGAATGAGTGGACCTTTACCTCTGTTTTTCCTCTATGCCTTCATGGCGTGAGACAAATTTACCATACATTTAAACACACAAATTCTTACCTTGCCGATCCCAGTGGCCGTGCGGTCTAAGGCGTGGGTCTACGGCCTTTCGCTTGTTGGGATTGCGGGCTCGAATCCCGACGGGATTAAAACCCGCGGGGGCATGCATGCCTTTCTCTCTTGTGAGTGTTGTGTGTTGTCACTTGAAGGTCTCTGCGTCGGGCTGATCACCTGTCCAGAGGAGTCCTACTAAGTGTGGTGTGTCTGAGTGTAATTGTAAAGCCTCGATAATGAGGAAGCCCCTGGCCCACATCGGGCTGTCGCGTCATGGAAAAAAAAATCATGCCTTTCTTCACAGAGAACGCAGTGTTTATCATTAGAAAGACCAATCGGTAAATTCTCTACAGGTATATAATAGGCTATTATTGTTAGAAACATGCCTAACACAAGAATGCGCTGTGTTGACGCAGTTCAAGTGATTATGTTTAGCTCTAGCGGTACACACAGTAAACACAGGACTTTAAAGGGTTAACATATTCAAGCCATGTAACACATATTTATCGAGGCTGTCCATTACTATAACTATATAGCTTCGATAAAATATGAGTGCCGATCCCAGTGGCCGCGCGGTCTAAGGCGTGGGTCTACGGCCGTTCGCTTACTGGGATTGTGGGTTCGAATCCCGCCTAGGACATGGATGTCTGTCTCTTGTGAGTGTTGTGTGTTGTCAGGTAGAGATCTCTGCGACGAACTGGTCCCTCGTCCAGAGGAGTCCTACCGAGTGTGTTGTGTCTAAAAAGTGTGTGATCGTGAAGCCTCGAAAAATGAGGCGGCCTAGGCCCCCAAGGGGCTGTCGAGCCATTGGGGAAAAAAATATATGAGTGAATGAGTATGGAGCATTGGTGGAATGATTGTGACAATAGAAATCTGAAGTATGTGGAAGGAACTTGTCTCAGTGCCAATTTGTCTACCACAGATGCCACGTAGAGTGACCTGGTACTGAACCCTGTTCTCCGCAGTGAGAGGCCGGTCTGTTTACATCATCTGCACCAATTGTGTGCAAAGGACGCATAAGAAATAGAAGATAAGATTCAAAGAATTGTGAGTACGATGTTCTGTCAATTCAGTTTCCCGTCGCTGTTCCGATCAGAGGTATTCTTGTATCTCTCCAATGCCAGATAACTGCGCCAGTCGAAATATGCAGCCCGTGCGCACGAACCCATTTTGCATATGTTTCGTTCGTAATGAAGACTAATTGAAGAAATTGGGTCATATCACGTATGCTTGTTCGGAATGGGAAAAGTCAGTGAATTGTAACATACGTACAAGAGATGGGCCTGTAACACTTCAGAAGGCCCCGTAAAGAAACTTGTCCTTCTGATTTCATAATGCATTTAATGAGAGTTTCTCAACTGAATATATAAGATTCTAATTGTGTTAAATTTACCAAGTGCCTATAAAAATTAATAAAATGTAACCTTAACATCAAAATCACACAATATTATTACATATTAATATTGCAAAAAATTTAATGTTCTCAGATTCTATTTCTTGCCCTCACTTCTTCCCCAAGGTCATGTAATTTCTTTGGCGCCTTTTTTAAATACAATCCACAATTTATTTCTCCAGATTATATCTAATTCTCAGACCTACAAGAAGTTTTAGAAAGTGTTATTGAATGATATTAACTAAGTACTTTATTAACAATCAAATCGACCAATTCAAGAAACATTCTGAAATTTAGGAATGGGTAAAAACAAGTACAGTAAAGTAAAGTAGAGGTATAGCTATACTCATTTTTAACCTCGGCGCTAGATGGAAGTTAATGGTCAAATTCACGCCCCTGGCATTTTACCTCCGGGAAAGAACCCGGAGACTTGTGGGCTCCGGGTTGGACAAGAGAAAAATCTCTTCTCTTGTCCGTACAGAAATTCCAATCACAGACCTTTCGGCCAGTATTTTATACAGTACGAATAATTGAGATTTGATTGCCTGCGTATCTGTTAGATATTTTAATTACAATTACGTTTAACAGACAGAAAATACAGACGATTTTATGAAAAAAAAATCTGATCTTGATCCCAAAAAATTCATTTTCGCCCAACTTCCTCTTAAAAATAGAAAAATATACGCACAAAACAAAAACCAACATGTAACGGTAATATGATTGAAAATATAAATGTTTTAATAATGCTTATTTCTATTCAAATACTTTGTCCTGCAAAACTCATCGATACATGTCCTTGCATATAAATATAGTCGAACCCGGTTATAACATCGGTTTGTACGACACCTCTTATATAACGTCAGATATTCTGTGATACCAATTAATTCCTCACTGATAACCATAATATTACACACTCGGTTATAACAACACTCGTTTATAACGACATAAAATATTCAGCCCCCTTCATATCGTTATAACCGAGTTCGGCTGTAAACGCCTTTTGTAGATTACGGTCTTGTGGTGTATGACGCCGTTTAACTTGAAAAATCTGTTTCGTTTCTACTTAGCACCTTATAGGCCTAGTCTGGAATGGCATCTTCCGCTAGTAGAACACCATGTCTGGAAAAAAAATAACTCCCAACTCTGAAGGTGACAAAATTGTTTTCTGTTTGAATAAAATAAATAGCTTATACTTTGCATGATTTTCCACTCAGTTTCACACAATTACGTGGTATGGGAGTGAACGGAGACATATGGAGCACTGTGATTAAATTACTGGCAGAAGACTGAAGGAGAAATCGTAACTTAAAACCGATCCAAGAACCCTCTAATCAACCAGCAAATAAATGAACAAGAAACAGGTAAAAGATATCACTAATCCATCAGAGAAGCAACCAAAACACTCATATGTATTCTGCAAGCAACTGATATGTACATATATATATATGAGATTAGGTGAGAGTTGAGGTTGTCACAGATTTGGTGAAGAAGATTACAGTGTTTTGAGATATGACGCCGTACTGATTGGTAATCAAGGCTGCATCATATCCCACAACACTGTAATTTTCATTCTAGGTATAAACTTACTACTTCACAAGCAGACTAGAAATATATCAACCAGTCAATATGCATCCAAAAATAATAAATCCACCAACCAATAACGAAAGAAGAAATATTTTGACCAGTACACAACCAAGGAAAAGAACACTTTATACGAAGAAAAAATATGAAACAAATAATAAATATATAAATAAGTCCATAAGCAACGAGGAAATAAATCATAAACTCAAAAAACAAACAATGAACAAAGCAACAAATCAAAAAGCAACCAAGGAAAAATTATTCAATCAACAAGCAACAAAGAAAGAAATCAACCAATCGATTAGCAATGATGGAATGTTCAACCAGTCAACAAGCAACTAAAAATAAATAAACATTTTATCAACCACCTAGTGGCACTGGGTCCGATTTTTTTATAGTACTTCGGTCTTTCCCTGTCAGTATCCTTCTACAAATGGTCCATAATCAGTCATTCATCTCTCATCCGACGTTATATAATCTTACCAATTCACGAGGTCCTTAGCTAACACACCTAAAAAAAAGCAACTGAGGTAAAACGGCCAGAGCCTGAATGCCGCCACTTAGTGCCAAGATTTGAATGCCTGGATCCATAACTCCACTTCCCACGTCTCCGTGTTGTGTTATTTAACCAAGGGAACAAGTCAACTTCTATCTTTTAGGGAAGATACTTATGGGACGGTAGCGGATAACATTACATATGGTAGAAGTATCCGAAAACAAAATTTAACTGAAATCCGTTGAGCAATTGAGGAGCTAGAAAATGTGAAAGTGGTCACGACATACCCTTCACGTCTTCACGTTGTGCAAAGAACGCATAAATATACGTAGCTGAAATACCGACTGCAGTGGCGTCACAGGTTTCAAGGCTGTTGACTTCAGTGCGAGGTCTGGTGACAATCCACTGCACATTGTTCGCTGGCCAGCTGACCCTGTCCACTCGTACTCTACGCGACCTCCTATTGACCTCTCCTCTTGACACTATCCCACACGTCTCAAACCTCCACATAACACTCAATCTGGGGTTTGTAAACTGTGGGTTTTTAACGTGTTGATGTTATTGCACGAAAAAACGAAAAACGTAATATTGATGTAATTTATTCTAATTTTACCGTGCATTTTTGAATATAAATACTGTTTTACACCAACCAAATGCACTATTTATGTAAGAATAATAAAAATATTCTATAAAATATCTAAAACCCCTACACGTGTTTCAGGTTATCGATATGCCATCCTCAGGGGGTGTCATAACTGCTTGTTTATAAAATACGTACACATATTGATTCTTTGTAAAGGAGTATAATCATAGCCATATCCCACTAGACTTCTTTTATCACTTTGTTACGCGAATAAATGCGTTCTTAGAAACAGGAAGTGCTTCTAAGGACGCAATATGTGTACGTATTTTATAAACAAGCAGTTATGACTCCCCCTGAGGATGGCTTATCGATAAGCTTAAACACGTGTAGGGGTTTTAGATATTGTATAGAATATTTTATTATTCTTACATAAATAGTGCATTTGGTTGGTGTAAAACAGTATTTAGTAATATTGATGTATTTGGTGGTTTGTAATGATCATGTTTTATTTACAATGTTCATATCTGCATGACGGTGTTAGGTTATTAAACATAAAATGACCCTAATTATTTCTATCCGTCTTTCTCACAAGTAAATTTACATAACTTTTACTAAATTTGTTATTAATAATTCAAATTTTGCATCAATTATTTTATAGTAATTCTTTCCGTGGAAGTAGGCAATATATTTATGATAACCTGTTAAATAAGAATTTCTTGTCTTTTGAGTTTCTGATATCTAATAGTCCCTGTTTGTACTTTAACATATAAATCATATTACAATCACAATTTATGAATGCATCTAACATTTAAAACAAACCTTCATTTTCCTAGGTCTACACATTTATTAATTATCGCAGTTAAACTGAGAACAAAGTACGGAATTCATGTGGTGTCCATATTTCTGTTGTGTATCATACAGCATATTACACTGATAATAATATAATACAGTCAAACTTGCTTATAACGTCATGAAAGGGACTAAATATTTTGTGTCGTTATAAACGAGTGTTGTTATAACCGAGGAGTACAATGTTATGGTTAACAGTGAGGAATTAATTGGTACCACAGAGTATCTGACGTTATAGACGGAGTGTGGCATAAACCGATGTCGTTATAACCGGGTTCTTCTGTAATTTATAAAATATATTGCACATAATTTTAGAATTCGTGTCGCGTGGCGCTACTGGTAGTCCCATCTAGAATTTTTGCATAGTCGCCATATTGGTAGCTATTACTTATGACAGAATAGTAAAAGAGACAAAAGTAAGGTGACATCCAATGGCACAATATTTATACCAGATTTTTTTAAAATCTATCAGTTCAAAAGCAATTAGAAGGAAAAGACAGGTGCCTTCAGCACCTAAGCTTATGTTTCCTCACTAAAAGGCACCCGGGCTAAAATTGCATACAGCTTCATACAAATCGTAAAAAGAAGTTGCGATCTGGATTGAACCGGCTAATGTAAAGTTGGGCCTTTGAGGTGACAGACACTGAACTTCAAGGCCCCTTTAAACTAGCGTAGCTGTAAAACGCAAGAATTTGTACTGGGGAGATATCTGGTTTAAAGTTCGGCCTTGTCTTTGTCTGTCCTTACTGAGGTTTATTATGGTTTTCCTCAGGAATTTGAGTCAAGCGCTATGATAGTACGTATATTAGACCATGACTGCGTCACTCCAAACCTTGTTCAATTCATCATTGTTCTATAATTCGGATTTAGGGATCAGGAGTGGCAAGCTAGACGAAATTCGGCAGCCGCGATTTAGGGGCATCTTAGGCAGGAGACACGCATTAATGGAACAAAGCATCTTCTCCTTATTTGATGGCTTCTTATATCTGTTCATCCAACTACAAAAGGTTAGGTTCAGCTCCTGAGACTACTTTCATTCAGAAATCTTAAAACGCGTTCAAGTTCAGCGTCATGTTCAGGTAAACATCCGATATTGCAAAATCAGTCGAAATCCGTCCAAACACAACTAATTTCAGTTTATTATGCAGAGCTACATGTTTCGACCTATTCAAGGTCATTCTCGGTTGAAATTGTGGATGAACCTGAAGAGGGACTTTGAATAGGTCGAAACATGTGTTATGCTTGATAAAATGAAATTATTTGTAGTTGGACGGATTTCACTGATTTCTGTATTAACAAACAAGGGGATGGAATCTTTAAATTACCTGCTATACTTTACAGAAACGTGGCGATCCACAAACGTCTCGCAAACCGAAGTGTGGTTATCCGTACAGATATTCTTCAATTATACAATTCGTGAATAAAGTATAACCTAACGACTGTAGGCGACGTGGAACGTAAAATATGCTGATTAAATTCGGGAAGAAAGCCAATTTATCCAGTACGTGTTTGATACAAAGTAATTGAGCACAAATTCTTTCGACACCCTGCAGTACTGACTGCGCCTGTCCTGCTCCCTTCTTCAAAGAGCTGATGTAGACCAGGCATTTCCCCGACGGGTAATGAACAGAAACTGCGTGACATGACAGTGGGGAATGGCCCTCTTTCTTGAACGACCCAGTTAAACATGCGGTTATCACTGCTGCCTAATCTAAAATGATGGATGGACTAGTGGTGTAGGTCCATATGATGCGGTTATCACTGCTGCCTAATCTAAAGATGATGACTAGTGGTGTAGGTCCATACGATGCGGTTATCACTGCTGCCTAATCTAAAGATGATGGTGGACTAGTGGTGTAGGTCCATAAGATGCGGTTATCACTGCTGCCTAATCTAAAGATGGTGGACTAGTGGTGTAGGTCCATACGATGCGGTTATCACTGCTGCCTAATCTAAAGACGGTAGACTAGTGGTGTAGGTCCATACGATGCGGTCACCACTGCTGCCTAATCTAAATATGGTAGACTAGCGGTGTAGGTCCGTACGATGCGGTTATCACTGCTGCCTAATCTAAAGATGGTGGACTGGTGGTGTAGGTCCATATGATGCTGTTATCACTGCTGCCTAATCTAAAGAATAGTGGTGGAGGTCCATAGGATGCGGTTATCACTGGTTATTTTGGTTAAAATCAGGATGTACAGTTCCATAGGCTCAGCTCAAGCTATTCTTCCCGAGTAAAGTATGCAATGCTGCCTTTATTCCCGACAGAACAACACTTCTCTTTAAATTGCTTTGGAAATACCCTGTTTCATTTTTCTAACATGTACTTTTTTATTTGACTTTAAGTTCACATTGCTTATTTACAAAGTGAATAATTTTCTTGAAACACACATTTCTTAATACGTCATAATTCAACTCTGTATCGTGCTTCAAGCTCTTTTTTTAAGGATTCTATTCAATAACAGACTCACAATATATTAACCATATTCACAGAAACACAGCGCACACTTACAAGGGACTGATTGAAATAACATCTTGACTCGAAAAAGGAAGCCAACTGCGACGATTCCAGCGTTTCTTCGGCTGGTAACAAGAAACAGAAGCACCTGGATACAAAGTACCGAGAATCCTGGCGACGGTTTGTTTTATTTTAAACTCCGATAAAAGTAACTCTCACAAATTCAAGGATGGAACCTCTTCATATTATCAAACGTTTAATACGTAATTTTATTTTCCCTGCTCTCGTCCCCAAGTAGCAGATGCAGGGTGACGCGAAACCGTCACAGTATTTATAATTGAAAGACATAATTCCGGTGAAGATATCCCATAGAACTGTACCAAAGAAAGGCTGAAGTTAGATATATTGAGAATTTGTGTACAGGGCATACACAAAAGAATGGTGCGGTTGTGGTTGTTACCCCAACTGAATACCAATTATGACGATTACATTCTACAACTGGACGGAGCTCCCCCTCATTTTCACAGGAATGTACGAGTGCTTCTCAATCGTGTTCTTCCACAGCGCTGGATCGGACGTGCTGCTGCAAATGGAGACAAGAACCTTCTCCCTTGGCCACCCCTTTCGCCAGATCTTACACCGTGCGATTTCTTTCTTTGGGGTTCGTTAAGACAGCGTTTATGTACCACCATTGCCCACGTCCATCCATGAAATTCGTGATCGGATAACGCATGCACTGCAGGCCATTACAGCGGACATGCTACACCGGGTCTGGGATGAGTTTGATTACCGTGTGGATGTGTGTCGTGTGACCCAGGGTGCACACATTGAAGGACTGTAATTACCAAATGAGAAACTTGGACAATTGCCGCCGCTGATCGGTGTATGTTGTGCCCATGTAAGGTGAGAAATAAATTTTTTATTCACTTTTGAAACCGCACCATTCTTTTGTGTATGCCCTGTATATTGATATAAGTATTGCGACATTTGAATTGAGCAAAACAGAAAACTTGCTTTTAAGTACAATTTATTTACGTCTCTCTTACCACTGGCTTTTGGCGGAACACATAGAGGACACTTGCATTTCCCTTAGTAAAATGACAGCTATTAGCTTATAGCAAGTATAGATAAAATACTTGGCTTAAAGTATACAATATTAAAACTTATAAAATTGCTTCATATAAAAATAAATCTTGTTACGGCGAAAAGGATCACTAATATAATATAAATTGATAAAGAATTTTACTTCGATAAAATGAGGAATACACAAAGTGAAGTTGTGCCACTCTGCGGCATGAAGGCATAAGAGGTGTAGGTGTATAGCTCCACTCATTCCTAACGTCGGCGCTAAATGAAGGTGATTGGTCAACTATACATCCCTGCCACTTTACCCCTCGATACCCAATGTAAATGAGTCTGGGTGGGCCCCGGAGCCATTCTGAAAGTTTTGGACGACAAAAGTTTTTTTTTCTGTGCTGGGGTTCGAACCCCTGATCATCCAGCCCGTAACCTAGTTACTGTACAGACTCCTATAATAATTATCCAAAAGCTTTTTTATTTTAATCTTGTTATATTGGTCTTCAAAGTGATATTTTCTTTTGAAATTTCCCTTCCAGAATATTAAGAATAAATGCATTACTCATCTAATTTATGCGTGCTACGTGCCCAGTCTTTCCCATTCCCCCTAATTATACTGCCCTAATACTCTTCTGTAAAGAGTACAAATTACGAAGAAGATCTTTACGTAGATGCCTTTGTCTTTGTGTTCCTTACTACATTAGCATAATTAATAAAGGAATTTGTTGCCACTAAGCCTTTACTAATGTCGTTATTGTGCACCGAGCACTTACTGAAACTTTGACGAGAATTTTCTTTGATGCCCAAAAGGACCACATGATCTGTCTATTATAGACTTCACTGTAAAGAAACAATTTTAATGAAGTGTCCTCAGTCATACTTTATAATATTTGATATCGTGAATATGAACCTTTCAAAATAAAATTATTAGTTTTAATATAATAAAAGAAAATATTAGAAGACTTTCTGTAAAAGTATGTCTTGAAAAGAGCAATCTGGTATAATTTTCTTATAATAATATGAGAAATGATGCTGATGTTTGAGTACGAAAAAAGGGGGCATTACAAAGAGAAGGTTTAAAATGACTTCAAGCATAACAAATTATATTCCTCAACCCACTCGCCCTTCCTTTATCAATAAATTGTAAATGGGACGAAATATCGTAGAAGAGTAACAGCCTAACAGAATAGCGGCTGGTACTGAGAGAAGTCACAGTGGATAACGAGCAAGTTTCTTTGGCCCGTTGGTTTGTTTAACGAGTTTTGGATGGCCAAAATTAGGGGCCGCATAAAGCAGAAAGATGGAGATTATTAATGGGTTTTAAAAGGGTATGTGACCAAGCTGTTTTACATTAATTTAAGATATAATATACTGGAATTTGTCTGGAGGCCCAAACTAAAACCACAAAAGGTAATGCTCGTTACAGTATGTGCAAGACAGAGATTAAAAGCCGGGACATTCCGAATAAAAAGCAAAAGTGATAACTTTACAGCAACATTCGACGAAAGATGATTGAAATAGGAATTGGAAATCCTCCTTGATTTCAGGCTTCCGCCGCGATGTTGATGAAATCTGTGGTCTTCTGGGGTATTACGCAGTGTCGTGTGGTAATTGTTTACCGACGTTTCGGGACAACGTATCGGTCCCATCATCACGGGTCAAGAGTCCGAATGGGAAAGTTGTCCCGAAACGTCGGTAAACAATTACCAAACGACGCCGCGTAATACCCCAGAAGACCGCAGATTTCATGGAAATCCTCCTCTTTGAAAAATTTGAAATATTTAAGTAGAATATTAACGACACTGTAATTTGCTAAAATTAAATAGCTTCGGTTATAGATGAATGACCAAATATGGGGTATTAGTGAAATGGTAACAGGGACGAAAAAAAGTATTCGGAGAAAACCTGTCCCAGTGCAACTTTCTCCGCCACAAATACCGTATGGAGTGGGATTGAGCCCGGGCTTCGCGGTAGAAGGCCAGAAACTAACCGCCTCAGCCATGCCTTAGACCAGAAAAGAGGATGTTTTGACACTGTGTCAAAGCACTAGGAGCTCGATGGCTGTGTTTCTTATTCTAGCCATTCTTCTTGTCAATTTGTTGCTTAATAATGATCTCTGCTATTTGGAGTATGGTGTCGAATAGAAAGATGGACGTTGAATGATGAAAAAATCGGTCTTAGCCTACTTAATGGAATATCCCAGCAACCTCAGAAAAACCTCAGTCAGTACATTCTGTGTCCTGTCCAATCGAACCCAACGTCTCCACAATAAAATAAAAAGCCTTTTAACTTTTCAGCCTTCTTTCCAGTACATCTGTATTATTTGTCTCGTAACCCTTTACAAAATTTTATTCTAGATTTTAATTCCTTTCTTCACGGCTCAATGCACCCCCCCCCCCCCACTTAACATCAATATCAAATGGAACGTCACCTTTATATGTAAGAAGGTTATTGCCCGTGAAACAGTTGTAGTGACATGATATATAAATTCGATTGATGTCATTTATGGCGTTTTTAGACGCGTTCGCAAAACTGCGAAAAGCAACTATTATTTTCGTCAGGTCTGTCTGTCTCTCTGTCCGTCAGTCAGCATGGAACAACTCGGCTTGCACTAGAAAAATTTTCGTGAAATTTAATATTTGAGTATTTTTCAAAAAATCTGTCGAGAAAATTCAAGTTTCATTAAAATCTATGAAGAAACGGGTAATTTACATGAAGACCTATGTATAGTTATGATAAGGTCTTGCTGAATTCTTCTTACAATGAGAAAATGTTTTAGACAAAAGTTGTAGAGAAAATCAAAACACACATTTATTTTTCTATTACACACATTTTATGTTCAACAAATTTTTTCCCGAAAATCGTGCCGTTTATGAGAAGATGTGGAAAAATACGGTAGAGCCATACAGGCGACAGATGAAAATACAGTACGGCGCATGCGCTTTATATGCTGGATAAGTAAGCAAGAATACAGACACACACTTAGAATATATATCACTTATTGCTTTTCCATGTCAACAATTGTTACAAGAAAGCCTTTCAATGTTACTTTTATACGTAAGTTGCCTGAGTTTCATACAAACTGTATTAAAATATTCAGTTCCTACCTCACAGAAAACAGAAGCTATATGCATTTTAAACACCAATTAATCAGTGCTCTGTAGGGAAATGCTCGGTACTTATAGTGAGAATCATACAAAACATAAATATAGTGTGTGGGTAGAACTCAGACCCCTGAACTAAATATACACAGACTAAATGCCTCAGGTGTGCCACGATCTATGACGTCGTACACGATGAGGTATTCTGCATGTTCGTTTTATATGTTTGGTTACAGCCCCAGCAGCGATATGGAGCACTACCTTGGGACAGACATACATTTTCGATGTTACGGCAAATAACAACTGAGGTCAAATCTTCCCAGTATTATACTCCAGATGCCCCGAGGAACCGAACAAGTTCGTGTACCAGACTTTCGTACGGAGATACAGTCTATATATCATCACGGTTACGGACGGACCTGAATTTTTGGATTTTCCTTCACTGTAACCAGGTGAATTGCTACATAGAAACTGTAAACATGACAGAACGCCTACTTCTAAATCCATGCCTACAAAATGCTCATAATTCTCATCTACTGCAAAGTTATCCAATAAAATTGAGAGTTTACGCGGAACAATAAATAATATAAAAAACATTTGGAACGGGATAACGAAGTCGTTATAGCGACTCGCTACGGACTGACGATCCGGGGATCAAATCCCGGTGGGGGAGATATTTTCCGCCCACCCAGCCTCCTGTATAATGGCTACTGGGTCTCTTTCCCGAGGGTAAAGCGGCCGGGGCGTGGCGTTGACCATCCACCCCCATCTAGCACCGAGGTTAAAGAAAGAGTAGAGCTATACCTCTACTCCTCCTCTGGGCATTCATGGCCTGTTCCAGGGTGAACTTTAACTTTTCTATCAAACATTCATCAGTAAAACACATTTCAGATTAATTTATATAGACGTCAGCCCCTGATATAAGTCGAGATGCATCAGCAGAATATAATTTAAGGCACACAACATCTTCACTCATTAAGTTATAACAATAAACCCACATGTTACGATTCTAATCACTGAATCACTGTCAGGGATACACCTCAGTAATAATAATAATATGAGTGGAAGTAAATTATTAGTACTATGCACTTATAAGTGAAATTAATTAATAGTGTACTGGGGAAACTAAATAGTGTCGAACTTTATGATTTGCACTACTGAACAAGTGTTATTCGGCTGAGCAAACCAACAATAATGAGATGGGTGTGGTATGAGGAGAGGTGCAATAGGGGTTTGGTGAGGAAACCTGAGGGAAAGAGACCACTTGGATGACCTAGACCTAGACGCAGTGTAATCCTAGACTGGATGCTCAAGAAATATGATGGGAGGGTGTGGACTGAATTGGTCTGGCTCAGAAAAGGGACAGCTGACGGCCACACGGATACGACCATCTGGTTTCATAAAATGCGGGGAATTTCTGGAATGACTGAGGAGCTATTAGCTTCTCAAGAATAACTGTGCTCCATAAAGTTATTTAAGTTGAATTAAAGTTGGACCTCGATGATGAGTATGAAGGAGCATTGGTGGAATGATTATCTGTAGAAAAAACCCAAAGTCCTGAAGAACATTTGCACCACTGTCACTTTGTCCATAACGATTACATATACACTACCTTGGAATCGAAACCAGACCTGTTTGTTGAATAACCAGAGACACTGTATACGTCTGCAAAATGTGAAGTATGGCGCTGGGGACCCGGCGTTCGGTTTCCAGCACGAACAGGGATGTCTGTCTGCATTGCGTCGTCCTGACATGCTTTGAAACCAACCCAGTAGTCTATTTAATGGGTGTCCGGGGATCAAGCTGCCGAAGACTGGAAGTAAGCACCTACTGGCCAGTCCAAGAATGAAACGCTCTATACCTCCACTGCTCAATACGCCTGCATAACGTAGTGCTTAAGAAAAAAAATCTATAAAGCTAAAACCCTATTACGAAGAGTGGTTAGTATATGTACCATCTGCTTAAGCGTTATAAAACTCTGCCCTTTTCCGTACATTATATTTACCTGTTCGGTGTGACTCGCTGTATAGACAGAGATCGTTTCCCTAAACCGAATTAGCAGGTTTGTTTTTATAATGAGGATGTTTTGTGTTTACTGGGAAGTATGAAGTGAATTTTTATGTATAATTTAGGTGAATTTCAGGCTTCAGAGTGTTGATTATGCGTACGGGGGCGACGTAAGTTAGTAAACACGTAGATATAAATATGTGAAGGCTCGCCTTGACATGCGGCAACTTTATCAACGTCTCTGAATAGCAGAAAGCACAAGCACAGTTTTGCAGGAGAAAAACGTTTAAACGTGTATTACCTGTTACTGCTATCCTCATTTGTGTGTCCAGGTCTTTTCTTGTTTTCATCTTCCACTCCTTTCACCTACACGTACTTCTTATTATCTTCACTTCTTCATTTTCTTTTTCCTCATTCCTCTTTCTTCTGACTGTTACTCCAGCCCCATTTCTTCCTTGGCTTTTCGTTTTGCACAAACTTCTTCCGATAAGCGAGAGCTTCCCATGGTTTTCATGGTTGAAGTTGGCAGATTATGTTTGCAGGAGATATCTTTTTTGTCGCAGTCGTTAATTCAAGAAACTTTCTAAATTAATTATTGTATGTTGTAAAGGTAAGGTAACTTAAATTATTCCCAATATTTCGTCCGTAGCCTAAAATACCTGTTATTTAAATTGTTATAGATCTGATATTTGTGGACAGCAACATTCACATTAGGCATTACTCTTCTATAATCTCCCAAGGCCCAATAAATTTCCAGTATCTATCCTTGCTGATCATTGGTTATTGTAAGTACATTAATTAACTATGCACCTGACTTTCTGTTTTCCAATAGATATTTGTATTGGCCCCAGATATTTTATCTGTGATTGCTGGTACTCGATCCAAAAAAATTATGAACTTACTGCTTCCCTACATTTGCACGTGATATATGGCTGAATTTCAGGTTACAATTTGCACGTGTAAGGCAGACTCTGATGTAGGTCTTTGTTGTTGCACTATTCTTACAAACGTAAGAAATTTTGTTTAGGAAAAACCAAGAAAATTGTTCCATTCCTTTATCGTACACTTCAACATTCCTATGGCCCATCCAAACGCAAAGGTGGAAACAAAACAAATAAATAATGGATTGGAATATAAAATACAAAAGTCTACGAGTTTTTCTGATTTGTTTCAGCTTCTATATAAAATTCTCGGGTTTCATGGAACTACTCACATGTCAATAAATTTTATATTCTTGTGTCAGTGTGCTTTTTGTGTAGCGTTATACGACGAAAACACAGTGCTAACCTAATATGGAGGTCCTAGTGTGTCATTATCCACAATAAATAATGTAGTAACGGGCAGGCTTTCAGTTAACAATGTATAAGTATATATAACCTCCGGTAATATGATAACATTCTTCTACGTCAGACAACAGATAAAACTTTTCTTCCGGTAGGAAATTACGAGGAAATAGCAAGAGTTATGCATACACCGACAATGTACCTATACCGGCTGAGAAGTGTGGAACAAAGTCTTACGAAGTTTCTTCCTACGCAATTCGAGATTTATCCAGTGTGTTAGGTTTCTGCATCGAGAACTGTACACAACAAGGTTGTGAATGCAAGATCCCGATATCCACCGCGACGGAAGTTTTGAACTTGTAATTATATAGACAAATTAATCAATGTGTTCTTGAATTCTACCAAAAAATAATGATTTTTCAGTGGAATAAACTAGCTAGATTTAACTTTGGAATGATTTTCTCATTTAATTTTATCCTGAATAATAAATGAAAACGAAATAGATTTAACCTTTTAATACCTTCTTATTTAAGTTTTATTGATAAACTATTATACTTATTATTGCAACCGTTACATCTGAAGGGAAAATACCACCTTTAGAGACCTAGACTTGGATGGAAGAAAACGTTTTCAAGAATAGTATGTGAAATGGATTAAGATAGTTTAGAACAGGGTCTAGTGGCAGGGTTTTTAACATAATAGTTAACCTTCGATTTCCATGAAAATGGGAAATATATTGCCAAGCTGGAACACTATTAGCTTCTCAAAATGTATCTGCACCTTTGCGTGAATTACTCGTAGTTATTCACATAGAATTGTATACCGCTAATACGAATTAAATCAGCGCACAAGCTAGATCTTCTTTGTTGGACACAGCGCGATTCCCCTCGGATGCAATTAATATGCAAAGTGATCGAATTCGAGTTTCACATCTCTACCGGTTAAACTGTTTATTTTTGTCTACCCAATAACGTTCTACCGACCGATAACACTGCCAACGCGTATCAGTTTATAGTGATATAGTCAGTTTTTCCAGCTTCATACATGTGATAGCTTTAATCAAATAGCTACCAGATATTAATTCCGCCGACCAGTCTAATACGAAAGCCAAATTGGAGTGCGGGGGAAGATAAAAGGAATCTGTGTTCCTGTGTGACTGAGGGTTTTTTGTTACGTAGAGGCAGATCATGTGTGTTTGAGATAAACAAACACATCACGAGACCTGATAAGTCAATATAATTACACCCGATTGCCACCCACCTCATATGTTCAATTAAACGTGTATTTATGATAGTTTACTTAAATCAGCGCGTAGTATGAGTTTTCTTCTGGTGCATGCCATAAAGGCGCATGGATGGAGTAGAAGTGTAGCTCCACTTCTGCAACACATGAAGTTGAGTGATCAGGTTCACTCTCCGGCCGTTTTAATCCCGGGAAAGAACCTCGGTTATCCATTTACTAGAAGGCCGGATGGTCTCCGAGGGGGCAGTCTGGATAATTTTGAGATAGAAAAAATTTTACTCCTGCCAGGAATGGAACATGGATCATCCAGCCCATAGCCTACTATCGCATATAATAGAAGTTTCATGTTGTAGAAATATTTACAAAATCTGAAAAAGTTAGACACTATCTAAGTGGTTTGATTAACCGTCTGACGTTTTCCACGTTGGCCTACCCTTCAGAAAATCCTAGCTGTTTCTTGGAGTATCGTTTTATGAAATTGGTATTTGTGAAAAGCAGAAATTTATACGTTTTATGAGTCTGCATAATGTGTCTAGCTTCACAGCAACTATTGTTACCATTAGGACCTGAATTTCAGTTCTGTCACTAGTATAGCCTGTAGTGCCTCTCGACTAAATGAATTACCCTGTAATTAGTTTAACTGCAGAGGACAATTTGCCATCTAGTTGCAAAAATAACAGGTTTTTGTTGATATTAAAATACTTTCAGGCCAATGAAGTACACGAACTAACTATGAATTGAAGATAATTCGACAAGCATAAGGTAACACAAAACATAAACCCATACAGGATTTTGGTGGGGAAACCTGAAGAAAAGAGAATATTTGGAAGACCTAAGCGTAGACGACAAGTAATAGTAAAATGAATTTTAAAGAAATAAGATGGAGGGCATTGAGTGGATTTATCTGGCTCAGTATAAAGACAGGTGGCGGGCGCTTGTGAACACATATAATCCATCCGTATCATAAAAGGCGGGGAATTTCTTCAGTAGCTGAGGAATTGTTAGTTTCTCAAGAAAGGCTTTGCTCTGTGGAAATAATTAGTTAGGCAGTTAGTTAAGCTAACAACTGAAGGCATGCATGTAGATTCCTCTGTTTACTGATCTTCTAATTATGTTGTTTCGTGGGTGTAAGATATTGCTTGGCTAAATTTGTCTACCCACATTCGTAGGAATATGACTAATGACATAATATACAGTATAAAGAATAAGGCAAAGTTTAACTTAAAAGCCCCAAGCAAAAATAGTTTTTCATTTAAACCTTTCAAACACGACTTTCATCTAAACCTTAAATAAAACTTCATTTAGCTACTCGCTACGGGCTGGACTATCCGGGGATCGAATCCCGGTGGGGGCGAGATTTTCCTCACGTCCTGACCGGCCCTGAGACCCACCCAGCCTCCTATAAAATGGGTACCCGGTCTCTTTTCCGGAGGTAAAGCGACCGGCGTGGATTTGACTACCCACCCTCATCTAGTGCTAGGGCTAAATAAAGAGTAGAGCTATACCTCTACTCTCCCTCTGGGCTTTCGTGGCCTGTTCTAGGGAGAAATTTACCTTTTACCATTTCTTATCCCTCAGGAAAAAAAATACCATCATGTAAATTAATGTTAGGAACGTAATAGACTTTTAATATCGGAATAATATGAAGTGCACAAATACAGTCTGCAGGCAACATGCAAATTTTAATGTTACAGCAAGTATTTCCTACTTATCATGAACACTCTGCTTTCAATCGCGAGTAAGGTACATGTATTGCAGTGCTAGAATGTATCCAGCCGCGTGGAAAGTTTAGTATTACTTTATGGTAATTCCGAAAAAAAAATTTGACTTAATTTATTGCAGTTACTTAAATAAACGAGAAACATATTTTCGTATGCAAATATGAACTGGGAGTGTAGCAGGATAGACATCTGGCAGTACGTTGCCTTCATCATTAAGCTCACTGTAATGAGACTTTCTTATGAGACTAACCAGAGAATATTATAATAGATGTATAGCCCCTTTAATTACACGTCTACCTCAGGTGAATAATCGCAAATTTTAAACACGAGAGCGCGTAGTTAACTCTGTTCTACAGTGTAATGTCGACAACATTTACACAATCGAAAAGATCTTCTATATTGCTAAATTTCCCAACTCTTCTCATTATCAGAAATGTTATACTTTTGGTTGAAAACACCGAAACTTTACCCAGAGTTGTCATGGCATTTATTGCTTAAATTATTATCTTCTGGTTTATTTCAACGTGTAAGATAATGGGATTTTTTTATGTTTCAGAGGAACGTGTTGTCTCCATTTTCATGGTGATATGACGGTATTACATTCAGGAGAATTCTGAAGAGATGGGGAAAATGAAATATGTCACTAATACGTGCATAAAATATCGATTTATAATCTGCACGGTGTTATAACTCATTAGACGCAGTATAACAAAAAACATAGACCTTGGATCAGAAGATGCACAAATTTTCCGAAAATCTAGGAGCCACCTCAAAATTCTAGACGCTAGAAGGGTGACATAAAGCAAGTTCGATACTGAGGACCCACAAGTATCAGTGCCACCGCACAATATTTGGTCGACACGGTGACCTGGTGCCAACACATACTGAAGGAAGAATCGAATAAGTCCCGACTTACAAAAACAGGAAGAGGAGGTTCGAGATATTAAACAGGATAGAAAATGAATAGGGAGAGAGGATTTCAAAGCATAAATGATAAAGCCCAGCTCTCCTGTTGCATTAATTCTAATATAAAAATCTATTACTCTCTTATTGTTTCTTTTTAGTTTATTGTTTTGCAAAACAAATTTTACCCAAGTGTAGATTTACAACACTATATTTATCGGGGAAAGGAAACCTTCCACATCATTTCAATATTTGCTGATCTTTTCTAAAAATAATATACAGTGCGTCGGTATGTTCACGATGTAACCCCGTAGCGAATAACACATGTCTAGCTCTTATTTTTGTAGACACAGCCATCAAACCAAAAGCTAAAGAAAATTTTCCCACGGACGCCATATTTTTACCATATACTGTACATCAAATTATCGTAATAAAATTTACTTATTTTTTCCAAGGTCTGTCAGCATTTAGGATCATATTAAATGACGCTAGGCTCGCTGTCATCTAAAAACTTCCGCGTATTCCCTGTTATTAAAGTCTGTAAGAAACGAAAGGATATGCAGATATTCATTCATTCATTCATTCTGTAGTCTGTCTTACGACAGGTCCGTAGCCTATTCCAAAGCGAGTTCTCCGCAGGGTGCGATCTAGTGCTTCCTCTTTCAATTTCCAATGTAGATATAGCACGAAGAAATTATATATTTCGCACTTAGTTTAAATGGCTCCAGATTTTAAATGGTGGGCACGCAGACACACAGACAGCATGATGCTGCCATAAGCTTACAAGTTATGGAATTATTATAGGGTTAAAATAGGCAGAAATTGATTTAAAAAGCAGAAGGAGTCATAGAAGGAAACAGAGAGAAAGAGAAATGGAAGGAATAAAAAAGTAAGATAATTAAAGTAATACACGAATAAAGAAAAAACAAAGAATGAAAAGAATAAAATATTAATTTTATCCCCAAAATTGGCCTCTTGTCGCAACTGTCATGTAGCTTCGAACAAGCCAGTGATTCGTTAAACACTCCGGGGAATTTTTACTTTACATTTACAGGTACAATCATGTCGCTTCAGTCCCTTTCTGCTTATTTAAAGTTTTGCATCTTGTTGTTGTGCAGATGTTCTGCTTTAAAGCGGAGCTGCTGTTTAACAATTTAATCGAACAACTCCCAGTTTATATTCGCAAAGCGGCTGTAAAGGGCCTCAAGGATTTGTTACGGCTATTGTGTTTCTATTGCTTCCATTCAATTGAAACCCCCCCCCCCCCAGCACGTCTGAACGATTTGAGGAGAGGAAAATAAATTCAACACAACAAAGAAATGTCCTACCTGCGTGCGTTTATGGGAATCTGCAAATCGGGCAATTTGTCAATAAATTGTAATACATGTTTTCTTCAACGCGGCCGAAGTTTCTGGCTCAAAGTTCGGTCCATTCGGCTGCATCATATTTTATTTTATTTATTTGCACATTATTCGTCCTTTGCAAGCCGGTCTTTATTTGAAAGCCTTTTGATGTCAGTATATTTCCATTGAAAGGCGTAATTTTCTATCTGTTGAGAGATGCCACAAAATTTAATGTATGGCTAATGAGCATCTCCAACACCAACACCGAGCAAAGCGGGAAGGAATTTGTCTGTCATATGCGTGCTTCGGACGAGACGAGACGCAAGTGATTTGACAGTTTGTAAGACACCTGGGACGTACCTTGTGTTGTCTATTTCGAACTGGGATTACTACTATGGTATTTATTTGCAGATATAAAGGAAGAAGCTGAAGAGCGTGTCTGGACCCTTGGGTATAGGGGGCAAATCAAGAAAAATGATACGGAGAGGGGCATATAGCACAAGCGGTAAAAACGAAACGTGTATATAGCGCAATGGCCTCAAAGCCTGAAAGGGTCAGACAACTATGTCGACTTATATCCATTTGGAAGGATACGGCACATAAAAATGTGGCTTAGAAATGGAGTGAAAATGTCTGGGATGGATTTATCTGTATCAGGATAGGGAGCAGTGGCCCGTGAAACGTTCTGTTCCATAAAAGTTGGGGAATTTCATAAATAGTTAAGAGACTACCAGCGTATGGAGGAAGACGCTGATGAATGGACGTCGTTAGTTTAGTTGTTCAGTTAACATGCTGCTAAAGAAAGATACAGAGCGTAAGAATGACCAACATAACGATATAATATTTTAACATCAAATGTGAAAAATTATTTCAGTGTAATATTATATCAAGGTCACTTTTACACTTACGATTCAAGATTGCGTAGGCTGTACAGAGGCTAGCTACGAGCTGGACGGTCCTGGATTTGAATCCCAAAAGGGACAAGCGATTTTCTTTTCTCCAAAACCGTCCAGACAAGCTCTGGTGCCCATACACCCAGCTTTCTATTCGATGGATGCCGGGGTTCTTTCCCAGAGCAAAGCGGCCTGGGCATGAAGTTGACCATTCACGGACAAATTTACCTTTAATTTTTTCCTTTTACATTCCGCATCTTTAAAATGTTGTTCATAAAATATTATCCTATATAAAGCTTTCGCGTTCGTTATCCTTGAACTTACCTTGTTACAATATTATACCATATGATTTTTCACATTCCTTTTCCTAAAAATTACTTTGATGCAATAATATTACAAAGATAATTTCTTTACATTTAATATCTTTGTGTAGTGCTACGTGAAATAAAGATTCAACTAAAGGATTCTGAAAGTAATGATATATTGTTTTATTTGATTTATTTGCAGATTATTCAAAGGCAATATCTGCAAATATACCACAAAACTTCTAATGTTTGGATGACCGTGAATAATAAAACTGATGTAGCCTAATTTAAAGTACTATTCCCAGAACTTACCTTCAGGATATGAACAAACGCAAGAAAATTGCACTATTAGAAACGGGAATCTCCGACACAAATCAGAAGCCTCACACTATGAACTTTATATCAGGATGCAGAACATGAATAGCACAATAGCTAAAAAGCATTGACAACGTATAATTTTGCAAAAAACTCATTTTAACCTCTTTCATTATTGAGATATAGTCCAACTTTAAAAATAAAAATCGCCGACATGATTATCTATTATTAAAAAAGTGACAGAGTGAACAAATTGTTGAGCAGCAAATGACAATTTAATTACTGTTTAACTTTGGCTGCGTTTGTCATAATTAAAATTCTCTGAATGGAGACAATGAAGCAAAGGGTTTTGTTCCGAAGCTTTTTATAATAAACATGAAGCTGAATGTCAGATTCTTTAACAATTTACGTGCTTTTTATAGAGAGCATAAAACGTATCAGGCACATAAAATTTCGTTTGTACAAGTTCTGAAATAAAATAAAATTAGTTTTCGAAACATTTATCATAACGTCCTTATTTCTTCTATAAGAACTTCTGTAAATAATGTGTAGAGTGTATTTCTTCCAAATCCTTCATTGACGTTTGAGGATAATTAAATTTCATTTTTTATTTATTTACAAATTTGGAATTATTTTAATATATTCAGGAATTGGCTATTAAGTTTTGCATAACAAAAGGGAGAATGACAGAGACGAAACTCTTAGTAAATTGTTTTTACATTATGCTTGAAGAAATTCAATTTCCAATGCAATAAAATAAAATTGAATACAAAGTTTTGTGTGAATGTGTTTAGACGCGTTTTTCTGGAGAGGAGAATCATAGCTCTTTACAGATTCTCAAAGGGGCCTGTGATATGAAAAAAAACACTGACGTGGAATATTGGAGAACAATTGCTGAATAAAATACTTGGACATAAGGTAAGGGACGCAGGAAACGAAAGAAATAGGAGCATCATAATTTATATAATTATTATTGTGGCGATGAAACAAAGGAGAATGTAAGTCACGTGAGGGAGATAACATATACATATGCAATTGTTGTCGGAAATATGAAAACAAGTGTCTGTAATAAGATCTCGAGATGGTCTGGCGTATGATTTTAAAAGGACTATTGATAGGGGTGTGGATTCGGTCAGTTCAGGTTAGGGTCCACTGGCGAGTCTTTGTGAACGTGGTAATGAATCTTCAGGTGGGAAATTTCTTCGGACAGCTGTGTGAGTACCGGCTGTACAAGAAAGTCAGTCATCATTGTGCATGAAAATTAGAAATGTACAACGTAGAACTGTAGTTTTGCTGATGAACACTTTCCAAGCTTATGCCAATTTGCTTAGTCCGGGTTTATAAAAACGAAAAGAAATTGGTTAATGAGACTTGTAGTTTCATATTGAAGTTTTATCTGGTTACTGGGTTCAGTTCCATGATATGAATTACCCTGAAGAGGGAAGCAGTGTATTCATCCGAGACACTGGTCCCCAACCACCACACTACATGCTAACGTAAACCATAATATTATAATGCGAAAGTAAATAAAGACTTCTATTACTAATACAATATATGAGCCATTATATGAAATTACATTAAAGTAGACATCTAGAAATATTGTAACCATTGTTTCGTGTTGTGCCTGAATTGTTACGTTTTGATGAGCTCTAAACTTCCGGAAGTTTGAAACAAAGTTAAGAGGTAGTTAGTTTAGTAGTCCTAGGCGTGTGCCCTGTCGATAACTGGACAGAAACTGCAGTGAAAATTAATTAATTGTTGGAACAAAAGCGTAATTGCGTTTAACTCTCTCAGACTTGAACAGAAACGAAGTTGGTCTACAAGCAAATATAGATAAAACTAATATACTCATGTATAAGTATATATACTCTATATACAGATTGAGACATTAGAATATAACGATTTTCAGATCGCTCTTTTGATTAACTGTGTTGAATATAAGAAACAATAAAAATTACGGGTTATCAGCAGTAAAATACCATTTAATACTTACCTTTATTATGTAAAAATTACGTCTCCTAAGCTGTCTACTTGGCATAAAATACATGTTTGTAATTGTAATAAGCAATTAACTATAACTTCGCAGCAAACATTTATCAGTGCTTCTAATTTCTACCCGGACGTGCTCTTTCTTCCCTTAAAGTGACACCAAGAAAATGCAATGATGTTCAGAACTCAGCTGCAACTAACTTACTGCAACGTCGGGGGCAAGTTGTGTGCCTTTTTGTAGTTACGGTTAATTTCTGATCACGATTACAGGAATGTATTGCATGCCAGGAAGATCAATTAAGAGACATAATTTTTAAGAAGTAAAAGGCGAATTTAAATGGCGCTTTACTTCTGATACTCCGTAATTTTTTTGTGTTCCTCATATTGAACCCAGTTCATCAAAACAGCTGTCTAAAAATCGTCACATTCATATTGCCGCATCCTGTATAAGACACGAAAACCCAATACGAAGTCATAAATGTTTGCGAAAAAATCACTTGACAATATTTAAAAACCTAATCATTTCAAACAACACACAGAAATATTCACAATGAAATAAGGAACTTGATCAACTGCAGGAATACTGGCATTATTTAAATGCAAAAGATCTACCTTCTTGGCTATTACGTAAAGGATAAAAATAATGAAACACGCATATGACAATATTCCCTCTGTCAATCTTAGCAGCGAGACGTAATTTGTTACATTGAACACTACTTACTAGTACCTGAACATGAAGTGCTCAGGACAGTGACGTACCTGAACATGAAGTGCTCAGGACAGTGACGTACCTGAACATGAAGTGCTCAGGACAGTGACGTACCTGAACATGAAGTGCTCAGGACAGTGACGTACCTGAACATGAAGTGCTCAGGACAGTGACGTACCTGAACATGAAGTGCTCAGGACAGTGACGTACCTGAACATGAAGTGCTCAGGACAGTGACGTACCTGAACATGAAGTGCTCAGGACAGTGACGTACCTGAACATGAAGTGCTCAGGACAGTGTCTGCCCACAGGATAACGAAATGAGCAGTGTAGAATATTATTGTACAATGAGGAAATTCTTAATTTGTCTGGATCACCTACTGTGATTAAAACCGCGAAGTCTAAAAGGGGGCGGTGTGCTGGACATGTCGGATAGACGAGACGGGGACTGAGCACAGAATACTGGTGTAGAAATGTCTTGAAAACACGAGGTGGTTATGCCGTCAAGAATGTCCAGCAGAATCAGAATCTCAGAGAAATATATTCTTAGCGTGAAAAAAAAAAAAAAGAGATTTCACGCATCGTGTTTTGATGTAGTCGAGGCTTTCGTTTATTTTGGATGTTTCAGGGCCTAGGTTGGTAAATGTTTACCGACGTTTCGCTACAACACATCGGTCCCATATTCAAGAGTCAAGCAATCCAAGAAAATGCCGGGAACAAGTGGAGGCATGAATATATAGGAGACGGTGGATAAAGCTGACTCAGGATCATGCCTGAAGGCTGGATTCAGTTCGTGTAGGTATAGCTCCACCTATTCTAAACCTCAGCAGTAGATGGAGGTAAGTAGGTAGCTTCACGACCCAGCCGCTTTATCCCCGGAGAAAGATATCTCGGTGTCCATTGAATAGGAGTCAGGTCTGACCGCTTTAAAGGAGAGAGAAATTTCTATCCTGTTCCAGGTATCGAACCACAATTCACAGTATTAATAAAATATTATATGGATGTTGAGAGACGCTTATACTTTACAGTGTAATTCATCCGCAGGTTACTGTGTAAACAACGGAAATCATTTTTTCTTAAGTTTAAAATTGTTTCAATTGGGTGGTTGATTGTAGCTGTGTGTTAAATTGTTTGAGACACTGCGTTTTATTTTAACATACATCTACAATCAACCGCCCAATGAAACAATTTTAAACTTTATAATTTATTATTCCTGAAGCTGCGTGTATTTTATAGCTTTATATATATATATATATATACCACCCTTGTTGCAAATTTGAGATCTCAAACAGCAATTGCAACTGTAGACACTCCCCTTCTTGTGTTTTTGAATTCAGCGTAATGATAGCTACCTAGCTAGCCGAAACACGTAGCTGCTCTTAATTTTCATTTGTAAGAACAGAGTTGTGTTTAGACGGAACCTACATATTTACATTATTCTTGTGACACTGTAAATAATTTGTTTTGTGTTTCCAAAAAACAAAATGGTAAGAAAATGCGCGTTACAGAAGCCAATAAAGTCAGAAAAGTCTGGTGGAAAGGGAGTAAAAGATTTTCAAACGAAAAATAAGCTTGTACCCGTGACAACGCGGTTTGTAGGGGGGGGGGGGTCATGTCCTAGTAATTCCAATTCCTGTCACTAGATGGCGCTGGTAATTCCAATGCCTGTCACTCGATAGTGCTGGCAATTTTAATGCACGCAGAGGGCTGTGTAATTGAAACGTGCTCTGAATGTACAGCACGCTGCGTAATAATGGCAGCAGCCCACAGACCTGTTTTATCATTTTAAAAGATAGTGAACTCATAGTACTTTGATTTCAGAATGTATTTCCTTTGTTATAAGTTCACTTCAGATCGCTTTACTTCTGTTGTCTGTGCCACAACATCGTTATTTGGCTGGACAGATTAAATGGACCCGTATCAACTGTACTCTTCTTTGTCGGTGTGATTGTTTTTGTGTCGAAGTTTTGACTGTGCTTACAAACCAAGTGAGTGCACTAATTTACAGCGAGGTAACAAAAAGGGCGCCTAAGAGCGGTAACATTCGCTTTCAATTTGCTGAATTCCAGCTAAAGTCCTCTATGCACTGTCTTACGTGCAAGAGCGACGTAACACGAAGTATCGACTTTCCCCCGGAAGCTGTTTTACATGTAAGATGTGTGATTACGTGTGTGGCTCTAAATAGTACTCCAGTAACTCTATAAGCCTTCCCAATTTTTGCTTGTTTTAAAATTATATGTTAGCAGAAAATTTATGTAATTTCGGAATTACACCATTATTATTATGTGCGTTAGGGAAATTGTGAAAAGCGATTATTAGCTTCTTCATGTCCGTCTCTCTGTTTTTCTCTCTGTCCCGTCCGTCTGTCCGTCCGCATGGAAAAACTCGGCTACCACTAAATTAAATTATTAAATTATTAAATTAAATCATTAAATTTTATATTTGAGTACTTCTCGAATATCTGTCGAGAAAATTCAAGTTTCATTAAAATCTGGCAAGAGTAATGGGTACTTCACATGAAGATGTAGTGACATTTATGATAATATCTCGCTCATTTCTTTATAGAATGAGAGATATTTCAAACCAAAGTTGTAGAGGAAATCAAAACACATATTTTAATTCAATACATTTTTTTTAAAAATCGTGCCCTTTATTAAATAATGTGGAAAAATATTGTAGAGTCAGACAGGCCACAGATGACAATATATAACACGGCGCATGCGCTTTACATGCTGGATAACTAAGGCTACAGAGACACGCTCAAACTATGTAATAATTATTTCTTTTCCACGGCAAAAATAGTTACGCGAACGCGCCTCAATATTACGTTATATGTACATTGCCTGTTTTGTTATAAATTTTAAATAGGTAAGAAAGAATGCAGCCTTGCTTTAAGTTCGTATTTGATATTACGGTACTTCTGTCCATTTTCGGACCATGGCCTCCCTATTGCTATGTTTTCGAGATAATTGAGTTTTCACGATGTGATGATGTCAGTCCCACGCCCAAGTCCCGACTTGGACATTAATGGTGTCTCTCGTTGTCCTGCACCTCCCTCAAAACCTGTCCGGCATTGCTGGCCCTACCAGCAGCTAGGCAACCGCCGGCATAGTCTACGAGTCTAAGTCATAGTCTAAGGTGCACGCGATCTCCCACATCCGGCTAAATATGACTTCGACATGTTGGATGTACCATCGGAGGAAGATAACTTGAGGTTAGTATCCCAAAATTCTGCGTCAAATCTTCAGCGCAACAAATCGAATTTTAAAATTGAATTAATGAAGGTTCTGGAACAGAATGATTTAACTTTCCTGTTCGTTGCGATGCGGAATTAGGTGATTCTGAACCTGAAGATTGAAGACTTCCAGAACACTACACAGTGCCTATTCGTACAAGTAATTAATTTCCTACGCTTCCGATAAAATGAATTCCTCCTTCTTCAGTATATTTCCAAAAGACTTTAATCTTCATTAATGGCGATGTGAAAACTTCAAACAAATCCTGATTCTTTGATATTTAACAAGAATTTTTAATTGCATAATTTACTAAACAACTAAATAAAGTATTATTGTAAATGATTAACTGAAAATTATGTTAAATAAAGGTGTCACTGTATATTATCTCTCCATTTACATGTAAGTAATAAGGAAAACAAGGATTGGCAGTCTCTGGATACAGATTAGAAATCTGGACCACCAGCAAATGGAGCAAGATTTCTTAATTGTCAGCCTAACCTTCGTATTGTGAAGTAATGAAGAAGGTGAAGAAACTTCGTAACAATAAGACAAGTAAAAGGATAATTGGCGAGACGGCTGGAAGACCAAATCGTTGCAAAAGAAAAAAGCACGAAAGAAAATAAATGAAGCTACCTCAAGAAATCAGAAGAGGAAAAAGTAAGGCTGTGGCGCGCAGTTCTCGTTTTCTGTTGGAACACAGCTTCGTGTGCTTTTATTCTGCATGAAGACAAGCAGTGCAGCTGCGGATACTCTCCTTGCGTTCTTTCCAAAGTGGGACTTACCTTTCTTCTTGAATTGACCCAGAATATTTAAAAATACAAAGTCAAAATTAAAAATACCGTTTACTTCGTTGACCTGACCGTCTCAGACTAAGTGCTTTAAAGCGGTGCTTGAACAAAAGCGCTCCTTCATCCACTTGCCTTCACAAGAAATCAGAAGTGTGACAGGGATGCACAAAACTTCCGAGAGCCAGATCAACGTGGAGAATAAATTTTGTATGGTGGCGCCTAATATTGTTGCATCCTCAAAATTTAAGTACAGTAGAACCTCGATTATGTGAAATAAAGGGGGCGGACCAAATTTCGGATAAGCAAAATTTCGAATAATTTGGAAATTCGGCTTGACGTGATAAGGTGCAATAAAAATAACATTTATTCAGAAACACGTCTTATGTTAATAAAATTTATGGCACAAGAAAGTGTAGGATATTTACAGATACAATCCGCATGTGTCAACTTTTCACAACAATCTGATGGGGAGGCTCAGAGGTGTCTCGCGGCAGGCAGTTCTGAGAATCGCGTAAGAAAAAGGCGTTTCTTTTAGCCCGAGTTTCGTTTAAGCGAAGTTCGGATAACCGAGGTTCTACCGCATTAATTTTGAGATGGCTCCTTAATTTTAAATCATTTGTGCACCCCTGGTGTGTAGTCTCATCAAGACAGCGTGTCTGCTTATTCTTCCCCCATAATAAATTTTAGACCGCTTGACAGGTTTTTAGGCGCGTTCGCAAAATTGCGAAAAGCGACTATTAGCGTCGTCATGTCTGTCTGTCTGTCCGCATGGAACAAGTAGGCTCCTACTGTACGAATTTTTATAAATTTTGGTATTTGTGGGCTTTTAAAAACCCTATCAAGAAAATTTAAGTATCATTAAAATCTGACAAGAATAACGTGTACTTTATATGAAGACCTCTTTACCTTTATGATAATATCTCCCTGAATTATTCATAGAATGAGAAATATTTCAGACGAACTTTGTAGGGAAAATCAAAACACATTTTCTGTTGAGTAATTTTCTTCCGAAAATAGTGCCCTTTATGAGATGATGTGGAAATATATGGCAGAGCTAGTCAGGCCACAGATGGCAATATAATATGGCGCATGCGCTTTCCATGTTGGACAACTAAGCTTACAGACACACACTCAGAATATGTAATACTTATTTCTTTTGCACGACAAAAATGGTTACGCGAAAGCGCCTCAGTGTTATGTGTACGTATATTGCTTGTCTTTTTATAGACTTTCGATCATTCCTAGTTAGATTTTCGGTAGGAGCAGGAAATTTTTCTAGTCTCTAAAATTTCAGATCGGCTCTGTTTCTAACCAGGTTACCAGAGTGTGTTTTCTGAAGAAAAAGCTTCCGGGGCGTGACAAATCACCTCCCATCACTTCAGTCATGTCGTGCATAGGGACAAATTTACGTGCTTTTACTTTGGTGCACCGTCGTAGTACTATAGCCCCACTTCATATTTTATACCCTTTAATTCACCGCCATCCGTTTTACCAGTCTCTCGGCTGTAAACACTTTCGAAATAAGAATAACACAGCGCCCGAAATACTTGACGTCTATAGACGTCTAAATATTCAAATAGGATGAGGGAAGTAGGTATTATTATTTCTCCAAGAATTCCTTATAATTTTCAGATATCTTTATTGAATTAAATTCCACTGAATCATAATGTTACACTCACGACGCCGAGTGTTTTCCATCCCCTTCTGGCCAGTTTTATGTGAAGAAGAGAAACAATTTAGCGAAAGACAGAACAATGAAGTATAAGTTTCCCTTTTCATTTAATGACTGCGTACAGAAAAGTGGATTGCAGCTCCACTTAGTCTTCCCCTCGGCAATAGATGGAGATAAGTAATCAGATTCACGTCCCGGCCGCTTTACCCCCGTGGGAGGCGCCCCCGGTACCCATTTAAGAGGAGGATGGATGCGGTCTGTTTCGTTTTGAAGCTAGTTGACGACTTTTTTAACCGGACAGATTACATATAGTTGAACACAAGAACGACTGTAAATGCTGATTTTGCATGTGCAATTATGTGGTTAGTTAGTTAGTTAGTTAGTCCCCATGTCGCTCCAATCGCGGAGCATTGGGGACCTCCTTTCGGAGGTTTCTATGGTCATGTGCTTTGAAGTAGCGGGTGACCAGCCCACTGACCGTACAAATTCCACTCAATCCTGATGTGATTGCCAGAGCCATCTGGCAGGCAGTCAGGAGACTTGGGTGAGAAATGGCCGCTGAATTTTGCCGACGGACACTACTAGTTCTATTTATGCCCGTAGGTTTCTTTTACATGCCCTTAAAAATCCATCGCCCTCGGTCGGGATCGAACCCGCGAAACTTGGGCCCAGTGGCGAGCACGCTAACCACTAGTCCACCGAGGGTGACTATGTGGTTAGTAGCCTTATATTATTTATGTAGAGTGACTGAATAGAAACAAGAAATATATCCAGAAAGTGACATTGAATTGCAATCTTCTGAAAACTTGATAGGGGTGTTAACCTCTTAATCTTGTCGGCCGTAGTAGAGTGCAGTGCATACATTTGACACCCCTACGTGCGTCATATGTCAATGACATCACTCAGCAATAAAGCAAACTTTTAATGACTTAATAAACGAAAGCTCATATGTTATAAGCGATGTTCAGTGAGAGTAGTAAATCAAAATTATTTGAAATTACATCGCAGACGTACGAATTTCAAATGAAATATCTCCCCACGGCAACATAAGTTACAACCATAAACAATAACTGCATCAAGATAAATATTAGTTAGAAGTTCGTGATTTATTTCGTATATTTTGCTACGATTCTTAACTGAATGACACTCATTTCATTTAACGGCACTTTCTGTAATATATATCCTCAAGATGGCTGAACGAGATTGAATTACAGACCTACAAGTGGCTGAAAGCAATAGGCCTACGCATGGGCTTGTTGCAGGATACCATACCAATATTTTTGTTGCGAAAATGAGGAAACCAAATGGAATATCTGAAGATAGATTGAAACCAGATCCATAATATAACTCGAAACCAGGCAAGTTCAAATCAGGTGCACTAACCGCTTTAGCAATAAGTTTCTTTTATGGCGAGTATTGTCGGCACATTGACTGTAAAAAATAGACTGCATTAGATAAAGTCACCTTTACTCAATATTGCGGGATTTTTATTCAACGGTCAAGAAATTTACTGTCAAATATAAAGTAGGCCTACTCAACCAAAAAAGGCACTTTTATTATTTTTTTACATATTATATTTATAATCCCTGTAAACCAGTCCAACATGTTTCGATCCCTTTCTGGGGTCATCATCAGGGACACTTGTGAGAGTATAAATTACATAAACTAAAACCAACAATATAAGTGCATGTTAAGACTATAAAATGTACAAGAGACGGTTAAAATTGTAGGCGATCTTTCGTGGTGGATCCCTGGTCTACTGTGTAGAGAGAATTGGTTGTTTATATGCGGATGGATAGAACAGGAAGCGATCGAAACATGTTGGACTGGTTTACAGGGATTATAATACATAATATTTTTAAAAATATTAATAAAAATACATTTGTTTGTTGAGTACTTTGTTTTATTGAAGACAATGCACGGTATGAATGGTATAAAAAGTTTATTGCCCTTTGTGGAACCGAACTTCTACTGACTTTCTCAATGAAGCAACAATTCAGATCTATCCTGAGGCACGTGACATTTATCTCACATCAGTTTCTATTCCTCTAACACCCATCTAATACTCCCATTTACGACTATATGCTTGAAGAGTTTCAGCTTTCCCTTTGCAATATTATAGGTCTACACGCCTGCATTTCCCTTGTGCGTGCTACACATCTCTGTTAACCCATCTGTTTTCCTGTAGTCACACAAAAACAATGCATTAATTTCTCTTTTATTCCATCAATAAACTCACCACATCAACTACATACAAATTATCAAGACACTACTTGACAAGACACTGTCTTGACTATTTATACGTATTAATGTGGTGTATTTCTTCGTATATTAAGAAACAAATTGATCCAAAATGTAAGGAATGAACACCTCTAAAATAATAGACGAGTTTAAAATGTGAAGATTTGCGTTTTTTTAACTTTCTTCAGTACTTATATTTTTAACGATGTCTGTAAGAGAATTTTGGTGAGGAAACCTGAAGGAAAGAAATCACTTTGGAGAAATAGGCGTAGAGGGATGGATAATATTAAAATGGTTCTTAAGCATATATAATGGGAGGGCGTGGACTTGATTCATGTGATTCAGGACAGAAAAAATTTGGAGAGGTGTTGCAAACACAGTAATAAACGCAAGACTTCCGTAAAAATTCAGGGAATTTTTGACAAACTGAGAAAGTATTGCTTCTTCAAGAAGGACGCTGCTCCATGGAATTAGTTACTTGGTGCAAGAAATTAATAACGTATTTTACTCAAGTAGAAAAACTCGGATTTCGTCAGGGATATGACTGCGTCTTAACAAATATTAATCGCTTACATCCCAGTGGTTTCTTTAGGTACACCTGACTTAACAATAAATAGAAACTTCTCCCCGTCCACCAGTTGTGTTTATATGTTTTTACGGATCTGAGAGCAAACAGCGATTATTTCTAGACGTAGCATTAACGGGTTTGTTTTTATAAAGGAGAAGGAAAGTGTTTACTGTGCGGTACGAGCTGTTTATATAATTCAGGTTAACGTTCTCAGGCAGCCCTCCCCAACATCAACATTCTAATTCCAAAATTTTCGCCAAAACGCAATCATCACAATGCGACAAAAATTTAATTACGATGCTGCCTCCCTCCCCCCCCCCCTCACCAACTCAAAACTCAACCCAAAATGTCCAAATTTTTTCCTCTGCCGCATACTCCAACATTCCACTCCCGAAATGCTAACTTCTTCACTTACCAAAGCTTTACCTACCTTCCAGCCTACCTTTACCAGAAGTATGAACGGGCACTGCCTGGGAACCTGCACAACAGGAAACATTTATGTTCCTCTCAAATTTCGTAACGATAATAATAATAATAATAAATGTAGCGCCTCTTAATGCATCTCCCCTGTTTCTCTTTCACTCTCTCTCTCTCTATCTCTTAGTCTTTAAAGTCTACCATGTCTCAGGGCGGCCTCTCACCGCTGAGGCCCGGGTTCGATCTGAGTCTAGCCCTGTGAGATTTGTGGTGCGAAAATTGGCACTGGGACAGGTTTTTTTCCAAGTACCTGGTTTTCCCTTTCAATATCATTTGGCCAGTGCTCCATACTAATCTTCATTTACAGGCTGCTCTTACTAGAAAGACAATTGAGCGAAGCCTGGTACATTTATAAAAGCAATGCTGTTTTGGAAATCGGGGGAGCACTGGATAGAAAACAACTTTCCTTTTTTTCCTAGATTTTAAGGAAAGACGAATAGCACTCACATTAAGAAATTAAAGTTTACTTACGTAATTGGGTGAAAAGTAGGGGGTAACAATCCGAAACAAATTCGAAAAATATACCACAGAGTTGTACATTGCTTTAGCGGCCTGGGTTATCGTACATTTTGGTAAGCTTATGCAGTAAATATCATCTTTGAATGTTCTTTGTTACGTTTGCAGTAGGAAACGAAACAAGAGAATGAAACGCTACATTCTTGTATTCACTTCTTCACGGCGGGAACATATTTCCTACAGGTCAGAACCATTCTGATTTTTATCAACAAATACCTGTCGCACCAGGAAAATAGCACGCAGACGACAAAGCTCTTTGCCTTTGTCGATATTTGCATTTAAATTGTGAATTAAACTTCCACCATCATCTGCTACACTGCTGACGTCCTGTCTTGTATAATCTGATAGACACGCTAACAGAGTCCTGGTTATTTTAGCTGGCCGAATTAGCATCTACGTAGCATCTCCCGAGAAAATGTGATAAATTTTAAGTTATATAACTCTATCAAAGACACACTATTCAGTATTATCTAATACGTGTTTTATCACAATATGCGACATGATCAGAAAATACGTTTACATCGAACATCATAAAAATAGACAAACCTCATAATTATGTTTAATACGTTTGGACAATTTTTTGAACTTGGAAGGCTTTAGCTTATTTCGCACCTAATAGTCACAAATCGCCCCTCTTTTGTAAAAAGGAGATAACTGCCACTTTCAGCTAAACTCAGTTATGTGTAGCAAATCATTAATCTAATGTTCCTCTATGATGTGTCAAAAGATGACAACTGTATCTTCAAGAATAACCAAGACATTTGGGGTTATCCTACCTCTCAGAGCATTTGTCATATGTATAATGTAGCCACCTTCTGTGTGATATTTTTCACACATGCGCAGAAGCCTTCTGTTACCAGTACTGCCACCTATCAATGCCTGACAGCAATGCACCTCCATTACGTTGCTAAGGCTAAGTAATATATGTAACTGTATAAAATCTGCACAATTTATTTCGCAGGACTTCTGTTAAACCAGCGTCGATTTCAAACAACTTTCCGGATAACTAACAATTAGTCGCTGTCAGAGAGTTATTAAAAGTACAGTAAAAGCAAAGTACAATTATCAAATGTCAAGGTCGAATATTTTGTGTGTATCAGATAACAGAAAAGTGTCTGTACACATGTCTAACAGATAGCGCAGGAAACGTGAAGTGGGTACAAGAAACATTCAGACAGACCTTGCAATGTCTGTAGATAATGAAGGGAGGGGGGAGGGGTGTTGAACATTTATGCATGCACACTGACTGATATGGCTGACTATGACTGCATGGTTCGGCACGCGGAAGTATCACAGTACAGTCAGTTCTGCTACAACGCGTGTTTTCATAACACGTTGCCTTAATTTGGGAACATAGTTTGTATAACGCGGAAGAGAATTGGATCTAATAAGAGTGTTTTCTTTTTCATGTCTTTATTCAGTTAATAAATGGCTATTTGTACCCGTGGGAATAATTCGTAAATAGAAACAATAAAATACGCTACAACAAAGATTTATTAATATATTTGAAAATTTAAAGCACTTCTTAATACAAAATGTTTGATTTTATAAGACTGTCATTTTCTATACGTTCTCAATACCCTTCAATATTTGAAATACTGACGTCGTCAAATAAAGAAGTCTGGGAAAATGCCACATTGAGCTGGCCGTAGACAAAACACGCGATGGTAAGTATATTCCAACATTATTAAGCGTCTGCACTGGAGCCTTTTTTTGTGCCATAAAAACGCGATTTTCATCGAAAATTGTCTTCTGCGCAGTTTGAAGGGAATGGTAAGATCGTTCCATATCAATTTATATGATTACGACCAACGGATAAGAAGCAACGCGTAAATAGGAAACAACAGCTTCTTACCACGTTTAAATAAGAAACAAACCGTTGAAATTGTCCTGCCTCAAGCGGAGGCTAATCGAAGTATATGAAATATGTTAGCTTCCTTTGGCCTCCGATTGCGGCAGCACTGTAAATTTTTAAAATTAGTCTTTTTTGTTAAAAACAATTTCTTGAGAAGGAATTAAGAGAAACAGAGAGGACTGCCATCAAAGCTAAATCATAAACTTTCTAGAAATGTCTGTCTTGGATAGACCCTTTCGGTAGTTCAGTAGATCATAATTTCGCAAACACACTACCGCATTAACATATATTATGAAACTAATATATTACTCTTTTAAAGGAGCATTATAAAAATTAAATTGTCCCTGTACATGTCATTATGGCATATTGGGAGAGTGTAGGAATAGCACAACTAATTCTTAGCTGCGGCACGGTATCAGAATTAGTGCACGAAGACGATCGTAAGACGTATTTTTTTGTCTTCGTTTCTATCGTTCAAAGTCAATCTCCAGCCGAACGCCTTCAGTACAAAGCGAATTACCAAGACTTTCAAAATTAGGTAATTGACAAATTCGTATCACAATTTAAATATTCATAACCCAGTACAATATAAGAACACATTACTGAACACTGTTTATGTTAACTCTGCACGTTGTAACACAGTATCCAACACAAAAATGTACGTCTTTATCCCACTGATGAATTTTTCCACATCAAAAAAGAGGCAAAATATCAACTTGCTAGACAATTATTCCTGATTCCTGAATATTTGTGGGCAAGATTCTGAACCCTTAAAACATTTAATATTGTCATACCAATAATCATGCTTTTTATGTTGTATTTTTATGTTGTATTTTATGTTGTATTCTTTATGTTGTATGTACCATGCATTTTATCACTAGTTTAAGTCAAAACCAACAAATGTATAAGATTATTAACAAGTATATGTACTTACAACCCCTACATAAGCTTCGGCAAATAAATTGCCATCGTCAGGGGGTATTATCAAGGAACTTCAAATGCTTATTTCTTTCAAATACACAATAGTTGATTTTACAGTAGAAATATTTACGCCGCTCACAATGTTGAAATATATGGCTGCATAAAATTACGAAATTAAAAATTAAGAAAATCGCTCCATGTAAAACTATTTGTATTTCATATATTTTATATTCTGAGTTCATACGGCATATTTATCTATAATTACTATTGACATACATGTATTATTGTTCTTAATTTTTAATTTTATAATTTTATGCAGCTATATATTTCAACATTGTGAGCGGCGTAAATATTTCTACTGTAAAATGTACTATTGTGTATTTTAATGCAATAAGTATTTGAAGGTCCTTGATAATACCCCCTGAGGATAGCAATTTATTTGTCGAAACATATGTAGGGGTTATAAATACATCTTATACTTAAAAATCATATGCTTTATATAAATTAATCCTCTTTTGAATAAAACATCTGTTCTCCATTATTGTACTTCATCCATAATTAATATTTTGATAAAACACTCGACTATGGATACTTAAGCCTGTATAGTAAATGTATTATAGGTTGGAAAATCCGAGTTTCGAATCCCAGTAGCAGCAAAGGCTTTTCTCCTCTCCAAAACGTCCCTACCGGCTCTGGGGTCCACCCAGCTTTCTATTTAATGGATACGGCGTGTAAAACAGCTGGAGCGTGAAGTTGATCATTCATTTCTATTCAGTGCCGAAGTTAAGAATGAGTGGAGCTAAAGCTTTGCGCCCCTTTACGCCTTCACGACATATACAGGATTAGATCTTACTTCCCGTTCTGTGTGCATTACATTTTAACTACTATTTGTAATCAGTGAGAATTAGTAACTATCGTACTTACACTGACCAAATAGAAAATATTATTTTACCTTGACGCAACAGTGAGATTTCCTTCTACGTTAACTGCCAAACACACATTACTCTTCTGCCTCATCAACTGAGCTTATATTTTTATTTGGATTTCACTGGAAAAACTGCTTAAATTGGAGCTCGAAATTGACGGTATACCTGTTAGGTTGTGGGTGGAATTCATTATATTTCCCATGCTGTAATCTATCACAAATTTTACGTGTAGATTCAATCCACCATTTTCTTCTTCTCATTAATATCTTCGACGTAAAATTAGAGATAAGCGTCATCTAAGAAGTCCGTCTCTCCGTGGAGAGTGTTACACCTTGTAAAAAACAGGATAGCATTCCTGCTAGGAATGGGACCTCGCACGGGCGTGAATAAATCGTCAGTGGGGCCACCATTTCTCATATATTACCATACGTTGCTTGAATTATCCGCGCACTTGGCGACCTCTTAAGGCTCCATCCTAGCTGGGCACTGCATCTGCATGGCAATGCATGTACGCCTGCAGGGTGCTACTTAGACTACACCTCTTACTTCGCAACCAGAGAAGTTGCCGCGCACCAAAGGCGTTTTCTTTAGAAAGTTAAATGGAAATGGTAATATTCCCGCTTCAGACATGTGTTTTATTTAAAGACGGTGTCAATTCTCAAGACCATATTATGTCGATGGTAGATGGCAGACAAATTAAATATGAGTATGGAACATTGGTGCAATGATTCTGACTCGGGAAAGCCGAAGTACTCGGAGAAAATATTATTCCAGTGCTCTTTTTCCGCCACTACGAAGCGAAAAATACGCATTTTCTCAGATGGACATGAAAGATTCTTCATAAAAGGGATTTAAAAAGCCACCATTAGACTCTATTCTGAAACAATAGCATTTAATTTACATGTTCACACTGTAATTTTTCCAAGATTCATTTTAATATTTTCCCCCCAATTTAATGATAAATTTCTCATGTCTTACCTTTTCTTAAAGTGTTCCAATTAATATTCCGTAAGCATTTCTGCTTCTGCAACTTGTGCGATACATGTCCCACACATTTCCTCTCGTGATTTAATCTCCTTCGCAGTGTCAGGTCCAATTTAAGAATGTAACTACTTCAAGGGTATTTGAACAGTGCCTTGTTATTTTTTTTCGTAGGTAGAATATCTTACCGGGATCTGCTCTAAACCTAGATTATGCAGGGTCGTATTATAGGATGTTTAGTGAATAATGAATTTTAAAGGCTCCAGAAGGAAGCAATTGTTCTCAATTAAGCAGCACTTTAGTTAACAAAGTGAGTTATTGTAAGATAATTTCCGTTAACTCCCCAGCTGAAAGGAACGGCAAATGCCGTCAACACAATGCGACCTCCGTGTTAAAACTATTTCCCCAGCATTACTGGATGAGAAGCAATAAACACGACTTCTGGAGGAAGTAGATGGAACTTCCAATGTGTTTCTGCAACAACAAATTATGTTCATAGAGGAACTGCTGGGGCGTAGGACACGGGTTCAAGAAGTTACAGCACTTAGCATAAGTTTCAGAACTGCCTGAAGATGACAGCACATTATGGCTTTTTGTCATCAGACTTAATGGAGAACGGTGGTCGCTGTTGGGAAGCTCGCGGAAGATCAACAGTTCAATAAGTTCCCGATTTATACGGAAACGAAATTTAATTATTTTTTTCAAAAGAGCTCGCTACAAGCCTCTATCCTGAACAAATTGAATTCTGTTCTTACACAGACACCCTACGTTGTAGGTGCTTTCTTATCACTGAGGATTGCCCATGAAAATCCTTCTATTCGCCCGCCCGTCCATCCTTCCGTCGGTCCACAAACACATATAACACGAGAATCTTTGGAAGAATATACATTAAATTTGACATCAAGAAATTTTACGAGGAAAAGCCCATCCATTTTTATTTCAGGTAAAATTGAACAAACAGAACGCCATTTCATACCTGTATAAAATGCCCATGCCTTGCTCTTTGCTTCTCTAGAGTACCTAGCTCTACCCATTATCCCACTCACGCACATACACACACACACACACAATAAATTACTGAATGCCTTCAGACAGCACTGGAAAGAGTTTTTTGGTTCATTCATTTAATATGGTATTTTATTAACATGTAACTCCAACTATGCAGCCTTCACCCTCATTATAAACAGTATAAATGTTCTCTGTACAATGACAGACCACAAGATGATCCCCGCGGTTTAGGGGCGTGTACGGCGCAGTGCGGGGGACTGCTGGCTACAGAAGGAATTACCGGATTTTTATTTGTAGGAACGACAGACTGTTCTACTGCTCCACATAGACTGACAATTTTAAAGCATTTCGTATAGCGTGTAGAGGACGAGAGCGCTGTGTGGTTGGTTTCATTACGGACAGTAACAACTCTTCATTTTCTACACAGTCTTGCCCTTGCCCATATATCGCATTTCTAGCTGCGACCATGTCCTGTTCTGTGAAGAGTTTTATAGCCACATCGCTGCACTCGAGCTTTATCCATTGTAAATATCTTGTTAGAATACGGAGAAACGTTCTGCTTATATTGTGTAAAATAAGTGTAAAGAAAAATTTAAAATTCTGTAAGTTATCAGTTGTCTTATAAGCACCAATGTTACTCTATTTATAACAAAGCATGAAAAGTCAGCATTTCCGAAAGGTGGATATATAGAGGAAATAACACAGCGAAATGACCAGAAATGTTGTGCTAAGCTAATGCATCCCAATTTGTTAATAACTGATTTTAATGCGAATCTCTCTAATTATCTCTTCCTATTTAGTTTTCCAGTCAAAATTTTTGTATTCATTTCATATCTCCACATCTTTTTTATCCCACCATCTGCGCTTACTTCTTTCTGGCCACCACAGCAGTACCGGCTTAAGAGTATAAACTCTAGTGATATTCATCCAACTTCAATTCCTCTCCCTTCATTTATGGCTCCACCACTGCCGTAAACCTCGCTAGTGCTGGATTCAACACCGACAGCTTCCGACTCATTAAGTTGAAAGGGTTCGTATATTGCAACAGAAGTTGCGCTCTTTAAATTTGTACACATAAATTTCACACGGCCGTAGTACTTTTAGTTTCCATTCTAAAATGTAATTCTGTAAAAGAGTTGTATGATTTTTAAGGGAATATCATTTTACATCAATCATGAAAATTAAGAAACTAACTTTTACTCTCGTGTTTATAGTCGGTTATTTGTCACTTACTTCGTAATTAGAATTACTTATAATGGTTTGTCCTGAGCGTTTGTCCATGATATGTAGGTTTTTGTGCACAGTGTTTGTTAACCGTTTAAAGACCAGTGACAAATTAATGTGCTATATGCTCTAACATTCAGACACTGCATTTTCACAAAGAGCGTGTTTATGTGTGTCATATAATTCTCACAATAAACTACTATTTCCCTGGACAATAATAGCAATTTGGTCTTTATAATGCATAGGGATAGTATTCTGTGATGTAAGAACTGAAGATCTGTGTACGTATTATTTAAATGGAAGCCAATCTTTAAAAAGTTAAAGTTATCCATTCTAAATGACACTTCCGAATTCTTCAACAATTTCTATTAAAATTCTCAAATAGAGTAGATTCCAGTTAATTGGGACACATTGGGACAAGAACACTTGGGTCCAATTAAGCGGCTGCCCCAATTATGAGAAGTTTCATGTAAATAGTTAAAAAGATATGAAAAGCAAACTAACATTTCACTGAGCAAAAAATAATTTATTCAAATGAATTACAGAACAAATAATTGTGAAATATGTATTTAATATTTAAATATTATTCATGTTGAACTGTTTTTATTTTCCCTCATCGTCAATATCAACATAGTTAATGACCTATCCGAGGACACGTCTGTTGTCCTTAAAGTCCTCCAAACTAATCTTATTAAAACAAAATACACAACAAATTAGAGAAAATATTTGATATTTAAACATCACCTAGAAGAGCAGGGGGAAAAAGTCATAGGAGAAAGAAGAGGCAGAATAAGCAAAATCAAGCTTCCTGATGAGCTGATGAGTCATTTACAAGCGTCCACTAGAACAGTGGTATTCAACCTGGGGTACGCGTACCCTTGGGGTTACGCGAAGACATCTTAGGGGGTAAGTAAAATAAAAAAAAACCTAAATATATTATTTTATGATAAACACTGAATAATCAGAGCCAGATTTAGGGTCAGCCACAAGAGACCCTGACGTAAGGACATGCGATTTGGGAGCGCCATTTTTTTTCCTCTCCCTCTCCTTTATGCTTTTCTTATCTGGGCGGCTAGTTTCATTTTATTCCACATAGTGCATATAATTTTACTTTGCTAAAATTGCTTTGTTCCTTTATTAATTTTTATATGATAGGCAATAATATATTTGTTATTTAATAGCTTGATTCTCCTTTTTCTCATTTAAAACTTATTATTTAATACATTATTTTGGATGTAATATATTTAACTTATTTTTTATGTAGATTATAGACTATGTATAACTTGAATTATGCACGAACAACTTTGGGGGTAAAAAGTTGAAGAGAAATTATATCTGGGGGTACGCGAACAAAAATGGTTGAATACCACTGCACTAGAAGACTGGGGAAGATTCAGAGAAAGAACAGAAAGAAGAGGCAGAGTATGCAAAACCAGGCTTCCTGCCTGCCACGGTTTTATCCTGTCTCATTAAACGGCATGCTGTCCCAAATAAGGGAAGAAAACCCTGGCAATTTTCTCGATTAGGTTTTGTTCTTAAAATTTGTCCCATATAAACGGCTGCCCCGATTAACCGATGACCCAATTAACCGGAATCTACTGTATTATTTTAAAGATAATTTTTATGTTGTATCAAAAGTTGTTAAAATTCTCAAATATATTTCATGATGGTGTGGCTACAGTTGTTAAAATTTTAAAATATATTTTATGGCCATATTTATGGTGTGGCTACAGTTGTTAAAATTTAAAATATATTTTATGGCCATATTTATGGTGTGGCTACAGTTGTTAAAATTTTAAAATATATTTTATGGCCATATTTATGGTGTGGCTACAGTTGTTAAAATTTTAAAATATTTTATGGCCATATTTATGGTGTGGCTACAGTTGTTAAAATTTTAAAATATATTTTATGGCCATATTTATGGTGTGGCTACAGTTGTTAAAATTTTAAAATGTATTTTATGGTTATCCTTATGGTGTAGCTACAGTTGTTAAAATGCTAAAATATATTTCATTATTATCCTTATAATGTAGCTACAGTTGTTTTAAAATTCTCAAATGTCATATTTAATGATCATCCTCATGGTGTATCTAGAGTTGCTACATGCGCACACAGACAGACAGGCAGACAAACCGACAGGTGGAGCGATTTTAATAGGTGTCCGCTATAATGTGAATGCACATAAAAATAAAAAGAGAGAGAAATGGATTAAAAAAACCAAGAGAATCGTGAAAGAACGCGGACTGGTGTGGGGGTAGTTTCAGGACAAGAGGTAGCTTACAGGAAAATGCTTTCAGTTCATGAAGCTGTTACCTGGAAACGTGTTGCCAGTCAATAAAATAACGTGTCTAACTAAGCGGTATTCTTGTCACATTTCAACGAGGACAGATTTTTCTCGCATACTCGCACGCAAATATTACAAAACACAAAAAAGAAGTCTTATTCCGACATTGATATTTAAGAGAGAAATGTGGATATGAATGTCGATATTCTGTCAGGGAAAAGTGCTAAAAATATTTCACAGGGCTCATATATTACTCGACTACAATGTCAGTTCTTTGTGTAAAACAGGATGGGGAGTGTTAAATTATGAAACAGGGTGCTTCAAAATGGGTGTTATAAAGCTCTTACACTCATTGCTTTCTAATTCGGTAATTGTAAGAGGCAATTTTATTTATATTCACCAATCACCATGAAATAAAATTGTGACACTGGAGGTCTAAGAATTTTCAAAGCTGTGGACCAATACAGCCGTAGGCCTATACAAAACACTGTTCATATCTGAGATCTGAGTTTTTATTGGCGGCAGTAAGCATCAACATTATGGTCTTCTTAAATACGACGCCGTGTAACTTTGTGGAAGACTACCAATATTCCGGCGGAAACTGCTACCTCCATCATCAGTGTAGAAGTGTGTCATCCTGAAGACATAGGCAGTGGGTTTCTCCGAACTTTGGTACTGTCTACCAAATTAAGTGGTCTCGCATACCTGGTGATCTTAATGATGATATTTCATACATGAAAACGTTTTTTATTTTACATTAAGTGTCGTCGAAACGCATAATTAAAGCTACTCCACGTGCAGCAGTTTATATACAGGCACAGAGATTATCAACATTTCCATCGTTTTGTGCATCCCTCTTCCTATTTACTTATCTCTTTTAACTGAGCATTTCTGGCCAGAATTCTGTACGTGCTTTTACCTTCCTTGTGTGTGTTACATGTCCTGCCAATCTGTCGGAGTCTTTGGCGGTTTACCCCAGTCACCATAAGCAAATATTGAGATAGTGAACTTAAACAGATCACCACCACCTTTCCAATCCTTTGCTTGCCACTCAAGATCATCTGCCAATATCTATACAGATTATATACTAGCAAAATTGTCAATAAGCAAATAATAATCAATAAATCAGCTTTAATATGAATATTACTGTCGTCTTGGATATGACACAATTTAGTCTTGTAGATAAGCGCTGACGTTTCGAAAGAACATGCTGCCTCCACCTTCAGGGTAGAATAATAAGCTGCGCTGAGGAAACAATGATAGAGTAACTGGAGCAAAAGGACATATCTCTGAAAGGTTAGTACTTTTTTACCAGGCTTCACGACGTCACAGCCAATCAAATAACAATCTTCGTAGTCACCATCTTGCAAGCCCTTGCACAGGCTCAAAGGTCAGCGTAATTTTGCTGTAAACAACCTCAATATTAGCGTACGGCGCTCTATACGCGCTTAAATATCAGTGTAATACTTCTATACAGCAGCTGAATATCACCTTAACAAGAGTGCAATAAGCAGCCTCAATATCAGCTTAATACTGCTATAAGCAGCCTGAATATCACCTTAAGAAGAGTGCTATAAACAGCCCCAATATCAGCGTAATCCTGCTGTAAACAGCCTCAATATTAGCGTAATACTGCTATAAGCAGCCTCAATAGCAGCGTAATGCTGATATAAGCAGCCTCAATATCAGCGTAATCCTGCCATAAGCAGCCTGAATGTCACCTTAAGAAGAGTGCTATAAACATCCTCAATATCAGCGTAATACTGTTACAAACAGTCTTAATATCAGCGTAATACTGCTATAAACAGCCCAATATCAGCATGATACTGCTATAAACAGCCTTAATATCAGCGTAATACTGCTATAAACAGCCTCAATATCAGCGTAATACTGCTAAAATCAGCCTCAATATCAGCGTAATACTGCTAGAAGCAACTTCAAAGTCAGCGTAATTCTGCTACAAACAGCCTCAATATCAGCATAATTCTTGTACAAGCAGCCTCAATATCAGCTTCATACAGCTAAAAGCAGCAGCATAAGCGGAAAACTGCTATAAGGAGCCTCAACATCAGCTTACTTCTGCTTAAACAGCCTCAGTATCAAAGTAATCCTTCTATAAAAGGCTTCAATTTTAGCCTAACCCTGCTGTAAACAGCTTCAACTGCTCTCTACGGCACTAATTTACAAACGATAATTATATGGCTTGGGGTGAGAGACACAGCTCGGACTTCAAAGTTGTAACGCTTGGGGCTGTCGCTTTAGTGTGGGAACTGATGTTCCATTAAAATGCTTCTGTCAGTATATTACAACTAATCAGCCATTCGGCAATTTGAAAGAGACAACGTCTGGTATAAGTAACTCCCTTCAGTTCTAAAGAACATTTGATGACATCAAGGTAAAGAACATTTGTCTTATGCGCAGTTTGAAGGGAATGGTAAGATCTGTCCATATCAATTTATATGATTACGACCAACGGATAAGAAGCAACGTGTAAATAGGAAACAACAGCTTCTTACCACGTTTAAATAAGAAAAAAACGTCGAAATTGTCCTCCTCAAGCGGAGGCCAATCGAAGTACATGAAATATGTTAGCTTCCTATGGCCTCCGCTTGAGAAGCACTGTCAATTTTAACGTTAGTCTTTTTTGTCAAAAAACAATTTATTGAGAAGGAATTAATAGAAACAGAGAGGACTGCCATCAAAGCAAAATCGTAAACTTTCTAGAAATGTCTGTCTTTGATAGATCCTTTCAGTAGTTCAGTAGACCATAATTTCGCAAACAGACTTTACTCTATTAATATATATTATAAAACTAATACATTATTCTTTTAAAGAACATTATAAAAATCAAATTGTCCCTGTGCATGTCATTATGGAGTATTGGAAGAATGGAGGTATATCACAACTCATTCTTAGCTTCGGCATGGTATCGGAATTAGTGCACGAAGACGATCGTAAGACGTATTTTTTTTTTGTCTGCAGAAAAAGAATATTTTGAACTGATAAACTTATGTCAAAGATTTAATATTTTAAGTACAGAAAATAAGATAAAAGAGCCGAAAATTTTTGTTTACTGATTGTTCTAATTTTCTACTGTTTAATTTCGTATTTCTTTGTTTCTAAATTTATTTACTATATTTTATACGTATATATACGTATATATTTTTACGTATATTTTATTTTTGTGCGTGCGTTTTTTTATTTTTACTTTTTAATTAATTCCTTTCATTTAACTCTAATTATCTCTATATTGGCTTTTTCATTTATTTATTTTTTATTCGTTCACGGATCAGTTACCCAAGAATAAAAAAACCACACAAACAGTGATTAGTTACCTTGCTCACAAACCACTGAAAGCCTCTAACACTAAATGGAATTTGACTCTGCGATTACACTTAGCAAGTTGAGAAGAATAAGGGAAGGATTTAGGGTAAGTCGCTAATACTGGAACACGTAATGCAATGCAAGGAGTGGTGCAAATATAAGGAAAAAGAACATTTCATTACTAGTGACAAAAGTAATCTCATTATTGAAGTACCAAATGTAGTAAATTTCCGTAAATTGTGAATAAATAGCTCAAAATTTGTGTAAATATTAAATACTGCGTTCGGCTTATGCAGGAGAATCCAAATTGAAACACTGGGCTCTTAAAGTAGGCTACCTTATTGTGGAATTTAGTACTCATTTTATTCAACAGTAATCGCGATATTTATTATATAATGGGTTATACTTGGAAGTAACCTAAACAAAATACGGCATAAAACTAAATTTTAAACAGAAATGATCAATACAAAACATAACAAATATAAAAATTTAGATTTGCAAATACAAAACATGATAAATATTTTTATGGTATAGAGATAAAATAAATATTCGTAGTGTAAGTAACATTAAAAATGCAAATGATAATGCGTTATATAAAAATGCCTGAGTTTTTTAAAAACGTGTGTAACCTACTAAATTACATAAAAAATATGTGATTTATTTTATCGGCAATCACATTATTCTTGCAATTGTTTCTTTGTTGTCCTGGTGTGCTCTCAGCCTGCGCGTCATGCGATGCCTCACACTCTCAAAAAAGCCTCTTGGAATTCTTTACAAAATTATTCGCCTAGCCTCTTAATATCTGCAAGTATACTTGCCTCCAATGTTCCTGCTCTGTCTTCGGAAAAGAACGTTTATGTTTTTCTATTTGTTTGTATTTATTTTCAACTGCTGCTTGCATGGAGTATAACCCGCCGTCTCTGCTACGTCGCCACAATATATTTGTTACGACATCAGCATTAAAAAGAGCTAGTAGTTCTTCCAGGTTAGTAAACATAAATTATTTTTCCTATGGCTCGACAGCCCTATATGGGCATGGGCCTCCTCGTTTCGTCGAGGTTTCATGATCACACACTTTAGACACACCACATCGGTAGGACTCCTCTGGACGAGGGACCAGCTCGTCGCAGAGACCTCTACCTGACAACACACAACACTCACAAGAGACAGACATCCATGCCCCCGGTGGGATTCGAAACGATCCTAGTAAGCGAGTGGCCGAAGACCCACACCTTAGACCGCACGGCCACTGGGATCGGCAGTAACCATAAATAAAGATATAAAATAAATTTGGTAGACGAATTAACCCACTACAACCATATTTGAAAATGTTACAACATATTGATAATAATTAGCGGGAGCTCGAATATTGATACGCGGGGGGACCCCCGACGAGTTATCTAGGCCAGTGTTCGTATCTATGAAATAAAGCACACGGCGTCACCCCCCCGGGAGACCGAAACTTCATACATACCGCCGACAACACCTAAAATTTTACTTCCTACTTAAAGTCTCATTTTCGAGCGTTTCTGTCGCATCTCTATAGATATTCCTACTGGTTTATTGGAACTATGCAGCCTTGAGGAGATCCTTAGTGCTTGGAAGGGACGTCTAGAGGATACAAGACATGATGTATGTGTTTATGGCCGATATCAGGTCACTCACTGTCTCGAAATGAGATGTGGGGTGAGTTATACGATACTGTGAACAGCAGAACAATGGGTGGACGACGAAGACATATTGTGGGAACACAATAGATTTCACGTAAGAGCCCCATACATCATTACACCATATGAAGACCACGTATACAAAGACATTTCGCGCGTTGCTTAGCAACAAGTCTTGGAGATGCTTATTTATGTACCAAGCTTCTCACTCGAGGAACTCTTTTTTTGGTTGGGCGCCTCGTGCAGGGTTTGACACTAGTCGAAGGAAGAAAGAATTTCGTATGTGGCTTAAGGAAAATAGAGTTGATGTATTCATCTAATACTCGTATGAAAAACGTGCGTATAACGCGTAGGCCTAAAAGAAATGTCAAAAAAAGCACTGAATTAGTGGTAAAGTGTAAGCTACAAATTTATTTTGGATACCATCTACACCACAAAATGTAAATCGCGTGGTGAAGAAACCACGGCTTTTGTTTGTGTGTGCCTACACAAATAAAAGCCGCAAATTCATGAAACCAAATACTGCTGCTGACCAGCTGGATTCAAATAAAAAGCAATGATAATAAAATTGATTCTTTTCCTAATTTCATCGTAAAATTATTTTCTGTCTCTTTCAACTCATTTCTCTCGTATGTGTCTTTTTCTTCAAAATGTCGACCAATAAAAATATTTTCAAGTATGCTTATTATTATTATTATAACTTAAACAATTCATCACAATGCTCAAAGCTTCCTCTTAGGTTTGGTCCTCCATTGTTCTCAATTTAGCCTGTACATTCTTAATTCCTTATGCAGTTACGAAGCAGAAATTTATGCCGCCTGGAACTGACTAGAGTCTCCAGTTCAGACAATATAACGTGTAAAGTTTTTAGCATTAAAACAGGAATGCAGATAAAATTCTACATTTTACATTGAAACCCAGATTGTACGTCATTAGAAATACAGAGAAAAAAGTGTGCGCCATTAAGAAGTGTGTGGAAGAAGAGAAAAATAACGTTGAATATAGTTTAGAAATTAAGAAGTAAATAGTAATTTTTTAATCCACAGTCTAGAGTGAGAAATAGGTAACAGGTGTGGCTGCCTAAGGCAGTGGATTTCAGTGCTGGGTTCCGAGGATTTCATTGAGAATATCAGTATAAAATACATTGTTTACAAACGTTAAAAATTCGACTAGCTCAGTAATTAAGAGTAGCATATCGTCCGAAGTAAGCAGAAGAGCACTAAAACACAAAACATTCACTCCATATAACAAGATCTATTACGTCTGCCGCGTGTCTAAACCTGGCAATTGCTTAGTATGGCAATGGGATTATTTGCATCATAGACTGCCTTGGTAAGAGGGAAGAGGTAACAGGGGAGTGGAGAAGACTACATAACGAGGAACTTAATGATCTATACTCATAACCAAATATTGTTCGGGTGATCAAATCGAGAAGAATGAGGTGGGCGGGGCATGTAGCATGTATGGGTGAGGGGAGAGGTGCATACAGGGTTTTGGTGGGGAGACCTGAGGGAAGGAGACCACTTGAAAGACCCAGGCGTAGATGGGAGGATAATATTAAAATGTATCTTCAAGAAGTGGGATGGGGGGGGGCATGGACTGGATTGATATGGCTCAGGATAGGGACAGGTGGCGGGCTCTTGTGAGTGCGGTAATGAACCTTCGGGTTCCTTAAAACGCGGGGAATTTCTTGACTAGCTGACGACCTGTTAGCTTCTCAAGAAAGACTCTGCTCCATGGAGTTAGTTAGTTAGTTAGTTAGTTAGACTGCCTTGGTTATGAACATGTTTAGGCAGGACTTATAGTCGGAAATATCAGATTACTAGCCAAACATTTCTATTTATGGTTTATATTGTCTTGATGCCAGTAGCGGAGGTTGTTTCACTTCGAATAAATAACCTTTATCTTAACGCTGTATACTTCAGTCTAGCCGATCCCAGTGGCCGCGCGGTCTAAGGCGGGTCTACGGCCGCTCGCTACTGGGATCGTGGGTTCGAATCCCACCGGGGCATGAATGTTTGTGTTGTGTTGTTAAAAAGAAGGGTTGTGGCCTAATACAGAACAAAAAATGGATCAAAGGGAAAAACCCAGGAATTAGTAAAAAAAAAAAAAATCCCGCCTAGGGCTTGGATGTCTGTCTGTTGTGAGTGTTGTATGTTGTAAGGTAGAGGTCTCTGCGACGAGCTGGTCCCTCGTCCAGAGGATTCCTACCGAGTGTGGTGTGTCTAAAATGTGTGAGATCGTGAAGCCTCGAAAAATGAGGCGGCCTAGGCCCCCAAGGGGCTGTCGAGCCATTGAAAATAAAAATCTTCAGCCTAAGATGCAACCGTAGTACAAGTAAAAATTACGTTACCAAACACTACGCATAATAACACAATGGTACCATATTTAAGCAGTGGGCAAATTATTGAAAATTTAACATACTGATATTATTATTGCAATAGCTGTCTTCTAAACCCTGCACGATCTGAGTGTCCAACAAAAATTAAACTTTACAATCTTAAAATTACGATATAAAGCTCCATAAAACTTTGTTTACAAAAATGGATTACTAGTAATCGTAATAGGGCGTCCTATTGTCTGTTAACTCACACTATCATGATGTGGTCAAAGCGGACCCATGCTAACAGAAGTTTCGTTTAATCAAAATAATTTGATTATTTAAAACGCAGAAGATTTTCAATATAAACTTACTGACCCGTTGAACATATAAAAACTTCAGAAAAGACAATAACTGAAAAAGAATGATATTCTTTCTTAAAATATATTATCTTGGTAAATACTTCCCGAGACAAAGCCACTTCGATTTTTAGCAGTTACCCACTTTTTTCCGTGACATTTTTATCCCATAATTAGAGAATGATGACATGTTATTTTTGCCTCAAAGTATATGAACAAAATCCATGGAACAGGCAGCTTCGTAGCCAATAGACTTTTAGTTAATCAAGAAAAAATTCCCAACTTTCCTGGAACCCGAGGGTATATCACCGTCTTCACCTCGCTATACTGCGGAAAACTCGAGAACTAATTTCACCCACAAGGGAATCCCGTCGGCTTTATCTTTCACTTTTCCGTAGCTTCAACAATAAAGTCGCTTAATTTTAATAAACTGCACGAAGAGAAGTGAAATCTTCAAAAGCACCAGACTTACATTTGTGGTCTTGAAAAAGTCCTTGGAACCCCTAAATATTAGATCTGGTCCCCTCCTCCCTGTTATTCCTCGCATGGTCTTAGAATACGACAGCAATCCCCCCGAGTAAGCTGTTATTAACAGAACGTGTTACATGAAAAAAGTATTTTTCCCCAGTAGCGAAAGAGCCAGTAGTGGGCCAAGGCCACCTCATTTTCGAGGCTTCACTATCACACTCAGACATACCACATTTGGTAGGTAGCACTCCTCTGGACGAGTGATCAGCGCGGCCCAGGAACCTCTACCTGACAACACACAACCCTCACACAAGACAGACATCCTAACCCCCGGCGGGATTCGAACCCGCAATCCCAGAAATCGAGCGGCAGCAAACTCACGCCGTAGACGGCGCTGCCACTGACATCGGCAGAAAGATATTGCTTATATAAATTAGCTAAATGGTGTCTCAGTCTTTGCTACGGTCTAAGTTCATGTGGCAAATTCATTCTTTAGAACCTACAGTTTGTCAGTTACTCAAGATAGTCCTGGCTATTTATGGTACAGAAGATCATTAACGTGTTCACAGCACAATGTCACTGGATCCTCTTTTTAGAGATAAGAATACTAACTATATCTCAAGTTTCTCGTGATGTCACTTTACTGTCTCCACCTGAGTCTTCCAATAGTTTTCGCGTCTTCCAATTAAAGTCAGTCACATTTGCCAATTTTACCAGTTATTCTATATGCTGTGACAATCTCGTACTTTTTCATTCGATAAAAATGATGATGATAATATAATATATAATAATAAATAAGCTGAGAATATCCTAAAATATGAAGATCTTACAATAGAAATACCGCGCATGTGGAATGTAGAAAGTGATACCAACAATAATATGGGGCAACTGGAATTATTTTAAAATCATTCAGAAATTACCTGACAACATAACGGGAAAGCACGAAATCAAGGATCTCCAGAAAACAGCCATATTGGGCACTGCACGCTAACTGCGGAAAGTACTAACGTAAAAGTACGAAATATTTAACGTGGGAAATAACATTACATGCAGCATAAATTGTAACTACAGAACAGCTGCAGATCTATATGCCCTATAAACATGGTTTTTTTAGTATATAATTGTAAATATCCTGCATAAAGGTGCTAAAAAAATAAAATAATAATAATAATAATAATAACTGTTGAAGAGGGCAAATGTTAAAGCCCCTCAATAAATAAACTGCCGATCCCAGTGGCCACGCGGTCTAAGGCGTTGGTCTGCGGCCGCTCGCTTGATGGGATTCTCAGTTCGCATCCCGCCGGGGGCATGGATATCTGTCTCTTGTGAGGGTTGTGTATTGTCAGGTAGACGTCTCTGCGTCGGGCCGATCACTCGTCCAGAGGAGTTCAACCGCGTGTGATGTGTCTGAGTGTAATGGTAAAGCCTCGAAAATGAGGAGGCCCTGGCCCACTAGGGCTGTTGCGCCATGGAAAATAATAAATAAATAAACTTCTCATTGTTTTAATTAACCAAATATACTCCTCTGTATTTTGTTTTAAAAGAAACCGGGATATCTCAGTCCGTGTAGTGAGTAGGCTACGGGCCGGAAGAACGGGAGTTTAGATCCAAGCAGGGAAAAGAGATTTTGTTCGCCTTCTAAAACGTCCGGATCGTGCCTGGAACAAACCTAGCCTCATATTCAATATACAATGGGGCTCTTTTATTGGAGGTAAGGTGGCCAGGGCGTGAATCTGATTATCCACTTCCATCTAGCGTCGACGTCAAAAATTTATGGAACCAAAACTCTGCTCCTTCATATGCCTTCGTGGCATGAACACAGAAAATGTTACTTTTCTTTACTTTACTTACTTTACTTTACTGCTACTCTTAAACTCTTATTCAATTCTGGGTCTTATTAATGGTCTCTCCCGATTAAGCATTCACTACTACTACTACTACTATTACTACTACTACTACTACTACTACTACTACTATACTACTACACTACTACCACCACCACTACAACCACTACAAGACAAGCATATTTGAGTGTCATTCTCGCGTCCCACTAATGCATATCATACTCAGAATTAATTCCTAATTAAATTATTTAATCGTCTGGGATATAATGTTCCGCAGATTGCTAGAGTACCACGGATGTTTCGGAGGAAGCTGTTCTCTCCATTGTTAAATGTGGAAGAATGTATCGGGTGTGGAAACATTGCGCGGATATAGGAACAGAAAGTGCGGCTGTGAGGGAAGCATTGGCCTGTATGGGAAGCAAGGGGAAGGAAATAAAGTGTGTTCGTCCTTTAAAGTTCTGTCTTTTGCTTCAGAATGAATTTGAGGTAAGGTAGCCAAGAGGGAGAAAATAGGAAGAAGATAAGAATGAAATAATAACAGATGAAGATAGTAGTAAAAGAGAATACTCAATAGTTTAAAAATATCTAAAATACTGCAATGTTATCCATCCAAATGGGGTCTTACTTGTTGTACTTGTTGTATTACCACAAATTTAAATAGGCCCACGTACAACTCTCTTATTGTGTACGTGCTGCTTGCCTCATCCATCTTACTTTCCTGCATTTAACGACTTTAACGATATTAAACAATGTTTTAAAAGTTTGTCCCTGAGTAACGTTAACAATTCCATTTTACCGCAGGTGCTCTACAAGCATTCTGAGTTCGTAGGATCCCATCGTTGCCTTTCTTGTCATCTTGCATTCTCATTAATCTTAAACAAAGTTTCACTTTCGTATACATTTCATCTTTTTTTGCACACACTTGACCGTCCAATACAGATCTATGTGTTTGCACAGGTATGTACCTTAAACCTCTCTTGAGGATTCGCATACGTAACCACACTCTAAATGTAAATATGTTCTTCCTGCAACCGCAAAGGCCCAAAGTTATCTCATTATAAACTCAATGACACAGTGATCTCTCTACACTATATCCGTTCAATCACATGGCCAAATCCACGGAGCAGAGTCGTTCTTGAGAAGCTAAAATGTCCTCAGCTAGTTAAGAAATTCCCCGCTTTTTATGGAACCCGAAGGTTCATTACCGCATTCACAAGAGCCCTCCAACTCGCCCTATCCTGAGCCATATCAATCCAGTCCACGCCCTCCCATCTCACTTCTTGAAGATCTATTTTAATATTATCCTCCCATCTACGCCTGGGTCTTCCAAGTGGTCTCCTTCCCTCAGGTCTCCCCATCTAAATCCTGTATGCACCTCTCCCCTCCCCCATACGTGCTACATGCCCCTCCCACCTCATTTTTCTTGATTTGATCGCCGATTAATATTTTGTGATGAGTACAGATAATTAAGCTCCTCGTTATGTAGTCTTCTCCACTCCCCTGTTACCTCATCTCTCTTAGGCCCAAATATCCTCCTCAGCACCCTATTCTCAAACACCCTCAGCCTATGTTCCGCCCTCAGTGTGAGAGACCAAGTTTCTCACCCATAAAAAACAACAGGCAAAATTATAGTTCTGTGTATCTTAATCTTTGTATTTTTGGATAGCAAACTGGAAGACAAAAGATCCTGCACCAAATGATAATAAGCATTCCCCAACTTCAATCTGATCTTAATTTCTTCCTGAATGGAATTTCGATTCGTCAGGACTGTTCCCAAATATTTGAACTGTTCCACCATTTAAAACGATTTATTACCTAACTTTCTGTTGTGATTTTTCATTCTGATCTCAAGACATGACCAAGTACTTAGTTTTCTCAGCATTTACTTCTAGACCAATCTCCTTACTAGCGACTACTAAAGCTTCTGTGTTTTTCTTTATAGCATATATGCTTACGCCCAGTATATTAACACCATCAGCATAAACTAGAAGCTGATGTGTACCATTTAATTTCAAGTCCTCCTGGTTTGCCTGAACCATCCTAATGGCATATTCCAAAGCAAAGTTAAAAAGCAATGGCGATAAAGCATCTCCTTGTTTCAAACCATTCTAAACAGGAAATGTGTCAGACAAATATTGCCTACCTTGACTCTGCTATAGGTTTTATTTAGACACATTTTTATTAACGTTACTAGTTTCATAGGGATACCAAATTCAATGAGAATATTATACAAGACCTCCTTCCTAACTGAATCATAGGCTTTCTTGACGTCTATAAATAGCTGATGCATTGCCTCATTATATTCCCATTTTTTCTCAAGTATTAACGAATGCAGAATATATAATCAGTAGTCGACCTGTTACGTCTAAATCCACACTGATGCTCCCCAATAATTTCCTCTGCATATGGAGTTAACCTTGACAGTAGGATGTTGGATAGAATTTTGTATGTGGTTGACAAAAGTGATGTGCCTCGATAATCACTGCATTCTGTTTTATCACCCTTCTTATAAATAGGTACAATGATTGACTCCTTCCACTGCTCAGGCAATTCCTCTTTATTCCAAATAGAATTAATAAGTTTATGGATCTCAGAACGAATTGTCCTACCTCCTGCTTTAATCAGTTCTGCTGGAATTTGATCAACACCTGGTGATTTGTGCCTTTTTAGCTTTTAAATAGCCATCTCAACCTCAGAGGCACTGGGCTCAGGCACCAGTGGCTCTGCTGTATGTATTTCAGCCTGTCTAACATCATTAACCCCATGTACATTCAATAGTCTTCTACATGACTTCTCGGACAAAATAGCTGAGGTCTTCGTGATTTTCTATTAAGCCGATTTCACATTTGGTACAAGAATGGACAGATAAGAAATACAAGCACTTACAAAAATTATTCCGGTAAGGTGAAGAAAATAGACAAATTTAGAAATCGAAATATAAAGGGGATGATAACAAAAAGATAAAACTTAAAATATATTGCCCCTATTTTGTAAAACGTGGACAACACAAAAATGTCGATCTTACAGGAGAAAAAGAAGGTGGCTCCATTTTATATAAGACAAATGCTTTGAGAGGTAGGACATCCCCCACTTATTTTATCTCTTTACACATCATAGAGGACCATTAGATGAATGATTCGCTACACATAACTGAGTTTAGCTCAAAGTGGCAGTTAGCCCCTTTTTACAAAACACGCGATATGGTGTCATTATATGGACTGAAGGAAACTCGGAATAAAATAAAGAGCACTAAGCCTTTGGTTGAGCCGTGCCATGGCTCAGGCGGTTAGTCGCAAGTCTCTCACAGCGGAAGTCCGGGTTCGATCCCGGGTCAGTCCATGTGGGGTTTGTAGTAGACAAAGGGACACTGGGACAGGTTTTTCCCCGAGTACTTCGGTTTTCCCCTGTCAATTTCATTCCACCGATGTTCCATTACAAGGAAAAACGAAAAAACTAATCATCTTCATCACAGGGTTGCACAAGAAGCCCCAAAGCTGCGGTGCGTCCGTAGCATCTGCTGCGGGGCCCTTCACCCCTCCCCCCCCCCCAAAAAAAGCCTTGGTTTCGATACGCGACTAGAACGTTTGCACCGCCTGCATATCATCAGCAGCATGTTCTATGTAGTTAACCACATACGACGTAATTGCTTAGCTCATGTAACAGGTCTACCGCGGGCTTTTGAGAGACATTTTTGTGTGTCGTTACCAACGGTGATATTTCTTTTGATCGTGTACTGAGATGAATTAAACAACTCACCACACGAATGGATAAAATGAGACTAATGCATTATTGGAAAATGTTTTAAACTCTTTGGTCCGGAAAGGTGACAGCGAGACAGAAGGTTCTGTATCCAACGATAACAGCCTTTTTCTAAACATATACTAACGTAACTGTTTTGTCTCTTTCCTGAAGGAGAATTACTTTCTTATAACACTCAAAGTATTCGCCTGCTTGTCCTTCTGATAATAGTAGTATTAAGATGAAGATGAGAATTGAAAATTAGTGGATGAAACAGACACTAGAAAACCGAAATACTTGGAGAAGAAACTGTTCAAGTGCAGTGGAGTCCACCATAAATACCCGCATATATGGGTCTTGGATCGAGCGCCGACATCGTAATTTCTGGTTTCTTCCTCTAACCTGACACAGAACACTCAGCGTTGCTGATAAATGTACTCGGTACTCATTGCCAACATGTGCGGGAACTCCGGTTGTCAGGGCCGTGCCATGGCTCAGGCGGTTAGTCGTCGGCCTCTCACCGGGAGGCTCGGGTCAGTCCACGTGGGGTTTGTGGTGGACAATGTGGCACTGGGACAGGTTTTTCCCCGAGTACTTCGGTTATCCCGTGTCAATTTCATTCTACCGATGCTCAATTACTTAGAAAAATGAAAAAAAAAAACTGATCTTCTTTCTCTTCATCTTCATCACAGGGTTGCACAAAAAGCCTCAAGGCTGCGGTGCGTCCGTAGCATCTGCTGCGGGGCCTTTCACAAAAAAAAAACTCCGGCTGTTAAAATAAAGATTTTGGTAGCATTTTTCCGCGATTCGAATCCACATTTCCAATCCATTCTATTGCATGAGTAAATTTAATTTCATAATCTGTGCCTTATTTATTCTAATTCAGCCACACTATGCTGTGCTACTGAAGAGAAGCAACTGTGTCCTTGGAAAAGGACGGCTAGGCCAATTTCGACTCGTCTCCTTGTTCTGTTAGACGCACTTGTCCCCCATCTCCCACCCCCACTCATAGGATATGACGTTAACATGACGTCACGCGAGAGATGTTTCCTTTGAGCGAGATCCCACTCTATCCTGTTGGCTGCAGTTTTGTTCATATCTCTTACTTTGTTCACAACCGCGTTTTTTTTATGTAGCTTTTGGAAACGAACCACCGACTGCACACATATGGGACATTTTACGTTATTTGTGTCCGTGCATTAATTTGATAATTACATAAAAACACCAACAAAATGAACAATATTTTACAATTAAAACACTAAAACTTCAACTCCGACAGGTTTCGACCTTATTCGGGTCATCTTCATGGAGTGCACATCAATTATATATTAAAAAGAGAATGTTATGTACTCTTCTGGGTTCGAATGGTAATCCTTTACCGACGTTTCGGGAAAACGTATCGGTCCCATCTTCAAGGGTCAAGAAGGTTTTACTTGTAGGACTTCTTGACTCTTGAAGATGGGACCAAATAAGTGGTCCCGAAACGTCGGTAAACAAATACCACTCGACGCTGATTAATAACCCAGAAGAGCGCAGATCTCATAAACATCGCGGCGGAAGCCTGAAATCACGGACTTCATGTAAATAAATTAAACTAAAATTAGGTTTTTATGTTATTAGATGGCTCGAAAGCTGCACCAGAGACATGAATTTCATGAAGTGTTCCATATGCAGTGGTTCTATAAATGTGTAGGATTACAGATGTTCCTATGGTTGAAGGACTTTGTGTTTGGTGCGACTGTAAGCAGGGTACTCAACCATACACAAGCTGCTTCTACGATATTAACATTTGTAATGCTATACATTTATAAGAACCACTGCATGTAGTAGAATGCTTCATCAAATTCCTTTCTCTACTGCAAACATGAAGACATCTAACAACATCAACATCTAATTTTAGCCTAATTTATTTACACAAAATCTATGTTTTATACCTATAATTGATGTGCACTCCCTAAAGATGACCCGAAGAGAGACGAAACATGTAGGAGTTGAAGTTTCAACGTTTTAATTGTAAAATTATATATTATAATATTGTGCATTTTGTTGGTGTTGTATTATGTAAATATGTTAAAGTGTCCCCACATTGACTGAACGTGATCAAGTGTCAAACGGCTGCAGAACTGTACCACGGCATCATGGCATAACGTGCAGTATTTGCGGATACACTTTTCCCTTTCTTCCTGTCGTTGCCTTCAGGGCCGAGATTGGATACAAAGGGACATTGGTGGATATGCAAACAGAAATAATTATGTCTACTGGGAAATGTTGCGGTCGCTTGTACCGTAAAAAAACACAAAAATGCATGTTCTGCGGAATAATACCAGAAGGCAGGACAGTATTACAGGAACTGCGTCACGCATTAAAAGTAAAACGAATGAATGTCATTGGTGGGAAAATATTTTGAACCTCAGATAGACTTATTCATTAATAGGCTGAATGACTGAATTAATAACTCAGTGAATTATTCATTTCTTAAGTCATCCAGCGACTTAAAACCTGACTAACTGGCTCATTCACTCGCTGCGTGGATGACTCACACAGTGACCCAGTCATTAATTGTCTGAATATTAGCAGACGTTTTTTGAGTCATTTAATCATTCGCCCATGATAAGTGGGTCCCTGTCACCACGATACGTCGGTCCCTGTCACCATGATAAGTGTGTCCCTGTCACCACGATACGTCGGTCCCTGTCACCATGATAAGTGTGTCCCTGTCACCACGGCATGGCGCGTCCTCGGGTTGCGGATGGAGAAACGGCCTCCGGATATGGAAGGTAGCTGCGAATACATTGAATAAGCAGTCGCAGACAGACGACAAGGGGTGGCCTTCCAGCTTGGGGGTTGGGCGAGGTGCTAACGGCTCCTCACGTAAAATATTACCATGTTAAGAAACACAGCACAAAGCCTCGGGCCTGGACTGATTCTTTGGTACAACCTTCGATAGACAGTCAATCATTAGCAGAGCGAATGTTCAGAAACTGAACCAATCAGTAACTGTGCCAATCATTAACTCAGTTTCTTATTCACTGCTTCGATTATTCCGTCTGTGAATGATCAGAAGTTCACCTATTTACTGATTCACTAACTTACTGCCTTGCTGCTTGTTTACTAACTCAGTTCTTTACCAGCTAATATGAGAGCAACCGAACACGTCTACATGTCACAGTGGAACAAAAACAATCATAGAAGATTGATGGAAGGGGTGGATCCGTGGTGTGGCCAGCTCGGTCACCCGACTTCACTGTGTCAGATTGCATGAAGTATGAGGCTGCACAATAATGGTAAGCCAGAAATAAAACGACGACTGATAGCGTGCATAATCGAAGCTGCTGGTGGCGTAAGAAAGACAATAGAACACTTTCAGTTGGAACAGACATTAGGACAGTTGAGGGCATGGAGGCAGTTAAAAAGGTGGTTACTTCGCATGAATTTATTTAGTTATAATCAAGAGAATGTTCAAACAAATTTTCTATACACGATATTAATACCATGAATAAGCACCATCTTTATAGACCAAGCCAACATTTGTTTTTAAAAAGAGTACATTTTATGCAGGCATCAAAATTTTCAACCGCTTATCATGCGGTCTGACAATCCTTAAGAAAATACTTTAATACACACTCCTTTTACTCTATAGATGAACTTTTTCTGTATAAAGGCAATCTATAATATTGTTTTGTGAAATGTTTACAGTATTTTACACTGTAAAATTTTGTATAATTGTGTATTTATGACTTCTTCCATATCCTGTTGTCTTTGTGACACATGTATGGATCCATGGAATGTATGTATGCAGTTGTAGACGTGTAAATTTTACTACAAAGTTTACTTGAAAAAAGTTATAACTTGTTCTTGACACTGAAATAATTGAGATGTTTCCATGCCCACCACACAAAATACTTCAGAACAAACCCCCAAGGCATAAAACAACAAATACATTAAGGACTCAGTTATAAATTACATAAGCAGAGTTTCAAGGAAATCTACAAATATTTTAGGGTCAACGAGATTTGAGGCTCTCACAGAAGTATTGCTGAAGGTTTAAATCTCCTGGGATGTGAAGCTCTGTCGTTAGGCGACTTGGTCCTTACGTTTTGGAAGATCGTTTTCAAGCAGTCCAAGACAATATTGCATGACCATGAAGATGAATACTTTACAATACTTCAAAACGTAGAGTGCTCTCCCAACAAGCGCTTGCATTCCAGAAGACTCTAACCTTCATTGAGGGCTTTTTCACTGTTCACGAGGTAAAGCAAGAAATTAGATGTCAGTTTATGCGCATTCACTTCATATCTGAGATACGTGCTGACACTTTGCTCATACTGGCACTCTCACCGTCTGCATAAATGTTTCGAAGGAAACGGAACGAGCTGCGATGACACAATGCCTGCTAGTGTACCACTGAAATGGTCTGACAGACACAGCAATCATGCCCCAGATATTGACGCGTCGCTATGTGCTTTGCAATGACGTCGGTGGCCAAATTTTGAGCAGTTTTAATTGCAGACATTTTTGTCTAATTCGGAGTTACTGACTTTGTAAAAAGGCGTCGCACGTTGTTTCAGTGTACCCTGTTATTTCACCCATCTGCCTCCTTACACAGTCACGGCAAGCAGGAATAGTCATTAGGTACCTCGCATTCTTTTATAATGCCGACAATCCGACATAAAATTCTGTGTCTACTGACACATAGTAAAGAAGTCCTGGAATTCTGTCTGTGAAGTTCCCAGGCATCCTGCATAGGCCTGTATCTTGTATAATGTAAAAATCTCAGTTGTAAGTATAATTATGAGTTGATGTGTGGAAAATGTAAATATACTGCTTTTGATATTTCATTTGTAATTTTTAAATCTTCCTAATAAGGGTTGTAGCACAATTTGACGTACGAGGACCCTTGATAAAGAGTTTATAGCTACTCCCGTTTTGGGTAATGAGACAAATGTAAGCACTACTAGGATATAGTCATTACTAGGGGTTCCCATAAAAATGAAAGACACTGATGAAAGTGCAACATCATGTGTCAGAAGTCCACAAATTTTTAAAATATCTAGAGCCACCTCCAAATTCTAGGCACCAGAAGGCTGACATGAAGCAAGTTCCATACTGACGACCCACAGATCTGCAGTGACTACGTATTTTTTATGTAAGAAAAAACCTGTAATATTTATGCTGAAAATATTAGCCACCACGGTACAAAATGTGTTGAGCGCGAAGACATTAATATAAGTTAGGAATAGTAAATTACTCTCCACATAATTAAGGTGTTGTGGAAGGGTGGGTGAACGTCTAATCACATATTAAGTGACGCCAAATTAGCTATATTGCCATAATCCCGCAGAGTTTATAAAATAAACTAGGCTACACTGTCTTGTGTCATGACAGTGCTGGGCTTTCAGCATGTCTGGGATCATGGCGGAATTATTCGCCCCACCATTCCGCTCGCCAAATGGCTACGTTAAACGAGAAGCCACACATCATACACCTTACTAACCTGTAATCCGCTGCTGGTGTGCCAACATGCAGCGTCCTTGTCGGCTGGATTCACTCGAACTGTAACTGTTTAGCCACAGGTGACTTCTCATCCAATTTGCAACGTCTCCCGAGCACATACATATAATCTTGACTGACTTCCTTGCCAGGGTGCCACCTGCCCCAGGGCTACCAACGTAACTGGTTGGACGCATTCTACAAGCGACTTCCCTTACGTAGTTTGTACTAAACTCAATTGAGATGAATGAGTGGAAATTGTGATTTTGCAAAGCAACGTTACATATTCTTTGCTACACTGTATACTGCTTTAATCGAATCGATAGAGAGTTATAGCAGTAGTATTCACACTGTGTTCGCAGAATCGGGGGTTTCTGCAGGCGACTTCAGCTTTCCCCAAGCACATTTTCTTTTACAATAAAACAGGTAAATTTAATTTTGATCATCTTTAATTGCATTTTATATTTAACTCTTCATCTTTGTACATAATAAGCGCTGTGTTTAATCTTAGTGTAAATCACCAATATTAAAAATCTTCTCATAAATGTGTGTAAATATTTTATTTATTGATTTAAATAAATTTCATGTTTTAAAAAGTTTTGTTTCATTTTGTACTCACGTAGTACATTTTTACTTCGCAGGGGTTCCGCGTAAATTCAGACTGAATAGAAAGATTTTCGTGTTAGAAATAAACAAAACAAAAGTTTGCATTGTGCTGCAGCAGACGAAAGTTCCAGCAATCTTATACACTAGAAAACAAAACAATACGTTCTACAAGGAATCGGGGCCGAATAAATGGCTTCAAAATGTCCACCGAAAGGAATATCATGCGTTTTCAAACAAAAACAAACGAACACCCAATAGGAAAGACACTGTGGACACAGATGACACTTTTTCCATTCATTTGTCTACAAATATCAAATGTCACATTCTAATACTCTCAATTCCTTTATCTACGACTTCCTTTCATCTCCATCTATCCACTTTCTGGATTCATCACGTATCCTTCCGCCGTCAATTCAGTAAAGTAGTTCTATGTTACCTCTATCTATACACTTACTGGGTGCATCACGTATCCTTCCACCATCAATTTAGTAAAGTAGTTTATCGATGTTGTATAGATTAGTAGGCCTAAATGAGGGTCTGACAGTCACAGCCATTTAGGTCATGACCGAATTGTGTCAATGGTTGTTGAAAGGGAGGAGAAGGGGCAAGGCCAGAGCAGAAACTTCTTTGTCCACTCTAAAACATATTTGTCCAAGGGCACTGAGAAAATATTTGCGCTCTTGCACTCCTTGCTACTTCCAAGTTCATAGTTGTGTATATAAGCCAAATTTATATTTCGTTTATTGTGACAGATAATGTATTAATTGTATTTGTCTTAGATTAGTGACCTTTATAATTTTGCGAAAGTACGTAAGTACTTCAGTGTACACCCATGTTTTACCACAAATAATCTGTGCATATGCAATACATTCAGTCCTCAGCAAACCTGTATTAAAGCGTTAAAGACGAAAACAGCCTGAATTACATTTCAATATTCAGTTCGTACCGCGCAGTAAACACAATCTCCCTTCGGTTATAAAATCCCATCGTTTAATTTTCACATAGAAGTAATCGATGTTTTTATGAGAATCACATAAAATAAAGTGGACGACGTTAATGTTAACCTGGTGGTAGGTAAAGTAACCACTAGGATCTAAAAGATTAAATGTGCACGAACACAATGTTCTGGTACATAAGATACCCGTCACTGTCACCCAGCACGTGGTCCAATCACTACACTGCCCGAGATACTCAAAAATACTTTCGTGTAGCAAAAGGTTGGTACTGCAAGAATTTGAAAGATAATATTTCACTTTGTTCTGTGTAGCGCAATAAAGTTAGAGCCCTACAAGACAGGCTGTTCTACGTTACTCGGTAACTTAATTGCTGCTTTTCTCGGCACAGAGCCCACGGGTATCAAAAATGTAAGGAGAGACGTAAAAATTTACTCTCATTTTCTTCTTCACACCATTCCAAATTTAGTTTCAGTCATTTTTAATGTCCTTACAATACAGCGACGTTTTGTACTTTCGGACATTCAGCTCATTATCATTATCACCATCGTCATCATCATCAAATCAACTCCAATAAAGCCAATTGCAGAGATCTCATTACGTGATATGTTGGGGAAATGGCATTAATGGCCTATGTTTTTGATTTTATTTTTGGGTCATTTAGCTACACTTATAGCGAATAATGGTAAGATGATGTAGAATAATTAGCCGATCCCAGTGGCCGCGCAGTCTAAAGCGTGGGTCTACGGCCGCTCGCTTACTGGGATTGTGGGTTCGAATCCCACCGGGGCATGGATGTCTGTGTTGTGTTTGTTTTATAAGGACAGTAGTATGGAACATAAGTGGCATGAAGGACAAAAGGATTTAGAAGTACAAAAAATGGATCAAAGGAAAAAAAAATCCCGCCTAGGGCATGGATGTCTGTCTGTTGTGAGTGTTGTGTGTTGTCAGGTAGAGGTCTCTGCGACGGGTTGGTCCCTCGTCCAGAGGAGTCCTACCGACTGTGGTGTGTCTAATGTGTGTGATCGTGAAACCTCGACGAAACGAGGAGGCCCAGGCCCATATAGGGCTGTCGAACCATAGAAAAAAGAAAGATGCAGAATAATTAAAATGCGTCGAAGCAAGCGGTCATGGTTTTTCCTAAGGTAATGCCTGAAATTTTGTGATGAGGGCACGAGAAATACTGTGTTGACGGCATGGCCTCCTACAGCGTGATTCTTGTAACGGTATTCACGAAGATATGCCAGTAGTCGTTTTCAAAACCTTTAATTAATCTTGGGAAAACTAAGAGGTTTACTGATATATATATATATATATTTTATTGGTCACATCTTGCGTAGAAACTGCCTTCTGAAACACGTGATTGAAGGAAAGTTAGAAGGAAGGATAGAAATGAAGGGACGACGAGGGAGAAGACGTAAGCAGCTACTGGATGACCTTAAGGAAAAAAAAGATACTGGAAATTGAAAGAGGAAGCACTAGATCGCACCCTGTGGAGAACTCGCTTTGGAAGAGGCTACGGACCTGTCGTAAGACAGACTATAGAATGAATAAATGAATATATATTTTATCTTTTTGAGCGGTGTTTGTGTAATAGACCACCGAAAAATCTGTTTTTCTTTCCCGGAAACTTATTATTGAAAATCAAAACCTTGCGTATTCTGAAAAAGCATATCGCATAAAACACAAGCGTAAAATTTCAGGCACTTCAGTTTCTAGTAGACATATTTTCCAGACTTCCGCCTTTAGATTGTGAACAATTCATTGAAGTTCTTCAGGATTTCTTGCAAATACCATTGTCCTAATATAATTGCATGCACAAACCCACAATTTACAGGGCCAAAAGTTATGGCTCTTTCATTTTGTTACACACTCAGTACACTGCGAAAGGCTTCACGTCAAAACCTTGTTATTTTAGCGAGGATGGTATTTTGTATCATGTACCAGACTTTGCATACAGTAAGTCGTTTAAAAAAATGGTATTCGAGAATAGCTTTGCTAAAATTAGTGATTATATTAGACATAATAGGAAACAAATTAACGTATTAGTCCCACAAGTTTCAATGTGGAAGTATAATAACAAATTCGTTAGAAATTATTTTAGTAGCTTCGAAAATGAAATATATGCAAACCCCTAGTTACGCCCTACGGCTGATTTGTATTAATTTTATTTAGTTTAAGCATACAACCTTCCCAATCTTCCATCTATCCATTCATCCATCCATCTACCCATCCATACCTACGCCTAAGACCTGAAATACTGTCGTTACAATATTACCACTTAGCAGTCAGTATTACAGTTAACGGCTAAGAGAGCCAGGCGGCAGTGAGGGCCGAGATCGTCCTGGCATAATAAAGCAGCTTAGCAGCCTCGAAAGCTGTCAATAAAAGTTACTTCTGCGTAGTAAAACCACTTTTTTTTGTCAAGTTGTCCTTGTTGAAATTTACATGTTCATGGCGCGCATCTTCAGTGAAAATGTAATCACATTTTTTCCTTAAGGACTCTGTGACAGCGAACCAGCATAATATAGATTCCTATTTTAGAAGCATGTTTTCTCAGCTACTCCAGAAGTTCTCCGCGTTTTATGGAACCTGAATTGCCTTTGGCTTCTTCACAATATCCCGCCCCTTCTCCCTATCCTGAGCCAGATGAAACCATACCATAAGCTGTGGGAGGTTCTGCTGTGTAAGTAGTAGCTATAGATGGGAAAAACGAAATTTTCCCTTTCCAGTTTAAAAGGACTTTATACTAGACAAAGTGAAAGTCATATACTTCAAGTTTCCTTTATGTTTAGATTAGGTAGACTTGGTGCAAAAACATTTCAATTCCATTTTCAGTACGAGAGGTAATCAAATATTGAGTCAGAAATTGTTAAGACAACTACACAGGAAATAGCTGAAGTTGGATAACGAAGTAGAACTCTTCAATACAGTTTCCTCCAATTTAGTAAGCCGTTCGGTTCACAGCAGATTCAATATGGGATGTTTTGAAGAATGCACAGTAAAACAAACAAGGAGATGTGCTCCAAAGAGCGCGCTTATATTTTTAAATATTCTACTTTTGTTTCAATTTTGCAACCGTCACTGACTTTTCATCTATTGCAGATGCAAATACATGATTGAAGATTCAGTAAAATGGACACATAGTAAGACTGTCCCTATACACCTTATGATGAAAGTATGGATGAGTGGAGTATAGTTCCACTCAATCTAAGCCTCATTAATAGATGGAGGTGCGTGTTAATCTTTACGTCCAAGCCGTTTACTTGCGGAAAGACTCGATTCTCATTTTACAGGAAGCTGTGTGGGCCCCGGAGCCGGTCTGGAGGCTTTGGTAAAGAGAAAACCCTCTTGCCCTGCTGATAATCCAGCTAAGATTCCTCGGTCTTCCAGCCCTCATCTAGCCACTTACAAACAGGCAATATTTCCTTCTGTTCATTAGGCCAAAACAGAGGTCATATATAAAGAAAATTACGCCAAGTCTGGACGGTAATGAAAGTTATATTTTATTTCAAGTACATATATTACTCTGAGTCGTTTCTGGGAGAACTAAGAAAAGTCGAGTTGAGTTTTATGTAAAGCACAATCACATTGGATTGTCGTTATCTTCTCATGTAACATGCCTAGAAATGCAAAAGTGAGCTAGCATGAGCAGGTCCGCTAAATTCTTTAGGTGTACAATGGGTCCTCTCAGGTATTGGAAACGGAAGGGATACACTGTTTCACGGGCTTATGTGTCAGTTACTGTATTTCACATTCAATAATTTCTTGAATTTGAAATCGGCACTTTTTCAGTTTTAATACACAAGCAACAAGCAGAAAATGAATATCCGTGCACTGACAGGATTTCAAACCCATGACCCAGTATTCAAGACCGAGCGATCCCTTTTGCAGGCACCAGTAATTTAACTAGTTTGTAAAATGTGTTTAAATAATGGGCGGAGCCTGTTGCACGTATGACAGACAGATACATAAAGGGTTTTGATGGGAAAACCTGAGGTAAAGAGACCACTTGGAAGACCTAGGCGTAGATGGGAGGATAATATTAAAAGGGATCTTCAAGATGTGAGATGAAGGGCTTGTATTGAATTCATCTGGTCTCAGGATAGAAACAGATGACAGGCTCTTGTGCATGCGGTAATATATTTTCGTGTTCCATAAAATGCGGTGAAATTCTTGACTAGCCGAGGTCCTGTTAGCATCCCAGGAAGGACTCTGCTCCATATAGTTAGTTAGCTGCTTAGTTAAGTTGTCATTTAGTTAGTACGTTCGTTAAATAACTTACAAATTAAAAAACCTCTTCCTGAAAAAGCACTTTATAATGAATAAATTAAAGAAGCTAACTCCATGTAGCTGAGTCTTTCTTCAGAACGTGGACAAAACTTTTGTTTTTTACAGTAACCGAAGTTTTTTTTCATGTTCTCAAGGGCCCATCAGTGGACTGAGTCAACTGGGTACAGACCACATCCTCACATTTTATTTCTTTAACATGCATATTAATACTATCCTCCCATTGACTCCCAGGTCTCCTAGGCAGTCATTTGTTTGAGGTATTGCTACTAATATTTTGCATACATTTCTCATAGCTTCCATGTGTGCTACATGCGCCACTGATCGAGACACTTTCATGTGATCACTCTGATAATATTTAGTGAACTGTACAAATTTAACTTTCCTCATCAATATTTGTCTCCTGTTCTCTTGTAATTTCTCCTCCTGATACTGTTCCATTTTCTTCCTTTCTTTGCTCAAACTCTGTGCCTAAGCTCTACCATTAGTGTGAGAAAGTGACTGACTCCATGGAGCAGAGTCCTTCTAGAGAAGCTAATGCCTTGAAGGTGTATGGGGAGGTTGGAGTAAAGCTCCAATCATTGTTAAACTCAACGCTTAATGGAAGTGGTAAACTTTACACTCCAGCAGCTTTATACGGAGAAAGATTCCCCAATTCCCATTGATTAGGCGGTTGGCTAGTAAAATAATTACCACATGTAATGTAACCTTAAAATTTCATTACCGGTTTCACAAGAACCAAACATTTGTCCCGATCAAGAGGCCGATGAACATATTTCAGGCGCTCCCATCCTATTTTTCTAAGATTCATCCTTTTTTCTTTTGTGGTGAAGGACCTCGCAGCAGAAGCTACGGACTCACCACAGCCTTGAGGCTTATTGTGCAACCCTGCGATGAAGATGATTAGTTTTTTTTTCGTTTTTCCTTGTAATGGAGCACCGGTGGAATGAAACTCACAGGAGAAAACCGAAGTACTCGGGGAAAAACCTATCCCAGTCCCACTTTGTCCACCATAAATTCCACATGGACGGACCTGGATTTTTTTTTTTGTATTAATTCCTGGGTTTTCCCCTTTGATCCATTTGTACTGTTGAAGTCCTTTTTGTCCTGCATGTCACCTTATGTTTCATGCTATCGTCCATACATCTAACACAACACAAACATCCATGCCCCCGTGGGATTCGAACCCACGATCCTAGTAAGCGAGCGACCGAAGACACACGCCTTAGACCGCACGGCCACTGGGATCGGCGAACCCGGGCCTCCGCGGTGAGAGACCAGCGACTAACCGCCTGAGCCATGGCACGGCCAAGATTCATCTTAATAATGTTCTCACTTCTCGTATGGGATTTCAAGAGGTCCCTTTCCTAAAGGTTTCCCCATAAAATACACGTACTCATTTCTCTTGTTGTGCATGCCACATGCCTCTTTCATCTCCAGTGAGACTGTCACACTGAAAACACAGAAGCATATCATTTCCATTCTGTTGTTATAAAACTAGTCGCCGTGTTTTGCCGTGTCTAGACACGGCCTTAGTTTTTTACACCCGATTCTGGAAGTTCAAAGTCCATGATGCTCTGTTGTTCCTCTCTCCGGAGCGAGGCTTAATCCACTTTAAGATATGACAATCTGTGCCTTGTGACTGCAGCGGATATCCTAGGAGACGCGCAATTTGTCTTTTGTTTACGTTCATCTTTATCCCGTATGAGCCATGCTGCATCTCAGACAAGCTTTCGTAAATCAAATCACGAGTGTCGTTGTGATCAGCAGGAGATAGCTGAGAGGAGTGTGACCTTTACGGATTTACAACCTGAATAACAACAGCCTTAATAATGCGCGATCCGGAATACCTTGTGACGAAATATTACAATACATTTGTTCAAAATGAAAAGTACAGATAGTTATGCCCTTGTTCTGGCGATGAAAGCATACCGGGGTGTGGAATATAGATCCACTCTTTGTCCCTTCGAACTAGACTGTTCCTTATATTTTATTCGCCTTCACATTTTAGTCTAGACAAGTGTTTCCAGATTTCTTTTGGACACGGAACCCTTTCGCACTTGAAAAATATCTGCGAAACCCTTGCTAAAAATTATATATATATACATATATGAAATTAAAAGACTAGACCATAAATAAAGATGGCAGGAAATGAATATTAAAAAGGTTATGAGATCAACACGTGATTTAACTGCGTACATTTACACATAAAACACATATTTCGTGTATACGAAAAATAAAACTAAAAAATTAACAAGCAATTCCATTAAAAAATTTAAATTTCAGTTATTTTAGTTTAGTATAATATAGAATTGTAACAATTCAGATATATTTGAAAACTTAGCTGTTGCCAAATAAAAATTAAAATTATTTTGAAGTTATCATTCTAATTTTAATTTACAGAATTTTCTTGCGAAACCATTATTTTTACTTAACAGAATTGGGTGTTCCCCAAAACACCATTTGGAAAACACTGCTCTAAGCAAAACTAAGTCATCGTGTGTAGACTTGTACAATCTAAAGTACTAACATCTGTGTCTAAGATGGCCTATTTGGTGAATAGTTGCATCGCTATTGGCTGAAATACAGAAGTCCGGGCTATTTCTGTTAACTTATGCTTTGGTCTAATAAGATATTTGTACCTTCAGGCGTTGCACCGCTTCTTATAAATGAACCTCTGACGACACGATAATGACAGTATAACAATGAGATGTATAATGTAAAAAATTTCACGGTCTGAATCTAGGTCGATGTGGTGAAAAAATATTACCAATATTAGGTTAAAGTTTATCATATAACTTTTCTAGAATCATTTGCAATAATGACCTGGCTAATATACATTAGCGACACTGGATACCAGTGCAGTTGAATAAATTTAAACCGACCAGTCAAATAAACCCTTGCCTTTACATTGACTGACATTAATATCTGTTAAGTGTTGAGTTGGGCTAGTTAATAGAATTGCATTGTTGTACTAAACAAAGTCTTGTTTTTGTATAACGTGGCAATAGTACATACACAAAATGGCTTGTGCTATTATAAACACTTTGGAACAAAAGGAATTTAAAGGATCATGAAAGATTTGTTTTTTAATGTTTCCAATATTTGTCAACACAAGAAAATGCTCAGGAAGTAGGGTTTTATTCAGTATTTATTGGTATATGCCACAGGACACCATTACACACTTAGGGTACATAACTGTAAATTATATACATGCACATCTACACGCATTATTTCTTTGTGTCTATTTTAAATAAAAGAGATTAAATTGTGCTCAACAGACATGATATCTGATTGGTGGATGTGGCTGGATGATCCCCAATCAGAAAGCAGCTGTTGCATATATATATATGTTTCAGTCCTTTAATTTTTCTGGTTTTTATTTAACCTTTTTCACATTTTCAAAAATTCCGTGATCTTCTTTGATAATCAATGGTAATGTTGGTACTTATAATACATGAATGATCAAAGCAGATCATGGATATTTGATAGTTACGTAAAATTTTATCTTCATGTATAAAGCTCTTCCATTAATTGAACATCTTCCCAAGTACAAGAGAGGAAGAGACATCAGGCATTCAATCAGTGAGGGAGTCTTTATAATGAAATGGTGATCATGTCTGAAGTTTTTGGAAATAAACCAAAGTATAGATAGCACAATAACTTAAACTTAAATGGAACGTAAGCTGCTCCAGATTTCTATCCAAGACATTACACAAGAGACTACACAAGCTAAATATAACACAGAAGCAGTGTCAGCAATGCCGTAGGTCCTGGAGATTTTTTACAGGAAAAAGTAAAATCTAACTTTACATTTAAAAAGTAATGTATTTTTTCATTTATGTTCAAACTGAAAACTGTTACTGGAGTCGTTTAGTAGTTATACGCATTTGTATGTGTTCAAAATAAATTTGAAATGAAAAATGCCGCAATTGAAATTGTCTTTTAAATAAAGTTAATAATATTTCATTTCGTAACATAAACTTGAAGAATGACCATGCTAAACATATTGTCAGTTACGTGTGTAGCTGATTAGAGAGTATAGATTTAACGGCTAAATGCATGTCTTTTTTCATTCACATGTGCTCTATTTCAAATACTTCTCTAAGAATATAATGATCCAAATTTCAATCAAACCGTTAGATATATTCAGCAACCAGCATTATATGAAACAATTCTTTTTAATTTTACCAGGAAACCATAGGCCACGCACACTTTACCGTTAAGTACCAAATCTTTCATAAGTATGAAAAGACTGGCACATTTGTTTAAACAAATTTTTTACACAAAACATTTTCTATGCTTTTTGTTTCACATTGCGTTTCACTTGAACCTAAGGTACAGAAATCGAATTCAATTTACACCCAGGTCTAACATAAATACAAATAAAATTTAAAACAATAATTAACGGTAAACTGACTTATTAAACGCTTGTGGATGTACTCAATCAAAATAAAACTAAATACACATTTTATATAAATAGTAACCACATTATTATTTTAGTGATCTCACTTCTGTATTTCGACCAAGCTTGGTCATAATCAGGTATTTCAAAAAATCAAAATCAAATTACTAATATTACTTAAACATTATTTGTGTCATTTGAATATTGTACGCACAAATAACATAAACAAAATAAGTCTACTTCTTATTATGCGTAGATTTTTGTGTACTTTATACTACTTTACAAGTATCTCTTATTCTCTAAATATATTTTAATTAATAAACTTCAAATTAAGCTAAATATATTAACAAATTAGAGGTAATATTCTATCATAAAATTATGTAAATATCAGAAATTTTCCTTATGCTACTTGTCCAAGTTGTATCACGAATATAGTGCTGATATATCATGCCCATTTTTCAGTATGTCATTCTGTCGTGTTTTTTGTTACCAATTAGTCTGAAGGTTTAAGGGTCGTGTAGGGTGCAAGGCCTTTACTCATGTGGCCAGACATGGAGTGTTTCATTTTGTACCTTATGGAAAGCATTAAATATGGTACTTTGCCAGGTGGACCCGTGATACCTAGACACATTCTGAAAGAAGAAACAACTCAAGTTTCACTACTGAGGCTTCAAAGGGCGCTTTATTCCATTTAGAATATATGAATTCTCTGATGAACAAGTTTGGTCGAAAATTATAAGAGTGAGAAAAATAAAAATAAATGGAGGGTATCTATACACATGTGAATGCGTGTTTAGGTTGTTTGTTTGATTTTAATTAACAACATTTAATAATATTTGAAGAACAGGAGACCAAATACTGCTAAATAGATTCATTGTTCGTGGATATGTTTTCTTTCGTTTCCCTTAACAATGGGCCTGTTACAACAGTCTTGATATTGTAATGCAAATAAGACACGGTTAAACTTATAAAGTTTTGTATCAGACAGTTTTCAGTATACTAAATAAGTATCTTAATAAATAAAAAATACAGAGCTACGTGTAAATTCTTTTGATTATTAAAGTAATTAGATATGGGTATAAGCTGATTTTATATTTAACTTTGTGGAATATAATCTCGATTATCCTAAGTCAAAATGAATGTAGGTTCTGTATACGTAAGAATGGAGTAAAAAAAATAAGGGACTTTATTTTTAACCCAATTAAAAGTAAATATATTGGTTTCATACAAATAAGAATGAATTATTAGTAATTATCACACCATGAGTCCAATGTTCGCAGCGATGATGTATTGTCCAGTGTTCCCAACATGATAACCATCAAAGTGTGGAAGGTAAAATGTCGGCTGCTTGCTGCGATAGTTGGTACCAATTCCTCCATTTATTTCCCCCATTTTTGGAAGAGACCCATGCGCTGGCATCGACAGTTTGCGCCCCACAGGTTGCATCGACAGGAGCTGTTGTAGCAGCAGTCTTTAGGTCTGTGATCGCAGTTACCACCTCGCCTGACGCATGCGCGTCTGAAAAGGTAAATTAAAGAAGATCGTCTGCAAGGAAATTAGAATTAACTAAAATAGAATAGATGCATTCGAATTATGCCAGTGGTGCGGAACCCTTTCTAGCACCAACGTAAAATAATGTAAAACGTGATTTGATCGCAAACAAAATGATAATAATGAAACAATAACATTTGGTTCATTCAATAAATTTTTATATGTTCAATTAGTATTGAATATTCGTGTTAAATTAAGGAAAGCCTTCAATAAATATACTTATTAGGTACAGTCTTTTCATGAAAGGCAAACTTCGGTAATATTCACAGTTCTCACACCTGCGGCTACACAGACTAGCCTGGAACTGCTTACCTTCCACCAAATTATGAATATCCATGTGCTTTTGTGTATTAACATTGATAGATTCTGTTTAGTGATAATTTTCCGCGATTCAAAAAGCGATGTTCGATGGTACACAGGTTGCACACCACTGGAATGTACAGTAAGGAAATGATTCTCAGCTACGTAACTCGAAACCTCTCAGGTTCCCTGAGAGGTTCGCAAGGGTCCCACTAATTTATTTTAATATCTAACTTACCATGAAATACTTCTATTCTAATTGAATATATGTCTCAAATTAATCACTTAGCTTTCGAAAGTACAGAAAAATGAACACGAAACCTTCGTTGTGCCAATCACTTCTATTTCCAGAAGACGAGGAAAAAATAGTAATAGGATATTTTATATTGGATTGCTTTTTGCAGAATATCGTTATAAGCTTTTTCGCTACGTGGAAAAAGATAGCTTGGAGAATGTCGGAACAAAGCGAGCAATTGGGTTATTTGTGTTATTTTATGCACAACCTCCCTGCACATAAAACATATCAATGCAAATAAAAGCCCATTCTTGCAAAGGAAATCACAACAGAACCCACAATGCACAATATCCTAAAATATTCTTCCTTGTAATATGTTGATTATTACAGTATTAACAATTACTTTAAGCAAAGTTTGTACTTATCTAGAAAGTTTATATTTTAAATTATAACTGACTCCATGAAACGGAGTGATTATTGAGAAGCTAAGAAATCCTTAATTAATCAGGAAATGCTGCACATTTTATGGAAAACTGAGATCAATTACCGTGTTCACAAGAGCCTGCATTGTCTGTATCCTAACCCAGATGAATACAGTCAACGCCATGCCATCACATCCTATTTTTTTAAGATCCATTTAAAATTATATTCCCATCTTTTTTTTTTTTGTAAGGCTCGACAGCCTTATATGGGCCTGAGCCTCCTCGTTTCGTCGAGGTTTCATGGTCACACACTTTAGACACACCACACTCGGTAGGCCTCCTCTGGACGAGGGACCAGCTCGTCGTAGAGACCTCTACCTGACAACACACAACACTCACAACAGACAGACATCCATGCCCCCGGTGGGATTTTTTTTTTTTTTGCCTGTCCGGGGTTTTTCCCCTTTGATCCATTTTTGTACTGTTTAAATCCTTTCGTCCTTCATGTCACTTTACGTTCCATGCTACCCTCCTTACAACAAACACAACACAAACATCCATGCCCCCGGTGGGATTCGAACCCACGATCCTAGTAAGCGAGCGGCCGCAGACCCACGCCTTAGACCGCGCGGCCAATGGGATCGGCTATATTCCCATCTACAACTAGATATTTAAGTCGTCTGTTAGCTTCAGGTTCCCCCACAAAAATTCTGTAAGCGTTTTTCTCCCGCACCTCCACCTACACATGCCGCATGCCTTGACCATTTCAACCTACTTGATTTTATCACAGTAATCACATTTGGTAACAAACGCAAACCACGAAGTTTCGCATTATGCAGTTTCATCAATCTTCCTATTACTGTCTCTATCATGTATCACTTTATATTATACGTTTCCGTAATACAGAACATCTTTATCAAAACCAATAACGTCGTATCTCAGTTTCGTGCAAGGCAAGTGTTATATTTTACAGATTCGAAACAAATTTTGATTCAGATTTACAATATTAAATCTAATCCAACTAAATTTAATTTAGCCTCGGAGATGAAGTATTCAGAGGAACAGACGGCAAGCACAAGTTCCAAAGCATACGTTGGTTTTTATCACGCTATTGCAGGAAAAGCTACGAAGCGTGGATTTGACTTCTTGCTTTCGACACATCGTTACATGTAAGTGTAAGAGTGAAAAACGGAACAATTAATTCAGCATTCATTCTGCCTTTGATATTTAATTCTGTCAATAAATAATTACAGTTATCTACATCAGCTACTGTTTGTATAGCATCTACAGTATCCACAGTATCAACATATATCCCTCGACAGTCACGGTGTTTTAACATAAATCTCTTTATAATTGAAAACATTTTTATGCTCTATAATGTCACTCAGAATATGATGAATTTTTTTCCAATTTTTTCAAGCAGTGCACCACATTAATTAGTAAAACAGACATTAAATTAATTTTTGTTGTTTATATATATTGCGTTGAGTTGTGTGTTTAAAAGCAAAAATACGCTACAATGGTTGTAGATTTATGCGCTCCGATAACACATCCCCCCTACATTACGTTTATTCGTATGGGAAAATAGTCCTGAATTATGCGACGTTTTTAGGAATGTATCGCTCACATAAAATGTGACCCTTCTGAATATCAGCACGTGTCCAGTGTTATTTAATAAAGGTGCAGGCAACATGGATTTGATAAATATTAACAACAAGCATGGTACCTCTGACTCTTTATTTTACTCAAAGCCCTCATTCACCGTGCCGCTTTAGAGGGTCGCAACATTTTTCAGAAATGTGACTGCCGCCTTTGGTAAGGGATTTTTGTGTTTACAACGTGAAGGCTTGCTATAAAGTTTGCTGAAAGCGGAATGTGTTGCTTGCATGACATTGTGGTATAATTCCTGGATTACAGCGAGACTAATTGGACTTCATCCCCTCGAATGAATTAATTAAAATTAAATTCAACTAAAAAAATGAAGAATCGCTTACCATGAACCGTTGAAATTTCAGAAATGTCATATTAATTTATGTGAAAATATCTTCACGCTCTAAAAAATACAAACAATGGGATATGTGTGTGTCACTGCATTAATAGAAGTGCACAGTTGTTCTCCAAGTGAAATTCCCTGTTTAATTTGACATTTAACAATCTTATGTCCTTGTTTACTTATTTCCCACGAACATAAAGAAAGAGAAGAACTTATCAACACGATTCTTTGTAGAAAAGGAAGCTGAGATATCGTCTTCGGTAATTACAGTAGCTAGGCCATTGGCCGGACGACCAAGAATTTGCGTTTCGATTCCCGTAAAGGTTAAGTAGTTTTTATCTGCTCCGCAGCGTGCAGAACAAACCTAGTCCTCATCCACCCTTCTACGCAGTAAATGACTGGCTCTTTTTTTTTTAGGTAAAGCAACGGCATAAAGCTGAATATTCATCTCTTCTAATGCTGAGTTGAAGAATGTTTGGAGCTATACCTCCACTCCTTCATATGCTTCACGGTATACATAGTAACAACTTTGCCTTATCTTCTTTATAGAAAGGAAACAGTGTACGCGTTTGAAGAGAACTCTGTGCTACGAGTCGATAAATTGCGGTGACTGAATTCTGATTACAGACGAAAAGCTATATTTGAAAAAAAAATTGCTCTCAGATATCAGCAGAGGTTAGAAAGGAATCTGACGGTAGCGGCTTTACCGGAAACCGCTAGTTCCAAACACCATTACCTTTCTGTGTTGAAAACCTCATTTTCATACTTTTCATTCATTTTAGGAATAGAATCCGAATTTTAGAAGAAAAGAGAAAACTTGCGAGGTTTTTAAGTAGATGGGAAGACAATATTTCATTGTGCACTTTAGCAATATGATGTGAGGGTGTGGACTGTATTGAAATCCCTCAGGATATGACTCAGTGATAAGCTTTTCTGGACACGGTACCGAAATTTTTAATTCCATAAAAAGTGGAAAATTTCATAACCGTATCAATAACTGTCAGTTTTTCGGTGACTACCCTTCTTCTTTGAGATAGTTAGAAAAGAATTTAAAAAAAAATGCAAGTTCCTGTTTTATGTTTATATTTGAAGCCCTGAAATTTTTAAAGACCACTACATGTCAGAAATATCATACTGTAATATTATTGGTGGTTTGGTGATGTAAAGATAGAGTAGCATATTCTGAGTTTACGTAAAGTCAAATGAGATATGGTAGAATAATTACCAATAAGGCATAGCAAAAGTTGTGGAAGTAGTATTTGACTTTTTAAAGGTAGGCCTATGATTTATTGAAATTTATGTAACTGGGGACAGAAGTTACAAATTTTGAGTGCAGTGGTAATGTGATTATGAATGGTGAATAAATAATGATTTGGAAATATGAAGTAGTGACGTTTTTGAAGGTGTTACTCCGACATTCTCCTGTAAGTACAGGACAAACGTAAGAAGATTCAAAGCTTCAGTGCAGCCAACAAAACGGCCGAGTTTAAAAAATGATACTTCTGCAATAAAATTGGAGGGCGTGTTACAAACATGTTCTGTGGTGTAATATAGTTATCATGAATGATAGACAGAGAAATTATAGAAGGTGTCAGTTGTGGCATATTTAAATATATTCTGTTGTGGGAAAGAAGCTGATGAGGCAGTGGAAACGGCATTTTTCATACTTTTTTTAATATCTAGGCGAGAAAGCCGGGTGATTATTAGACTTTGTACGTTATTTAACTGAGCATTCTGTGCAGTAAGGTAAAGCTATCCCTATACAGGCCAGGAGGTTGAGGCTCCCATGATTTCTAGACATTCGGCAAGGTTTTCAGCCCTACGCACCGGCCGCCTTTACCGTCAGGAGATAATCCTGGTATTCATTTCTATTAAAAAAGGAAATCAAAAATGCAGTGACCCCATCAACAATCGAACACGCGTTTCCCAGTTTGTCGCGCAGTGCCTCAACCACCTGCACCACCGCCTACGCGTGCACTATGCGGTAAGCAGATGCTATTACTGCATGCGAGTAGGTGGTGATAGGAAGGGGAATAGGGTAGGGGAGGGGCTGAGAGATTTGCACTGTGCAAAGTACTCACTTCTGAGCCGGATCCTGCAATAGCCTCTCCAGGTTGTTCTCACTGTAGTCTTCGAGGCTGTCGTCTGAAACAGAGCAAACCAAAAGACACGTTGACTTACATTATGACAGCCGATCCAACCTGCAGAATAATACATCCGATATCAATCAAGTTTCTTTCACTTTTTCTGTTATCCACATCTGCATCATGGAGCTGGGATAGCTCAGTTGGTGTAGGACTGGACTACAGGCTGGATGACATAGGAATAGTGGTTGGATTCAAGTCTGGAGCAAGATATATTTCTGTAATTCAAAAGCGTCTGGATCGGCTTTGAGGGCACATCCGAGATCGTAATCATCCTCAGGGGTAAAGTGGCCGGGGCACGAAGATGATCACCGAAGTAAAGAAAAAGTCGACCTATAAATCCATTTCCCATATACCTTCATGGCTTACAACTTTACCTTTACATGTATATTATGCTGATACATCACAATATAATTTACGTGAGTGTAATACAACTTTATCGTAGAAGACTTAACTACAAAGACAATGTGTCAGTCGTAGAGATGTGGTAGTCAGAAATAAGGCCCCGCAAGCGATGTTTACTTTTCCGTAATCTATGTGTTTTGGACGTAAATTTCTGATCACATTTCTTATAAACTTTGTAGGCCCAGTCTTATGTAAAATCTACATGTTAGCCATGCAACTCTACTAGTTTGAGCAAGTATTCCTGCACGGGTCACTCAAATCAGTATACGTGGTGAGAACAAATATTTTCCGGTCTGACTGCGAGATGACACTACTGTCGCTTACAAGAACTTCTGCCGCTAGATGTAGATAGAGTCGAGTCTGTTTAATCATTTACCGCTTGGATTAAGGCTGTATAAACATGACGTATTTCACAGTCAAACCTTGTACTAAAAATAAATTGCCTATACGCATGCATATTTCTTGGTTGCATGATCTCACTTTGTACCTAGTTGTTTTTTTTTATTTTTTAAAGGCAAAAACATTTAAAGGAGACAATCATGTGTCTAGTTACGAACATATGAAGCATACTGTATGTACGTTACTTTTAATACAAAATAATAACATGTCAGCCACGAGTACTTCATATTTGTGTTTTCTTCTTCTACTTCTGTTTATTTCATTACGGCTCCGGCAGTTCAGAACATAGAGCGTCGAATGGTTGGATGAGTAATGAGAAATAAATTGGAAAGACGTGAAGAAGAGCGATCATTTCCTAATTTGAGGTTACTTTCCGCCATTTTCCTGGTGGTTCTTAGGATAACCACTAAAATTCTCGGACAGAATAGCAGGTATCAGATGCGAGATTGAAGCCTGACCCTCCAGAACTGGTTCATTTGTATTGAAGAGTGAACCACCAAGAAGAAAAGCAGAAGCTGATTTCAAAAGCGCCTTCGCGGAGAAAGTGTGTTATTCCACATTACATTTAGAACCTTTTGGGCTCACTTTTCCTACAGCAGAAGAAAGAAATTGAGAATGTTCACCTTTATACCGGATCCAGTCTGACCCTAAAGGCTCTCTCACCAACGTCCAGTGGCCATTGGAGGCTACCTTCCCGGAGTTAAATTCAGCCAAAGCTTCATGCTGACCACTCAAAACAGGATATTATAGAATTTAGAAGCCATGGAACTTAACCTTTACATCGTGATGCAGTAATTAGGCTTACACACGGTGGTAGTAGTAGTAGTAGTAGTAGTAGTAGTATAGTAGTAGTAATAGTAGTAGTATTAAGATTAAGTACGTCTAAGTTGCAGTGACCAATTCGGTCTGTGCGACAAATCTTTAAGTCGTAATTGATTTTAAATTTTGTATTTTAAAGTAATATTCATACTGCAGAGAAATTAAAATTCAGGGGAAAGAAAGAGTAACAGTATTATTAGGACAGACTATACCCCTAACGTGGTGTCAAAATTGTTATTAAGGATTGAAACGCAAATAAAATTATCACATAACAAGACTGAAATGTTAGAAATATTGTTGCAGTTATCGCAAAGTATGTGCTTGGAAAACCCATGCGTTCTAAAATATCGGCTTCCGTTGTTAAAAATTGGACACGCTAGTAGGATGTATACTGCAGCTGATATAACATTATATGTGATTGTTCGCCACGCAGTGTGCGAGTCTCACATGTCCATCGCGTAGGCGTTTATCACTTCTCTTCATAGCCGTCAGACACGTGATCTCGGCAGATACACAGCGGACTTCACGCCGGTCAGTGTACTGCTTACTGATTCACTGACATTTCCAATCGGAGAACACGGCACAATGAAGGTATTGATCTAGATCGTATTTGGAACAAATCGATAAGTCGACACATTCATTGATAGCCGCATCCCTGACTGGAACGTCGCTTCAGTAAAATCAAAATGTACCTAACCTAGAATAATACATACAGATAACAAAATATATGGACGTACAAACTAGGATAAAACCTCATCTGTCAAATGACAAATTACACACCAACGAAATGCACTATATTTTCACTTTTTATTCTTTAACCCCTACATAAGTTTCAGCCCTTTCAAGGCCATCTTCAGGTGGCTCGTAATCTACATTTACTTTACATCCATTGTTTATGTCTGCCATTATGTTATATATCACATATAGTCAAGTTTCATTATTATTTATTACAGTTATTTACAATTTCTGTATTTAAATATATAAAACACAGATTATAAAATCCTTAAATAAGGTTCGTCACTATTTTCGTAGTAAAAAGATAGAATGAAGCTATGTGGGTTTTTTAGGATGTATCTTCTACCATTAGCTTGTTTTCGGCTGTTGGTTCTGTATATATAGGTAATCAGTTAAGTAAAGCAGGTCCTGTTTGTGTTGTAAGGTCCAATGGTCATCTGTCAAGATTGTATGTTAACGTGTTTCTGGGATGTACTGTGACCCTCTGACCTTTGACCTCATTAAGCGACAAGTTCTCTTGGGTCCTGAACATTAGCACATCCGTACGCTCACTACCCTTTGAGAAAAGCAAAACTCAGTCTCTTCTCAAGCCAACAGACCTACTGGACTATTTAGGCTAACCTCTGAAAGGGATAATTTGATTATCCCTTCCAGAATAAAAAAGTAAGTATCGGTAAATTCCTTGAACTATTTGTTATTTTGTCTTTCCCTATCTATTCTTCTTTTTTTTATCCCTTCCTTTTTCATCTTATCCTACCTCTACGTCTTCCCATGTTCTTTCATTCTGTTTACAGTTTCCTTTCTTTCTTTTTTCGCCTCTTCAGCTTTCTCTCTCACGTAATAGATTACATGCCCTGAAACGTCTTTTGCGTTACATGCCCTGAAACGTCTTTTGCGTTACATGCCCTGAAACGTCTTGTGCATTACCCCCATGCGTGGCACATGCTCCATGCATACTTCTTTATTCGGAAATCAGAATATTTTGTGGTGAGCAGTAACAAGCATGAACTCATTTTGCATTTAGTCTGCTGTTACTTGCTCCCTCTTGGGCCCCTCTATCCGTCTCACCTATATTCTCGAAAATACTAAGCCTGTTTTCTTTCTTTAACTGGAGGCAACAAATTTCATACTCCAAGAAGAAGACATAAAGAAAGAAAGGAGTAAACGAGACAGAAGAAACGAAGCACTGAAACATCATTTCTTAAAACATTTTCTGACGTGTTTTGAAAACGTTACATAAAGTAGCCATGACACTTGCAAGGTAGTGTAGTTGAAGACTGCGTTCCTCTGAGAGATGACGCTGCGTATTCGGTCTCCGACGTTTCGAAGGAACGTGATGCCTTCATATGAAAGGGTCTAGATGTCGGAGAGAAACTTTGGACAAGTCTGCAAAGGATTACCGAGTGACTGGTAAGTCTGCATATCCCAGAATAACAGAGTTTTCAGGGTTACTTAATGCCGAATACGAAAGGAACAAGTCCATGATGGGCTGAGTCAGTATTTAACACTTTTCTACCGCGAAACACACTTAGAGCCTCCAGTTTCTGAACCCAGATACGAACAGAGTACTTCTCCCATACACACCACGGGTACTAAGACATTCAAAAGTCGTATTTTGTAAGCAGAGAGGACATGAGGTTTAAAGAAGGGGAAGCAATGAAATGAAAAAAAAGGAAAAGAGAAAGTCCTAGACACTTTACATGGCGCTGAATTATCACTTTAACGCCTCCGTAATAGTGAAAGCTTAATGGCGGAAGTTTGCTGTGTCTAGCATAAAATTACTTTGAAAGCCTTAATGACTCCATGACACTCTCAAAGTACTGTGACATAAACAAGGATGCTTCTCTCGTAAAGCGCACCACCATCACAGTTCCTCCAACTTTAACATCAGCGAACATGCCTGCCCATGCCCTACACTTGTTACTCACTACCTGTCCGTTCTCATAATCTTATTACTTTATAAAAGCCGATAAATTTAGACTGAGCGAGAAACTTGGCCAAGTCATTTCACAGGCGCAGTTCTCGGGTGCGCAGATCAGTCCTTAGAGTGAGGAGTGTGTCAGTTTTGCTCTGTGTTCTTGGTGGCTGGAGCAATTGATACATTTACGGCTATGCTTTGTGCCTTTAATTCGCCACATCTTCACTGAAATGTTAACAATCCTTAAAATTCAGTTGAATTTGTAACGGTGTGGAAATTCAGTCACAGTTAGTCTAAACAGGTTAACATCATAATGCATGGTCTTTTGCGAAAAATTTACACTTCTCGAAATGTTCAACACATTTTCCCCTTTCATAAAACCACAACGTTCATTACCTTATTCACAAAAGTACACCTACATATTTGAATGTTATTCACTCAGTATTATCGCTACAATAATAACCTTCTCCCAATTTTTTTAATTTCAAAATTTTAAGACCAAAAATTTATAAGCCAGTGTCACCTACCACAGGAAGTTATTGCATCATGATAACGTTTAGTACTGCAGTTTAAACTTCAAGGTAAATAAAGCGGAAAAAGAATTACCCTCACAAACTTAGAGAAGGTATTTATTTGCTCTTTAAAATTCTGCAATTGTGTTGTCAAAGAATCAGTCCATGTCCAAGGCTTTGTCAAATGTTTCGTAACGTGATAATTTTTTACGGTGAGGAGTTGTTAGCATCTCGCCCAACCCCCAAGCTGGAGGACTACCCCTTGTCGGCTGTCCGCGACGGCTTATTCAATGTATTCGCAGCTACCCTCCATATCCGGAAGTCGTTCCTCCATCCGCAACCTGAGGCCGCGCCATGTCGTGGTGACAGAGACCCACTTATCATGGTGACAGGGACCGACTTATCGTGGTGACAGGGATCCACTTATCAGTGGGATAGAATAAAGACGGGTGGCGGGCTCTTGTGAATGCGGTAATGAACCTTCGGGTTCCATAAAACGCGGGGGAATTTCTTGACTAGCTGAGGACCTGCTAGCTTCTCAAGAAGGACTCTGCTCCATGGAGTTACTTAGTTAGTTAGCAACTGTGTTGTCAGTAACAAATTTTAAAACTGCAGGCCCTTCCGCCATTGCAAGGATCTGATAAAATAGAAGAATAAGGTTCAATGTACATTACACAGGCAGTTGGTTAAAGCACGGTGCGGTCACAAGCGACGTATTTAAATAGAGGCAATGGATACACGTGAAATTAAATCCAGAATTGTCATGGCAAAAACAGCATTCAACAGAAGAAAAAATCTTTTCACCAGCAAACTGGAATTAAATTTAAGGAAGAAACTAGTAAAGTGCTACATTTGGAGCATAGCTTTGTATGGTGCTGAAACGTGGACACTTCGGAAAGTAGATCAGAAGTATCTGGAAAGTTTTGAAATGTGGTGCTGGAGAAGAATGGAGAAGATCAGTTGGACCGATGGTGTGAGAAATGAAGAAGTATTACACAGAGTCAAAGAGGAGAGGAATATACTACATACAATAAAAAGAAGAAAGGCAAACTGGATTGGTCACATCTTGCGTAGAAACTGCCTTCTGAAACACGTGATTGAAGGAAAGTTAGAAGGAAGGATAGAAATGACGGGACGACGAGGGAGAAGACGTAAGCAGCTACTGGATGACCTTAAGGAAAATAAAAGATACTGGAAATTGAAAGAGGAAGCACTAGATCGCACCCTGTGGAGAACTCGCTTTGGAAGAGGCTACGGACCTGTCGTAAGACAGACTACAGAATGAATGAATGAATGAATGGATACAGACATATCCTCACTATGAGCATACCGTGAGCTTAACTATAATGCAGACAGGATCTGTGAATTCTTACGAACCTTAAAATTGTAGTTATTTTTTGCCATATTTATAATAATAGAGCTTCACTTTTCTTTTTTTATGTTGAAGGGCCCCGCAGCAGATGCTACGGACTTACCGCAGCCTTGAGGTTTATTGTGCAACCCTGCGATGAAGATGGTTAATTTTTTTCCGTTTCTCCAAGTAATGGAGCACCGGTGGAACGAAATTTACAGGGGAAAATCTAAGTACTGGGGAGAAAACCTGTCCCAGTGCCAACTTGTCCACCACAAATCCCACATGGACTGACCTGGGATCGCAACAGGGCCTCCGCGGTGAGAGGCCGGCAACTAACCGCCTGAGCCATGGCACGGCCTTGTCACGTCTCTTAACAGCGTTATTGAAAGGACGCCTACATAAAAACAGTCTAACGAGGTGTTCAGAAACTCTGGTCTACATTTATCTTACGCAATATTATAAAGAAAAAAATAAAAGAAGGACTGGTTTAACATCCAAAAATATCTCTAACTCGGAACATAATTCAGATTACTGCAAAATTACAGGACGCCCCCCTTGAGGCCGTAGACATATTATAGAATCTTTACGTTCACTCGCAAGTACCAGATATTAACTTTAACTATTCAATTTTAAACCCATGGTTTTATTAAAACTTATAAAGAACCTGTCTCTGTTCAAAAGAGTATAATAATTTCTGCTTATTTTATCTTATGAAGAATGTAAAGTAGAAATCCCAACTCATATATATATATATACATATATATATATGTATATATATATATATATATACCGACACGAAAAATGAATTATTGGAGTTCACAAAACTTTTATTTGGTACTCTAGTTTCGCCTGATGTTGGCTTTTTATGCTTAAGCCGAAACATGTTGCACATTACAGTTATATAACAAAACAAAATATAGATGTGACTGACGGCCTTCACCGCTTACTTCGCAGTGTGCTCAGTACTGCCGTCAGACACACCCTTACATTCGCCAAGGTATTTCTACTTGCAAATAAAATTTGTTGGCATCCATAAAATGTCATTGCAGAATGTTTCGTTTCTCCTTCGGTCTGTAGCCTTGAAAGAAAACAACATGTGGTACGGTACGATGGAGCGGTAAATCGAAAGAAACGGAGGCCCCAACTTCTGCTTCGGTTAAGAGCGGAAATCGTTTGAGCAAGAGCGGAATGCCACACAATATATTACGATTGTTAGGGCTACCAACATGCTATCGATTGAAGGTCGTATCAGTGCCACGGAAAGAATTTTTTTGCGCTCGTGTTGCCGTCCTTCCAAATTAACAAAAAAAATTCTTTAAACGTTTGTATTGAACGAAGGAAACACTGATTTGTTTCGTGAGCCGTGAGACCTCTCTTCGTATAGCGATATAATATGGTCTAGTAAGCCGAAGAATAGAGGTTCCATTCCCGGCACAAGACAACATTTCCTCTTCTCCGTAGCCTCTAGAACAGGGGTGACCAACCATTTTAGCAAAGGGTTACAGCCGTTAATATCGGCTGGTTCGCTGGTCGCATGTGTAAAAATCACAATAAATGGTATACCTAACAGCCTAAATTATTTTGTATTTTTCATATATATATATATATATATTTGTATATATACAGGTCATACACAAAAGAATGGTGCGGTTTTAATAGTGAACACTATTAAAACCGCACCATTCTTTTGTGTATGCCCTGTATATCAATTACACCCACTTCCTTCTAGTGCTGGGTTGCGAATTGTTTGGAGCTATACCTCCGCTTCTCTCTGCACCTGCATAGGCATGTCATGGGGTGACCTTTACTTTTATTTTACGTTACTTGTACCATACATTTTTAATTATGTATATCTTATGCAGACAAATGTACACTGTTTTATGTTATTTAACACAATTATATAGGCTAGAAACATGTTGGGCAGCATTTAATAAAAATTGTGTTAAATAACATAAAACTGTACATTTGTCTGCATAAGATATATACTTTACTTGTGTACACAAATTGTTTATCTGGCCGCAGGTCGCATAACACAACTCAGCGGTGTGAGGTTTGGACACCCCTAGTCTATAACGTCTCTGACGTTCACCTAGACTTCTATCCAGGGGTTATCTACGACTGTTTATCGAGGGACCAAAGTGGCTTAAATGAGAAAAGTAGTATTTCACTCCTTTTAGTGCCGAGATTATGCATGCTTGGATTTACACCGCCATATTACTTCATGACTTAGTGCTTAAACACAAGGACAGGTATTATCTGATTTCGTTTTGCTTGTACACTACAGACCGTGACCCCAAAACTGTACGATTCAGGACCCTGAATATGAAGAAAAATAAAAACATGAAGGGGGACAAAAGGAAACTTTTTACCTGACGTTTTTATACTGCATAAAAGGATAAGGTTATTCCGAGTTTTGTATTGGAAATAACCTGAAAGGTAGCGGAGACGTACTCGTATTTATTTAAATGTAAATTAAGTCAGAGTTTGACTATTGTATGTTATTCACATGATATGAACACACACATTCGTGTCAAGACTGGGACAGACTTTTACAAAACGTAAGCAGAATACTTTAACACGCTGCTCGACGGACACAAGCTGTACTCAGAACGAGGCCAAGACTTCACATCAACTAAAAGCTTTCTCAGATCTAAGATGTTTCAAGTAATGTAGCTGATTTGTGTTAAGGAGGCCGCTGTTTCGAATCTCTGTCTCGATTCTGCCCATCCTAACCAACACGAGTCTGAAAAGACTTCCCTCGAAGTGACAGACCAAGTTTCACACCCATATAAAACAACCGACAGAATTGTAGTTGTATATATTTTAGTTTTTGTACTAGCAAGCTGGAATACAAAAGATCTGGACCGAATTGTAGCAGGCATTCCCTATGCCTAATCTACTCTTAAAACGACATTATAGTTTCGGCTTCCAGAAATAAACTGGTGTGAAAGAGATACACGTGGATGTTCCGGGAAATGTCATAACTTCTGAAGGTCTTAATTTTTAAACAAAAGACAGGTAAGGGTAAGGCTTTTCCTTTCCACGCCATGAAACCATACAGGGGAAGAGAGGTATAACTCCACTTATTCTTAATCTCCGCACTAGATGGGGATGAGTGGACAACTTCACGCCCCGGCCAATTTACCCTCAGGAAAAAAACCACGGTGCCCATTGAATTATAAGGTGGTTGCACCCCAGAGCCAATCTGGACGTTTTGGAGGAAAGAAAAATCTCTTGCCCCTACCGGCATTCAAACGTCGGACCGTCCAGCCCGTAACACAGTCGCTGTGCGGACTGCGCTACCTGACTTCTAACAAAGAAACAGTAAAGAAAAATCTTCATTGTACAGGGTATACACAAAAGAATGGTGCGGTTTCCTTTTATTCACCATTGAAACCGCACCATTCTTTTGTGTATATTCTGTATTACAACAGTGATTTAAAAATTTTCCACCCAGTCAGAAGGTCCCAAGCTGCTAGAAAGTTTAATATAAATTACGGTATGTACCTTCTATCGCCGTTCCGTGTTTTCGGATTGGTGTCAGAAGAGTACCATGACGTCAGCGACAAAGTATTACCAGTGTTCGTGCCCACATGTTACTGTAAACTCGAAGATTCCCTACGACCTTCTTGAGAATCCTAACTGAACACTTGAAGAGTTATCAAAGAAACAGACTGGATGATGTGGCATTACTGCTGCTTGCCGTGGGAGAGACACCTCTTTGTATTGCAAAACTTGTCACATACACGCACAGTGTTAAAGGTGTCAGTCACGTTTTTAATATTATATTCGACGGGTTGTGATACAAAAAATAAAAAAAAAATATGTACGTGTCAATGACGTTTGTAGTGTTTTTTAACGTTGCTGTGACAGTTCTCTTAAAAATCTATCTGAACCGAGAAAAGCTTTCTGAACAGGAAATTGCTTTTAAAGTTCAGTCTTGTCACATGGTGTATTTTATTCCACGCGAGAATTTGTTGATTCATGGGAAACCTACTACAATTCATGAGTTTAAGAGTTTTAAATACGCTGATTTATACAGTAACTTTCATCTTTCTTCAAGGTTTTTCACTTGGGAAAGTTGAGGTTCTCACAGCGGTGTTGGTGCAGATTCAAGTCGTGCAGCATGACGCCTGATAGATTGGTTGTACGATTGTCGAAGTTCCAAAGTACTCGTACTTCTTGTCAGTCATTCAGTGTAGTTCTGAAGATAAATGAAACAAATTTCTCCGAATCTTAGATAAATATTTACTTATACACTGCTTCATTACTAGAAATCTTTAACATTCAGTTTGTAGTTGCTCAGCTCTTCAAGGAATTACCCCACTTTCCCTGAAAAATTAAGATTCATCAACAAAATCTCTCTGAGTCTTCAACCAGTTGAAATCCTGCCGTATCTTCACAAACCATACTCTATTATTCTTCCATCTACGCCAAGATCTATCAAGTAGTCCCTTTCCTTGTGGTTTCCCGAATATAATGCGTTATATGCGCCCGATCCAGGAGCACGTGCGGTCTAAGGCGTAGGTCTGAAACCGCTTGATTGCTGGGATCGCGGGTTCGAATCCCGCTGATGTCATTGATGTTCGTCAATTGTGTTTGTTGTGCGTTATGCAGGTAGCGGCCTCTGCGACGAGCTGATCACTCATGCAGAGGAGTCTTACCGGCTGTGTGTGTCCAATTGTGTCAACAATGAGAAGGCCTAAGCCAGAGTTTGGCTGTTGTGCCACAGAAAAAAGTATTATATGTGCCATAGTCCTCTCCAAACCTCTTTAATTCAAACATTCGAATAATAAAATATTACTTTCTCACCACAGTTAGTATGTACTGCTGTTTTATGGAATGTACAGAGTGTTAGATAAGTTCAGACCTTTCAGAAGTACCTTGACCCTAAAGATTTGGATAGAATGTTCAACCGAAACGTCGGTACATTTCCACGAGGCTACATCGTTACTTTTCAGAAGACAGCATTATTTAGTGCAGAGTGCAGTTTATAGAACACTTCACGTTGTAACTCACTCCATCCTCCACTTACATCTCACTTAGGTCCAAATAGGTTTGTCAGCAACCAGAACAGAAATCAGAACACAGCGCAGTGACGTAGGTATTTGGTCGGGGCCCTCATGAATCGATATTCGGGGCCCCTTTGTAATTATTAGCAAAGTTGCTTCCAGATCTCCTATGAGGGGTCCAGAATAGTGCCTCCTGTAAAAAAGACCGGAATCCAGTCCGAAAAGAACCCGCAAAATAATTTTAGGTTTCTCTGGGTTTAGGTGCCCCCTTGACTTAAGACACATTTCTCCCTGCACCACGGGGTCTAGGGAGGCTTATCTGCAGCGCCTGCACAACGTTATACACGTATTTTAGACACATTCAACGTCTGTACTAGGTCCATATTTCAGTGTTTAAATACACGGCGATGAAAAAAATATTTCTTAAACTGGATCTCGTTCTGGAAACAGACTGATAATACGAAATCTACAAGTATCTGACGGGCCCTACTGAGTAGGTGCTTTCTCAACCTGTGCCTGAGGACAGAAACACATCCAATTTCAGAAAGGCTGTTTTCCATTTTTGTAATATTAAACACTGTAGGAGGGACACGTTTAAAAAACTGAGTGTTTCAAAATGGGATGTAGCATGATCAGAACCTACACTATGGACCGTTAACTTTTTTCCTGAAGCAGACAAAAAATTATTTTATTTTAATGTACATTTATATCAGTTTTCCAGCATTAATTTCTTAAACGAATACTTCTCTCTAACACATCTAATGTTTCTGCAAATAATACGTGTTTACCTGCATACGTACAATAATAATCATTCTGTATTATTCTTAAGTGAAATTATGTTGTGCATTATTTTCCTTAAAATATAGGCCGATTTTAATTTAATGGTTTTGGCAGAAACTTTGTACAATTTCAGAGCGGAAGGTAAATACGACATATCAACGCTAAAATATAGATCAAATTACTATGTTGCATTCGATAGAGAAGGGTATGACACTAAAACAATTACTGCACATAACGCCAGTGGTTGCGATGCAATTACGCTTACGAACAATAAATACATAAACCTGTTACACGAAACGTTCTGATTTCGTTTATCGTATGCAAATTTTTGTCCCTCCCCTTAATGGTAAAGCTTATGTTAACGATATTAGCGTAGATATCGATTTTAACTGGGATATATCGAGAGTCGTACAGGATTAGTAATGTGACAGGCTGTAAACTGGACGACCGGGGTTGAAATGTCACAAGGGACAGCCTTTCATGCAAACATGACAGTTATCTACCCGGCTAATGAATGAGTCTATTATGCAACCTCAGTGTTCATATCCGATACAATAAGAGCCGCACACTAACTTGTGTCAATTCAGTCTTGTCCATAGCTTCACATTCTCTATTCATTTTAACACTATACTCCAATTTCGTGATTGCGTCTTTCACATGGTTCATTCATTTGATGTTTTCCGAATTATATCTTATATTTCTTATCTCCCTCATGCGTGTTTCATGTCCTACATGTCTCTATCGTCCTTTTATTTTATCACGATACCAATATTACATAAAGCGCCTTATTATGAAACTTTCTCCGCCCTCCTGTTACTTTTCTCCTAAGCTTGGATACCTCCTTAGCACCTACTTCTCAAACAGCTTCCATCTGTGTTGTTCCAGTAGAAAGAGAGAGACCAAGTTTCACACTCATACAGCTGTAATGGTTTTGTGTATACACGTAGAACTTGTTTTATGCACCATTTCTTTTACGCGTTTTTGCTTTAACGCCACTTGCCAATACAAACTACGTCTTAATTTACGCCCTCCCTCTTTCGGTTTAACCTCCTTTCGCTGGCTGCGCTCTATTACGCTAGCCCATAACTATTCCATTATTTTTTATGAAAATATTATGTTTTCTTTATGCCTTTTTTATTTACGCCCAATTTTTCAGGAACACAACTAGGGCGTAAAACAATGGTTTGGTGTATAAGGAAATCAGAATATAAGTTTGTAAGTTATGGTTTATTTATCTTCAGATCTTGTAAGAGGAGCCCATATTTCATTTTACTGTACCCCCAATAACCCCACCGAAGGTATCTCCACTTTGAAGTAGTGGTGGGGCTTGCGTGGTCAAATGATCCTGAGAGATATACCGGCGGTAGCATAGCTACTGGCAGGGTCTCCCAAGCCGGGCAGGTCAAGGGTGATGATCCGGACAAAGAGAGGTACCCTGGTCCTCCAGGTTGGGGGTTGCGCATAGGGTTCACAGCCCTACCTCGTAAAAAACCCAATTTGTTACGGATACTTTATCACAGCCACGGAAAATTAATGGAGGCATGTGGTCAAGAAGGCCGAGGCCCTACATGGGCTGTAGCGCCGACCAGAACAAAAGTATCCCCAATAACTGCCCACACAGTCTCCACCAAAACCGAGACATCTGTCACATCGTACAACGCGCTGTTCTGTTCTGTTCCGTGTCCTGCGCTACCTGCCATCGTGTCACAACTATCTCCACGTCGCGACCGTCTGTAAATTTGTGTCAGCAAGATTTTGCTTCAGCTCTGGAAAGAGATGATAATCGTTCAGCTAAGAATTCCCCTGACCTAATCACAATGTCGGTTGTTTAGTTAATCATACACCTCGTACGATTATTTTCTGAACAATGTTTGGTTTATTTATGTTGCCTTGTTTGCTTTTATCTTCAAAGCTTGAGTTCTGAAGGCATGCTGCTTATATTCTGCAAATAGCAGCAGCCGTATTAAACAAGAGTTTTATATGCTAAAGGTCGGTGCTGTCCATAAAGCATTACGCTGGTTAACTAAATACATAAAATTTAAGCTGCAATTAAATTGTAGGATATTCTATAGCAGAAATATGTATCACATTTCGGAAGGGGATTTGCCAGCCTGAGGTTCACCATACAAATAGTATTTTCATTAAGCTACTTCCTTAGTCTATGAAATTTAAAGCAGTGTTTTTTTAATCAGCGGCCTGCGAGTTTAGTAGATTCTATTCAGCAGAAAAAAAAAAGTTTCATCCTCCAGGTTTTCTCATGTTTGTTTTACGGTCATTACTGCTGGGTAAGTCATTGTTTCTCTAATAATTTTTACGCTGATTTAATAAAGGATTTTGCAGTTTAATTATATTTCTATTGGTAAATATCCAATTTTTAATTTTACCACAACATTTGGCTAAGGTTATCACAGGCTGAGACAATTTTGAGACGGGTAAGAAGAAGAAGTCAGACAGGGGCCGCTGGCACCAAAAATGCCGAGGGACACTGTCTTATGCACTACATAAATAAGCAATTTTTTCAAGCCTAATGTTTGTGGCCTGCATTAGGCAGGTCTCTCAGTTCATAATTCGGGCAGAACACTGACCGATGGACAACGCCTTGATATTGGCCACAACAGCTTGCACCTAGTCATTTTAACTTAGCCAATAGGATCACATTCTCTTAAGATTTTGCGCTAAAGAAAATTCCTGCACTTGACTGGGCTTCGTTGGGAATGGGATGCAAGAAAGATATTTGGGCCTAGAAAGGAGGAAGTAGCAGAAGACTGGAGAAAAGAGCATACCGAGTAGCTTCAAGAATTTTCCTCTTCGATCAAATATTATTTGGGTGATAAAAGCGAGAACAGTAAATTGGCGGGGCATGTGGAAGTCTGGGGGAAAAGATAAAAGCATGCAGGATTTTACAGGGAAAACCTGAAAGCGGGAGGTCACTTGGGGAGACCCAGGTATAGATGGGGGATAGCATTAAGGACCTTAAAGAAATAGAATGGGAAGAAGTTGACTGGATTAATCTGGCTGAGAATAAGAACAAGTGTCAGTATCTTGTGAAAGCGGTAATGAATATTTGGGTTCTCTAATTTTTGGCACTTTCTTCACTAGCTAAGTACTACTAAGTAGTTCTCAAGCAGGTCTCTGCTCCATGGAGTCAATCTTTATACAACGTATCATTTACACATCCATCCTAGAAATAACTACGTCCCTCAAATTTTTTCATCCTGATGGAAATAATTATTTTTAACCTGAGCCAGCTTAATCAACGTTTAAAGAATACATTCCGTTTTATTTCATAAATTAAATAACAAAGACAAATTTAATCAACGCTACATTCTTTACTATAAAAAATATTTGCCTTTATAAAATGCTGCATGTTTCGGCCCTTAAGGCTAGTCGCCAAGCGCAAATAAATGAGAAGCAATACAATGAAATCCTGCCTTCATTCTTTATTTATTCGCGCTTATTGCTACCCTTAAGGGTCGAAATGAGTAGCATTACACAAAGCAAAATATTGTGGTTGTGTTGACTAAAATTGTCTTTATTTTTCAGCTTAATCCAATTCAAAAGTGTAGAATGTCTCTACCTTTGAAATTAATTCATAATAGCACCCTTGAATCGGCGAGTAGGTTGCCTGCACTCACATTTCTCTGTCAAAATGTTGTTCCCCCTTTAAAAGTTGTAGAAATTTTGTAAATAAAAAGGTAATTTTCTGGGTCAGACATACTGGCGTAGAGAACTGCGACAGACGATCTAGAGTCGCGCTTTTTGTGTTGGACTATACATTCTGTCAAGTAAGAGTACTCGAGTACACGTATATCAATTTGAAAATTGCCAGTTTGCTCTCGTGGTCTGGTTCCCACCCACATAAAATCAATAAAGTAAATGAGCCATTATGTTTGTTTTCAACTTGAACGCCCGTTTCACATCCAATCCCACGCATAGAACCAAACTACATCCAAAGAACAACAATTCATGCCACTCATAATTCGCGAATAGCAAATAGGCAAAGCGAGTTACGCGTGGTGAATTTGTTCTTACAGTAACGTGTGTTTAGACAGAAATGCCAACGTATTTAAAAGTATCTCGGTTTCAGGCGATATTTTGTATGTTATTCATGTAGTCCACATAATTCAATTTGAAAGAACTCGATATTTCACCTAGAAACACTATTTTTTTTAAACATTCATCTCAAAACTTAAACCACAATATTAAGAAGAAAACTCAGACCTTCAAGATACACACAATACGTTGCCTCTTTATTTTACTTTATTACATTTCCTACATGTTTCGATCCCACTGGATCATCTTTAAAGAGAAAACATTAGTGAATACAAACGTCAATTTTAGGTCATATATTATATAAAAGGTGTCAATACTCTAACATTTGTATAAAAAATCTGTTTAAAATTTGTACAAATTTAGGTAAAGGGTTTTATTTTTAGGTTACTTTGTATGGTTCACCTACTCATTTTACGGAGTATTATTAACATGTAAAAATTAAAACTACATTTTTCTGATTGTTATTTATTTTCTCCTAACAACTATAGAAGTTGCTATCATTGCTTGTTATTTCTTGCTGTTGTCTATTATCTGAGTATCCATAAATCTTTGATCAAATATCAAAATCTTATCCGTAATTTTCCCTGTTAGCTATGTTCACGTAATTTATATTCCTAATAATTTCTTGTTATTTGTCTACTGGAATACCATACTTTATATCAGGGGTGTCTTCTCTTCAGTTTATGGATACCCAAAAGTCTTCATAATACAATAATAGCGCTATTAATGTTCATTCTTTTTATTTTTTATTTTCATATTAATCACATACACGTAAAAGCATGTCGGCTATGTTTACGTTACAGCTTTGTTTGTGAGTGACGTTACAACTCGAGTTTCTAGGGTTTGGATGCAGCCTGATAAAGGACGGGGTTGTGGCTAGTAAATTCGTGTTAAGAAACCAGTCATGTTCAAGCATACAAATAATTTGTGTGGGATTATAACGAAAATTATTCAAGTCACGGCTCCGGACTAATCTCACACTGGAATGATGTAAAATTATACCGCGTTCATACAGCGTTAGTGAGAATGATAAGCTTATGCATCTCGAAAGGAATTCATCACTGTGCGTCGCAGACGGAGGTAGATTGAAGAGAAAGCTAACAGCTACGTCGATTAGAAGCTTCGTTGCTACGTGACGGCAAACTCCACAGAGTAGAGTACTTCTTGAGAGACCATTAGGCGCTCAACTTGTCAATATATGCCTCGTCTTTTATGGATTTTGCGGTCAATTACCTAATGCACATGGACCATTAGATCTTCTCCTAAGTCCCTTTAATCCGTCCTACACACACACACACATACATTGAAACATAGTGTTCCATATTATTATCTTCTATATTCTATAGTTAAATTTTCCACATAGTTTCTTCCCTCGTGTTCTTCGGCTGATACGTTGCCCATGCAATACACATCTCACCCTCCCTCAACGTTTCCATCATCCTCCTTGATGATCACCCTGTATTATATGGTGAAAATAACAAGATATGAAATTCATTGTGTAATTTTTTCCCTCTTCTGAGTCTCATTTTCTGAGGTCGAAACACATATTCTCAAACTTTTCCAAAACGTCCTCAGAGTGAGGGTCCAAGTAATGCAAAACGCAATGCGTGAAGTAATGTTTCCAAAGATAAACACAAGTGTAACTTCTGGCGGACTTTTAACTCGCAACTCTCATAATCGTGAATCTCTTTTTCCTGGGTTCGAAAAATTATGGTAATTCCCAATATCGGTTACAATCTTACTGGTATTTTGCCATACAAAAATACACGTAGACTAATTCAGGTTTCAGAATAAGAATATGGGCTTGTCATATTACAGAGTACAGAAGCATCCGGTCCAGTGTTCTACCGAAAGGCTATAAAAACACCAAAGTAGACCCTGCAAAGGGAACACGGTGCTTTAGTCACCAGATCTTAGAAAAGTTTGGTAATTCCTCCTTTATTTCTTAGTAGTAAAAACACAAATTGTAAGTCTTCATACTGTACTCGTATGTAAGACTTCAACAATGTCAATCCTGCTCTCTATGTCTCTGCTTGCAATATTTAGACATCCAAACGGGAGTATTTTGGATACGGCAACTGAAAATAACAAATGCACATAGGTTTATGAAAATATATTATAAACGTAGTAATACTTCCTACATGTTTCGGCCACTCATGTGGCCATCCTCAGGGAGATGCGTTACAAAGAATAAATGCATTAAGGTGTTACAAATTCTTGTGAACCAATGCACATGTATTTCGTTGAGAATTATATTGAGGCGTATTTTAGGCTGGTAAATACAATGAGAGACGCCAAGTATGTAATTCAATTTGTGTTATACTAATTGTTTTATATTGACGAATAATCAGTAGAGGAATTTACTCCTCAACTTCATCACGTTTGAGTATCCGTGGTCTTTACTTCAGGAGAGCCTTGAAACATAATGACTGAACATCAAATATATGGGTCAAATCTATTTACAATAAATACAACTTCCGTAAATTAGCAATCTTTATTAAAACCTCAACATGAGATCTGCGCTCTTCTGTGATACTACGCAGCATTGAGTGGTAGTTATGTCCCGACGTTTCGGGACAACCTATCGGTCCCAACTTGACCCTCGAAGATGGAACCGATAGGTTGTCCCGAAACGTCGGTACATAACTACCACTCAACGCTGCGTTATATCCCAGAAGAGCGTAGATCTCATCTACATCACGGCGGAAGCCTGAAATCACGCAAAACCTCGACGTGTTTCGACCTATCTTGGTCAACGTCAGCAAGCACCCTTCAAACACGCAGGTAGGCATTGAATTGCACATGTTGAAACATAGTAAGGTTTAAATAAAATTTCTAATTTGTGAAATGAGTGTTGTGCTTTGATAATTTTGGTTTTCCTTGATGACATTGCTAAGGAATGGAATATAATATGAAACTGTCTAAGGCAATAATTCACGCACTCTGATAGTTTTACGAATCAAAATAATTCACGCAATCTGATAGTTTTACGAATCGAAATAATTCACGCACTCTGATAGTTTTACGAATCGAAATAATTCACGCACTCTGATAGTTTTACGAATCGAAATAATTCACGCAATCTGATAGTTTTACGAATAGAAATAATTCACGCACTCTGATAGTTTTACGAATCGAAATAATTCACGCAATCTGATAGTTTTACGAATCGAAATAATTCACGCAATCTGATAGTTTTACGAATCGAAATAATTCACGCACTCTGATAGTTTTACGAATCGAAATAATTCACGCAATCTGATAGTTTTACGAATCGAAATAATTCACGCACTCTGATAGTTTTACGAATCGAAATCCAGAATATTATTCTACGAAGCACAAAAGTTTAAGTTCATAATGTGCCATATAATTTGTTACGTCCGAGTGAAACGCGCCTGTAAGTTGGAAGACGCTACTTCCAGCTCACAAATGAGACAGATTTGCTGAGGATAAATTTCCGTAAGTGGATAAAGCTTCCATTTGCATCTTGGCCGTTACATGTGGTTATACCCTCCGACAGAACCCTACTACCATCCAGCGTCTGGCTCTACAAACCTGCATTAATGAGGAGCAGAACAGACGAACCACTCTGTGCATGTAGACAGACGGACTGACACACTGATCAAGTGTAGATACTACGGGTTCAAAAAAAATATCGAAATAACCTAATAAAGGCATTGTAATTAAAATAGTTAAGTGGCAATTAAAAATAATTACATAAAGCAAGTTAAGTTACTTTATTACAGAGTAGCAGACCATATTACAAGGAATATTAGTCGTAGTAATGGAGCAGTTATTGGAAAGTTACACAACAATGAAAATTTACTACACTAATAACCCATAAGGTGCTACATATACCAATAACTTTCTTCTATAAATAATTTATACTTGCAATAACGTATTCTGAAAGTAAATTTCAGGCGGGGTGCCAATAACGAAGAAGTCCGATGATCTGAGCATGCTCGAAGAATATCAACGCAGCCTCTGAAACACGTTATATGTAAAGGTAAAGCAATCCCATTACAGACCTGGACAGGCCCTTAGTGTTCCAGGAGGTTAAGGCTCCCAGATTTCTAGACAATCGGCACATGAAGGTGGTAATGTTGTCAGTCCTACGCACCGGCCGCCTTTACCCCCCAGGAGAGATTTCTGGTACTCATTTCTGTTAGAGGCTGAGTCGACCCCAGGGCCATAGTGCGACCGAAACGATTATGTCAATGAAAAACTCCAGTGACATCATTGGGAATCGAACCCGCGACGTTCCGGCTTGTAGCGCAGTGCCTCAACCAACTGCGCCACCGCGTGCCCCCCCACGTTATATGTAGCTATGGAAAGTTGATATTTGGGTGCTTTTGCATAGTGCTGAGCGCCTCATAAAACCGCACGTTCAGTCCTTCCGTCTACTTATAATGACTGGAGAAGAACACGTCAAGGCAAATTCGTAAAATTTTACACTAATGAACTGTACGACGAACTGTTCAGCTTTAACACTTTACAGCCCAAGTTATTGTTGTGAATGCCAATAACCAGATCGAAATTAATTTTCAGAAAATCTCTATTTCAAAGGGAAGCAACTAGATGGCAGGAGCTTAGGGAAAACCACGGTAAAACATTGCAAAACAACGCGCCGATTTGGGATCGAGGTTGGATCTGGTACAACGGGAGCATTGTTGAGTGTAAAGCGACATTTAACCTATAAAGTTTAAATATCCATTTAGATCGTAAAATTTTAACGACTTTATTACACTAATATCTACCTGCGTTTCTGTTCGCATGAACTTTCACACCCCTCCTCTGCACAAGTGCTTTCCCTTTCCCACTCTCCACGCATGCGCAATTCTTATCACAATCGGTTTTAGCGGCTTTGCTAGGATCGGGTGAAACACAAATTCTCTGGACTACCAAATCTGTAGAGCAAAAAAACCCGCCTACCAGGAAAGCTAGGTTTATATTTCCTAGATTTTTATAGTCGAAAGTATCTACATTTTTCTTCTTGGCTCTTGCTATATTTATCTCATTATTCATACTGTCAGAAAGCTACAAACACTGAGATATAAATATCTAAATGTGAGATGTCTCAGTACACAGATACTGGTATAAACAACACAAGTCCTTTCAGAGCGTCCAGAAAAAGGCGTTTAAGAACAAATGTCTGCCCTTTAATATTTAATTGGTTTAAAGGGGCTCTTTTAGCCTCGTACCGATCTAGAACTCAGTTACTGCACGTCCACTATGCATTCAAACGTTTCCTTTGAAGTCCGGACTCAAAGACTTACACTTTCAATTTTGTAGGCTAAAATTTTATTATCATTACGATAAACACAAAATCTTATCATTCGGAATGTTAAGTAAATACATTACAAGCACAGTCGGTGGTTTATTGAACGTCTTAATTGGAAAAGCTGTATAAGAGCGAAAGGGACTATGGAGGTAACTGATAAAGTAGAAGAGATGTGGAAATACAGAACTGCGACATGTGTTTAGGTTATATCCCGGAATTGCCTACAGGGACTGTAGAACCTCAATGAAGAAAGCAGTACTGACAAGACAAGCCAGAATACGAAAGGAGGCGTGGGTAATCCACTCAAACGCGGCGATATATTCGTGTGAAGATACCTTGGGAAGATACCACGTGACATGATGAAGCGTCGCGACTCCTTTGTGAGGGATAATATTAAAACTGATGCTAAAGAAACAGGTATTGGTATAATAAGAGGACGTATTCCAACTAAGCAGGTTTTTCTGTTAGCAATTAGTACATCAATAAAATTATGCACTAAATAAAATACATTCAAGAACACGTATTCATTTCCTACATGTTTCGGCACCAGGGTGCCATCATCAGGGAATTATTTAGAACAAAGAAGTACAATCCCAACAAGCTTGTTAGGCTTGTACTCCTTTGTTCTAAATAATTCCCTGATGATGGCACCCCGGTGCCGAATCGTGTAGGAGTTTTATACATGTTCTTGAATGTGTTTTAGTAAGTGAATAAATTTGTTGATTTTTAATTGTAAGAATATGCAAGATATGAATAACATAAAATTTGTTGTTAGCAGTTAGAGTGAGGTGCTTAGGCAGGAAGGTGCAATGTTTACATTTAGAATTTGTATCACTTTGAGAAGACATAAAAGAAGTCTGAAGGAAATGGTAACACAATGTAGTCAACTTCAAGCTCCGTCGGTTTTATCTTAGGCGAAACTTCGGTATCCAACAGACACAAACCCGAAATTTCTCCGTTGCGATTCTGGCCATGGAGGCAAATATCGCTACCTCTGCTGGGTGTCGAAGTTGACTGAGCTATCCAGGATAAGGCTGCGTGTGTACGACGAATGTAATCAAGATGAAAATCACACTGGGGTCAAAATGAAGGAGGTACTGTGGGATGTGATGCCGTGTATTTTGGTATGACGTATGTGCCAACATTTCTGCGAAATTCTCTGCCACCATCTTCACAATTTAGACAACACAGATACTGATGGAGTCTTCAGATTTCTCCGATGGGCTGTTATCTACCTACCAAAATCACATGGATGTGATAATTGTGAAGTAATTATAAGAATGCTTCGGATTCCGGATTTTAGAACGTCTAAACCTGTCTTCAGTGATTCACACTTTTCAAAACGCTGTTTATGTACGACTAATAATGTATGTAACGAAGATTGACAGTAGAGGCAAAAGGAGCTTGCCATCTAGCAGCCTTAGGAAGGTGAGAATATAGATTTGGGTCTTCTGGGATGTTAAGCTATGTTGACTCGCAGTCAGTTATCGACATTTCGAAAGATCATAGTATCTTCATGGAGATAAAAGGAAGGGCAAATACGTATTTGAAATTAAATGTAAATAAAAAAGGAGTTTGAGTATGACACTGCCTTTACGTGAGGTGACAGGGAAAGAGTACATGAAACCTAGAATTTTATGCTGAGAAGAGAAATGGTTGTATATTACTTGTTGATAGTGTATTAGTGTTAGTATTAGTATTAGTATTAGTATTAGTACAGTATGTGTGTGGAAGAAGGAGGGGGTAGACCAAAGCAATCGTATGAATGCATGTATGTACTAGTATAGCCGTAATATTGTGGCGCTTTCGCTTAACCATTGTTGCTGTGGAAATGGAATAAGTATTACATATTCTGAGTGTGTGTCTGAGTCCAGCATGCAGAGCGCATGCGCCATATTATTTTGTCTTCTGTGGCCTGTCCGGCTCTACCCTACTTTCCATGTCATCTCATAAACGGCACGAGTTTTGGGAAAATGTTATTGAACATGAAATATGTGTTTTGATTTTCTCTACAATTTGTCTGAAATATTTCTTATTCTAAGCAGAATTCGGGGAGATATTGTCATAAATGTGCATAGGTCTTCATGTAAAGTACCCGTTATTGTTCTCAGAATTTAATAAGACTTTGATTTCCTCGACAAATTTTCGAAAAATGATCGAATATGAAGTTTCATAAGAATCAGTCTAGTAGGAGCCGAGTTGTTTCATGCGGACAGATGAACAGGCAGACAGACATGACGAAGCTAATAGTTGCTTTTCAAAATTTTGCGAACGCGCCTAAAATGAGTTACAAAAGCTCTGTTAGTGTAAATTTAATCTAAGAATAGAATAAAGTACCTTTCTTTCTCTTTATCTACTTATCTACTAACCGAAATACGTCCTGTAAGTACCTCCTCAAACGTTGCTTGCATTTCTGATATCCTAATTCCCGCTATATGTTTCCAGCCCATTTCTTCCTTCGGGTTAATCACGTTAATAACTTTACGTAAAAAATAACAAGAACAAGGGGTTTAAAGCCCATATAATTTTAATTTTTTAAGGGAACACGGGAATAATTTAAAATCCAGCTTTTATTCAAGATGGCTGTGCGTTATATCAAAACTGCTTGTACGGCACTAAACAGATTAGCATCTTTCCAACATTTATCCAAGTTTCTGCAAGACTCCAGCTTAACCCGTTTCCATATATTTTCTCATACACTGCTGAAAGAGAAAATTAAAAATAAGGACAAAGAAGAAGCTATTTCTTTGTTCAAAACTGTAGTTGGAAGTAACGAGAGGACCAAAATCTGATTAACCTTTCCAGGTTTATTAATTTATCATGTCACCCCACTAGAACAGACACAAAATCAGTTAAGTGTTCCTCCAGAAACATGAACAGAAATATGAATTGATTTAAATTTCTTAGTTTCTCATACATAATGTACATGAAAATTCTAAGTAAATAATAAACACTTAAGTAAAAAGGGTCAGACGCGAATGACAGTTTTGGCCCCACGCTACTAGCAGGCCTACGCTTACTGCAGCACTACCGTTCATCCATCATCAAGAAGACGGATGATTGGCTCTCAGAAACATACATTCACCCCACCACAAAAACAAGAAAGGGGGCCGGGACAGTGCAGTCGGTATAGCAACTCGCTAGGGACTGGACGGTTCAGAGTTCAAACCACGGTGAAGGCAAGAGATTTTCTCTTCTTCACCCGTCCAGGCCCACCATGGGCCCACGCAGCTTCAGTTTCAATGGGTACCGGGTTTTTGTCTGGGAGTGAAGAGTCCGGGGCGTGGCGTTGACCATTCTCCACCTTCTAGCGCCGAGGTTAAGAATAAGTAGAGCTATACATGTATTCCCCTCTATGACTACATGGCATGTTACTGGTGACCTTCACCATTACATTACAAAAAAAAATAAGCATTCTGAAAACATCAGCGAGCATAAGGTGTGAGAGTCTTGAATGTATTCTTTTGGCTCAGGTCAACGTTCAAGGATAAAATTCTTTGAAAATGAACATAATATTTGGTTTTAAGAGAATAACTTTTCGAGTTATGGAGAGTAAACAAGAAATGAGATTGGTGGAAGGATATAAACTAAGCTACGAAACATATAACAGATATTGTGCTGTGTATTTAACCGTGAGGTAACAGAAATTATTGCTCAGGCTGTACTAGGAAAAACGCTGCATAGGAATCGATACTAATATACTTAGACAGAAAAGGCAGCAATATAAATAAAAATTTTCTGACATGTCCTTAAAATTAATGTCATTCTACTTATACAAACACATCCACCTACATGATGAGACTAGTCAGACACATGCATCGAAAATACTGCCTACTTGCAGGGCTGAATGTAAAGTTACTGACAGCTGTAGCCTTTCACAGAAAAGAAACGAGGTGAGGTAGTGAAAATAGGATGGAGAAAATTACTTCATTACGTCTCATGTAAATCTTAGTCTTCAACAAAAATTATTTAGGTAATAGAATAGAGTATATTGGATGGATGGGACATGTAGGAATTATGAGGTAGGGGACAAACTTGTACACAATTTTAGTCTGAAGATCTGAATGTAAGATACCTCTTGATATGCCCAGCCATAGGTGGGACGATAATTCAGTTTTATTCAATTCCATTCAATTCTAATCAATTATAATTCACTAACCTCGTAGTTCAACACGGCAATGGCCAATTATAAACCATTTATAAAATAAATATAAATAATTACATAAATCCAGATAAGCAAACAACTCAGCATAAAAGAACAAAAAGTTAGATTTATAACAGATTCAGCAACTAAATTAAACATTTAAACAGTAAACTATTGCTCAAACAATTAACTACACAAAACGGTAGCTTCTTTTTCCATGGCGCTAGAGCCCCTTAGTTGGCCAGAGCCTCCGTATTATCGAGGCTGCACGATCACACTCAACTCACCACACTCGGTAGGGCTTCTCTGGTCGAGTGATCGGCCCGTCGCAGAGACCTCTACCTGACAACACACAACACTCACAAGAGACAGACATCCATGCCGCCGGCGGGAATCGAACCCGCAATCCCAGCAAGCGAGAGGCCGTAGACCCACGCCTTAGACAGCGCAGCCACTGGGATCGGCACGGTAGCATAAATGGTACAAAATATAATTAATTATTTACAAATAACCAAACTCGAGGAAATGAAATATCAGTGACAGAACTACAATTGTGATATCTGTGGAGTTCCGATTTATTTAATAATAATAATAATAATAATAATAATAATAATAATATGCACCTTAAGATAGAGGTTTTTGACCTTTCGGTGCAAGGGGCAATGTCGAGTCCTATTGAATACAAACTACAAGTCTTTCACGTTGAACTACCCCTCTTCTTATCCCATATCAGATGTGACAGTAGTTAGCACAAACTGCCGTGAAATCACGTGGATATCCAGCAGCCCTAGGGTCAGAGCACCTCATAGCCTGCCGCAATTCCACCCCAAGGGCTCAGATTTTATCTCTCAGAAACGCAGTTGAAGTTATACGTACGTGACAAAGTCCAAGCTGTAAAGACCCAGTCTTGTAGAGAAGACCTATCTTAATTCCATATATTCAGACGTGACCAAGAAGTTAAGGTGATTTAATTTAGAGTATATTCTGAAGCACATTCATTTAAACATTAGATCTGTATGAAGTGAATCTGTGTCTACATGTCAGAGCAATCAAAACCTGTCCTTTGGGGGCACAGGAGATAAGTCTATATATTTGGGCCTAAAAAGTAAGATATAAGAAGGGAGTCGAGGAACTTGCGTAATGAAGAGTTGCATGACCGGTGCCTCTACGTAAGTATTATCGGGTGGTCAAATCAGGAAGAATGAGATGGGCGGTGCATGTGGCACGTATGGAGTAGACGAGAGGTGCACGCAGGGTTTTATTTATACGTCATCTATTAAGATTTCTTAATATATATTTTTATTCAAAATAATAGAAAAGGGAGTTTGAGGCAATGGATTACAAACGGCTTAAGCATTTTTCTTTCCAATAGTGAAAAAAAGAAGTACACTGGTTTATGGTTTTGTTTAACTGTTTCCATGCTTAGGTTTTCGGCAACGCTGTATTTTCTTTTACATTTAGTTTGCAGTGCGTGTATCAGATTGTGGGACGAAGCACATGTTAACACAGCATATTTCAGTTAATTTATATTTTGATTATGCCACCCACTAAACACATGTCATATCCCAAGGCAAAACAAATCATTCTCACAGCACGCGTAGGTTTAATGAAAATAATTATTACCAAATTATAAAAATAATAATGAGAATGTAACTTTGTAATTTAATAAATAATTTCCTGTGTAATACAAACTACTGTGTAGGCCTCCACCGTTACGCATGTATTTGAATTTTTAAATACATTATTTCAGAGATAGATGGCCACATTCGTGAATTTATAAAGGTCTAAAGAGAAAATAAGGAAGAGATTTTTTTCCGAAGCAACTTTGTTACGGTTGGTATTTTACTGGACCAGAAGAAAAGACATCAAAGAGGCAGGAATTTTTAATATCAACTGAATAACTGTAGACAAAGTTCAAGTAGTCAATTCAACATAATAAAAAAAACTGTAAAGGAAAATAACAAGAGAGGATAAAATATGAAAGAATGTAATATTCCAGAAGTAACAAAGAAACAAGCTTATGATCAAAGCTATTCTGCTTGTTTGACAATGCCGGCCATCAGACCATGACTCCTCCTTCGTCCAGCTAGTAGCCAAGTCACCAATTTGTGATACAATTTAGTAATACTTAAATTATTGTCGAAATATGGTTGAATGTTGCGCGTTATGTAAAAGGATTGCAGAATTGTTATCTGTTTGCCACACTCGTGTTTGGAGATGCGGATTTGTGTAGGATTCTTTATTTGTGCTGAATACCAGAGCCAGCTACACTTCCTTTGTGCCTAATATATGGTACATGAATGTAGACATAACCGGAGTAGAACACAACGCTGAAACACTCCTTTGTTCAAGATGTTACTGCCCTTGAGACAAGTAGAAAGCTTCAAAGGCCTCACTTGTTTATACAGCATTTCAAGAAAAGGGAAACTTCTTATATGAACAGAGGTTCCTAAAAAGATTCTTTAAAGTATAATGGAAATCGATATTAGAACTCTCCACAGAAGTGGTTAGTAAACTTTCTCGTACATGGCCCATTTTAGATCGAAATCCTGATCGTTCACTAACAGAAAGAATAACAATGAGATTTGTGTTGCAATCAGTAAAGTTTTGTGTAACGAAGCAAATATTTGACTGGAGAACAGATGTGCACATATTTGCCAGTATTGTCTGTGTTACTCTGCAATTTCTTTTGAAATTTATATTGTTTATTGCAAATACAAAACAATTCTTGCAACGCTATTCTCACTGCAGTCATTAAATTACCTGTGTCGCACACCCAGTAAATTTTGTCCTTCAATATTATTAGATTTTACCTTATCGAACACAAGCATTTATGTTGAAATTTGAAGGAAATAAATCTCTTGAAAGCCTAGAAGTAGATGGTAAGATATTATTAAAATACATCTTGAGGTGTAGGATTTGAGGATCTAGAAATGATTCATCTGGCTGAGGATAGGAAAGAGGGGGACTCGCGTAAATACGATAATTAGGTTTCTTGTAATCTGTGGTCTTCTTGGTAATTACACGGCGTCGTGTGGTAATTATTTACCGACGTTTCAGGACAACGTGTCGGTCCCATCTTCACGGGTCAAGATTCCAAGCTTTCCTTCTTGGAATCTTGACCCGTGAAGATGGGACCGACACGTTGTCCTGAAACGTCGGTAAATAATTATCACACGACGCCGTGTAATTACCCAGAAGACCACAGATTACATCAAAATCGCGGCGGAAGCCTGAAATCAAGATTAGGTTTCTTGTTTTATAAAAGGAAGTATGAATAATACGTTCCATGGAGTTTCGTAGCTTGTCTACTCATCCATAGACTAAAATTAGGCCTATACAGAGAATATGTAAAGGGCGCGTTTGACAGAGGGAATTGTAAATTACATGTTGACCTGCTGACAACCGTCTTCTTGATATTGCCTATTAGAAAAGCAAACATTTTTTTTGTGAAGAGGCAAACTGATATGACACTAAATTCACTCTTTAAAACTCAGCAGTAAATATATGTGCCACAAGCTCTAACATTAAGGAGCCCTGCACTTTACCACACAGTATATTTATATGATCCGTATGGATATCAGAACAAACAGCGGCTATTTGCCGATACAGCATTAATTGACTAGTTTTTACAATCGAAAGCATTGTATTTACACCGCGGTACGAGCTGTATCTTTTAGTATCTACACGTTGCTCTTACCAGGAGGGCAAAGAATCAAAGCTTGGGAAAATTCCAAAAAGCAATATTCTTTCGGTAATTAGGGAGCATTGAATAGGAAATTACATTCACTTTTTTCCATCTTAAAAGAGTTCCTAAAAGGGAATTTATGTGCTGTGAAACAGTCTAAACGCAGTCAAGATTTTCTTGTGTTTTTCACGTGGAAGGATGCGTAATTTATGTTTGGAAGACACAAGTAGGGAAATGTACTATAATGTTTCTTTTGTTTAATTATCTCGAAAATCATTAATATTCGCGAGAAAATGTCCTGGATGTAAAATGTGGTTTATTGTTCTTTACGTCTTTAGTTCCCAAGACAATTCAATCATGAATAAAACCTCAACAACATACATCATTAGAAGAGAACAGAGTAGAATGTCGCCATCTTTTAACAAGTCAAAGCAAGTAGGACCAAAGCTACTATTAGAATAGTCTACAGTGTACGAAGCAAAGCGCTTTATCTCGGCAAAACTGGAAGTCTTCAATAATTACGTTGTTAATAAAAATTTCTAAAAAGACAACCACAGAAACCTCGAAAGAATTAACTTCAATTAATGTGGCGCTAAAACCCTGAAAAGAGCTTAATGAAACTTTATGTACTAAATAACATTTAACTGTTACTTATAACACTTCTTTTCTCTCCGTTATAAGTTGAAAGCATTTCATCACCCATGGTCTGTGGGTCTATGACTGAAAATAACACTGTTGTACTGAAAAGATGTATTTATTTTATTTCGTTGTACTGAGAAGGAAGATTACACGCTACAATTCAGTGCATTGTCCAAAATAAGGATAAAATGTTAAATTTTGTATTGAATAAGCTCTGTGTTTTAGTGCAGATAATTTTCGGAATAGCTCAAGCGAATTATAAGTAATTTAAGTTCTCGTGGTCATCATTTGTCATAATAAATAACACAAACCATTCATTACTTTAAAAGGCTATATTACATTTTAAGATACATCAGAATAAAGAACAAGAGCTTTCGCATGTGCCCAAAAAGAATTTGTTTTCTTCATGTCCTTTTAATTTGATGACACCTCTATGATATTTATTTGAAAATATTTATGATTCTTACATATTTTAATATTTTTTAAATTTAATTTTCTTTTCCATATATATGTTTGGCAATTGCAATCACTTTATACAATTTCTACTGCCTTGTTTCTTACTTCTCCATTTAACCCTTTAAAATTTAGTGTGTAATATACGTAATGCTATACCTCACACAAAACCTGTATTTTGTCCAAAAACTTTAAGTGGGTGTTCACATAATTCTCACCATAATCATCAATTATTTCCTTACACAGTATTCACCTATTTATTTTCTAAAGGAACCACGCTGTGTTCTAAGTTGTGTAGGAAATAAATCTTATGTGTATAATGTAAAGTAACTTTAGTCTTGTAGGGAATAACATTCTATTATCCCATACTTCGGCTTCCTACTGCTTAATATTTAATAATATATACAAAATAAACGAAGTTAAAAAGGGAAAATTCTTCTGCAAAAGAATTTAAAATTAATATGCCGAGAATTATCTACATTTTCCTTTTGTAGCTACCATTTTCGTTTATATTTCTTTGCTCCTTTTCCCACATTAGCCCTTTCCACGCTGCACAAAACGCATCAAGTTCAATATCTCTCCTTCCTTCTCTGTACGTACTCTTGTTTTGGATTTCAAAATTCCGTCGCAGACTTGCCTATTCTCATCCACACAATTTAAATGTAACTGTTTGTGGTTTCTCAACAAGAAGCACGTGCTCGTATGGAACAACAGAAAGAGCAGAATGTTATTTAATTAAGAGCCAGAACCGAAATTAATAAACCATGATTTCTCTTGATTTTTCCTTGATCTTAAAAAATAACATTTTACCAACTGCGAACAGTGCTCCATTTATTCCTCTTGGTTTTGTTCAATATTCTGACGTGCGACCTCTCGTTGTTGTCACATGAACTTTGACCCCTGACTTTCAGGATGTTACACTCTGACGCTTATGAGCAATGCAGTGTTTGAGAAAAGTGGAAGAGGCAGGTTGCACGTAAAACGATACGAACAATGTACAGTATGTTTTAATGGCTTTCTGATATTTTCCAAGTACCGTAGGTACCTTTGCTGGCGTCCTAAAGGGATTTGCAAGTTTAAATTGATTAGTGAGGGAAGATGGAAGAAGTGCAACCGTATGGAAATACAGCAAGAAGTAAAGAGATAATATGATTTCTGTTCGCTCTCTGAATAACAAACATCCAAAACTTTTATCAGATCTGTAATGAAAGTGTGAAAATGGATGATCGTGCGTCTGAAGCGTAACATAATCCGATCTAAACAATTTGAAATACACAAAATACGTTTGAAAGAGGACATTCTCATCAGATTCAAGAACATTATATAACATTCAAACGTTTACGCTTTCCTTATTTCTGTTCATTACTTTATTAGAAACTACTACGGAAATTGCATTTAGTTACTGAAGGTAGATTATTACAGTAAAAATAACATTGTAACATGAGTTTCAAAATCCGTAGTCAATGTATGTGGCACAAACTGTAATATCAAAAAAATTCCCATTTTTTTATGCAGTGTATTTACGTGTTTCAAACAATTCAGGCATTAAATCGAGCTTTTTCCTTAAACAATATTAACCGACTAGTCTATAAAATGGGCAAAGCATCTGTTCCCTCTGATCTAGGAAATGCAGTTTTTAGATATAATTGAGACAAATGTTAGTCATCGAAAAGCCAATATTCCAATACATTTCCATAATAGCCACTGTACGTGTCGTCGTATATTATACTCAAAGAATTTTCGAAAAGTTTTTACTATTGACACCACGATGACAGTTTCTCTTCATCACTTAACTTTCAAAAGGACGGAACTTAATATACAATTACAGGAAATGCCATAATTGCATCATAATATTATTTCCGAAGTCCTATGGTTAAAATATTTACTGATATATTTCGAGTTGTCAGAATGGTTGGATCTTTGTCTAATGTGAAATAAACTGTTTAAAACTCAATCGGCTCGATAAGAGTGATTTTAAATATTGAGAGGATTTAGGCGCTTTCCTAAAGCAGTTTGAGAAAAACGACTATTCGTAAAATTATATTTTGGACGGTTATGATAAAATTTGTTGACTTGTTTAAATTTCGTTTAAATTCGGAGAGAAATAACTGACACCTTACATACAGACGTAGCTATGTTTATTGCAAGTTTGTGATTAAGTACAAGAAATCCGTTGCCAGGATGCGGAGGTCCATTTCAAATCCTTTGCTAAGTTAGAGAAAAAAAGGCACACACACACACACACGAAAGACAATAAGTAGACATAAACATTTGTAATAGTTTTGCTGCGATATTAAAATAACTTATACTGTATTTGGTGTTATGTAAAACGCGGAAAGGTGCATTTAGCAAACACACATTTGCAGCGTTATTCCTGAAATCCTTCAGGAATTTAAAATCCAAAGACAATAAAAGGGTAAAAGCGCCAGGAATATTATGCTCTGAGAAGATTCTTACCAAGTAATAAATCTGAAATTTTAACCCTGGGATACCTGCAAGCGCAGTACAGTACCCCTGTGCCCCTACTTCTAGTTACTGCTAACAAGCAGCAATGTGCCACGCGTGTTGTGCTTCCGTAATCTAAAATGGGCGCGTGAACTTTGCATTTTCACTGTGTTGCTTAATCTGCGTTGATGTTTCAGAGATAGGATAGAATGTGTTTTTGTTGAAGAGTGAGCACGTTGTGCTATGTTAGCGCTTAAGGACGATGACAGGTGTAGTTTCCATAAAAATTAGTGTTTTTAAGAACATCAGTACAAAACCATGGTCGAATAAGTAAGTAGGCTAATCTTAAATGTATTTTGCCTAAAAGACAAATTTGCTGTTTTAAATCTCGATTCAGTTTATTGAGAAGGAAGTGAAGAAATGAAATTATGTAGACGAAAAATTCTCTAGGAATTTTCAAATTATAAGCAAGAGGCTGAAGCAAAGGTAAGCAAATTATGTGGCTGTTAAATACCCTGCAGTGAAAATAATCAACTAACATACATTCTAACCATAAACATATTGGAAGAAATTATAGTCTCAACTGGCTTCAGAAATGGCTATTTCACTTTAAAAAAACTTTATATTTTTGGAGAGATACAGGTACAATACTTTACCCGACATCTGTCTTTAGTCACTTCCTGTTGACTCACTCAATTTATAAGAGCCAACAGAATTTCGACGTACAATGAAAAAAGTGCTTGTTATAAGTGACGTGCAATGAAACAAGTGCTTGTTATAAGTGACGCGTAATGAAAAAAGTGATTGTTATAAGTGACGTACGCTGCGATCGGAAGGAAGATGTTTCTTTAAATATGGTGCGGTGTAGCCTAAAATTAACTGGAATACATTGAACCAAACGCATATAATTTAAGTGGCTCAGTAAAAGGTCTAAATATTTGTTGTTGTAAATAGAATGATGAGTGTTCCATTAATAACAGGAAATTCACCGACAAAACGGCCAAGGGCAATAGAATTACTTAACTGTCGCCTGCAGCAATCTGCAGGTTCCTAGAAGGAGCAGTTTTTTTCCTGACTTGCCTTCAGCAATTATACATAAATTGAAATTCCACCATTAAAATAAATACTCCACCCCTTCTTTATGTTGCTGCCTTCCTCCTGCACACAGCCAATTTCCCTCTCTGCTTCATAATTGCTCTATACATTCAGTGCAATGTCTGTGACGCCTTACCACAAAACCCCTCCTCTACACACAGGAGACTCGAGCGCAGTTCGCCGGAAGTATGCAAAGGACAGCAGTGGGAATTAACATGAAAGTATCACGGAAATTAACGTGCATTCGCTTTCTGTTTTCTTATGTTGTAAATTAAGCTATTTGTATGTAAATTTTTCGCTCTAATTTCATAAATACGCCGTTCTTTGCTTGAGCTATGTATCTTTAACTTATAATGCTTACCTGTCCCGTTATATTCTCGGATAAGGACAAGTAACATTTAGAATTACATTTTTATTTTCACATTACTTTACACAGAATGAAACATACGCATTAAAACTAAATGAAGAGAGAAAGTCTTCTTGATTTGAAATCGACTAGGTTACAATACTTTTTGTAAACACGCGATTTTCAAACTGGGGACAAATGTAACACGATAAGCTTGATAGAGTGATGGTCGCATTTCCTTTGAAAATTCAACAGGAAAATTTCAGAACTCTCACGTGCCTTTTAGGAGTCCGCAGGCAACCCTTCCTTTAATTCACTCTCACACATTATCGCCCTTGAGGAACACTTTGAAGACACAATTTCGCTGAATGTGCAAATGTACAAACGTACAAACCTCTCAAAAACAGCTTGGCGGAATGAATATAATAATTTATTTTCAATGGCTCGACAGCCCCTTGGGGGCCTAGGCCGCCTCATTTTTCGAGGCTTCACGATCACACGTTTTAGACACGCCACATTCGGTAGGACTCCTCTGGACGAGGGACCAGCTCGTCGCAGAGACCTCTACCTGACAACACACAACACTCAAAAGAGACAAATCCATGGCCCCGGTGGGATTCGAACCCACAATCCTAGTAAGCGAGCGGCTGCAGACCCACGCCTTAGCCCGCGCGGCCGCTGGGATCGGCGAATACAATAATAATAATAATAATAATAATATAATAATAAATAGGGTAAGCTAGGTATCCCTACACAGGCCTGGACAGGCCCGTAGGGCTCGAGGAGGTTGAGGCTCCCAGGATTTGTAGACAGTCAGCGTATGAAGGTGGCAAGGTTTTTAGCCCTAAGCACCGGTCACCTTTACCCCGCAGGAGATATTCCTGGTACTCATTTCTGTTAGACGCCGAGTCAACCCCAGGCCCATAGTGCGGCCGGAAGGATCCAATCAATAAAAAATCAAATGAGCTATCGAAAATCGAACCCGCGACATTCCGGCTTGTAGCGCAGTGCCTCAACCAAATAAACCACCTCGTGCTCCAATAAATAACGTATCTTTTAGCTAATTCGAAACAGGGAAAATTCGGTTACCAACGAAATGACAACTGCAAAAGGACAAACCTTATAAAATGAAAACACTAACCTGCTTAAAATAATTACACAGTAGCTAATGAAATGGCTGTTAAAAATTCAAAGGAAACTTGTTAACATTATCATGGTTTCCATAGGCACCCGTTCTGTTGATCTAATCTTATTGCACTGTAAACTGAATGGACACTTCGACATTGGCTTATCACTGTATATGTAGGCACACATCGTGAAATTAAAGAATTTCGGAAAGGCACATCGGTGGAATAAGCATAATAATGACAGTCTAGATGTAATTTAGATAAAGAAACACAGATGTTCTATTCAAATGTTATTTAATGTCCGTTACGTTTATTTCCTTTCTTGCTTTTACACACGCAGTAAATGTAAAAATGCAAAAGATCTCCTTCAAGTAGTGTGAAGACAGCTGATATAATATGCAGTGCCGCTATGTGATCTAGACGTAAATTGTAATACAAATAGAACCATGCAATTCAGTGTCGTTTTTTCCTATATCTGGTGGTGTTAATCATAACTCACTGGAATTTTAATTCATTTTCCAAACAGAAACACATGAGAGTGCCTTGCTTAACTGTTGTGTTTTGATCACAATTCTCTAACTTCATGCGCAGAATGCCCTCTGTGCAAATCAGTTACTTAACTCTATAAATTATTAATTATATTGCAGTAATAGTTAAATTTCTTTAATTAAAGGACACCCTTTTTTAAGTTCAAGGGAACCTCTCATATTTAAATCAAAGGTAATTGACATACAAATTGTGTGCCATAATTTTAAATGTTTTGGTCCTTCTTTATTGTATAACTTTACATTCATTCTCACGTACAAGTTCTACTGTGAAGTATTAAAATCCATACAAATTTTTAGGCTTTTTGTCAATTATGTTTTTATATCAAAATTACTAGAAAACCACCTCTTGCTTTCAGTCGTAGCCTATCAGACATTTCCTCTTTATTTGAATATTCTCTTAGACATATATAATGGCCATTGATGTTTAGCTGCAAGAATGAGTGGGGTATGTAATAATATGATGCATTGTAATGCAGCATAATAAGTATTGAGGTCTTGTTTAAAATAATTCTCTTTATATAGGTCTACAACCAGTATTATTTAAGAAAAGCATAAAAAATTACTAAGTAGTGTAAACTTATTAAGTGAAAACTGGATTAGAATGAAGGACGTGTAAACAATAAAAGGCTTAAACTGAAATGTTGCAGTAAAGGCATTTCCTATTTTTTATTTTGGAGGTTCCGGTTTCGAACTTTGGCCTTACGAATAGGCAAAAATTGTGCACTCTTCTGGACTGTGACTTCATGTAGTCTCGCAGACGGTCCGATTACTTTGTTGTAGACTTGGCCCTCCATAGAGTATACCTAATGTTATTAGAAGTTCTCCGGCCGCCCATATTTGTCCTAGGGGTACATTTGTCATAAGACCGCATTTTGAATATTCATGGATATGGTAACACCAAAATGTACACGGCTATAACAAAGCTTTGACGGGATTCCTCAGTAGGGTTTACATAGGTATATTTAAACAGGCTACGACTGAATTGTATACATTTTTCCGAAATTATAATTTACAGTCATTTCTTTCAACTACGTGAAATTATTATACTCCATTTCTGTTAAATTAATACATAATCAAGAAATATACGAGTATATCCTTAGTCATGGAACCAGAAGATTAGTGACTACCATAATACGTCCCAATAACTGGGACCTGTTCTGAACTAAATCATTACAACTCGCACCAACAAAACCGAAGTTTCGGACACAAATTTCCCTACAATCTGATCCACACTTTTGTCTGCAACTTGACTTCTTTGCTGAAGGACCACCAGCAAGGATAAGAGCAATTATTTGTAAAGCTGGCCATGCTTCTACCTCCGCTACTTATTATAATGTTGAATAATGTCCAACAGCTTACACCAACGTGCTGTGACGTAGGAGAGATTAACAAGCCACACATCACGGCAATTATTAAACGAAAAAGAAATGCATCTTATCTAACGTTCGAAGGCTCCAAGCCATTTATAATTTTAAAATTGTTGAAAACTCTCATACTCTCCAAGTAATTAATGTATATTCACATATTTATCTGTTGTTTTTTGCAGGTAGAAGCCATGCAATGGGCCAGATCTCAGATCAAAGCGTCTTACCAGCTCTCCAAAATTTAAAAATTTTGGAATAAATTTTGTATCTGGTCAGAACACAACGTCCCGTAGTGTGCTTTGCTTTTCTCTTAGTTTCTGTCTTACCCACACTTTGTTGTCACTGCCATTATACATTCTCCATTTGCAGACATTCCAGTTTCTTCATCCACGTAAAACAGATATATTTAGAACGTTCTATGTACTTTAATCTTCAGGAATTTAGAAGGGGAGCTGGGATTATACGTTGATCATCTGTTTAAATTACAAAGCTGCAGCAGTTAGGATGCTAATTCTGCACTTCGCAAGAGCGCAAACTATGTGGCTGTTGAATGTAGAGCAACCACGCCTACACACAATAAATATTTTCACAAAGGTCTAAAGAATTTACACAGACAAACTGCTCAGTTACGTGCCAGCAAAGTAGACATTATCTGTCGGTTGCTGAAATATATATCTACAATAACATGTATTTTCACCAACTCGTACACAAAATTAAGATAAATTGTATATAAAACTTCACAAGAGTCCCGACATATTTCGTTCTGCTAAATACACCATCTGCAGAGGAACACAGTGAACACTGAACTCTTAAAAGTACACAAGCCCAGCTACTAAAATTGTTTAAACGCCACTTTATGACGCAGTATATTTGAGATATTATATATAAGTTGATGCGTGCTCGCCACTGGACCCAAGGTTCGCGGGTTCGATCCCGACCGAGGTCGATGGATTTTTAAGGGTGATAAAAATCCGGAGCACCACTTCCTTCGGAGGGGAAGTAAAGCCGTCAGTCCCATGTCGTAGATTTACGGCATGTAAAAGAACCTTACGGGCATGAATAGAACTAGTAGTGCTTGTAAGCAAAATTAAGAGGCCATTTCTCACCCAAGTCTCCTGACTGACTGCCAGATGGCTCTGGCAGTCACATCAGGATTGAGTCGAACAGCGCGGCCAGTGGGTCGGTCCCTCACTGCCGCAAATTCACAAAGACCTCGTAACCTCGGAAAGAGGAGGCCCAAGCCCATATAGGGCTGTCGAGCCATGGTTATTATTATTATTATATAAGTTGATGCGTTGAAAGTTGTTCAATGATAAAAGCAGTGCTGCTGAGTACAATCCTCAAGTTATTCTAGTTTGGCCTGTTGCTTTCTTTGTCCTATAAAATATCACGGTCACTGGGGTCCATCCAGTCTCCTATTCAGTGGCTAGTGTTGTTCTTTAAAGAGGACGGTGTATAAATTTGGCCGCTCACCTCCATATATTGCCGATGTTAAAAACGAGTGGAGCTATACATCTGCGCCCCATATATTCCTTCATGGCGTGGACAGGGAGAACTTTGCCTTTACTTATAGGTGTAACCTATGTGTGCATGTGTCTGTGTCCGTATGTGTTTATTATTTATTCTATTATTTTACTACAACATTTCAAGTACCATATTTATGTTACTTTAAATTAAGTGCGGTTGAATAGCTATGAACGACGGATCAGACCACACATGGAAGAAAGTGGTCGTAGCCTATTTTAAGATACTTCCTAAGAATTAGCGACAAAGAAAGAAATCAAAGTCAGTATGTAGCCTAGATTTTAACCGAATTCCTTCGGCCTTCAAGCCAGCCTCGTTAACACTCTTCCCCCCCGAACCTCATTATGATTGATTTATCTTGGTTATAAATTTCTGTAAAAACTGACTGGAAAAAATTATATAGTAAGCAGTTTCATGCTGCGAAACTCAAAACCTACTAACATTCCGGTTATTAGGTTTATGAGGACGGTAAGTGAAACACGCGCAGCAGGCAAATATGAAATAAAAATACATGAAAATTGTATTGGTCACAGAACTTTAAGGAATGAGACACTTTATAAGATCTAGAAGAAGAATTATAGGATAATATCAATATATATCTTAAAGAAATATTTGTCCTTTGGATTGGACTGTTTCAAAAAAAGATTTATTTATTTATGGACTTACTGATTTATTGATAGTTTAAACCTTCAGTGACTCTGTGGTTTAAATGCCAAATACTGACGAGCATGGAGCGGTTTTAAATTTTTAGTACCTTTAAAAGCATTCATAAATACACGGTGCACCGAGGCAGGCACTGACGTGTTAATGACACGTTTACAATTGAATATGTTATGTAGCTTTTTTGGGGATGAGGTTTAATGCTTCATGGATTAGCACGACTATAACAGGAAGGTGTCGTGGGCTATTCTATGGATTATTCGACATTTTTAGGAACAATGAGGAAAATAACAGCCGAATTACTTGGCTTCTAGACTCACATTACAAAATTAACTTCCAGAATATGAAGTCTTAATTGTAGAATGACAATATTCGATGAAATAACCCCATGGTCAATTTTGTAAAAACCGTGATGAAATTTGGGGTTTTATGAAGGTAAGAAATTCATCGACCAGCGGAATAGCTAATCGCAGAAAAGGCTGGAGAAGGTTGTGCCATGGAGTGTTCTCTTCTTTCTGCGAATTTTAATGTCTGTACCATTTATAACTTCAATTAACTTTCCTCCCTTCTCTTGACATTTTCCTCGCGATATTCTTCCCCAAGATTTAATGTAATTACTCTTTCAGCATTCTACTCAAAATTCACACAAACAAAACCGTTTAATGTCCATTCATTTCCTTCAAATTTTCCTGCTGTTTCAATTTTTTATGACATTTAAATTCGTTGTCTTTTAACGTTTGATCAACCCCCAAATTCCTTTATTAATAAAGGGTAATTGTAAAGTAAATCTATAATTTTAAATGGCTGTACCTCTTAAAGGAAATATTATATTTCTAGAATTCTTGCAACATTCTATAATCCATACACTATCATCTAGTAACAAATTTCAGTATAGGTCCCAGCATTTTGCTTACACTTCTACAATCTCAAAGACACTAAATACGCTTCCTTGACAACAAAAAAAAACATCGGCAAAGTGTCTCAAATTTGTTGTTCCAGTTCAAGTGTTTTGCTTCTCATCAACAGACTCCCTCTTTGGTCAAACCCCACAAAAATAAATCAAATAGGTAACGTCGGACTTGGTTGAGGCCCTTCTGTTTGTCCTCCACGCCCAATCCACCTGCCAAGATATTATTTGTCAAAAGTGATTGTACAGTAAACACAGTGTTACCTGGTTGTTCTTCTGAACGTCATGCTATGTTTTTACCATTACTGCGCTATTTGAATGCTTACACCCTGTAATTTTAATAGAAATAATATTCATTTTATTTACTTTAAAATCGCTCTATTGCGTCACAATGTATTATTTCGTTATTTCTAAGCAATAAGGTCGGGAAAGAAATAATGACACCCACATTTGTAGAAATGTTTCCATCTACGCAGTCAGAGCAGCTTGAAATACATATTAATAAGAATCGAAAGACTCAGGCCGTAGTGGAATGCATAATTTTCCCTTCCTAAAGGCTTACATTTGGTCAGTAGCCTTGCTAAGGACGTTAAGAATATTTAACACAAGCTACATCATTTGTTAGTAACATAACATTCAAATCCCATTCTTCTGGGTCATAACGCTCTCCCGTCTTGTTAAGTCGGCACCAACGTTTCAGAGACATTTTTTCTTTTTTATTTAATGGCGCTCAATCATCAGCGCAAGGTATTTAATATTCCTAGCAAGGGCAAGTGCGAATAAATGATTTGAGGTCTGAGGAATCCTTCTTCGGAAAATTGGGGCTCCGTCAATGGGTGCTGGGATCCCGGTGTTGTTTTGTAAAGGTATACATTTTCACTTCCTGTTTTGAAAGAACAACTTGCAGTGACTTACAGTGTCATAAAAACGAAGTGTTCAGAAAAGTATTTGCTTTGATGGAATAATAAAGAAGGACGATAAATTTTCTGAATTACACTTGTCAACTAGATAACCTATTGTTGATAACCCATGTTAGCTCAGTCAGCATAGTGACTGTCTAAGGCCTGGACGACTGAGGTTCTTTTTCCCGAAGTTTAAGAGAATTTTGTCTTCTCCACGTGGTTCAAACGAGCTCTGGGCCTTTCAAGCCTTCCACTTAATGGGCGACGAAGACCCTGAGGTAGAGCGATCGTGTTGTGACGCCAAGCATTAACTTCTACCTACAGTAAAGTCGAGTTTATGAATGAATGTAACTGAATATTCAAGTCTTCTCTGATACTGCTCCGTGATGATTGGCAAATAACTCCTTTTGAAGTACTGTAAATTACAACCAGTCGACATGGCGTAACATCCAAAAAGGCTTAAATAATCAACAACATCTTTGTGAGAACCTCAAACACCGAGCAGAATAGAACTCCACGCCTACATACCTCTTCATGACATAAAAGTGACCTAAGCACAGAAAACCTCACGTAGTAATGCTGGATAACGAAACGTAGCAGATTATATGTAATTCGCATTGTGTAAAAAAGGTAATGGATTAGCGTCTAAGACAGTTTAAACAAAGGGCGGAGAAAGAGATGATGGGAATGCAATATTATCATAGACCTTTTATAAATGTGTCTTGAATATAAGTTTAACTACTATACAAAAGTTGTATCCCAATATGGACTTTGTGTATCTGCGATGTCAAACCTCCAGTATCTGCTACCAGCGATGCAGTATGATAAACTGCCTGCTATTATCTTTTGTATAATGGTTAGATACGCTTTCTGATTTTATTCTTGCTCAGAGAACGAGATGCTAATAATGTATTTGACGTTTGTTCATCAAACTGTCGTGTATAATAATGTGCAATTAGCAAGTGCTCGTCTATAACTCCGAAATTAATTGGATTCGTTCTCTCTGAACAAGTGAATAGATGTTACAGGTCTAATTACTTTGTGTCGCACTGATGCGTTTACTTTATGCTATAAACGGGGTAAAATAATTTATGTTTATGCTCACTACTGCACTGAGCTGCATAAGCCGTGTCAGTCTGTGCATTCGTTCAAGCGTGAAGGTAAACACAAGTATAGTTGATATGCTGTCAGTCCTAATTAGGGAAAATTCTCGCACTCACTGCTCCTACTTCCCACAGAATAACACAGATCAGTCAGGAGTTCAGTACTGTCCTGCAATACTTGAGATTATAAGAGCTGTGCTGTTGAAGATTCAAGTTTCCAGGGATGTCCAAGAAGGCTTGACACAGAAGAGAAAAGCATTATCCTTCCTCGAAACTCCATTATAGCAGGATTACATCCACAACGTCCCCGTCATTTTGCATGACAACTTTCAGCACGAGTCTCACAAAACGTACGGCCCTCCTATCTCATTCACACTATTGCAGCTGCTACCTAAGCAGGCGGATAATGCATCTCAGCCGCTCCGATTGAAGGAGCAGAGTGAGATATGCGCACGTGATTTCACGCACTCTCCCGACTTGTGACATCAGGCTAGGATCGATAAAGGTAACTGCGCCTGAAGCTGGAGACTTTGTAAGTTTACTCCTGCTATAATTATTTAAGAGTCGCCATAGTTTAGCATCCCAGAAGACCTAAATCTTAAGTGATCTTTTATTATTTCATGTGGGGAACTGCGTTTTGGCTTCGCAGACAACTTTATCGAGTTCAAACTTTTCTGCGTGCTGATAATAGAGATTTAAAAAATCGGCCCCTATATTTCTCCTATATTAAACTGCACAACAAGACAAATTTTAGTGTCCAGTGGCGCAGTGGTTAATATCCTGCGTGATACTACATAAATAAATCTCTTTGTAATTAACGGTTAATATTTCTAGGCAGATTTATAGCCGGACTCTTAATACTGTTTTCCACTAGACGTCGCAATTCGTTATCTTGTTTCCCTCCCAATTTCCATAAGCTTCACTCGCGCAGGCCTGAGGCCATCATTTATAACACAAGAGAAATGGTCCTTGTATGCGTAGTTAAAAATTATAATTCACGAGTAGTACATAACAAATTATACCCGACATACTTTGCATACCATAAACAAATATAGTAGGCGTCATTACAAATAAACTTCATACGTGTTGTTAGTGCTACTTTTATAGAATTAAATTTTAAGGAAAATTACATATGCCAATACTTTTAACTGCCGATCCCAGTGGCCGCGCGGTCTAAGGCGTTGGTCTACGGCCGCTCTCTTACTGGGATCGTGGGTTCGAATCCCACCTGGGGCATGGATATTTGTGTTGTGTTTGTTGTAAGGACGGTAGCATGGAACGTAAAGTGACATGAAGGACGAAAGGATTTAAACAGTACAAAAATGGATCAAAGGGGAAAAACCCCGGACAGACAAAAAAAAAATCCCGCCTAGGGCATGGCTGTCTGTCTCTTGTGATTGTTGTGTGTTGTCAGGTAGAGGTCTCTGCGACGAACTGATCCCTCGTCCAGAGGAGTCCTACCGAGTGTGGTGTGTCTAAAAAGTGTGTGATCGTGAAGCCTCGAAAAATGAGGGGGCCTAGGCCCCCAAGGGGTTGTCGAGCCATTGAAAAAAAATACTTTTAACTATAATTGGTTATGATTTACCTGCTAAGTGTACGGATGACGTAGAAGTCCTCAGTTTCTGACAGAAGTCATTAACATTGAGACGCTTCTAATGACACACATTTTCATCTATAAGTTCCAAACGTTTTCGTGCTGAATATCCAAGCGAAATTTTCCTCACTCGTGTAACGTTTTGTTACAATTTGTTTCTGACAGTCTACAAGGCACGCTTAGGCAAAGGGTCAATAAACTGCAAAGAAAATTAACACGGTAGGAAGTGCCACGATCGGCCTCAATTTGGGAGCTGTTTTGAACACGGAAATGAACCTTCAGGTTTCATGATATCCGGAATATTTCTTGACCATCTGAGGGACTTTAATTTCTAAAGAGGGCCCCGTACTATGGAATTAGTAACTTATCGGACAACCATAACTTGTGTTATCTAATTACCTTTGTCTTCTAACACAATGCCTGTATTACATTCCTGCGGTTTTTGGCAGAGGTGTACGATTCTATCAACTGGCGGTCTTTGTGTCAGCGACGCTGCAAATTTCGGATTGTCTCACCATAGGATTAGAAGTTTACGTCTATAAGAGTCTTATTATGTAGCTTAGAGTGTTTTGGTGGAAAGACCGGAAGGACAGATATCGCTTGCAAGGCATAGGCGTATATGACAAAGTAATATAATATGGTTCTTAAAAATAGGATGAGGTGGAATATACTGGATTAATCTGGCTCAGGATAGGGACAAATTACGTGCTTTTTCAAGATGGTAAAAACCTTTCGTGTACCATGAAACGTTGTAAATTTTTTTTGATTTGGTGATAACTTTTTACTTTTGAAGAAGGACCTGCTACGCGGAATAAATTAGTAGTTAGTTATAAGCTTTACTCTTCGCTCTAGTGGTTAGAGTGCTCGCCACTGGACTCAAGGTTTGCGGGTTCAATCCCGGCCGAGGTCGATGGATTTTTAAGGGTGATAAAAATCCGGAGCACCACTTCCTTAGGAGGGGAAGTAAAGCCGTCGGTCCCATGTCGTAGATTTACGGCATGTAAAAGAGCCTTACGGGCATGAATAGAAATGTTTCGTAAGCAAAATTCAGCGGCCATTTCTCACCCGATTCTCCTGGTTGACTGCTAGATGGCTCTGGCAGTCATATCAGGATGAGTAGAACTTGTGCAGTCAGTGGACTGGTCACCCACTACAGAATGCACACCTCCAGACCAAGAAATCTCTGAAAGGAGGCCCTATGCTCCGCAAGGAGCGACAGGAAGTAACTAACTAACTAACTGTAAGCTTTACTCATAAATCTCAGTGCTAGACTTATGTTAGTCCTCTTCAATGAGGCTTCTTGTTTCTATGGCACTGTGATCAGTTAGCTTAGTAACACGATAACAAGGCACCCCGCAGCGGCGTCAAACTGAAGTGTCAGTTGTGTCTCGTGGCGCGTTGTTTGCCGTCTCTGTCAAAGAGGAGTATCAAATTATAACTCTACTACAGAAGACCCATCAGCTTTTCTTCAGATGTTTACTTTGAATTCTTATGTTCCTTTAACCTCAAACGAAAGGTAAAACTTAAGAGCATGGTGAGAGATATTTTCTCCTTAAATTTTCGCAGCCATTATTTATTGTGTAATTTCGGTTTTGGCCTTTTAGTCAGCTCAGGTGTTGACGCCATTTCAACATTTCGGCATATATTTCATTCGAAATCTTCAAGGTGAAAGAGACAAAAAAAACAAAGAGCTAAGTGCGGAGACCTTCACTGTGCACAAGTCGATAATACTCCGTATATTTGTGCACTAAACACGTCCCTGGGCTTGTGATACGGACTTGTCTTCAAATATTATTCCGAGGACTATAAATCTTAAAATAAGCTATTTAATTTCTGCGCAAAATGTTTACTGTTTCAATTCCATATCCGTTAAATTTATCAGGCTTCCTCAGCCAGAAATACCTTCAAAGTTTTGAAATGTAGTGCTGGAGAAGGATAGGAAGATCAGTTGGAGCGATCGTGTGAAGAATGAAGTACTGCATAGAGTCAAAGAGGGGAGGAATATTCTACATACTCGTACAATAAAAAAAGGAAGGCTAACTCGATTGGTCACATCTTGCATAGGAACTTCTTTCTAAAACATGTTATTGATAGAAAGATAGAAGAAAGGATAGACGTGACGGGAAGACGAGGAAAAATACGTAACCAGCTACTGAATGATCCAAGGAAACGAGAGAATGCTTGAACTGAAAGAGGAAGCATTAGATCGGAATCTGTGGAAAACTCGCTTCGGAAGGGGCTATGGCCCAGTCTTAAGACAGACTACGGAGTGAAGGAATGAATGAATCGCCACGTTTGTAACTGCAGACAAGCAAAAAACATTTCATGTATAATTTGCGTGTATATATATATATATATATAGGATCTGTCTCGATACAAAATTTCTCATGCCACACTTCCTCTTCACACCGAAAGCTATATTTTTTTACAGAGTTTCCATAAACAAAATTAACATAAATATATTTGCATGTTTCTCGAATGCCGATTGCAATCAAACGTTCAAGTGTCCTGCAACAAATGTCGTTAATGTCTTTCCAATTACAAACTTTGCAAACCATTAGTTTTTTTATTTACATTAAATCAAGCTAGGTTGACCATTTACTATCATGACATTCATAACAAGTTTTACAAAACCCTTCAGTTTTTCAACATTCAGTATTGGTGTCAGACACACGGACGTATGCTCTAACAAGGTAATATCATAAGAATTTTTTATTAAAATAAGGAGTTTAGATAGAAAGAAGGAACCTCTCAGACAACACGTACTATTACAAGCAAGCGGGAGAATGGGTTGTCGTAACTCTAGCAGATGCTCATCTTACGCCTTGCACGTGTAACCTATTTCGACCTACGAAACAGCATTCTCCCTCATCAAATTTGTTACACTCTAATGAATTCTACTCAAGTAGCTCTCAGACGCAGCTACAATCTATAATGGACCTTGTTCCAGTCTCTCCCAGAAACAGGTTCAGCCAGGAATGAAAGAAGCCTCCGTCTTCCTTATCGGTTTTATTGAGTCCTCAAATTCCAGCCACGCGAATGGGTAATACATTATAAATCCAAGGAGCATAGATAATGTCACTCTGTACTTGGATTCAAATAACGTTGCCTCACATGCGGCTATTCTTAAGTCACACAAATAACTTTGCCATAAAAAATTGTTTCGGAAAACATTGCAGAGGGAATCGAAACACACATTTAAGCTCGGTCACGTTTTCCTTGCGTCTTACTTACGTCGAAATAAATAAACAAAATAATTTTTTTCCCCTGTTACCTCAAACCTCCTGAAATTTTTAACTGATTTTTATACAACTCCCCACTAAGGCTTGAAAAAATATTCTGAAGTTCATGTCTGTCCATCTGTCTATGACTCTGTATCACTCTGTATCAACCAATACATTAACATATTCTGTTAACGTCGGAATTAGAGACTTTCACTCAACTTTGTAGGAAAATTCTGATCTTAAATTATATCGCCCCATCATAAAGTTCATCTACGGCCATCAATGGGCTTCTAAGTGTGTAACATAAATAGCTAATTGTATTCTCCATTGATGTAAATTGGTACTGTCAATAAAGCTTTTAAAAAAAATAGTTAATAATATATTATAAACACACTGCTTCCTTATAAACTGCAAAGAGCGCAGTGAATGTCTACATACTGGAGTTGGACCGCGATAGCTCAGTCGGTATAGCAACTCGCTACGGGCTGGACGCTCAGGGGTTCGAATCCCGGTGGGGGAGAAATTTTCCGCACCCGTCCAAACCGGCCCTGGGGCCCACCCAGTCTCCTATAAAATGGGTACCGGGTCTCTTTCCCGGGGGTAAAGCGGCTGGGGCGTGGAGTTGTTTTTGTTGTTGTTGTCGTTTTTGTTGTTGTTTTCGTCGTTGTTGCCGTTGTTGCCGTTGTTTTTGTTGTCGTCGTCGTTGTTGTTTTTGTTTTTGTTACTATTAAACAGTTATTGAAGACATCTACTATCTAATGAATTCAAGGACCAGAAGCAAAGCTTAACGACATGAAAGAGTAAAACTACAGGTAAGGTTGTATGGGCAAGCCTAATGGAAAATGTGGGCAGTTTTAAACTTTGCACATCGTATAAAATTTCCTCAAATGCAACTTTCCAAGAAATGCATTTTCTAATTTCTTCAAGTGTGAAAGACAGATCAATGATCGAGGCTAGCTCCTCCTAACACGTAATTTTCAGGTCCATTTTCCATAAAGGTAAGTTATTTCGTGGGTTTCTTTAAATCCTCTAGAAAAATTCCAAATAATATCTCGGGTAGGGTAGGAAGGCTTCCTTCCAAATCCTTTCCAATTCAACATTCACGATTCACATTAACAAGGACGCTATTAGTGTCTCACGATAGTCACACAGCCGAAAATAGACCACAAGATAAAACAGAATAAAACGAAGAAGACTGAAGATGTTTAAAACAAAAGACACGCTGAAGATCGTTAACTTCTTAAGACATTCTTTCGTCTTCTAATCATTTATTCCACAGTCTTACGATAGGTCCATAGCCCTTTCCAAAAAAAGATCTCCACAGAATGCCATCTAGTACTACCTCTTTCATTTACCACTATACTCTCTTTTCCTTAAGGTCATCTGGTAACTGCTTAAGTTTTCTTCCTATTCTACCCTTCACTTCTATACTTCCATCTATCTTTCCTTCACTAATGCGTTCTAAAAGGCAGTTACTACACCAGATGTGACCAATCCAGTTAGCCTTCCTTGTTTTTATTGTTTGAAGGATATTCCTCTCCTCCTTTACTCTATGTAATACTTCATCTTTTCTCACACGATCGGTCCAACTGATCTTCTCCATTCGTCGTCCAATACAGTCAAATAATAAAATTAATGTTTTATTAACTTTATTATTTGAATACATTACACAAGGAAAAAATTCCATGAAGTTAGTTACCTGTCTCATATGTGATACACCAACGTCAGAACTTTATAGGATGTTAATGGTAATGCTTGGACATGTCGCTTTAAAACATTTAGTCTTAGGTTACGTACTGTAACTTTATTCTTAACTGTTATTTTAATTTCAGCCATATCTTGATGTATTATTTATTTTCTCGAATATATAATTTATGACAAAACGAAAAAGTGTCATCAACGAAGAACGACATATAAAATTTTTAAAGTGGTAGTAGGTAGTTTTAATTTATAATTCGAGGTTAAGAGGAAGCTAGACACTCAGCCGTGCAGTTAGGCTTAAAATCTTATATCTGAACTTCACTTATACATTTAAAAATTCAATTCCTACCTAGCAAAACGAAAAGACATACAACTCCCACCCAAAAGACCAACTAAACATATTCTTCTTCTATGGCGCTTCGACCCGTTTTCGAGTCACAGCCTACCCCACTATCGGGGTTTTGGAAAACAGGGATCTAATCGCTGCTTATTCTAAGACTCTTATAATGCAGTATGTGTGTAAAATGTGCAGATTTGAAAAGAAAGGCAAGCGGTATGTATAGTAAAAAATATCGTGTACAGTGTCAATTCATTTTCGTTTCTGGCGCATTCGCAAAACTGCGAAAAATGACTATTGTCTTCGTCATGTTTGTCTGTCTGTCTATCTGACTGTCCGTCCGAATTGAACAACTCTGCTCCCACTAGAGGGATTTTCATATAATTTTTATTTGAGTATTTTTCGAAAAAACTGTCGAGAAAATTCAAGTTTCATTAAAACCTGACAAGAATAACGGGTACTTTACATGACGACCTAAGTACATTTATGACAATATCTCGCTGAGTTCTTCTTGGAATGAGACATTTTTCATACAAAATTTGTAGAAAAATCAAAACACACATTTATTCAATAACTTTTTTCCGAAATCGTGCCGTTTATGAGATAATGTGGAAAAATATGGTACAGCCAGACAGGCCACAGATGACAATATAATAGGGTGCATGCTGTCTGCATCCTGCATAAATAAGGCTACAGGCACACACTCAGAATATTTTAATACATACAGCTTTTCCTCGCCAACAATGGTTAGGCGAATGGCCTCGATGTTACATTATACTGCATTGCCTGTCCTTTTATCCATATTATGAGTACACTTACCTGGGGAAGTACTTATGCCCCTAGTTCAAAAGAAGAACAGTAAGGTTCTAATGGTAATTGTGCTGTACCTTGCACCTGGAAGTTCCGCTTTATTACGACGTCACATGTGTTCAGCGCTAATTCCACAAGTCAACCAAGTTATAAAGGGCCTCCTTTGAAAGGCAGTTAATACATGTATCTGGACTCAGATTTTTGGGACTTTTCCCATTGTACGTATTGAACACTTTCAGTGGGCGTCCTGAGGCTTGCTTCTTCCAAAAAAAAACTCTGACTACATGATGATTATTTACAATGTAACTAAACCCGAATTAATGTCAAATTAGAAAACACCACATATTCCAACAGAGTCTGGAATACGTCGTTATGCCAGTTTCATTAAACACCCATTACACAAAATACAAAACCGGTCAGTGTTAATTATTTCTTGTCACTAAACTGCAACGCTGTGCGTAAATTCCTGGAAATCGAAACGTTTGTGATAATAACTGTTCTTAACTGTGGAAAAGGGGAAATTTCTGTCTACATTTCAATACATACGACGGAAAAAATTCAAAAGTCTATGAGTTCAAATGTCATACATCATAAAGAGAAAATTATACAATAAACATATTTGGACACGACAGAGGCAAAACAATAAGAACGAAGAAAATTACATGATCGGAAACTCTTTCTTTAAAAGATTATTTTAGACTAAATACAAAAGTGTGACAGACGGAACATGCAGCAAATTATAGGTGCATAAAAACTGTCAGAAAATTTCAAGAGAAATCACTAAGCAGAAAGAAAGAAAAAAAGAAGAAAGCAAAATAAAAAGGGAGGAAGGACGAGACAAGATGAATCTGTTTGTTAGGTACACGTTACATTTTACATATCCAGTGAACATGTGGTATTTCCCATAATCCTTGTCGCAGAAGACACGAGACGTAACGAACTATGCAACGCCACCTACAGCGTCCTGGAGTTCAAAGCTTAACGATTTCTTGGAAAGACATCTGACAATTAAATCATCCTAATTAGTTTGTACTATATACATATTAATAGGGGAGCGAGTGTAATCTCCTTACTCTACAGCAGGTGGATTCCAGCGTCACGGCCAATTCGCTGAAACGGAGCTGGAGATTGTTTTCCGAGAGTGCTTTGACATTTGCCGTAACACTTACCCGAATGTACTTTGACTAACTCAAAGTGAGAACTTTACATAAGATAATTTACTCGTGTGAATATAGAGCGCCATACGCGACAAAATTGTGAAGATACATAAAGGTATAAACAGAGTTATAGTACTTTTTCCCATAATTCCCTTCTGAACGTGCTTTACAGGAAGGCGCATTGTCGCGATACGAAAAACACGGTCGTCCAATCAAAGTTCTGGTATTTTTCCACGAATGGGCTGCTTTAAATTTCCAAAACCTAAAGGGTAGAATGGATTTTACTGTTTGGGAGTAACAATTCTGTAATGAATAATTTCCTTTGGCACCATAAAAGCCGACAAGCCTATGGGATATGACGTTACTAGACGATGATTAGAAAGATTGCTTACGAATCATGTAATTCACAGAATTTTTCCATCACGCGTGTTAAAAATAATAATACTAAATAAAACACGACCTTTCGAAGACAGTTTTAGTCACCGCCCTCAGGTTACTGAAATTACTGTAACACATACTCAATACTAATTTTGGCCTGAAACGTGAACCATTCCAAACACACAAAATAAAAGTAGCTTTATGTATCAGGCCTGCGAAAAGGCAGCATTCCTGCTCCCGAGAAGTAATGTTTAGTTTCTATTTTCATTTTGTAATATGAGACGTTGGACAAAGCCCATTAAGTACAAAACTCCATCATCAGAAACTTATAGAAATGTCTTCTTGGATGCGATTTAGCATAGTTTGGTAGGAAGGTAACAACTTTACCGACACCATTACCGCCTCCATCTAGAAGACTCTACTATTTGGAAACTGCAGGCAGCAAAGTCTTTTGAAACATACAAGCTACACTGCCTTATATCCCGTACAACAGGACTCGTCAAGGAAGAATAAATTTGGCCTTTGATTTCTAAATTTCATTCAAGATTTTGTCGATATCTAAGTATGGACTAAAACAATTAAGACCTCTTTGGTTTTGTTTCTTGAGTTTACAAAGTGTTTCAAACCTCATCAGTGGTTACCGGCTTTTCCAAAAAGGTTTGCTAAACGGTCTGTGCAAATTCGTTTTTCCTGCCTCTTTAACAAGGAAATTACAGCGCTACTAGTACACTAAAAGCTTGAGTTACAAGACCGCTGATTCGTGTATGAGCGTGATAACGTCAGGGCGACTCACCAATGACGTTCGATGTTGCATAGTGAACGTCAGCCCGATTATTCAGTTTCCAGACCTCTATGTCTTTTAGCTTACTTCTGATTTTCAACAAGTCTATCGATATGCGGGCTATATTTTGTTCCTGATAGCAAATTTAAATATAATCAGGGGTCATTTACCTTTTTACAGCTTTTTTAAAAACTTCAATTTAGACGTTTTAAGATGACATTTTTAAGGTGAACGTTAAATATGGGTGATAAGGTAAGTGTAGCTTTGTGCCTTCAGTGCAGGTTATAGGCTAGACTTTACTTTTAACTATATTCTTTGTCAGAACAGAAAAAAAAACTTTCTCTCAAAAATATTTAGTTTCGCCCACTTCCGTTCCTGCTCTCAATAGAAGCACCGCACTTCTTTTCTTAATTTTCCATGAGTGCTGCAAGCAGTCTCTTTCAGTTCCATCACCCAAATAACATCGGTTGAAAAGTACATATTACGAAGCATCACATTACCTATTTTTCTGAGGCCTTGTTATTCGTTCCCTCAGCTACAAACTTTCCTCTTAGCACCATCTCTTCAAACAATCGAAATCTCATCTCATTAAAGTTGTGCCACACTCATATCACAACTTATCAATTCCCTTCTTTGTCACAGAAGTTATTGATTTCCATACTTTTTCAGTCCCTTGACCATAATCAGGAAAATTATATTGGCGAACATAATTGGAAAATATTAATTAATAGGCAATAAAAGGAACTTTGATAAGTTGTGCTGTGGGGGTTGTGATTTTTAAATAAATTACAAAGTCAATACAAGAAAGATAATAAGTACATTTACAATAATCGAAATTCATGAACAAGAAAGCAGATTTTGTCTGTTATTCATTAAAATCCTTAAAATAATCTTAATTTATTTTCGTCCCTGGATGTGACAAATTTCGTACAACTGCGAAATATCCTTGAAGAAATGGTTTAAGATAAATAGATTTCTTCAGACGGCGTTCTAAGAATATCATGTAACGAGTATACACCTAGTCCTCAGAAACTAAACCCTATCCTTTGGCAATGGCCAGCGAGCCCGTTCTTCCACCCCAGATTTTGTTATGGTATTCTCTATTCTTCAAAGTTTTCTAGCGAAGGGAAGAAATCCATGGGGTTTTGTTTCAATATTACTGAAGTGCAAGGGCATTCCAAACCAGCAGGTTTCATATGCAGTAAGTCAGAGCAAGCTGGTAGTGTCCAGTGTAACAGCCAGTGTCTGCAGAAATACGACGACGCTCTTAGCTGCAGGGAAAAAAAGTATCGAATGGAATGTACAATGAAGTAAGAGTGGAAGGAGATGAATAAAAATCAGGAAGCAAACGTGTAAGAAAAAGACAACATATGAGATCGAAGCATAGACACGTGTTTGCCAGAATATTCTGAGAAAAACTACGAAAAACAGCCAGTATATTTGGTATCATGGCTGATATCCAAATGATAGCCCCCCCCCCCAAATATAAATCAGAAGGGCTACAGCTTGGGTAAGTTTTACAGTCTCTGTTTCTAATAATTTCCGTGTAAAATAAAAAATGCACGTCCTTCGAAATGGGGAGAAATAAAAACTACCCTCTGTTCTTGACAACGCTGTATTAACTGCAGAAATTGATATGACGTTCTTGTCACAGCAGTATGATTACGAAAGTTGATTACGAAGGGTTCTTGAAGTAGTCTGTGGCCCGTTTTTTAGGCAATGTCCCTACATCTCTACAAAGAGGATATCTAAATTTCTCGCTTAAAACAGGCTTTGAGTAATTTAACGTAATAATTTGAATAGGTCAAACTTCAACTATACACATTTAGATTAAAATTTTCTCTCTTCAGGGATGTGACAGCGTGTATTTTGGCAGACAGGTATTAATGTTTCGGAAGAACATGTTTGTCGAAAGACTTGGCGCTACATTCAACAAAACTGTTGGTTTCGTCTGCCTATCTACCGTAGCAGTAAGCATCTGAAATTGCACAACATTTACATTAACTTTATTTTAATTACCTCATTTTTAATTTGATTTTTAACATGCTCAGAACCGCAATTAAACCAACAAACATAACTCGCGTTACAAAAGCACAGAATAATTTATTACAGAAACAAATTACTAACTTAAATAGTAAAGCTTTTCCGCAACACTTCATTAAAACTCAGAAGGGGGCGGGACGAAATGTTGAGCTTCCATTCTTGCTTTGACATTCGGCAAAACTAGGACGGCAGAGTTGTCAGCTCTACACACCGGCCGCACTTTAGCCCCAAGGAAATTTCTTGGTACTCATTTCTGTCATAGGCTAAGTGGCCCCAGGCCTAATGAATGTTGACAGAAGGAATAGGTCACTTGAAGATTTCCATGTGCCCTACCAGGAATCAAATTCGGGACCTCTCGCCTAGTGGCGTAGTGACAAATTGAGACAAAGTATTTATATGCCACTTCGAAAAGAGTGCATTTGCTATCAGTACCGTCAGAGTGTAAGGGTTACTTAAATCTCTCAAACAACACGCAAATTTATATTTCGGTAAGATAAAGTTCTCCTTAGAACAGGCCACGAAGGCCCAGATGGGGAGTAGAGGTATAGCTCTACTCTTTCTATAACCTCGGCTCTATATGAGGGTAGGTGGTCAACTCCACGCCCCGGCCGCTTTACCCCTGGGAAAGAGACGCGGTACCCATTGTATAGGAGGCTGAGTGGGCCCCAGGTCCGGTCTGGGCGAGTGCGGAAAATCTCGCCCCCATCGGGAATTTTTTTTTGTTGCCTGTCCGGGGTTTTCCCCCTTTGATCCATTTTTGTACTGTTTTAAATCCTTTTCTTCCTTCATGTCACTTTTTACGTTCCATGCTACCGTCCTTACAACAAACACAACACAAACATTTATGCCCCCGGTGGGATTCGAACCCACGATCCTAGTAAGCGGGATTCGATCCCCGGACCGTCCAGCCCGTAGCCAGTCGCTATACCGACTACGCTATCCCGGCCCACTTATATTTCGGTGGCACAGTCAAATCTAACCGGCCACGTAGCTTCAAGAGAAATGCAAACATTAGAAGTCTCTTTGTTAGCATTAAGGGCGTGGAAAGACAGTAAATGGGGTCAGTCCTAAAAAAAATATTCACACAAAGCGGCCCTGTAGCCAGTAACATTACCAGGAAAATATACACAATATTCCGTCAATACAGGTGTCCTTTTTATCGTGTTCCTGATAAAGATAACTGTCACAGGATATGCCGGAGGATGCCGGGTTTCTATGCGACCAATATGTCATGTTCGGCGAGGGGCACAAAGTAAAACGCCACTCATTTTTTATTGCCACTTTTCAACTACGGGCGCTTTCAGAATGAATCAAATGTTTCGAAATGTGTAGAGACTAGCTATAGGTATTTATATGACGAAAGGGTATGATAAATTAGTCAATAATAGAATGGTGTGGTATTGCATATATGTAACAACTTTTATCCTGTACAATTTACATTTTGGCCATAAATTAATTTGCAAATTTTCCACAAATATTCTTATTCACTTATTACCTGACTATCAGCAAACACAACCAGCAAATACCTGCAGTCATACTACTTTGTAGTAGCCGCTATTTTGTGACTGTACTTGAAAATTAGCGAAGTCCTCTCTCATAAAATTAGCTCTCTGGAGGGAGACAAAGGACTCAACTCACAGTTACACATGAAGAAGATCTAGTATGAAAACATTTACGTGATGATACAAGTGACAATATAAGGATCAGTTGTTTTACAGACGTACAATCAGTATTAAGTAAATAAAAATAAAAATGTGTGCGCAGCATAAGAAAGATTGTAGCCAATCAGAAGTCTAGTGACGCCACAGTAGAAGCTTACATCTGTAAATATAATTGTTATTAAAAATATTTCGCTTAATATCTCTAGCTACACTATCTCTACTTCCCTGCCAGCTACGGAAAATGAAATATCTGCTTAACGTTGTATTTACCGTGCATTTTCAATTGAGATATGTTCAATAATCACCAACTAATGCACATAAACTTTATTCACAATAGTTTATTCTTAAAATTCCCCTATACGTATTTCGGTAGTTTAAACCACCATCTTCAGGGGTCATAGAGATTAATATGCATAGACTTTACAGTTATTACATAAATGGTTATATTCATATATGTAGAATATGAGTGGGCTGATAATGTCCACTTCGTAAAGTACGTAAAATGAATTACTATAAAATGAATTAAAAGTTGCTAAAATGTTTACATAGTTTGTAGTTAGCCTGATTAAATGAGCACTCATATTCTACATATATGAATATAACCATTTATGTAATAACTGTAAAGTCTATGCATATTAATCTCTATGACCCCCTGAAGATGGTGGTTTAAACCACCGAAATAAGTATAGGGAATTTTAAGAATAAACTATTGTGAAAAAGTTTATGTGCATTAGTTGGTGATTATGGAATATCTGCTATTCGAGAGGAAAGTTAGCAGCGACTCTACGAGCTGAAAATTCTAGGGGTGAAGAAAAATAAAACGTTTTGATTGCTAAGATTTCCTGGGGGGAAAATATTGTAGCTCACATTGGTGAAATAGTCATACACGTGTCTCTGGTGTTTGTCTAGATAATCGGGTATACTACTGTTAAGCCTTTTTTTACTACTGTTATTGTCATAGGAAAATTCACCGCATAGTATTAGTGTTTTCAAGATGCAAAAAACGAATACTTCGAATCATGACTAGGTCTAGATATAGAGATTCTTGTAGACAACTTTCCAAAAATTGGGGAATCTTACCATTTTACTCTCAATATATATTTTCTTTAACGTTATTTGTTGTGAGAAATATGAATCTATACACAACCAATCAAGAAATCCATGGCGTTAACACTAGACATAATCTCCATTACACTACAGCTAGATTGACAGCGTTTAAAGAGGGGGCATATTTTGTTGGAATGAAGATATTTAACCATCTCCCCATAAACATAAAAAGACTATCAAATAAAATAGAGCTGTTTAAACCAGCGTTAAAGAGATAACTTCTCCTACAATCATTCTATTCATTGGAAGAGTACTTTAATTACAATAATTCATAAATAATGATTTGATAAAAATGAGGTCAATTGTACTGTTTTTCATTGCCTAAAGTTTATTATATGTCTTAATCATTTTATTGCTTTGTACAAATGTATTCAACTTGTTTCTGTACACATAATTGTATTGTTGCTCATTGCCTAATGTGTATTATATGTTTTGCTCATTTAATTATTTTTGTACAAATGAATTCAACTAGTTACTATATACATAATGTTATATCTCTGACAGTGTACCTACGGATATATTGTATGTCATAATTTTTCTATATGGATCTAAGTGATTGTACAATATTGTATATGTCTGACTAACTCTACATCCTATGGGTGTTTTTAACCCTCATAAGGATCTAGAGAGTGATTAAATAAATGAAATGAAATGAAACGTTATAGTGTAGTGTAAATTCCCTCGACATTTCCACCAAAACCCTCTATTAATTCCTTCTTTCCTCCTATTAGCTACATACAACGCCAATCGTAATCTCACATATTTTAATACACTAAAAGTATTATGTGTCGTGCGTAAAAGGGAAATTTCGCCGTGACATCATAACGTAAGCAAAATAATCTTTACGACCCCCTGAAGATGGTGGTTTAAACCACCGAAATACGTATAGGGGAATTTTAAGAATAAACTATTGTGAAAAAAGTTTATGTGCATTAGTTGGTGTTTTTTGAACATATCGTAAGCTCCTTTCTTCACTCTTGTCATGTCCCAAAGGAATATGGCGTCATAAGGCCTTAATTCACCTAAGGGCATAAATTAATGGCGGTGTCTTGTGCACACAGAAAGTAATCTTGGAGTTCCATAAGATGAGGAAAACCTGACAAGCTCAAACACTATTTCTTTCTCAATAAGGATTCACCTCTATAGAATTTATTCCGGAATCCCTTGTACTATTACAGAAATTCTGCAGTACTTCCTGTTAAAAATATCGCGATTCGCCCTATCTAGATATTGGAAGTCCCATCTGCATTAACAACAGGACGAGTTTTAATAAAAGACAAACTTTCGATAAGTTTTAGCAATTCCAGAAAGTGAAAACAGTAAGTAATGTCGCAGCATTGCAAATAACCAGAATGGTTTAATGATGATCAAATTAATACAGACTGCGTTTGTCTTTCAACTGGGTAAGAAGCAACAGACGTAGATGTCTGTGTAAACCGACTGTCTAGGACAGCCCTTTTATGCAATTAATTTAACACTTAATAAATATTTAGAGACTTCAAACAGAAATGATTAGGACATACACCGAAGTTCATCATCTGAAATGAAAGTATTCTTGAAACTTTTACGCATAAAGAAAGCATGTAACCAATTCCTAATATCTATATTTCTTAGTCAGACTTCTTCGTCCTTCTCATCGCACGTGTAGAGGGTTATTGTTGACACACACACAATCTATAGGACTCCTCTGGACAAGAGATCGGCCTGTCGCATAGACCTCTAACTCACAACACATAACACAAGACACAGACAAGCATGCCTCCGGCGGGGTTCGAAGCCGCAATCCCAGCAAGCGAACGCCGCAGTATTCAGAATCTCTAATTCCCTTAACAAAAGAACAGCATTTCCACAGCCCTACGCTCTGCACCGTTACGTTCTGTGCGCCAGCTGCATTTGCCACAATCTCACCACTAAACACCGTATCACCTTCAACGCCTCTTTCTCTCTCACACACACACACATATGTAAACTGCACGTACAAATTAACAGTCACATGACTCGCCACAACAACTTATTTGGTAATCCCAAGATAGTGTTTGACGATTTATTCGTGTTCACTCTTGGCGCATATGGATATGACAAACAAAGTGATGATAAGTGCGACCCGCTAAAATTAAAGAACTTAATTTTTGGAACAACCACGCCTGCCTTTACTTCTTACTCTATGTTCATGAAACATGAATATAGAGTAAGGGAATATTCATAGAACATTCATTCGACACCAGGCCACGACTAAACTAACTAACTAACTAACTCCATGGAGCAGAGTCCTTCTTGAGAAGCTAACAGGTCTTCAGCTAGTCAAGATATTCCCCGCGTTTTATGGAACCCGAAGGTTCATTATCGCATTCACAAGAGCCCGCTACCTGTCCTTATCCTGAGCCATATCAATCCAGTCCAAGCCCTCCCATCCCACTTCTTTAAGATCCATTTTAATATTATCCTCCCATCTACGCCTGGGTCTTCCAAGTGATCTCCTTCCCTCAGGTCTCTCCACCTAAATCCTGTATGCACCTCTCCTCTCCCCCATACATACTACATGCCCCGCCCACCTCATTCTTCTTGATTTTATCACCCGAATAATAGTTGGTGATGAATACAGATCATTAAGTTCCTCGTTATGTAGTCTTCTCCACTCCCCCGTTAGCTCGTCCCTCTTAGACCCAAATATCCTCCTCAGCACCCTATTTTCGAACACCCTCAGCCTATGTTCCTCCCTCAGTGTGAGAGACCAAGTCTCACACCCATACAAAACAACAGGAAAAATTATAGTTCTGTATATCTTAATCTTTGTATTTTTGGATAGCAAACTGGAAGACAGTGGCCACGACTAAAATAAAAACAAAACAAGAAACCTAGGATATTTTCAACAACTTTCGTTTCTACATTACATGGTATGAAATAACCGTAAACTCACCGGCTTATTTTTTCCCGCAATATAAAAAAGCGTATAAAATGTGAGATGAGAATGGCCTGTCATTTCTTGTCTGTAATGAGGTCCGTGATAGTCGTTACTCATCCTGAGTGAAGACGGGTCATCTGAAGACATCTGGGACCGAATCGATATACGATACAGCTGCAATGAAACGAGATTCTGGCCCATCGATGGCTTCCTAACGCCGTCTCCCTAATGACTGCTACATCATTTCCGGTTATGTGACACCACGAAACTTGAAAGGGTGACGTTTTGTAGCAGGATCTAGAAAAGCAATTTCGCATCTCAAACGAAATGGAACGTGATGTCTTGTTACATCAGAGTTATTGCCTGGGAGGTTTATTATGGTTGTGTGTGTCAGCAATAATTAATTGGATCTTAATGGTGCCCTTTGGAGTGTAGAAGTTATAACGTTGAATGGAAAATTTAGCATGAATGGTAACTAGATACACAGTTAGAGTAAGGCCATCGTAATCGGTTGGAAAGTGCTCTACAGCCATCTGCATTCCGTCATCTCTATCCCTCTAAGGCAGAATAAATTGAGGAAAGATCTGTGAAGATATTAATTAGCGTAACCCAATCTAGATTTGAAAGATATTACCACACTAACCATCTCCTTGGCTCAAAGCCAACAAGCCGATGAGCTTCCCATCGAATTCTCAGTAGTGTCATCTTCTCTTTGGGCTGAGGAATTTCATGGTTTAACTCCGTCACTAAAGATGAGTTATTTAAATAAGCAAGCGGCTGTTATAATTTTCTTCTCCGTATTACAGTCATTTCACTATACATTTAACAGTTTATATAGCTGAAATTGCGTCAACATGCGGTAGGAATAGCATGCAACAATGTTCAAGACGGAAGCCTAATGCACAAAGGTAAATATGAACATTACGTACATACATTTCTGTTTCCAGCTACGGTACCAAAATTATCCAACTGTAATTGTGTTCTTGCCCATTCCAGTGGCCGAGCGGTCTAAGGCGTGGGTCTGCGGCCGTTCGCTTGCTGGGATTGCGGGTTGGAATCCCGCCGGGGGCATGGATGTTTGTGTTGTATTTTTTGTATAAGGACCAGTATGGAACATAAGTGACATGAAGAAGGACGGGAGGATTTGAAGGTACAAAATGGATCAAAGGGAAAAAACGGGACAGGAAAAAAAAATTCCGCCTGGGGCATGGATGTCTGTCTTTTGTGAGTGTTGTTTGTTGTCAGGTAGAGGTCTCTGCAACGGGCCGATTACTCTGCCAGAGAATTTTATTCTATGGTAATTTGTAACGTTAGGTATTTAAAAATTTTTGTCATTAAAATAACAAATATGAAGAATTAGCAAAGGAAGCTAAAGATGTATATATAGAACAAAACAGGTGATAATTAAGCCGACTGTTATATCAGGACAGGAATAAGTCCGGATATGTTTGCAAGATCTTCATAATTTATGGTGAAATATGCTTAATGTCACAAAAAGTGTGATTCAATAACCTAATATGGTTGTCTTCTATTTAAACCTATAATTATACCGTATTCTTGACAAAGTGGATAATAAATATTCAGTATTAATAAATAAATGAGGATTTTTTGCAAGGTGGTGCGTACTTGCTGTATATAAAATATGACCAGATTTTTTAATGATAAATGCTGAACAAGACAGTAACATAATTGTCGTGTAATTCAAATTCTTAATTTATCCTAAGACTATAATTTTATGAACTACATGAAATGTAGTTTTGTATTGGTATATTTTTTATAGCTTGATTTAATAAACTATTAAATTTCAAAATCCCAAGGTGGTGCATGTGCGCTTACCACCTTGTACCCCGCTGCCAGCGCCCTGTCTCTCTCCCTTATTTAGCACTAACGGTCACCTACATAATTTAGCAGCTCAGAAGGATTATGCAGCATTACAGCTACGCAGCTGCAGATGTAAATAAATATGGATTACTGCTAATACTAGAATTATCTCCCGATGTAACCCAATTTTATTACAAAAGACGCAGACCTATAAGAAATATTTATATTGCAGCAATAAATTGGAATACTTCGTAAAATAATATCCTTATATTACACTGAATTTTGTGTAGTATAATTATTACTTTATAATTTTTCTACTACATGTTTCGATCTTAAATGTCATCTTGAGGAATATCATTCAGTAGTTTCAACCGTGAAAAAATATAACGCCTTCAAGTCACATGTTAGATTAAAAACAACAAACCACATCCGGAGTATATATTTCTCTACTACGAATCACACCTAAAGGTAAATAAATATTTATGATGTTTGTAGAACGGGCTGTAGGGTCGTGTTGAACTACTTATGCAGGCGCGCCTGCATGTCACGTGACACATGCGAGGCCAATGTCAGGCGGGTTACAGACTCGGCGGCATACAAGATAGATATCTGTAGCGAACTGTGTACGAAAATTCTCTACGTGCCTTTGAGAACTTAATTTACATATTTGTCCTTAAAGGTTAGGAAAATAAGCAGTATGATACCACGAGCTAGAGGGAAACTTACAGGGAGCTCGGCATGAAGAGAGAGGAATGTTATATCCATGTGCTGCGGTTTTCCACCCACCAGCAAGGTATGATGTTAGACCTTCATGTTATCTGTCATCTGACCCGCGCACTTCAACCACTAGCTCTGTAGTTACTGTAGTTGTGGGCGTTGAGTCATAAGCATATCAGAACTGGAGATATCTGCAGTTCTGAAACTCGTGGAGCGCTTAGAGGAGGAGGGGGGGGGTGTGATGCTGGTGGAAGTGCAAATAGCATGTAGCTAAATGACTACTACCAGAACAGCTTAGTCAGTAAAGCAACTGGTAATGGGCTTGGCCACCACAGCCTCATTTCCAACAAAAGCACTTTTTTCTTTGTTGCCGCGCGTGGATCTCTGCTGAAGCCCACCCGGTGGGTACAGGGGTGTGTTTTCTAACCGTTAAAAAAGAGTGAAGTATGAAGCTTAACATTCTTTTCACGCTAGAGTTGAAATTAAGAATGCATAGAGTCTCGCCGCCACGCCACCATGTATGGTGTAGGAAGAAAATTTCTTAACTTCTCTCACTAATGAAACCATTATGGAATCAGCTGTTTAAGTCCCAATGATATATGTATGTATGCACGACATGATGTAACGTTTAAGGAAGTCGCACTTTGCCCACACATTTCACTTATTATTTATTTGTGTTTTCGAAAAGTCATCATGAAAAGAGCGATTTATTCTGTAAAGAGCATTACTTGGTTCATCTGTAAAACAGAGACGGACCTTGTTCTTTCTGTCATAAAAATTGAATTTCTGTGTATAACCCTTATGTAGTTATGTAACCTTTTCCATTCCCCTGTTACTTCGTTCCTCTTACGCCCAAATATCTTTCTCAACACCGTGTTCTCGAAAATCCTCAGTCTATGTTCCTCCCTTAATGTGAGGGACCAAGATTCACACCCATACAAAAAACAGGAAAAAAAAAAATCATCGTTCTGTAAATTTTAATCTTTACATTTTTAGATAGCAAACAGGAAAACAACAGATGCAGGCTTTGTACTGGTGAACAAATACATAAATGTGCCACTGTATTCCATATTTATGAATCTGTAATTCTTCCTATCCTCGACATAAACAATAAAGCATTTGAATGAAAATAGACATTGTGCAGAGAATATTATCTATAGGAATACAATTTGTTCCCCTTTGTCAATGTCACATAATGGCATCTGCTTTATTAAAAATGTCTGTTGTTGTACGAGTACAATCAAATTAGGGTTTAGGAAGAAAAAGAGGGAGACTTTTGACATTTAAACGAAAACACTAAACAAGAGAAATGAGCAAGAATAGTCATTGTGGGCGTTAATAAAGCCGCATATTAAAACGTATTTTCATATCCCATTTAAGGGACGTTACAAAAATAAGACCTGAGTGATTGACAGGGAATTTGTTTCAAAAACGAAGTGATATAAATAATTTGTACATTATGTAAAAACGGAAGTTAAATATAATTTAGTGACAATATGGTACAAAAAATACCATCTGGAAGAGGAACATTTTATAAATAAGTTATTGTTTCATTTATAAACCGGATGGTTATGCTCGACGGAACAAAAATGGCAAAAGAATACACTTACTGAATGGCGTTAAGGTGAATATGCAAACCAATTACATATATATATTTTTTCCCCCATGGCACAACAGCCCATTGTGGACCAGGGCCTCCTCATTATTGAGGCTTCACGATCACACTCACTTAAACACAACACACTCGGTAGGATTCCTCTGGACGAGTGATCAGCCCGAAACAGACAACTCTACCTGACAACACACAACACTTACAAGAGGCAGACATCAATGCCACCAGTGGGATTCGAACCCACATTCCCAGAAAGCGAACGACCACAGCCCCACACCTTAGACCGTGCGGCCACTGGGATCGGCAGATATATTTATATAGGGAGGATATATGCTATTATTTATTTATCTTCTCGTTGATTTGCCGTGAAATATATGTAGTACAGAATTTCTTTCGGTGCCTCAGATGGACGGTCTTCACAGAGGTGCTGCAGATAAAATGGCTTCCATTAAATTTACTGTATGTTTAAATCGTGTTCCATAAATCTTGTCGTGAAACCAGATTTTAAAATAGAGGATCAACCTTCAAATTTCACTGACCTAGTCGGGAAATTCCATTCTTTTACTTAACCCGAAGCCTCAAAACTATGTTCACTACAGTCTGTCCAAAAATAATTTAATTCAATACAAACCCTCACTTCTCTTTCTTTAAGGCCCGTTTTAATAATTTATTATCCTTCGACCTATAATTGTTTTATAAAAATGGTTTCTTGCCATAAAATTTCCATAGCAGGTCTTTCCTTTTGCCCGTGGACCATTCCCCGCCTGTGCAGTGCTTAATATTGTCGCCCTAGCAATATCAGGGGAATGATATAAATTGTTACGTAACTTTTATGTCCTTATTACTCCACGTTTTCGAGGGCTAAGCGTCTCTGTAACTCTATTCTCAAAATTCTAGCAATTTTTTCCTTCGCGTAGAGTAAGAACTTAAATTTCAGGCCGTATAATAAAAGAAGTACGTCGGATTCATTGCGCTCGCAGTAAAATAAAGCAAAACTCAAAAAATACATTTTTCTACAAACAAACAAATTTTCAACTGCTGTAATAAAATACTAAATCTCCCAGACGGCTTCTAAAAGAGCAGTGAATGAAAGTTTATACTGTGTAACTTTCATATATATCTTTAGTACGGTGTCAGTTTATGGTTTATTTAAAATACAAAATTTGAAAAATATCTCCCGAGTTACGGTTTTCTATTAATGGTAACAGCAATATACAGTGCAGTAATTAGGATCTCTAGGCTATGAAATAACAATTAGCAATAAGCTGCGCAGTAATAACAGCAATAGGCTGCGCAGTAACTAGCAGCAAATCAGTGAAATGCACCTCAGCAATAACCTGCGCAGTAACTAAGAGCAATAGGCTGTGGAGAACTTCCTGCAATTGTCAGTGCAGTAACTATCAGAAATAGACAGTGCAATAGCTATCAGCAATAGACTGTAAAGTAACTAGCGGCAAAAGACTGTGAAGAACTACCAGCAAGTATCAGCGCAGTAACTGTCAACAACAGGTAGTGCAATAACTATCAGCAATAGTCTCTAGAGTATCCAGCAGCAATAGGCTATGAAATAACTATCAGGTATTTTCAGTACTGAAACTTGCAACAATGGACAGTGAAGTAACTATCAGCAATAGGCTGTGCAGTAACTATCAGCAATAGGCTGTGCAGTAACTATCAGCAATAGGCTGTGCAGTAACTATCAGCAAGAGGCAGTATATTAAGTATGAACAAAAGAGAATAAAGTTAACTACCAGCAATAAGCATTGCAGTAAATATCAGCAATAGGCAATATAGTATCTATCAGCTCTAGGCTTGAAATATATCATTATCAGTTGTGTTTATTGAACAAATCCTTAGTAAGAGCGGTAAAGCAGAAGGAGAGACAGGACCTGTTGAAAAGCAACAAATGATCTGGGGGTTTTGGCCTTCAGTACATATTACAGGTTTAATGGCTGCTCGGGGCATTAGTTCCTTGTCTCAGAGGCAGTGCTCTTTCTTTTACTTCCATGACACAAAAGCCCCTAGGGGACCAGGGCCTCCTCATTATCGAGGCTTCACATCACACTCAGACACACAACACTCAGTAGCACTCCTTTGGACGAGGGACCAGCTCGTCGCAGAGACCTCTACCTGACAACACACAACACTCACAACAGACATCCATGCCCCCAGAAGGATTCGAACCCACAATCCCAGCAAGCAAGCGGCCGCAGACCCACGCCTTAGACGGTGCGGCCACTGGGATCGGCTGCGCTCTTTCTTAACAGCTCAAGTTTATGACAGTTCCGTGTGAGCGTTTGCAAGATAAATAATATCAATATTTATATTTAGTGCCTTTTATTCTGAAACTGTGCTAATGTCGTTGACAGGGTAAGAGAAAACCCCCACTTGAAGAAACACTCATCATTCAGGGAAAACCTAAAATTACTCCGTGGCTACGTGTATAAATAAACAGACAGTATAAATTTAGACTTGACAAACTTAGACCATTTGCACAGTGAAGTGTTCTATCGGCCGCAGTACGTTGTTCAGCTGTCGCGTGATAACGGTGGCGCTATTCACTTGTCACTTTCAAGAGAATAATGGCCCAGTACGTTCTTGGTCTTTCCTTGTGTGCTGCAAAACTGAGTCTCCATGTTCCAGTTAAGACCTTCGGTTACATTTGTGTTCAGATTGTATTATACTGTGCCGGACTTCTTGTTCATTACCAAAAAGTGGAGAACCAGTTCATACATTCACATTGACACCCTACGTGTCTATTGTAATTTGTGATTCTTGATGTAAGGTATGGCGTTGTATTTTCTAATATAAATCAAAAGGTATTTGTCATACAGAAGACACAATTTTGTCGGTAAAAATTCCTTTTTTTTTTTAACAATCAGCTACATGTTTCGGCTTCTTAGTAAAGCCATCATCAGGCTAAACTATTTATAAAAATAGAAAGGCGTAAACGTAACGTTGTATCATATATAAATTCAATGTGATAGTGAGATATCACACCTTACAATAATCTGTTATGTATATTATTTCTTTTCTATTAGACCTTTGGTTTTTAACATTTTGTTTGTTACGTTGTATTATATTTAGTTAAAATTATGTAAAGTTTATAAAAACACTTTTAAAACCTTTAAAATCCTATTTGTTTGCTGATTATAATATTCAGTACCTTCTTCACAACAGCGCAGTAATGGAACGCATTCCATAACCTCACACTGTCTTCTTCCAGATCCAGCCTTTGTAACGTCGTTTCAGAGACTGTTCAAGGCCCAGGTTCTGTGTAAAATTTCTTAACATGATTGTATTTCGCTATGATATAACATTAGCCTTCAGCCCAAACGTCAAGCCGGACGACCACCCCTTGTCAAGTATCGACTTCTTATCCAACATATTCGCACCTACTTGCCGTCTTTAGAGACTCCATCCGCACAAGGCGCCATGTCGTGACTGGAGGCCCTCGTAAATGAGTTCAATATAGAGGGACTAGGATCGCAGACAGGTACAGAGACGGACTTAGTATAGGATACCACAAATTTCCAAATATTCTGGAAGCCGTCTCAAAATCCTAGGTGTCAAGAGGGTGACATAAAGCAGGGGCCATACTGAGGACCGAAGAATATTAGGCAACACACCACAAAATCTATTCCTCTGGGATATGTCCACGCCGGACCTAGTGTATATGCGTGTATATCACCTCACAAGACGTGCAGAAACAGGCATACGGAGAGATCTATCATATTTCCATTATGTGTTTACTTCACGAACTTAGCAGGCGAGATCGCCTTTAGCGAACCGTTGATCCGCAAAAGAATATCGATCTCTTTGTACTCATGTCATAACATGGAAACAGACTATTAAGCAGAGCTGATCTAACGTGTTTGAAGGGATGTCTATCGGAACGGAAAGCTATTAAGTTTATCTCTTCCCTTCTGCTTCATGAAACAGTTGAAAAGACTTGTGTTTTTGCTGCTTACATATAGTCGTTTTCGACATATCAGTCGTCCATTACGATATTGTTCAGGATATAATAAAAACTTCTATACAAATATAGGCTTTAAATTCCACGAAGTAGGTCAATGCTTGTGCAACTACTCGGCCGTTTATAGCTCAGTGATCATTATGCGTAAAGCCAAATTTAAACACAAAATACCGTAAATATTGCCTTCAATATATTTATACTTTTCTGATTATTAAATAAACATGGATTATTTCCCATAAACAATATTAATTAATTAGTCTTTTATTGTTGACAAAGTTTGTTCTCTGTGAGATAGGAATTGAGCTCTTAAGCCTACAGTTAGACACATTTCATGCTTCTTATGTCTAAAATAGTGATATGTTCCTCAGAGTACGGATTCAACTCCTGAATACTCTGAAAAGTCACATCAGCAGTTTCTCAGTTGTAGCCTACTTTTAAGTCGACCATTCAGAATACTGAAATAAGCTACATGAATCAGTTTCACCTCCTCTCCTTTAACTAAAGTTATGCCACTTCCGCAGGACAGAATACCAAGCCTACGTTTTGGTGATAAATTCTTGTGCGAGGGGAGGGCGACTCTTCTATCCCCCATTTAGCAATTTAAATCCATCTCATTTAATTTCAATTTTTTTCTGGCCGACCAAAGATGTGCGATTATTACATTTGTCAGACGCGCTTTTTAGGGTTCTCTGCACTTGCTAAAATAAGTTAAAAGTGATTCATTTGTGCTTTTATTTGTTCAGGAAAATACATCTGAATAGGATAATTGTAACACTGCAATAAAGGGCTCATCGTATTCCCCTAATGGCACTGTGGTCTTGCTCCTTGTCTAGATTCCTTCACGTAATTTAAGCGTCGGGACGTTTCTCTTTAAAGCGCCAAACTACGGAAAATATTTAGATAGAAGCCCGTGCAGATTTTTGCCATAATTAGACGAACTGTTTTGATGTGGTCTTATTTTGAAAGCCACTTTACTTAAAAGCTTCAAATGACTTGGACTTATTTGTTCACTTATTCATTTGTTTAAAGGCTTTTGCAGCACCTCAGACAACACAGCGTCAAAGGATGTAATGACTAGCGGATAATTTATTCATGATACCAACTTGAAATTGCTACGGAATGCACGGTCAATATAACGTAAAGACTAGTGGATAAGTTGGAAAGGGTGTGAGAGGAAGCAGACGTATTCTGTTTTAAAGTACTATCCCAGAATTTGTCTGCAGGGATTGGAAAAAACCACAAAGGCCTTAATAGGACAGACAGTCTCCGGGCTTGAAACCGGGACCTTCCAAATACAAAGTGCTAACCACTTGGCTGAGAAGCTCTGAGGACGTATATATTTCGAATGCTTTGACCCGTATTTATCATCATCGTCATCATTATGGGCATGAAGCTTTAGGTTCTAAACCTGTTCCTTTAAAGATAAAAGTATTCTTCCATCTTTGCTTAGGTCGTCTCATGTACCGTCTTCCCCGAGGTTGTTTCGAAAGTAGACAACTTATGTCCATTCCTTTCAGGCTCTCTCTCCAATACTGATGGCATTTTATGTCTTCTGACGCACTGTTCACTTTTAGCCTATTGTGGATGTCACTCCCTATTCTTCCATCTATGTTTCCTTCAATAATATGCTTAAGAAGGCAGATCCTATGCAAGATGTGACAAATCCAGTTAGCCTTCTTCTTTATATTGTCTGTAAGATATTCCTCTCCTCCTTGGCACTTTGTGATATTACACTCTCCACTATTGTACATTATTTTACCTTCAAGAAACTACAACGTCCAATTATATGGCAACAGCTTCAAAACTTTAAGTTGATATTAATAGAAAAAGCGTATGTATGATAATTTTCCCCTCAGTACTATGGCTTTAGATGGGCCTATTACAATATCTGCTGTTGGCTGAAGGATATGGAATATTCGTGAACGGTAAGACGCATGTGAAAGCCGAAGTGTTTGGTGAGTGTACCTCCACAAGGACTGCTGTGGGGCTGAAATTGGATCTCTGTTTTTAGAAGGCGGCAACTAACCTCCTGAACTATAGCACCGCCTCCATAAACACATTTAGTAACAGTAAAAGGTAAGAAGGTAAAGTTCATCCTAGAACAGGCCATGAAGGCCCAAAGGGGGAGTAGAGGTATAGCTCTACTCTTTCTTTAACCTCGACGCTAGATGGGGGTGGGTGGTCAACGCTACGCCCCGGCTGCTTTACCCCCGGGAATGACCCGGTACCCATTGTACAGGAGGTTGGGTAGGCCCCAGGGCCGCTCTGGACGGGTGCTGAAAATCTCGCCTACACCGAGATTCGATCCCCGGACCGTCCAGCTCGTAGCGAGTCGGTATACCGACTACGCTATCCCGACCCACCATTTAATAATAGTACTAAAGATAAAGAGGCACAAAATTACACTAGGAGATACAAAATTAGAACAAGTTAGAAGTTTTAAATATTTGGGAGCAACAATTGGTGAAGACGGAAAGATGAATGAGGAACTGATTAATAGAACATCTAATGCCGGAAAACTCTACTACGCAATTAACCGAGGATTTATTAACAAAAAAGAAGTAAATAAGAAGAACAAAATAGCAGTGTATAAGGCAATTTACATACCAACATTAACATACAGCTGTGAATCATGGACCTTATTGGATACACATAGGAGTAAAATACAGGCCTCAGAAATGAGATTTTTGAGAAGAGTTGAAAAGGTAACAAAACGGGATAGAATCAGAAATCAAGTAATTAGAGAACAACTGCAGGTGGAACCATTACAGGAGCGTATTGAGAGAGCCCAGTTGAGATGGTTTGGTCACGTATGTAGGATGGATGACCAAAGATACCCTAAGCAAGCCTTTGAAGCAAGACCAGAATGAAGGAAGAAGAGAGGATGACCAAGAGTGAAGTGGGAAGAAAATGTAAGGAGAGGACTCCAGGAGAGAGGAGTGGACTGGAGGCAGGCTAGGAAAAAGTCTATGGACAGATCTGCATGGAAATCCCTCGTGTGAACCTCGACACCGGAAGGTAGAAGAGGACGACTAAGCAAGCAAACTAAAGATAAAGTCGTCTATGTGACCAAGCACTACGCAATGAAGGCTCACAGTGGAGCGGAGATTCAATCTTCAGGCCTTCTTCGCCTCGGCGTTAGATAGAGATAATTATCTAGAACCTTCAATCGCTTTAAATCCGTGTCAGTAAAGGGAAAAGCTAATCCTCCCGGTAATCAAAGCACGACCCTCCAGCTCGTAACGCCGCGTTCAGAGTTACACCGGCGCGTACAGTCACTGAATATTGAAAGTGGTTTCTAATTGTAGAGGGTATTGAAGGGCACTGCAACAAATGCCGTGACTTATCATCATTTTTGACCGTCGCCCATAGGGCGTAAAGAAGGAATTAATACTTCGGTGGGAATGAATTCATTGTTGCTGATCCGCCTGCAGGAATATGTTTAGGCTAAACGCTTAGGAGGCAAGTCGGAGAAGTTGCATGACCGTTGCTGGGTGCAGTCAAGTCAATGACGGGAATGCTTGTTACCGGCACACGTATTGTTACCGAGACGTTGAAAAAAAACAAGCTGAAATCTCATTGATAAATGAGCGTAACTATCTTTATAAAACAATGCGTGTGAAACGAGATATTTTGCATCTAAAAACAAATGTAAATTTGACAACAATATTTATTGTTATTAATGCAACAGTCAGATCCAAAACTTCGTTTCAAAAATACTATTTTGGCTAATAGTTTCGGCTCATAAGAGCCATCATCAGGCCATAACAGAAACTATAAGCTGGAAAAATTTATTTTTAAAACGAATTTTTCGATCTGACTGTAGAATTAATAAGAATGAATACACTCTTGTAATCTGTATGCCAACAGGGAAGTCTTGCAGTAAAATTTGAAGTTTTATGGTGAAGAAATTTAACAAAATCTTCTCAGGCAGATGATCATGACAACGGAGAAGGAGAAGATGTGTGAAACGTCGGATTTTAAACCGACTTTGATGCGGCTGATAGCCACAGAATTTTTCAGCGTCTTGTAAAGAAAAGATTTTGTCAACAATAACTAATTTCAGTAATAGTGATCCAAATTAATTAGAAGTATAGAGTCGAAACCAGTTATAACGACATCGGTAAATGCGACACCTCTACTGAGTCATATATTTGTGGTACCAGTTAATTAGTCATTTGTAACCACAATATTATGGTCCTCGGTTATAACAACACTCGTTTATAACGACACAAAATATTCAGTCTCTTTCATGACGTTGTAACCGAGATCAACTCTATTTATTTTTACCCCTACAGGCGATATATTTGTCCATCATTGTATTGCAACAGATTCAGTACATAAGTACCTTTTTAGAACATGACAGAAGCTATGCTATAAGCATGTTCTCTCTTTGAACCTGAAAGTCTTTAAAAGAACCCGGCAATCGAGCTTGCACTAACACAAATAATTCAGTCCACACTTTCACAAAATGTTTCTTTAATATATGTATATGTATATATATATATATACATGTCCATATACAAGATCCATATTTCTGTCCGTCCACGCGTCCCACCCTGTTTCTCTTAATCTCTGCGACGTAAAAGAAAGCGATAAATACGAATATAAAAAATGTTCCTGTTGGAGAAATGAATTTTTACTCTTTGAGAAATTGGGTACAATTCATGCATTTGCTAGGACGTTCCGAGGAGAAAATTTCATTCACTGCAGATTGTAGAGCCCTTTCTAGGATATTGTGCAAGAAATGCGCAATATATGTATCTTATTCTTTCAGACGCTGGTGTGAAGGATATGGTAAAAAAAAGAATAAATTTTCACTGTATTATGGTGCATTTGTGTTTTGTGTATTTATCAATAGTATGAGAATAATAAGCCGATCCCAGTGGCCGTGCGGTCTAAGGCGTGGGTCTGCGGCCGCTCGCTTACTAGGATCGTGGGTTTGAATCCCACGGGGGGCAAGGATGTCTGTCTCTTGTGAGTGTTGTGTTTTGCCAGGTAGAGATCTCTGCGACGGGCTGGTTCCTCGTCCAGAGCAGTCCTACCGACTGTGTTGTGTCTAAAGTGTGATTGTGAAGCGTCGTAAAATGATGAGGCCTAGGCCCCCTAAGGGCTGTCGAGCCATAGGAAAAAATATGAGAATAATAATGTCATTCCTTTTAAGTTATATCGGAGTCATATATTTTGAGTTATTTACAGCGTCATGAAATAAACTACCACCACATTGATGTGGTGTAAAGGCTTCCCTCTAATATGCCTGGTAAAACAACAAACAGGAAGTAAACTCCAAATGCAAGCCACATAACACGTGGACGTGAAAGCAACGAGAAAATTACACTTCTGAAGCAAAGGACAAAATACCCGTGGGAGCACACAGATCGGCGAGAAACGCGGAAATTGAGGACATTCGTATGGACGAACAAAGGAATAAACACGTGGACGAGCCTGGAAAAGCGGCAGGTCGTAAAATTGATGGTAATAGAGAAATGTTTTTGTTGGCAACTAAACCACGGGGAAATTTATTTATTTCCGGTTTGAAGTTGATAATTAATTAAATGTCTTTGGAAATTCTGTGTAACGTCTTATCTATGAGTCAGTAATTAGAGACACGGAAAATGTGCGAGTCTGTAATATTGCTGTGTTCGACAATATTAAATTCAGTCTTAATCTTGGCGGAATTAAATTTATCCCTTTAATAATACCTGAGTTCAAATATCATTGACACAATACTTTTATATATTAATGGTAATTCATGAAAAATGCACAAAACCGTCAATAAAGGTATAAATTAACCTTTTATCATTATTAAATTACCCTACATACGTTTCGGCTTGCAAGAAGCCATCATCAGGGGTTTACAGTTGTACTTATCAAATGCTGTGCTACAGTATGTCATCGACACTCGCAATATAACTTCACTGTTCGTTTCAGGTGGTCGTAAAACAGTTTGTATCATATGTTAAAAACATAAACGATAAAAGTATAGAATTAAAAGGTATAGTAACATTACATGTTTCACTGTTTCTTCAAACGTTCAAGGTTTTTCACTGCACCTCTAGGTGTTTCACTGTATTATTACACTGCACTTTGTAAGAGCTGTAGTAGAGCTTGTTGAAAGTTCGTGATGGATTGAAGACGTATCGTATACATCCACCGAACATACAGCACGGCTAGAACCTACATCACACCAGTATGCAGAACCACTTTCCCTAACTACTACGACACGCGTCGGCAAGACCTCACACCACGATAAGAAAGAAGCAATGCTAAACGAATTCATACGATACGTCTTCAATCCATCACGAACTTTCAACAAGCTCTACTACAGCTCTTACATAGTGCAGTGTAATAATACAGTGAAACACCTAGAGGTGCAGTGAAAAACCTTGAACGTTTGAAGAAACAGTGAAACATGTAATGTTACTATACCTTTTAATTCTATACTTTTATCGTTTAAGTTTTTAACATATGATACAAACTGTTTTACGACTACCTGAAACGAACAGTGAAGTTATATTGCGAGTGTCGATGACAGACCGTAGCACAGCATTTGATAAGTACAACTGTAAACCCCTGATGATGGTTTCTTGCAAGTCGAAACGTATGTAGGGTAATTTAATAATGATAAAAGGTTAATTTATACATTTATTGACGGTTTTGTGCATTTGTTGGTGACTTATTGCTGACTTATTATATTAGTCTGAGAAGTAAATGGTCTTTTTGTTTTCATTATATGATCGAATAGCTACAGTATGACTTGCTTAATTATCAGCATGAGTTTTGTCAAGACACTGTCAGTGTGTTAGGCTGCACAGCGTCTAAGTTAGGACGTCTTACTGAACGATGAATTGGGAATAATTTGGAAAGAACTGGTTTTGTTCCAATGAAGGAAATCAGGAGACATTTTCCTGGCAGAGACTCGACAACGTCTTCTGCTTTGCTACACCAGCCTGTTCTGTAACGCAAATGAATTTGTAGCTGTACTGTCCGTACCTGTACACCTGTTTGGGTGGAATTCTGTACAGGACACATCCGCTTAATTCTTTAAGCAGTCATAATTTTCGCGAAAATCGGTGTTGTAAAAACCATCATTTACTGAAGGGGTAAGAAAGTATTGCAAGTATTTTATGTGCTTTTCATTCTGATTTGTAAAATAAATCGGTAGGCGACTCGCTACAGGCTGGACGGTCCGGGGATCGAATCCCGGTGGAGGCGAGGTTTTCCGTACCTGTCCAGAGTGGCCTTGGGGCCCTGGGGCCCACCCAGCCTCCTATACAATTGGTACCGTGTCATTCCCAGGGGTAAAGCGGCCGGGACTTGGCGTTAATCATCCAGCCCATCTAGCGCTGAGGTTAAAGAAGGAGTAGAACACTAATTCTACTCCCCTTGTGTGACTTCATTGCAGGTTATATGGGAAATTTACATGTTTTAGAGAAAACGTCCACAAAAATTTACTAAGAGTAAATTTCGTGAACAGGCACAAAGAATGCTATACGTAATTTAGAGACGTCAGTGAATTTCTACTCGCACTGTGAAATTCGGTATAAGCAATCTGCACATAATACAGTGAAGCGCACGTCAGTTTCGTGAAAATCAGAGACAGATTAACGTATTTTCCTTATAAACAAATATGAAATTACAGTTCCGCGTGTTCCGTGAAATCGTGTCAGTTTAAAAGTAAAGAATGACTTCGTAAAGTCTCTTCGCCACGTCACGGAGTAATCCGTTTGCAATCTTGTTCTTCCTTAGGCAAGCTAAGCAAAACCCGGATATTTACCACTCACTAAGAAACTGAATTCTCTCACACAAATCCATAAAAAATTAAAACAATTCCAATTATTATATGACGGACTGAGCTCAAGGATTAAGATCTCAATCTAACTACACTTAAATTAACAAGCAAATGTAATTTATTTTTATGTAATGAAATAGCCTGAAGATTACCATATTCTGATCGAATCACGTTGCCCTCTAATGTGATCTGACAGAAATACCAGCAAATGTTTGTATTGATGGTTATGAATTAATAATTCATAACATAAAACACAACAGGATGACTAATGTAAAAAGTGTAATAGCTTTTTTTTTCATGGCGCAACAACCACTAGTGTGCCAGAGCCTCCTCATTATCGAGGCTTCACGATCACAGACACAGAACACTCGGCTAGAGTCCTCTGGACGAGTGATCAGCTCGACGCAGAGACCTCTACCTGACAAGACACAACTATCAAAAGAGACAGACATCCATGCCCCCGCCGGATTCAAACCCGCAATCCCAGCAAGCGAGCGGCCGCAGATCCACGCCTTAGACCGCGCGGCCACTGCGATGGACAAAACTGTAATAATTAGTCAGCTAAAATCTTTACGAATACAAGACTATAAAATATTACTGAATTGCAAATTTAATATATACTTTACTGAGCAACATATCAAAAATGATCTTACCCAAATTAACAAGGATTGAAATTTCAATCTAAGTACACCCAAATTAATATGCAATTGTAATTTATTTTTATGTAAGGAAATTGCCTGAACATGGCCACAATCCGGCTGCAACTTGTCTTTTATTCGATCTGATAGAAACACCAAAAAATAGCTATTTTGATGGCAATTAAGTACTACTTTGAACCCAGTGATGTTTTAAAAATTCGTTTTATCTTCAAGAAAACAAATGGCACCTCAATTAGAAACACCAGTCACTTCATTCAGGAAAAAATCCCTAGTTACTTTGAAGATCAAATTCAACGTAAAACTAAATTCTGCTGACGAATTGTGATGTCACTGACACACATATTTACCATTTCCTTATAAGGAGTTAATTCGCAGAATCTGAAACACGGAACTAGCTTTTTATGGTTTCCTCTTTGTGCTGTACAATGCGAAAGTTGGGGTCCGCCTCAGGCACGGAACATCCGCTGCTAAAACAAGCCTAACCCCAGGAATCGATTTCCTGTTCACACTTCGGTTACAGTCGACTGCTAGAGGCACTTCATTTCCATTGCGTGCCTCTTTGAATTAGAGGTAATTACGACTGACTGTTATCACATTCATATTACTGAACGACCCATCTGGGAATACACGTGGTTCGTATTCGTGAGGTCACGGGTTTGAATCTTGACGCGGAAAGCTTCATCGTCAGCACATAGAGATATGATGAAATACAGTTGTAATGGTTTCCGTTCGTTTTCTTTCAGATTCATAACTGACAGTGATCCTATAATTTGAGGTTATTTGACATATTCAGTTCACAAGTACACAATTATATACACACCAAATTTAACCTTTCATTATATCCATTAAGTGCATAAAATCTGAAAGACGTGTTTTAATTCGACCAAGTCAGACATTTTCACTACCATCAAAACACAGTTATGTGAAAGGATATCAGTATTCATAAGTATCATCTTACAAGACTAAAAAATTGTAAAATTTAAAACTAATGCTAGGGGTAATTGAAATATGAAAATAGGTTATTTACATTGTTTACCAGGACCCTAAAATTTTTATTATTTACATTTTATACACGCCCCACATTATTTTTTCAATTTGTATTTATTACGTTCGCGTTTTCATGAACTTAATTAAAGTCTTCCTATTATTGGACAGCTTCACTTACTACACTCTTTTCTTTAACATGTTTACAAAGGAAGCACTATTTACATTTCTGACCTTCGCTATTTGATCCCTATACTAGTAAAGTAAAGTAAAGTAAAGTAAAGTAAAGTTTTCCCTATATCAGGCCATGAAGGCCGAAAGGGGGAGTAGAGGTATAGCTCTACTCATTCTTGACCCCGGCGCTAGTTGGGGGTGGGTGGTCAGCACCACGCCCCGGCCGCTTTACCCCGGGAAAGACCCGGTACCCATTGTATAGGAGGCTGGGTAGGCCCCAGGGCCGGTCTTCCCTATACTAGTGTTTACGCTAATGTCTCAAGGTTCCTTTGTTTATTTTCGAGGTTTTTGTATTTTATTTCAATTCCAATAACATTTTAAGACTTCTTACGCCTTTATGCATAATCGGAGGCTCATGGGGCTGATGGGTCTTCTCTGTTGTTTGTTGAGGGTCTGTAGGCGCTTCCTGTTCTGTAGGCGCTTCCTGTTCTACTATTCGGATGATAAAATTCAAGCAAAGAAATAATCTGTGGCTTGTGTCAAGAACTAATTTCATGTAGCATTGAAATTTTTGTGGTAGGGAACTATACATAAATCGGGGCAGAAATGAAAATTACGTCATTGTGCTGAGTTTCGGAAAGTGAGACCGAAGAAAAGTAACGGGTGTAAGAACAATCGAGATAGTCGGTACTCGACTGGGATTTGAACCAAATACGTCACAAATTATTGAGGCGGAGTCCGGATGTTCTAACCCTTTTATCTTCTTTGACTCCTATAAATTGTTAGAACAAGATTACAAACGTCATATTTTACATCTTTTTTGCAATGGACATACATAAATAAATTTATTTATCAAACAATTGTACTTACCTAAATATACATAAAAATACTCCAATGTTTCAGCTATAACCTACAGCCATCTTCACAGAGTACCAAACATACAAAATACATAAGGATTTAAAATGCAACTTCGCTCGACTGTAAATGGTAAAAAATTATAAATATGCTCCTAAAATATCAATATATAATAAAAATTATATAGTTTAAATTATATAGGATTAGTATTTAAATTGTATGCATCTAAACATCTTGAGTGGTAAAATTTTCTTCAAATCTAGTTGAGTAATGTGTCTTGCATATCGTCAAGCCTTATACTTACAGAACGATCATGACAGTGATCTTTCAATGACGGTTACAGGTTATAGCTGAAACATGTCGGAGTGTTCTTATATGTATATGGATATTATATGGATAAATGCAATTAGTTGGTAAATGAATTTATTTAATGTTACAAAATGTTACCCTTCAGGAATCAATTAGCATTCCGTACAATTAAATTCTACGTCACTCACGACCAATACATAAACAAGTAAATTAGATGTGGCCAATTTTCTGCTACACACATTCCCTTAGATCGCACCAAACACAGTCATGTACTTTTAATCCCTTATTCGACATCGTATAATTGTGCAAATAAGTCTACATATACGTAATTTATGTTATTAACAAATACAGGTAGAATAATAATATTATTTTAGTAATAATATAAAAATTCTCCTTTGCATAACGTCACTGACAGACACGAATACAGGATAAAAGGGACAAAGCTCCATGAATTATCCGTCTTCAAGGGTCAAAATGCTTCAACCTTGAAGAAGGGGCCAATAGGTTGTCCCGAGTCACTGTAAAGTGGCTTTTGAAATGAGGATGGTAAAGCTGACTGTTGCTAGAAACCACAGCACCATATCCTATGGTGTCCTACGTGCATTACGAAAACGGCGAGTACTTTATAATACTTTTATTGGTTTAATAATGAACACTCTTATTAATGTATGCACACTGCGCAAAACAAAATGACAAATCGTAAAGAGATTTATGATGGGATGGAATGGATTTATACTAGAGAGATCGTAGACATAGATTTAAATATGACGAACAAAATCTCTTTTACGAATATTACGTCTCCGAAGATCGAACCAGAGGATTATAAAATGAAAACGTAAGAATAGAAATCAGTGGTAAATATTTCTAAACAGAGAACAGACAGGTTGATAGATTAGGGAGTGTAAAGACGTTGTAATTCCTTAAAACTTTGTGACGCTTTTCCGAAAGCAAATCTTAATTTACCAATACTATGCCGAGCACTGAACGCAGCCTGATGCACATTTCATAGCCACACAATTTCTGAAACCTTAAGGCAGGGTTTGGAAGGAAGTGGTCGTGGCCAATTTCAAGGCATCATCCAAAACTTTGCCTTGAGATACTTAGCAAACGCATGCTAAAACTCAATAAGAATAGCAGGTAAGGCGGCTTATTTTCGAACCAGACGCTTCCTGGATGCAATCTAAAACAGCTGACCGGTAAACGTTCTGAAGAAGCAAGTAATGAAAACTTTTTAAACGTCAAAACAGAGTATTAATGGTAAACATTACGCAGTTCGTCCCAACTCGAAAACTGAGATTAATTTAGTTGCGAGTTGTAGAACACACCAGATACAGAGTTACGAAAAATCTGTATCGGGTTATAGAAACTTTCAGTGCTAAGGAATTAATCAGTGTTAATGTGGAGAGTATACAGGGTATACACAAAAGAATGGTGCGGTTTCAATGGTGAATAAAGGGAAACCGCACCATTATTTGTGTATATCCTGTATTCAGGAACTTGTAATAAAGTGCAACAAACATAGCTTAGTTGTTCAATGTTTATTAAAGTATTTATTTATTCAGGATAATTTTTCCATTTTAGTATCAGTCGTTAAATAACTTTTGCATGAAACGTAACTTCGTGCATGTTGCTTTACCCGTATACCTCCATTCGTATTCAGTTCGCCTTTGGTTTCAACGAGAGTTGTACTGCTGCAACTTTCCGATAAGTTAGTAAGAAAGGCAGAGTAATACAACTAGCAGGAGCTCTGAATTATTGTTTGGTGGACAGTCATTTTGATGATTACTCTCAAATGCTATTAACGTAATTAATCATTGCAACTGAAACTACGATGAATAATATTCAAATATTCAGTTCCTCCTTCTCAGAACACACATTCCACTAAAAGGAAAAACACTTTAATGACATCTTGAGAAACTTTGTTGTTTATTTTAAGATTAATACGATTCACATTACTAAACCATGTGGGCAAAATGAAGAAGTTTCAAATTTTAAGTCAAATGTTTCATATATATATATATATATATATATATATATATATATATAATCAACACATAAAAGTTTTCCAAAAATCCTTTGGAGCCACCTCAAAATTGTTTGTGCCAGAAGGCTGACATGAAGCAACTTCCAAACTGAAATCCCACAAATATTAGTCGCCACAGTACAAAATTTTGTCGCCACGGCGACCTAGCGACCGGGATTTTTGCACCCACGTTATAATCAGTCTGCTTTAACGCAACTGCTACACACGGCAAGCGAAATCGCGTCCAAGTACATGTCATGCATCAGCAAAATTAGAGTGTTTGCGCAAATACATTTCGGACTTCTTCCTTGTAACCATGTGACACTAAAAATGAACTTTTCATTGTTTCTGTGGATGTCCAGCCTGACACAAAAAATACTTTTATGAAAGAAGTAGACAAATTGTTTAATACATCAGTACTAAATCATCTCCTGCAAATGACGTGGGGTAAAGTTCATGACCCGGCACACAAGGAAATGAAGGTATAGAGACACAGAATCTTATCTTCGGCACTACTTGGAGGATAGCAGTCAGCTTCGTGCTCCAGACGCTTTATTCCCTGGCAAAGAGGGCCATTGCCGATCCCAGTTGTCGTGAGGTCTAAGGCGTGGGTCTGCGGCCACTCATTTACTAGGATTGTGGGTTCGAATCCCACCGGGGGCATGGATGTCTGTCTCTTGTGAGTGTTGTGTGTTGTCAGGTAGAGGTCTCTGCGACGAGCTGGTCCCTCGTCCAGAGGAGTCCTACCGAGTGTGGTGTGTCTAAAAAGTGTGTGATCGTGAAGCCTCGAAAAATGAGGTGACCTAGGCCCCCAAGGGGCTGTCGAGCCATTGAAAAAAAAAAAGAGGGCCATTACCCAATAAAGATAAAGCTGAAGGAGCCCCAAAACTTGTTTAAAATTTTGGTAAAAAGACACGGTCATCTACCGAGAGGCGAAACATGATTTCTTGGCATTTCGGTCCGCAGCCTGTATAGTACAGCTTCCTGGGAACCACGTGTATAGCTGCTACCGCGCCCAGAAGCAGTTCTAGCGCCCAAATCGATACTGTGTAAATAACTGGAGGAAACAGAAACGTCGGTACGCTTTCGTATGTTTGCTCTTACGCAAAATAAAAAAAACTGAAATTTGAAAGGGCGAGAAAAAGCAAGAGTGCAAACGAAAAAACATAACAAGTCCCAGGCAGCTGGGGGTGACAGGAAAATGAGATAAAAAGTAAGAGAGCTGCCAACTGAACGTTAACAGATGGGAAACTGCACAGGCGAAAGAGAATGCGAAGGCACTACAAGCAGGCGGAACCTTGTTACAAAAGCGGTCTTGTGAGAAACTTAAGGCAGGAAAGTTCCTTCAATGTTTGTAGTCAGGCTAACCAGATACCTTCGTACATTAGACTGTCTTACGAGAGGTCCAAGCTCTCTTCCAAAGCCAGTTCTTCACAGAGCACGATCTAGTGCTTCCTCTTTCAATTTACAGTATCCTCCCTTTTCCTTAATGTCATTCAGTAGCTGCTTACGTCTTCTTCCTCATCTTCCAGTCACGTCTATCTTTCCTTCTATCTTTCCTGCAATAACATGTTTTAGAAAGCAGTTCCTACGCAAGATGTGACCAATCCAGTTAGCCGTCCTTCTTTTTATTGTATGTAGAATATTGCTCCCCTCGTTGACTCTTTGTAATACTTCATTATTCACACGATCGCTCCAACTGATCTTCTCCATCCTTCTCCAGCACCACATTTCAAAACTTTCCAGGTATTTCTGATCTACTTTCAGAAGTGTCCACGTGTCAGCATCATACAAAGCTATGCTCCAAATGTAGCAATTTACTAGTCTCTGCCTTAAAGTTGCAGAAGAAAATATTCTTCTTATTGTTGAATGCTGTTTTTGCCATGGAAATTCTGGATTTAATTTCATGTGTACATCCTGCATCTTTCGTTATCATGCTTAGCCAAATATTTAAAATATTCCACAATATCCGGTTGTTTTTGATCAATCATAATCTGTATTGGAGATGGTTGCCTTGAGACTCTCATTAACTTAGATTTTTTCCATAAGATTAAAAATTAAAAATCATACTTAAATGTTTAGAATTAAAATAAATAATTTACATAAACATAACACGAGAAGGACGTAGGCAACAAAGTTATATTATAAACATAATTAATGAATAATTTAAGAATGTTTTAAAAGTGAAACTTTTGGTAGAAAATGTTAGCAAGTGTAAATGTTTTGCGTGACGATATAAACAAATTATATTTATGATCGGTTAAAGGTACTAACTTTTCTAGGGAGAATTTTACCTTCTACCTTAAAGCTACTAACTCAGACTATAGCTGCACTGCTTAACCGTAAGGTGACTGGTGAAAAACGATAAGGAAGGGATGTGGAAGGAGACCGTATTAATCTAATTTCAAAAATTATTCCTTCATTTGTCTGGAGTGACTAACAGAAACAAAGAAAAGGTTTCAGTATAAAACTTCGAGAACAAAACTTGTACCTGGAGAAAAGCTGAAGTGCTACCAGCTCAAACGCGACGACAGGTAATGCTTATTATTGCCAGTTCGAAAGCAGGTACCTTCACTTCGTGTTTCAAAGCTATAAAAATGGGAATACACAAAAGTAACCTCTCTGTTTCAAACGTGGATATGAAACGTGGTCTGTGTCAGGAAATTAGGCCACAAGTCCAAAACTTCTTTTTATACGTGTGCTTTCAGTCTTCCGCCGCAATGTAAATGAGATCTTCGCACTTTTAGAATTTTACGCAGCGTAGAATGGTAATTCCATATCGATGTTTCGGAACAACCTATTAGTTCCATCTTCAAGGGTCAAGAATTCTTCTTGGATTTCTTGACCCTTGAAGATGGGACCGATAGGTTATCCCGAAACTTCGGTACGGAATTACTATTCTACGCTGCGTAAAATCCCAAAAGACCTCATAACTCATCTTTTATACTGTCGCAGCATAATAAAATTCCTTGCTGTAAGATGTATGTAATTAAATTATAAGAGAAAAATGTAATGCAAATAAATGAAACAGAAGAAATATTGTATTGTGATTGTACGCAAAGATTTTCAGATTGAAAATGTGTGCACAGTATGAAAATGAACTATTTTAACTCACAAGTGTCTGTAAATAAAGCACCATAGAAAATATTTGGACCTAAGAATTGTGCGATTTTCGGTGGAAATCCCAAGCGGAAGCCTAGGAGCGAGTCACCTTTAAAGAGAGCCGTAGTGAACCAACGGACGAAACAAAGAATGCCCTGCTGTTGCACCCTCACATGCAGAATACGAGGTCCGTCCTCCAGCTCCCTTGCGTTCGTCACCGGCCAAAAACTAAGAAATGACCTATACAACCGTCAAATATGAATAACACGATGTCAACAAATATCTCATCTCTAGTCCCGAGACAGGTTAGTTAGGACAATTTGAAACACGCCGCCTGGCCGGCTTGTTGGGTCAGGCACACCGAAAACATTCGAAGTAATCAGCAGTTGCATTCGTTCACGAATATAGAGTTAGTTGTCTTTTATATATTTTCCATTCCGTGGCATTATATTTCGACTTTTTAATATCAGTCAACAAATTTACTTACATTTTCACAAATTCACAATAATATTCACCGTGCATCTTTGTATAATTGATTATTTCTACTAACAAATGCACCAAGACAAGTTTGTCACTGTTTTCTTTATTGAAAGAGTGCCCCAATATACAGATAACTGGAATACACACCGGAAAATAGGACCACGCTGCCATTAATTAATTAATAAAGTATACCACAGCAAGTAGTTTATATATACCACTCGATTTTACTGTTAATTTTAATAACTTTTAACAACTCAACAATACCACTAATTATACAAATTTTATGAAGTGGTAATAACAAATATTGACTCACTGTTATGACGTAACTTAAGAATTGGTCTATGTAACAACAACTCACTAAAAAAAACCCTGATGATGGCAATATAATTGCCGAAATACGTATTGGGGCACTCTTTCAATAAAGAAAACAGTGACAAACTTGTCTTGGTGCATTTGTTGGTAGAAATAATCAATCACAATAATATATTCAAAAAAACTCACTATACTCCAACACGTTTCGGACCTCGTTGCTCCATCATCAGGGCGCACATCAGTCGTTGATAAAATAGCCAGTGGCAAGCTCAGGTAGCAACTAACCTGGTCATTATTATAATTTTCTATCGATATTTAAGTAGCCTGTTGTGAATACCTATACAAATATTTTCCAACCAGGGTTCCGTGGAACATTTTTACGGGTTCCCTGAAAAATTGCATAATGACATAAAAATGTCGATAACGGAAAAAATCCCAAATAACCGTCGAAGTGTATCGGGAATTTCTGTCCAGCAATGCCTAGTACTGGAGTAATTTCCTTGCGCTACCAACTAACCTTTTATTTTCTGGTCTGAAAATGTTTTCATGGATAGTGATTCCTCCACAGAAGAAATGCTGGGAAGACTGGCCTATACTGATACAAGGAACAAAAGTTCGATGTATCTTCTTAGAATTACGTAAATAACAGGAACATTTGCTTTGTTATGTGTGAGTGGTGGTGACAATCACGACAAAAGAGCAAGGGCCTTCGTCTCCTTTGTTCCCTTATCTTTGACTGTGACTTCATGGCCGCCGTCACAATTATTGTCGAGACATGACAGAGGAAAAGACATGTTGGCAGCCAGCAGACGTATTAGACAAAGCCACATGACATATCATTTTGTCGGCTACTAAGACCTTTTACTTACTGTTCTTTCTTTACAAACACTTGGCTAGGCAGCAAATTTCCGTCGTGTGTAGTTAAAGGCTGTGGTAACTATTTTCTTAACAGTGTGAATTATAAAACAAAAAGTTTTGCTGTTATGAAAGTGAACATTTTAAACCCCGTTAAAAAAAGAGTCACGATGATGAAGAAGTAAACTGTGGATGGTGTGGTGCAGATGGAAAAAAAAAAACAATCGTACAAGAACGCATTTTTTTTTTGAAAGGCATCAGGTAATTGTGACCAACTGCATCACGGCTACGGCACATCCGAAGAAAGATAAATTCCACAATTCAGGTCTCTTTAAATACTCTTTTAGAAAAGAAAGTAGAATATTCGAGGATATTAGCGAGAAGTGGTAAAGTATGATGCAATATATGCACGGACATCTTGGACCTGGAAAAATTCGTGGGCATCTTATACGCGGTGAGTTTTGCGGCACGGAAGTGGATGTGGCCGTTAAGTGAGGTGAGAGGTCAAACCAGACGGAGCGATTAACACGGAAAACGAAATTTACTGTGTCGGGGGATAAAATGAAAGTAAAAACAAAATAATTAGAAGGTGCAGTTAATGAATGAAGTTAAAAGAAGATGAGACAAAAACGGGGTTGATGAGATCTGCGCTCTTCTGGGATATTACGCGGCGTCGTGTGGTAATTGTTTACCGACGTTTCGGGACAACGTTTCGTTCACTCTTGACCCGTGAAGATGGGACCGACACGTTGTCCCGAAACGTCGGTAAACAATTACCACACGACGCCGCGTAACATCCCAGAAGAGCGCAGATCTCATCAATATCGCGGCGGAAGACTGAAATCAAAACTGGGTCGAGTTTTCGAAACTCTTTTCAATGCTGTTGAGAGAATTAAGACTTAAACACAAGACATGTGACTGAATTGTAATAAATAGATGGTCTTCACTTACGATATGTTATAGAAAAGCAGCGATGAAAAATATTGCCTTTTACCAAGTTCAAGAATCCCTGATGTAGCAACACTTCTAACAAACGGAATAACACGCACAATGAAACTTTCATCCAGACGTCTTGCTTGAGGGAGTAAAGTAGTGATTACATGTTTTATATCAAATAATAAAGCAAATAAAAAATTGACAACTGATTTTATTTACATCTTAAATCTTAATCCGATACCGAATGGAGAGCCGTTTAGTGAAATACATTTCAGAATTTGTGCAGAGTACGCCACCCTGAATTCGTGGAAATCAGGTGCCAAACATTCTTCATTATTACATCCGTTATTTTTCTCAGTCCATACCCGATGTCATTCTATCAGTAGGCATATATGTCAGATTACCCGAACGCCCCATCCCCGTATTGATCTGCAATGAATAAGTTTCTGTACAATGACGAGTACTAATCTGCTGTAGCAAATGCGTTAAATGTTTGTGTATCAGGACTCTCAAGAGAGATATTCCCAAGTCAATGGGCCCTAGCTGAGAATAGCTCGATCTAAGGGATCTAACAGAGTAGGTACTTTCCTCGCTTGAAGACGGAAACAGAGCTGACTTCTGAAACGTAATGCTTCATTAAAAAAAATTAAACGGTGGACAAAGTCCAATAAAAGAGAAGATTATATCAGTGGGTCATATACCATCGTCAGAGCCCTACAGATTTGAATTCTCAAGAGATGTTTGTGCGATCTTTGCTTAAGTAAATTTGCGATCAACTGGAATATGCATTGCGGTTATTTATTTCATTAATAGCTCTTGTAATTCAGGGCATAGCTGCTGTCCCTCGGATTAACCTCTGTGTGTTCCGTCCCAGTGGCCAAGCAGTAGCCGCAACACATACTTCGTGGAACAAGAGAATGCCGTAAATACAACGGCACTTCTGTCTATTAGGTATCTTTCGCACCTTGTCACTACAGGCTGACAAACATCTCGTAACAAATGCAGGAGTGAAGACTCTGCACATGTACTTTTCATAACGCAGCCACGACCAAGCCTATCGGAGTAGCAAACGACACTTGCAGGAGAGTGAATTGAGGTTGCCCACGGCAGACGAACGAGATTTGGCGTGCTGATTACTTTGCTATACTTTATCGTATCTAGGACACTATGCACCACGGAGACATGTTACACAGGTCAGCTCCTTTAGATCAAGTCTCTATGAATTATTGTCATATAAAACGACAATTGGCACCTATTTTAATTCATCATTCTACAATTCGACCCTAATCAAGGCATTCTAAAAGTGTCGCTCAATAATCCGAGTATTGAGCACTCAACTGAAAAGAGTTTCTGTAAAGTAAAGGTAAAGTTCTCCCTAGAACGGGCGATGAAGGCTCAGAGGGGGAGTAGAGGTATAGCTCTGCTGTTTCTTTAACCCTGGCATTAGATGAGGGTGGGTGGTCAAATCCACGCCCCGGCCGTTTTTATCCCCGGGAAAGAGATCCGGTGCCCATTATATAGGAGGCTAGGTGGGCCCCATGGCCGATCTGCACGGGTGTGGAAAGTTTCGCCCACACCGGGATTCGATCCACGAACCCTCCACCCCGTAGCGAGTCGCTATACCGACTACGTTAACCCGGCCCACCCAAATTTTCTGTAATCGTATCAAATATATACGTTCGAATTAAACTACAGACAGAACGGACAATTGTGTGGGATTTACCCGTTTTAATTACCTAGGACTGACAGTAGGGGGCTGTGGCCTGTGTTGCAGAAACCGCAGCTGACCAAAGCAGATAGCAGCCCGGCAGGGGAGATGAACACAATGTGGCTTGTGTTTAAATATATTTCCCTACGTGCTGGAAGCTCTATAATAATAATAATAATAATAATAATAATAATGCAATTTAACAGCCTTAATTTTTCCGTTTTCTATGGAAATGCACCAAGCGGGAATATGTAGCAGCAAAAGTATCCATTTCTAATCTCTCAAGGGTCCCGACGGGTTTTTTTATGTTTGTCCTCAGCACCGTCCTCCGAATATCCAGATAACAGCTTAAAACTGTCCATAACGGCCTTCTTCCAAATCATTATCTCCTCAAATTCATGATAATATCACGTCTCATTCTACTACTTATGACCCATGCAGTCAATGCGATGTTGATAAATAGAACAACCAGAATACAGAAATAAGGTCTAATAATCCCTATAACTTAATTGAGAGTCAGCACGTCATAAGTATAAGCGAGGATCTGGAGGCTCTCTCCATGTATTCTTAACTTCAGCAACTGAGCCCTGGCCACTCTGCCCTGCAGTGAAGAGCGCTCAGTAACAACTGGAAGGCATAAATTTTGAGAATCAGACTTGGTCTTTACATTCTCATTAGTAAAAGTAATTACTACATAGCCCAGTCTGCTGTTCAACTTACCGTATATGTCGTGTAGGGACTGTTTCTGTAAGTACAAGAGTATCAACAAAATCCCTATTGAATAATTCATCCAAAATAACCACTCAGTCTTCCCTACTATATAAACACAATTTCCATACTGAATTCACGTGAGATTATTCAGTTGAGTGGGAGGGGACAAATGGTGTGGTAGAATCTTGAGTTGCCCATTTTCAGTTTAAGGCTGTATCCAGAGAATGTGGGCAGCTGAAGACTATTCTGTCCAGATGCTGGGAGCCTATCACACTGGTTTAAATATCAGTATGTTTCAGGCCAATCCGTCTAATCTGAGTTTCAATTCAGAAAGCGACGTTCTGCTTTAGAATAGATTCCAGCGGCGGGTTTCAGAATAGGCGTGTTATTTCTTAAGTAAATGAGCATCATTTTTATATTAGTCTCGCCGTGCATATTTCACAGTTCACTCTTTATAAAACACCTACAAAATTCACTTCACTTTTATTTTTTATTATATATTAATAGACCAAGAACAAATAACAGCCAAAGATATAGATGTAACACAGTGATCCATACTGCTGCATTTTACCATTTCGACACGAATTTTAACGAATTTTTAATGATTTTATACTCGGTGCTTTCATATACGTTTTAAACTCTGATTTTATAAGTGAATGTCACTTGCATAATAATATATTGCACAACTATAAGGGCAGAAATGACATTTGATGTACAATGTACGTAGTTTTGAACCCCCTGATGATGGTTTTTTGCATAAACCGAAACATATGTAGGGGTCTATTAATATATAATTAAAAGTAAAAGTGAAGTGCATTTTGTCGGTGTTTCATAAACAGTGAAACGAGCATCTGTTAGCCTCTTAATCCTGTCAATTAGACTTATTCTGAGCCACATTAATTCAGTCCACACACTCACACTACTACGTGTGATCGGTTTTAATCGTTCCCCCAACTATGCCTAGTTTCCTAAGTGGCCCCTTCCCTTCTAATTGTCCAACTAAAATTTTATATGCATTTCTCAAATCTCTAATTCGTGTTACATGTCCCTATACACCTCGTCCTTCTTCAATTGGTAATTCTAATATTTTCTAACAAGCACATATTTTAAACCTGCTCACTTTGTCTCCAACCCGCTCTCACGCCATTTCTCTGGATCCAAACATAATCGTCAGTGCCCTGTTCTGAAACATGTTTTATCTTCAAAATTCAAAGACGCGACCCTTTGGCGATATGTGAGAAGGTAACTACTCACATAACGACAGAGCGTCACATCCCAGTAGACTTCAACCTTCAATAACCGCGCGGTGAATATTTCAAACATCGCAGAGAGTATATCACGCTGTCCTTTTATTTGTAATAAGCCATTCACAAGAGAAGTCATTAAAAATGATAATTAAAGAAAAAATAATTAACCCCATAGAGAATTATTTATTTATTCTTGATTTAACAACGTTGACATTACGTAAAAATACTAACTAAACAACTGAGTCCATGGAACAGAGTCCTTCTTTTAAAGCCTCCAATTCCTCAGCTAGTCAAAAATCGCCTGCATTTTATGGAACCCGAATTGTTATAGCCGTGTTTACATCAGCCCGCCACTTGTCCCTATCCTAAAAGAAACGAATCCAGTCCATGCACCCATCCTATACCTTTAGAATTTGTTTTAATATTATCCTTCAATCTACGTCTAGGTCTTCCAAGTGGACTCTTTCCGTCCTGTATCCCCGCCAAAACCTATGTGCATTTCTCTTATCGTACATACGTGCCACATACCCCATCCATCTCCTCTTTGATTATCCGAACAATATTTAGTAAGAGGACAAATCATGAAACTCTTTATTATGACCTAATAAAACTTATAGACTTGAATTCAAGGTGTGTCAGTGAATTATAAATTGTAAGGAATGTCATAGAATTGCAATGCTCTAATTTCAGGTAATGAGGGAAACATTAAGATCTTAGTTGGAACGGCAGGTCTGCCTGCCAAGATTTGAACCCAGAAGCTGTCGAATATGAAGTATTAGCTTTAAACACGCAACCGCGAATTGCAAAGTCTAGTTGAAAAATAAACACTACCTCAGTTATGCAAAATATTTCAAACATTTTATAGAACACGAACGTTTCCACAGCATTCACGATGGCACGCCAATGACGGATTGTAACCTAATTTCGAAATCCTTCAGCGCTTCTTAGAATCTCCAGCGATGTAACACTTCTGAAAAGTACAGAATTTAAAGAGAAATTTTAGAGAAGGATTAATAATTTTTGAGAATCTTTATTCAAAACCCTTGACTGCAAGTTTATATTCAAGTTCTTATGACAAAACACAGGCTTTGTGTAAAAACTTGCCATTGTGTATGCTAAGGTCCTTAATAAGTAGCATTAATATCACTACACGCACACACAAGTTAGTTGTCTGGAATGCTTGTTGTTGAAAATTCTGTAAAGAAGCTAAGACTTTTATTCTAAACACGAACAAAGAACTTGTAGATTTATTTCCTTACATTCTCTTTCAACGAGTGTTTTAAATTGTTTGAGTAAACCCGATTGTTATACTGACTACCCTAATTTTTCTTTCGCCACTGGAAAGTTATTCAGCTACTCAAAAGAAATAAAACCCTGACTTTTCATTGCCCTCACTAAAAAAAGGATCACCTTCTTTGCAACTCCAAGCCGATTTACACCCCAAGCCCCCACAGTTTCCTCGGTCTTTCTTACATACGTAATTCTTAAGTTCTGAACAGAGGCAGGTTCAGTTTATACACGAGTGTACTGTACATTGTAGTGGTGCGAGGAAAACTTTTTGAGGTGATGGAAAAAAAGGTGCTGCTGAGAAAGTTATTGGTACCTGGACGGAAAGAGGGGCTGGAAACATGGAGGAAAATGCACAGTGATACTTTTTTTTCTTTTTAGTCGTCCTCTTCTACCTACTCCGGTTTTCCCGTTTCAGTGTCGAGGTTGGTAAGTTCTTTTGATCACACAGATAGACACACCACAGTCGGTAGGACTCCTCTGGACGAGGGACCAGCTCGTCGCAGAGACCTCTACCTGACAACACACAACACTCACAGAGACGACATCATGCCCACGGTGGGATTCGAACCCACGATCCTAGTAAGCCAGCGCAGAAGACCCACGCCTTAGACCGCACGGTCAAGTGATACTTAACGAAGTAATTTTATAGCACGAAATCAAGGAGCATAAGATTGGCAGGTTATGTAGTACGTACGCGAGAAATAATGAATGCATTCAGATATTTTGTCGGGAAACTGTTAACCACTTTGAAAAAATAGCGTAATATATCTGTAGAAGAAGTTAAGTTAAAAGGGAATTTGTAACACGACGTGAATAGACGTAGGTCTAGATTTCTGGCTTCCGCCGCGATGTTGATGAAATCTGTGGTCTTCTGGGTAATTACACAGGCGTGTGTGTAATTATTTACCGACGTTTCGGACAAGTATCGTCCCATCTTCACGGGTCAAGATTCCGAGTATGGGTATCTCTTTATCCTACTCGGTCATCTTGGGTAAACCGGTGACACGATGGGGAACCGATACGTTGTCCCGAAACGTCGGTAAATAATTACCACACGACGCCGTGTAATTACCCAGAAGACCACAGATTTCAGACGTAGGTCTAGTTTATGTTTCCCCAAATATGCTTAAATTTTTCGATACGACTCCGTTCATTAAATTAAATGTAGATTTAAATTATGTAAAATACAAAACTGTCATATGTAATACCTCTGTTGACAAAATATAATTACGATCTATCAAATACGGCTTTGTTTACCACAAAAAGGAAATAGTTCTATTAAAGAGGCACCAGTATTAAATCAGAAATAAACTACACTAGATGGCACTATTTGTTCTGTTATCCTTCAGCTATTTAATGGACGTTTCAATACTCAAGTTTATACGCGTCAAATGACGTGATTAGTGAATAGCAAATTGGAGGCTACGTGAATGGAAGTAATCGGGTCCTTATTTTAAGGTACGATTCCTGCGTGTACCTCAAAATACTGAAGAAAAATACAATAAACTTGAGTCAGATTAGCTTGCAGACTGGAAACCTGGACGTCCCAGATAGCAAGTGTTGAGAGCTGTACCACCACGATCGGTAATTCGTACAACCGTACCATTTACTTAGAGCTGCAAATTAATTAATTCAAAATGCAATTTAAGTCTTAAGTCAGGCCATGTCATGGCTAAGGCGGTCAGACGCGGATGTCTGCATTAGATCCCAGGCCAGTTTATATGGGTAAAAGGTAAAGCAACCCCAATACAGGCATAGACAGGCCCTGAGGAGTCCAGGAGGTTGAGGCTCCCAGATTTGTAGACAATCGGCACATGAAGGTCAGTTTATATGGGATTTGTGATAAATAGAGTGGCACTGAGAGAGGTTTTTCTCCGAGTAACTTAGTTTTCCCCTGTCCATTATTTTCGCCAATATTCAGTATACGTTCTTGCATTCATTATCAACGCTATATGACCTTAGCAATTGACAGTGTCGTCAAATTTGTAAGTAATTCATAATTAAGCCGGTATCTTCATCGATTTTGATACTTTAATATCGCATTTATCAGAAGCACGCTACCTGTATCATCTGTTTGGTCACTTGTTACATTTATGGTCATACAGCACATCAGTCGATGACAACTTTAAAATCTATCCAATATCGGCTTCTCCAGAAACCCGATTTTCTGGATTTGGTTCCCCTGGGATGTTACGCTGTGTCGGGTAAATAGTTCCCGACGTTTCGAAAAATCGAAGTGCCTTTATAAGTATGATCAAGAAGTCCACTGCTCCACTTTTTGACTGCTTGACCCCGAAGATGAATTCACCACAGACTTTCGAAACGTAGGGAAATACTTAGGTCTACCCAATACGACTTATGTCTTAAGCAACACAGCTTTGAGAACCTTAAATATTGCAGGACACTTGTCTATTGTTTTCTTTGTTTCATATTGAAGAAATTTACAATTTTGTATTCAGTTTTGCACTGTATTTTACATCCATTAATATTCAGTTCGGAACCTGTTGAAATTATTTGCTTTATTATTAGTTGTTCATAAAACATCCCGTTAATTATAATACTACTTCGATAAATCTTATCAATACATATTGAGGTATTTATCAACTAACACATCATAATTTGAAATCAAAAATTAATTCTAATTACTATTCTCTTCAGCAAGTGTAAAATTTTGTTGGAATTTTAGAGAAATGTGCTTAGTCTAAACCGTACTTTGTAACTTTATATCGATATTCCGATAAGAAATTCGCTCTCCCTCTTACTAAAATCGAATGCATATACGTCACTTTTGAATAAGTATCTCAAGAACTTAATTCAATAAAAACAATAAGTATATAAACCTATTAACTTCTACTGCTCTTTATGTTTTCAATTGCGATACTTTTAAACTGCTCAAGCCTTTTGTCACGAACAAAAGACTTCAAATTTTGCTCTTCGCGCAGCGCCTCAAGTAAGAATATATTTGACCTTATTGAATCAAAAACAACCCTACATAACAATGCTACGTTAATAAATATGAATGTCAATGACTTAATTCTTCCGTTGCCTCTAAGGATAAGGCAAATGTATGCCCATGTCAGGAGGAGAGTATGTGAGAATTTAAACTTTGTTGTAGTAAAATGAGGCGCTAAATTTTATCAATAGTTCTGTGGTTTATTTGGTTGAATTAATCATAGTGCTGCAAAGAGGCTGATACAATTACATGCATACAAAAAAAAGGAAATACGCCCTGTTACATTAAGCAGTACATTATCAAGTAATCTTTATCACTGATAAGGCTAGGACCACATGTTTCAGCTAGTGTTAGCCATTCTTAAGCCCATTCCACACATTCCAGTTCAAATACATCGCATGTAACGCTTTCGAAGAATTGGTCCCCTTTATAATTTAATAAAAAACGACGTGTTTTCTGTTGTTTGTTACATTTATAAACTAGTTTTTAAATGAGTGACATACACCAGAAAATATATTGCTTTATAGTAATTGCAAAGTGGACTGATCCTTCCAATAGTGATTTGAACTTGCGTGTTCGGAATGGGTTAGAAAACGTCTAACAATAGCCGAAACATCTAGCCGTAGTCCTTATCAGTAATAAACATTTTTTGATATGTACTGATTAATAAATAAGCTGTGTAATTCTTTTTTATCTACTTAGTTGTACTAATAAAAGCAGCGTTATGCACCAGACAAATGTAAAGATGTTATGAAATATTTACACATAACAAGACAATTAGAACCGATATTCTATCACTGAACCTTCATTCAGTTACACTGAATATTCTTATCAAGTTTAGAAGCTAACAACTTCAACAAGCATCTCGGTTGCTGGAAACTAACGTACAGAGATACCTGAAGAGTCAAAAATTACAGAACGTGACATTTTTTAAACACCCTTACTTATTAGCGTATGTAACTGTTTAATGATTCACATCTAACCGAAAAATTTCAAAATTTTAAAATCAGGGCTCGGAACTATATAGAGAATTTTTCAAAAAATATCAACAAAAGCATCCAAAGACAGTAAACAAGTAAGGACTCACCACCTTCTTCCAGATACGGACTAGCTGTTGCTGGCAATATAAACTGCCCGAGCAGCAGCAGAGCGCCAGCGAGCACCAAAAGGTACGTCCTCATGGTCTTCCAACAGGTGTTGTCGTTTCGTCCTGGTCGACGTCGACTGGCTACGTGGGATCTGTCGGCTGGGCGCCGGGTTTATATCTCCAACCCTACTGCCCCCCTGAATGCAGCCCCAAGTTAAGTCCTACGCAGCTGGCACTCGGCAAGAATACGCAAGCGTAATGGAGAACGAAGGAAAAACTCGCAGCGACCAATAAGGATTTAGAACACAAGGCACCGCCCTTTTGTGATTGGGGGAGAGGTTAAAAAATAAGTAAGGTAGCTTGTATGAAAAACAGAGAGCACGAATTACACCCACGTAGTACAGTATTCATATAGATAATGGCTGTGTCATATATTTCGGTAGAAAGGGGTGGAAAATCACTCGGTGACGTAAGGAGAGGGGTTGTTTGTAATGGACTGTGATATAAATTGAAAGAGCGTTCAAACGGGGAGCATGCTGTCTAAGATTCACTCTAAATTCACTTGCAAAGTTTAATGCACGCCTACGTGGTTTCCACAAGTTTTCTGACGCAAGCGCTGTATACTCACTCCGGTTTCGTTGCTCGGCGACGGCTTAATGCATCAACCGATCAGTACGCCGACCCACGGCAGGAGATGGGCCTGACAGAAAAAAATTTTTTTGTCGCATTATTGGGGCTTTAGGACGGAACCTGAATTTAATCACATGCAGCAAAATGTAACAGAGATAAAAATACTAAAAATATATATCTATTTAAAAGTACAGTCAAACCCCCGATATAAAGCCACCCTCACTTAGTGCCCATGAAATCCTGGGAATAAAAATGCCCTACTATACAGTATTTCTATACACTGCCACCCTCGATATCCCACCACAAATTGCGATAAACAAACATTGGCGTTATGACGGGATTTGACTCTCTTTGCACATGGGAAAATAAATTTTGTGAGACACAGCTTTACTGGAGGCTGAAACAGAATATAATCAGAAAACAAGAACATTTCTGGAGAAAACTGGGACGTTTGTAATAATGAAATAATAGTGTACACTTTATCACACATCTCTTTAACCAACCAATGCATACTTGTTATTCTTTATTATAAAATACAATTTACCATAAAACTAGTCCGACATGTTTCGAATCCCTATTTTGGGATCATCATCAGGGACTTGGATTGTGAATTACACAAATTATAAATCAACAATAATGGTAAGTTTTAAAAGTACAAAAGTTAAAATGTAGGATATCTCAGTACTGTCCTAGCCTTCTACACGTAAACACACAACTTCTGATACACAGTGGACCCAGAAAGCAACTGAGATATCCTACATTTTAACTTTGTACCTTTAAAATATACCATTATTTTTTATTTGTAATTTGAGTAATTCACAATCCAAGTCCCTGATGATGATCCCAAAATAGGGATTCCAAAACATGTCGGACTAGTTTTGTAGTAAACTGTATTGTATAAATAAAGAATAGTAAGTATGCATTGGTTGGTTAAAGAGATGTATGAAAGACTGAATATGCACGGTATGAATAATATAAAGTGTATACTTTATTTAACGACGCTATCAATTGCTAAGGTTACACAGGGTCAGAAATAGCAATAGTACGGTAGAGCATGGGGCGCGAGGTGGCGCAGTTGGTTGAGGCACTACCCTACAAACCGGAACGTCGCGGGTTCGGTCATTGGAATTTTTCCTTGACATAATCGTTTCGGTCGCACTATGACCCTGGGGTCGACTCAGCCTCTAACAGAAATGAGTACCAGAAATATTTCCTGGGGGGTAAAGGCGGCCGGTGCGTAGGGCTGACAACCTTACCACCTTCATGTGCCGATTGTCTAGAAATCTGGGAGCCTCAACCTCCTGGAACCCTAAGGGTCTGTCCAGGCCTGTAATGGTAATGCTTTACCTTTACGGTAGAGCATACGTAGAAAATGAAGGAACAGACCAACGTAAATAGTTACAGTGTATATTTAACGAATCCATGTTTACACGGACATGGCTTTACTGGGAAACTGATTTGTGCAAAGAATGAACCACAACGGTATAAACACATTCCACACGCCACATAAAACATCAAAGAATATTTCACAGCTTGATGATTCAAGTCTTTTAGAATATTACACCGTATCGATTGGTAAATTTTTACCAATGTTTCGAAGGACTTAATTGCCTGCATTTTCAGGGCCAATATTGAGCCTTCAGTAACACAAATATAGAATCTCAAGTCTGGCGTCGTAAGAACTTTCATGTGCCAATTAAGACACAAAAGTACCAAAAATCATAGTTCAAATTTTGACGATATCGAGCGACAAAATAAACAAGAATACCTGTCAATAAGTGTAGCGGACGACAAGTCGTGATTTTTAATGCATCAAGCGATCATCCAGTGCCACGTAACCACACGCCAGAACATTGGTCAATGAGTAGATAACAAATAAAAATCACTCTAATTCGTAAGTCATATTTTGCTCAGACGGTTAGTCGCCGGCCTCTCACCTCGTAAGCTCGGGTTCGATCCCGGATGAGCCCATGTGGGATTTGTGGTAAACAAAGTGGCACTGGGACAGGTTTTTCCCCGAGTACTTCGGTTTTCCCCTGTCAATTTCATTCCACCGGTGCTCCATTACACGGAAAAACGAAAAAAACTAATCATCTTCATCATAGGGTTGCACAATAAGACTCAAGGCTGCAGTGCGTCCGTAGTATCTGCTGCGGGGTCATTCACCAAAAAAAAAAAGTCTATTTTGTTCTGTTCTCTCTTATCGCCTTTAAAAAATATTTCAATTTAAATTATAGTCTTTTCTAGATAGAAACATTTCTTCAAATACGCCTATCGTGATGTTTTACAAGCATTTTAAAAACTATTGGCATCACTGACATAATGGCAAAGTAAACCATTTCGTCAAAGTCAAGGTCAAGGTCAAGGTGGCGGCTCCGAAGAGTATTTTCCTTGACTCTATGACGATATGAACTCCGTATAAATTACTTCGTGTTTATGTAGTAAATATTGGAAAGGTAGATGTTGTTTGCCATACAAAGGAAGCCATGTTAGTACGTAAGCACTATGTCTACGTATGCTCCGCCATTCTCTTGCTATAGAGATAAACACCAAATGTAAAACAGCGTTGGGCTTATGTCGACGTTCAGATTAGATGTTAAATTTTTAAATATAGATGCTCTAGCACAGGTGTTGTCTATTAGGATCTGTCGACTAATTAGAACTCCGTTAACAGAACTATTTAATGTTCGGTACTTCCTAATTTTACAGCTCGACATTGGACATGCTCCTGAGTCTGTCCAGTTCCCATCATTATGCTCTTGCACCCTTCCTGGCCCTCAACAGAACGTCTGTCTCGAAAATTCTGACAGCATTTCCATGACTCGCTAAACGTAATGGTTGAGTATGTAGCACTCTGCTTCATATATAGGAGATCCTGGATTCAATCTCGGACTGCAGACCGCCTAGCCGTACGCTTCTCGTGGTTTTTCTCATTCCCACCGTTTACATGACCGGTCGCTGCTTCAGAACAGGCATCGACCGCTTCTTTCCACATCTTTCCAATAACTATTCAATTATCATCATATCATTCAAGATTTCAGACTCTCAAGGCCATATTCATGTAGATTCAAGCCTTCTGGGATGTTAAGCCTGTGGACTGGTAAATAATTACCGACGTTTCGGAAAATAATTCTGCTTCCTTCTTCAGAAACTTACAGGCCATTCTTCTTGGACTGATAGACCGCGCAAACTACAAGGAATTCTTCCCTCATACTAAGAAACAGGAAGGGTTTGAAAGGATGACATTAATATAGATATTCAAGAAATACGATTGGCGGGTGTGGAGTAAATTCATGTGGATCAGGACCAGAAGCGCCACCAGCGAGATGCAAGGTGGTGCACTTGCAACATTGTGGGATTTTGACATGATTTTCTTTTTTACATTTATTAATTTATTGCCGATCCCAGTGGCAGCGCAGTCTAAGATGTGGGTTTGCGGCCGTTCGCATTCTGGGATTGTGGGTTCGAATCCCGCCGGGGGCATGGATGTCTGTGAGTGTTGTGTGTTGTCAGGTAGAGGTCTCTGCGACGGGCTGGTCACTCGTCCAGAGGAGTCCTACCGAGTGTGGTGTGTCTAAAAAGTGTGTGATCGTGAAGCCTCGATAATGAGGAGGTCCTGGCCCACTAGGGGCTGTTGCGCCATTGAGGCAGAAAGAGAGCGGAGAATTAATTTATTAAACCAAACATAATTTTCCACAAGAAGAAAATCGTTATTTTAATTAAACGACAATAATTTACTATCTTCTCCAACATCGATTATTAAAAGATGTGGGTATTTTACATATATGTGGTGCGCAGCACGATGCGCAAAATCCTGCCGGCGCTTCTGCTCTGGATAGGAATAAGTGACGGACTCTTGGGAAGGCTGTAATGAACATTCGGATTCCACAAAATGCGAGAAATTTCTGGACTAAATAAGGAAGAATGACTGTACCCAATGGAGTAAGAAGGTGAGTTAGATACAGACATATTCAGATAAATTGATACCTGAGCTCCCTAACACTGCACACAGCTGTAGTCGGCATGATCCCTCCGCTGCTTGGCTCTCGTCGGCATGGCCAGGCAATGTTATACCTGTTCCAAAAACATCTACTCTGTTTGGAGTACGAGTACAGAGTCAGTCGCAATGAAATCACTTATGTTAAGGTTAAATTTTACGTGTTCTATTATAAGGCCCCCTGGGAGAAATTTTGGACACTCCACTTTGCTCCATTGCTTAAACGACACTGCAGAGTCCTGCTAGTTATCAGACAATGTTTTTGAAACAGAGAGAAAAGGACTGGACTGCGTGCACTGTGCTTCCCCCCCTGACCAGCTTGCCTCTTCAAGCTCGCCCTAACAGGGATAAAGTTGTCTGACGAGGACAGTACTTAGCTACTCGGTTACTTACTCATTTATCAGTTAGTTACCAGTCACTAAAATATATGTTCGTAACATGAGTTTCAAATGCCGAGAGGCGCACAAGGTCAGCACGAAAGCTTAATTACGTTCTATTGCTGTCGATTATAAATTTACATTACTTAATAAGTATAGGTATAGCATAACATTAGCAACACAAGTTCTGTGAGGCTGTAAGCCTGTGCAATAGGAAAGTTAGATTCGTGAATTGGGCTCGGATATTCTTGATATTTTCTGAAAAATCACTGCTTGTTTAACACAAGTTGTAATATTTTCCCTTAGTTTGCCATATTCGTACATTTCTGGAGAAATGCAATTCTACAATTCATATTATTTAAGGCATTCATCAAAATATAATTAGGTAAATTTCACCCTATAACTTGCCATGAAGGCCCAGAGGGGGAGTGGAGGTATAACTCTACTCTTTCTTTAACCTCGGCGCTAGATGGAGGTGGGTAGTTAAGGCCTCGCTCCGGCTGCTTTACCCCCGGAAAGAGAACCGGTACCCATTGTACAGGAGGTTGTGTGGGCTCGAGGACCGGTCTGGACGGGTGAGGAAAATCTCGCCAAAACCGGATTTCGATCCCCGGACCGTCCAGCCAGTAGCGAGTCGCTATACCGACTGCGCTATCCCGGCCCATCAAAACATAACTCGACAGAGAAGTAACGTAGATAAAAAGAAAATCAAAATTATTTTGTTTCAGAAAAGAAACATGTAAGTCGCCAGACAGACACGGCTATATTCACTCTATTCATTCAACGTGCCAGACAACAACAAAAATGCACAGAGAAAACCCTGGAAAATGTAATTTGAACAAATGGAATCCTGCTGTAATCTTATAAATTATTTACACAATTCAAAAATTTACGCTTACTGGCGTTAAGTGGAGGCGAAACACATATTTATGAGAGTGATGTTATGGATTAATTATTACAACAGGGTTGCACCAATCACGGGCGCCAGATAAGGTGCGCTACAAAATTTTTTTACGGTGGCGCCTAGTATTTGTGGCTCCTCAGTATGGAACTTGCTTCATGTTATCCTTGAGGCAACTCCTAGATTTTTTAAAAATTTCTGCACCCCTCTATTAAAATTTCTACTTTTTTCCCCCATGGCGCCAAACCCCCCTAGTGGGCCAGGGTCTCCTCATTATCGAGACTTCAAGATCACACTCAGACACACCACACTCGGTAGGACTCCTCTGGACTCGGCCCGTCGCAGAGACCTCTACCTGACAACACACAACATTCACAAGATACAGATATCCATGCCCCCGGCGGGGTTCGAACCCGCAACCCCAGCAAGCGAGCGGCCGCAGACCCACGCCTTATACCGCGCGGCCACTAGGATCGGCTACAATTTCTACTGACACCACCATGTTTATAAATTTGGGGACCGAACGTCTCGATCGAATGGGAAGATTTCTTGCTTAATTCTCAGGAGACAAGCTGCTTATATCTTCATGGTTTTTCTAAGACTCTTCAAGCAATTTCCGTTAAGGAAAATCTACCTTTTATATGGCAACGACCGTTTTCTTCCAAATAATTTATTAACTAGAACGCCATACATCCCGAGCAACTGTCTGTATCGTTAATTAAATCACAATAAAACGGACCCTCAAAGCGTAGGTGGGGCATGCACGAAATATTACTCATACAAAAAACACTGGTTGAAAACCCTCGGGAGGCAAAACCACTTGCTATCCTGAGACGTGGGTGGAAAACTAAGAGAAAGGTCAATGGACCTATCTTGTGAAGAATGAAACTGCTTGGGAAAACAAGTGTAGATGAAAGGATAGAAGGTTATAAGATATTTTAGGCCGGTGTAACTTGTAGATCCACTCACCACTCAGTTCTTTACTCAGACCTACAAGCCTCGCATTTTACGTCATAGTGAAGGTCATGGAGTTTGGCGCCGTAAAAAAAAAAAAGGACTTTCTTTCAGACTTCAATAGGCCTACCTAGCGACCGCTCAGATATTGCAAGGGGGATTATTTCTAGGAGCGTTCGCATTACTGAGAAGCTCAAAAGAAAATCCTGCTGTCTTTCAATCTGTTTGTCTTCTGTCCGTCCGTCCGTCTGTACAAACATAACTCAAAAATCGCTGAAAGAATCTTTTATATATTTTGACATTGGAAATTTTGTTAATAAACTGCCCAGCCATTTCAAATTTTGTTAAAATCTGACAAATACGACGCAGTCTTTACACACATAACTACAATCATTTTTGCGCGCACCTCCAGTATAAAAAGACCTACCAATCACCCCATGCAAAAGAAAGTCTTTAATTTAATTTATACTGCATTTAAAAAAATTATTTCATCCATTTAATGTGGTGCTTTATTAAAATATGAATTTGAAACTTCAATATTCATCTTATAACAAACACTATAAATCCTTTTCCGTTTTTCTGGCACCAAAACTACAATTGAGAGTAGCCATTGTAAATCTGTTGCTAATAAACGGGGAAAATTTAGAGTGTGTGATGTGCAAAGTGCAAGGACACCTGTGAAATATTCCAGTTTATGAGTGTTTAGGTTGAAATCACACAAAGTTAGCATAACGGATTTGAAATGTAGACGTAGTGGTACGATAAACGTGCCATAACTGTTAAGTCTCATATATGTTTCCACAGCTTGTTTTAGCCGCATTCGAAAAATTACGAAAAGCGACTAGTATCTTCATCATGTCTGTCTGTCCCTCCGTCTTTCCGCACGGAACAAATCGGCTCCCACTGGACGGATTTTCACGAAATTTGGTATCTATGTTTCGAAAATCTGTCGAGAAAATTCCAGTTTCATTAAAATCTGACAAGAATAAGGGTACTTTACATCATGACCCATGTACATTTATGACAGTATCTCGCTCAATTCTTCTTAGAATTAAAAATGTTTCAGACAAAAGTTGTAGAGAAAATTAAAACACACGTTTTATATTCAATAACTTTTTTCCGAAGATCGTGTCGTTTGTGAGATAATGATAAAAAAAGATGGTAGAGCCAGACAGGCCACAGATGACAAAACGGCGCATGCGCTTTGCATGATGGATAACTAAGTCTACAGACATGCACTCGGAATATGTAATACTTCTTACTTTTCCACGGCAACAGTTGTTACGCAAACGCACCTCAGTGTTACGTTATACGTACATTGCCTGTCTTGTTATAAAATAAGCTACAGTCTACGTCTGTGCATGACAGAGGCTGTAAATGTCAGACCATTATTTAGTGACAGTTACCATGGATACAATTATTTTACAAGTAGGCCTACAGCTGGAAAACATAATTACAACTACCAGCGCATACTGAAGCCAGCCAGCTGTCCGCGTGAGATATCCAACCAGGTGTCCGAAAGTTTAACAAAAGACAGACTTTGATGTTAGCGGTGTTATCTTAATTCTATTCGCAGAGAATTAGACATTCTGACAGTCTATGACGCACAGAGAGCGTTTAGCCATTCCCTCGGTCGTACCGCTTCCGAATTCTTGTTGCGAGTTCGATCACACGAATGAAGGACGGGACTTCGTGTGAATAGCGTTGCGATGATATGACGCGCTTCCGGTGCGAGCCGTGCCGAGCTGTCCGTTCAACCTGCTGTTGCACTGTGCAGTGATCCCGCTGGCCGCTCCACCACCCAAGCACTGCTTCTCAGCTACGTAAGTATACTTTATTGTACATCACCTGTGTCTAGCAGGCGTTTCTAAGTTCTACAATTTAGCTCCTAAGTTAATGGAGAATGGATATCACAACCCGTAATTAATTGTACAGAATTGTTTTTATCATAATGAGTTACATTCTAGGATCACTCTTAAAAATATAAGTTCTCTGTGCATATTTCTGGTGGTTCAATGCGAAATATGAGAAATGTGGAGTCTTTGTTGGCCAGTATTACTTTATAGAATAAGAAGGAGGTGGAAAAATTTACACAATGAACAGTGAATAGTCTCTGCTCTTCACCAAATACTGTTAAGTGATTGAATAAAGGATAAAGAAATTGGTGGGACAAGTAGCAGGCATTAATAAAGTGATGCATACAAATAAAAGTTTGGTCAGAAAATCCCAAGAGAAGGGGTCATTTGGAAGACCTAGTTGTAAATAGAAGAATAATAATAAAATGAAACTACAGAGAAATAAAGTGTGATGATGTGAAGTGGATGCAAGTGGCTCAAGCTACAGGCCAATATCCGGGATCTCGTGAAAACCATAGTGAACTTCCGGGGCAGTGAAAGGGCGTAGCTTCTTGACCAGCTCAACAACACTCGACGTTCCACGAGATCTGATGCATTATGCAACCTCCTTAACAAATTTTGAGAATATTCTCACTTCACCTCAGAAGTCACATATTCCATCCAATTTTAGTTGGTAATATGCCTGTTGTTTATTGTTGCACATTTTAACACGTAACTCTCGAATTCCACAGCTCTAACGCTAGTCCAAAAATATAGAATTCTGTTTTACGCAAATTAGAGAAGATGTTTCTTTTCTATCGTGTTGAGCAGTACATTTACATGTCGGTTGTCTTAATCCATAACAGCTGAGGAAAAGAGTCACTTTGTCCTTCAGCACACAAAGAATTTTTGAGAATGATTAAGGTATGGGGAACCACACCGGTCAAAATTAAACTATGTTTTCATAATAAACCATGTGAAAGGCATAAGATTTTAAAAATTAGTCAAATTGTGAAGTACATAGATGTGTTTATAATTACTAATGGAAAACTGCTGCCATTTTAAAAACTGGAAAGAAGTCTGTTTCCACAAAGATGAGAATAATATTGTTGGCATTAGCTAAAATTATAAGTTACAATGCAGTAAAAAACAGAGAACACCCCCTAATTATGAAACAGGGAGTTCCATTAACACCCATATACGTACATGTTGAAGACAATTTATAGCCTTGCTAACACAGCAGCAAAAATATGAGTCGTGGTTAAAACGCTTGGCGTAGCAAAATGAGAACAGAATGAGGTAAAAACGGATTAAATGTGATTTGCAAAAATGTCGACAATATGCTTTGAATCAGTGACAAACTGGTCATACAGTGTCAAATGAATAAGATTACTGTGTTGCTTTTTAAAATTGGGATAACATTTACAGAACTGCTTACGTTGGGGTTTAGGTCTGTCATCGACAGACTTGTAACCACATCCGCCTGTGGGACTTTCTACTAATTTTAACAATTTTACGAAAATATAAAAAAAAGAAACTGTATATCACACCCGGTTTTCTTATAACGACGAAAACATGTATGTTATCAATAAAATCATCAAAGTATCCACTTTCGCCTTTGTTATTCTGTCTATTTCTACCTTTATAACACCACATTAAATGTTATAATTTTACACACTCGTATTACACAGTCGTTTACAGTATTTTGCAAACTTCCAGATTTGTTGTCACCTCACCCTTTGATCTTCAGCAGTCATTTTATTTCAGATATTTAACAACGCTGTCTGGTGTGTTAAATATTACATTTCACGTTTTTTGGTTCTGATGTCTTTAGGTCTTTAATAAACAGATATTTTCTTATTACTCATTCCATCGATCCCATGAAGTTTAACAAATGTAGAGAACTAGCCCGATCTGTGATAAGTTTCCAATAGAAACGAGCAGGCCCTCGAGGCAAGACGTATTCTTAGTGAGTGAATAACTCCTTCTTCAATAATAGACATGTGGAAAGCTGCACACATGTTTAATTTAGTTCTGGTGTAGATCAATTTTGAGGCTTAATTGCTCCTTCAGCGACTGCTCCACGCCGTCAGCAGTAGCCTCAAGGCTAAATCGCAAACAGAAACTGACTTGGGCCTTTTCCTCTTTCAACACAATTGGAACAGAAGTCTAATTCGCACTCCCGTTGGAAGCTAAACGATGATGCTTTGGAGTGTTGACTTCAGGGCTGCAAATAGTGGAGTTCTTTGTGTACGTGACCTCTTCTGTAACCATCGGAATCCACTTACACTATAGAAACCTTCGGTTGCACACCAACTTCTGCAACGTCTTTAAGATATGCAGCCGGTGTCGGAAGGCGTCGCAGCAGAACGAACTGACGACGCTGGTGTTTTAACAAGAAAAGTTAGGATTCCTTCCGTATCGACGAACTAAGATGTCGAATCGCCCGCTTATGTTCCGAGTCCGAAATGGAAAAAGTATTTACAAAACACGAATCCTTTGCGATTTCTCTCGTAGGATCTAGTCCTAAGCCGGGAGGATGACGACTTCTAGAGCTGCTAATCAAAATGCTTCAGCTGGACGTCCACTGAATCTTACAGATCTTATGTTCGTATAATATAATAATAATAATAATAACAATACACTGCGTATGCAACATTGTTGCAATTACCAGCGACAAGAAAATTACTGACTTGAATAGGATTTGATCCCGTAAATATCTGATAACAAGTTCAGATTCCTATTTCATCAGCCACATCGCATTTTAAAGATGAAATTTTAATTTCAGGATACAAGAAGTCGTATGCGTTAACACTAACAGCAAAAGGTTCATACGACTGGAACTTTTTACAAGAGAAAATTAAATTTTATTTGTTCTCTCCCAAGCTTGTTGATGGCGGTTGGGAAGAGGCAGCCATGTATCATTACGTCAGGCTGCAAGAAGCCGTGTCTCTCTCTTCGAGGCTTATGGCCTTAATGTCACAATAAATAACTATGTACAACGAAACGAACAACTTTTTCTCTCCGTTAGAGAAAATGTGTGATCCTTGTAAGTTTTAATATGCCGAATTACAATCTGAGGTTGAAAATTTTATTTACTCCCTCAATGTCAAAAGAAAGTATCAAAGGTTAACGCACAACTAGTTGTAAGATGCGTGATACCAGGCTTCCACCGCGATGTAAATTAGATCTGTGCTCCTCTGGGATATTACGCAGCGTGGAGTGGTAATTCCGTACCGATGTTTCGGGACAACCTATCGATCCCATCTTCAAAGTTCAAGCAGTTCAAGGCTGTTTGACCCTTGAAGAAGAAAGCAGATCTGGCTGTAAGATGGTTATAATTACATATTTTATTCGATTCTACAATCAGACCTAACAAGTCATTCAACACACGTTTTATTGGCAACTAGTTTCTGTTCATAAGACAGCCATCATGAGGCCATAACAAAAACCGTTCGGTCTGACTGTAGAATCAAATAAAATATACACTTATGATCGATACGCCAAAGAGGATGTCTTACATTTAAAGTAAGATGGTTAGTCAGATATGACAAGGCAGTTTTTCAATCAATCAGAGCACGATATGAAAATTTTCTGACCAAAGTTTGAGTGACATTTTGCTACTTGTTATGGAATCACACACGTAGTTTTCGATAGAAAATTATGATTATAGAAAAAATCATCTCGGAATTGAAGATTTAACTCCACAATATGTCACCACGAGTTAATAGGAGCTAATACACAACATGGCTCTCTCCCTGCAGAAATATAATACGGGAATTCCCCAGTCCAATTAGTGGCGCGTTACGGAACACTGTAACAATGTTCACAACACAACACGTGATCTAAAATATAGCGCAGCAGCAGTGCATTCGCTTCATACATTTGTCAGATGGTTCACTTTAGTCTTTGTAATTTCTTACCTTTAAACTCCTTAGCTTCGCAATTTAACCAACACTAACACCGTGATACTGCAGGGATGTGCTCCTTATAATGACAAAGAAACCTTATATTTGAAGCCGCGAAAGAAACCTCTCGTCGGAGTGCGTCTTACTGTCACCGGGTGGTTCATGTTGCGTCACAAACGTTGTCATTCAACTCTCCTAAACACTACACACAACTTTCCTGTACGTCAGTCAACCCAGTAGATTTAAGATCACTCGTAATTCGCCTGACAACTAAATTTGTGGGAGAAGGTTATGTAACCATTGAACTAGAAGTGTTCCTACATATGTGCCTACAACTAACTGATCATCTTAATCTTCACCGTTACACAGTAAAACAAGTTTCAAAAACTAAAGTTGGAATAACTGACCCTAGTGCTGGTCCAATTGAACTATGGCCCAATTTACTTTCACCAGATCATTCAGCCAAACTTTGAAACGTATTTTAATAAAGCAACTGAGTAATACAAAATAATTGTAACGACACATAACTCCTATAAATAAACCTGTAAATATAATAAGATTTACACACGTCCTCAGGCTGGTATCTAACTACTTAGGATAAGCTTCTAAAATAAAAATTAAATATCAAAGACTGGCAGAAAAATGGCATCGATATGCCCAACTAATAATGTCAAGTACCAAAGGTTACTGATCATGTAGAAGAATATAACTTACAATCGAAGACGAAGAATTTCGTTTATGAAGTTTTGTAGCAAAACTTCACGTCACTGTTCTCGAATCACCATTTATAATGTCACTCATAAGCTTTCACTAATTCCTGGTCTGATGGACGAGTCGCAGTCACTTCCGAATATTGCTGGCCCCCAATATGGAGGCGTAACCCTTATGATGTATCCATCCGCCGCTGCAAGTAGCCTCATTGCCAACTTAACCAACGACGTAACGCTACACCATAAGCCCTAATTCTGACAGCGCAGCTACTGAACATGATCCTAAGGTAGTTCAAATCACGTTCCATCCACGTATTTCACTAAAATTCCGAGTTGCTATTCAGTGCTGTCGACCACGGCAGCTGTGTGTATTGCTACTCTGTGTTTCTGCGATGAAATAACTTCAAATAGCGTATAAGTAAACGTATGTTTAACTGGGATATAACGCCGTGCATTTTAATACAAATTTTCACGCCCCAGAAGACGTCATTTTACATAACCACTCTCCTGAGAATCTCGAATCTCACAAATGTAAAAAACTCCACAGTACATACCTCCTTTAGGAGTTCTAAAGTGACGTTTACTCATGCCATCCAGAAACTTTCCTGCTACGGAATCCAAACGGTTACAATCTGTTTACAAAAGCCTGTGATTAGATATAAACGGCTACAGTTTAATCCAATCCACAACTTCAGACCCTATGTCTCCAACACCCATTTTAATATCATCTTCCTATTTATCTAATTCTACCAAGTAGCCTCTTATGTTGTTTCCCCACCAATTTTTTAGTGCATTCACATTTACCCATGTGCGCTATGCACACACTCTCTTCTCACCCCTCTTGATTTAGTCTTGCATCACTATTGGGTGACAAAGACTTATTACGAAACTACTCACCGCGTAATTCTCTCAGCGATGTACTCTTCTCTCCCACAATGCCGTTCGCAGGCACTTGAATGTAAAATCAGTTTTATGGGTGTACCTGCACCGTAGCCATCAACTGCCACAAGTCATTAGCACGTTGACGTCACCACGATGCCGCACAAAAAGACGATGAGAAATCAATTAAAATATTTGACGTGACGTCATAATAAAACTGTGACTGATGTCACGTCAACTAAGTGTACTTCGAATTAGCGGCCATATCCGCTTTTAAAATACATAACAGCAAGACACGTGAATACTGTGATGGCAGAACACTGTACAGAATCGTTGCCTCAGAGATATAAACTTTTCTGTCGCTTACGAAACGTGTCTCTGCTAGAGCAAAACAGCTCAACCCACTGACACATTTTAAAGGCTCCGAGACGTCTTCCATTCGAGTGACGTTAACCGCTTTACTTGGCTGACTGGAAAATAGGTGATGGCCCTTTTGGGCCGAAACACGTAGCTTATTATCAACGTCATAATGTTATACAATAAACAGAGTTGTGTTTGACGGCAGTCTTATTAAGTAGTCAGATACTGCTTCCCTTTACAGAAGTTTTATGATACGTCATTAAGAGGCATTTATTTTTAAATATTTAAATTAATTACACAGTCAAGGAACTAAATGTGTATGGCCATGACATGAAATAGAAACTGGTAACCAAGTTATAAACAAGTATAAACACAAAGAGTGAATAATTTGAGTTTCAAAATATACGAGTAAGAGTTTGAGAACAACATTAAAAAACAAATTTATTTCACATAACATTATAAGTTATGGAAATTCTTTTATTATTCTGTTATACAATTATTATTGTTCCACCTCCTGTCCAAAACGATGAATGTCACCGTATTATTTATTTTATTTATTATTTTATTTATTTTTTTATTTATATAAGAATACTGCCAGTTGTGTTGGAATAATCTCTTATTTTGACGGAGGTGTCTGAAAATATGTATAATATTCAGGAAATTATTTCCACCCACGAAGTAAGTGAATGATCTGTTTAAGACATTAATTAATAATCACACACACAAAGAACCTCGTGATTTGTAGAAGTCACACAGTGTTTGGTCTGAGGTTTACAGGGTTGCTTGGAAAACCGTCTGGATGGGAACGTAAGATGATGGTTGGATAACTTTACGATGGCTCTTAGGGAGAAAGCTTGGGAGAAAGGGAGGTGGATGGAACTGGTTCAGGATCGTGTCCAGTTAAAAGCTGTGGTATTAGCAGTGATTAGTATTTGTGTTCTGCAACTAGAGTTAGTTCCTTCGATTGGTTAAGTGTTTTGAGTGGACAAAATAAAAAAAAGAGGTAAGATTAGCAGTTTAGACTCAATGCGTTATGCAGTCAGCCCGCAAAAGAAGATTATGTCCTCCTCTAACTATGGAGGATAGCTACGAATCGGATAAGTAAGAAAATAAAGACTTTTGACGTGCTCACAACGTGACTCAAGATTAATGACTTCTGGAATGTGACGCCATGTATTCTGGTTCAGATTTGCTGAAGTATTCACTCTTAGTCTTCCAGCCTGAATATGGAGGCAGCAAGTTCATCCGGAAGGCCCAAGCATAATGCTGACCACTCGCCTCTATCTAGTGGTGACGTTATGAATGCGTGGAGCTGCACCTCCACTTCCCCATACGTCATCGTGTATGTTTAATTAAGCAACTTTATCGTTTACCTATAGCGTCACGTCCCAGAAGACTATTCTTCCAGCGGTCTTCATATATGGCCTTCGATGTAGGATTAACTGAATGCTGAACTAAGACGTTAGTTCCTTGGGACCGTCACAAAGTTATGCAAAGTACAGTCTCGATATTAGTGATTAACTGGGACCAATAAAACAGCCACGGATATTGAAATCACGAACATCGGAATCCATTTTAAATCCAAATGCCTATTTGGTTCCAGAACCTGTGACATACCAGTAAAAAGTACAAGACAAACCTCAAATAGCACAAAAAGTATGAAAATTTATTTTAATAATAACACATAACAGTATTATACACCGGAAAACTTGGGCATGAAAGCAACCAACCTCACTTAATGAAAGACAGAGCTTGAATGAGGCGACAGTGATGTGCTCAATAGCAAGAGAATGGCGGAAGCCGAGTCGCCATCCACGTTGTCTATCCCGATTCGCCGAAACCAGTCAGGAATGGTCGAAACAATTGTAAAAAAATGGGTGATCACGAAAGGTCGGAATACCAAACATCGAGGTTCACGAACTTCGAGATCAACTTTACTTTAAATTGGACCGGAGACGCAGTAATGAGCAAGTGAAATGAATTTAGCTGGCACAGGTTAGTGCACAATAGGCGAAAACCGTGATGACGCGTATTAATGAAATAATCATTGATCAGGAACTTGTTAGCACTTGCTGCGACATGTCCACAGCCCACCATTTATTAAACGCAACAGTGTGGTATTAATTTATTCGAATCTGATATATGCGAATTTGAAATATTTCGACATAAAAAATATGAAGTTTCACTTTATGCGCAAAAATTTAAATAATGCGATTAAAAGATTAAAAATCGCAAAGAATCGCACAATTTCGAAGCTGGTAGGCCGAGTGAATTTTAAGCTGTGTGTTGTATCCCAAGGAATGTGGTGGGTTGGGAACGTAGAATGGAGTGCAAAGATGGAAGCGTTGACCGAGAGGGAAGTCCTGAGTGCGTTGGAACACTTAAGAATTGAAATTAACGTCCACAGCGACATACAATGATGAGTACAGAGGTCTTATGTTTATTAAATGATGGACTGTTGATACAGCTGGCTCTGTAGGATTGTACACTTCGTAGAATAAGAATGTATTTCTTGAGAAATGTCTAAATATAGAAGTTAGAATGAATCCCGCGAAAATGTGTAGTAACGCAATTTTATAAGGCGAGTTAGGGCGTTGGCTTCCACATGATATGCATTGAACTGGAAGCTGTTTAAGCCTTAAAATCGTGAAACAATCACGTGCTATACAGAGATCATGGTACAAATATGATTTCACTTTACACTGAAGTTGCATGAGCCAAGCTGGACTTTCGGTGACATTTATAGTTATAACATGATTGCTTCATGACAATTATGACCCTGTTTACTTCCTGTGATACAGACATTTCTCTATTGTGCAACAGTTATTCTGTATTTTAGAACCTGCTACCTTTACTGAATAACACAAATATATACTTTATACATTCAATACATTCTTACCTGCACAGTCGTACAATGGTAATATACGACATGTGTTTACAGCAGGAAAGATGCAAAAAAAAAAAAAAAAGCAATCAGCCTGAGCCACCAGCCAATAAAATAGGGGTAAAGCTGCTGGCACAGGTTTTTGACCACATTTCAGTAGCTGCCATTTTCAAGAAGATAAGACAATCCAAACACGCATCATAGTTTCTTGGTGGCGCGTCAGATGAAGGAATGCGTGTCTGCACATCAGGCAATGCGTGTCTGCACATCAGGCAATGCGTGTCTGCACATCAGGCAATGCGTGTCTGCACATCAGGCAATGCGTGTCTGCACATCAGGCAATGCGGTCTGCACAAAGGAATGCGTGTCAATGCACATCAGGCAATGCGTGTCTTCACACAGCAATGCGTGTCTGCACATCAGGCAATCGTGTTGCACTCAGCATCTCAAAAAAGAAGTAAACAACTCAATCTAATTAGTTGTTTTCTTTCTTCAACAAAAGACTTTCCATTGCATGAGAACCGCTTCAACATAAAATGGGAACAGCTCGTCCTAATTAGACTTGTTGATTTCTTTACTTCAGTGTCGTTGGAATATTTTCCCAATTTTTTACAGAAAGTTAATCATTAATAAATAAAACTGTGCCAATTCTGTTATTTATTAATTTTTCTTAAAACTCTATCCTTTAAAAGCCAAAAACATTACAATGATTCGAGATTTATGCGCTCGAGAACGCCATCCACCCTGCTCTACATACATTCCTATGAAAAATTAGTCTTGAATACGCAGATTTGATAAGCGAGGTCTTCAGGAATCATCCCGCATAAATTTACAGATGATTGTAGAACATGTATTGATAAGATTATGTTGCGCGAGGTATACAAGTTACGTGAAGGATGCAATAAGAGGATAAGCGGATGTGTTGTGGCACAATTTGCTGGAACCTCGCAGTACGCAGGAGCTGGTCCATCGTAATTGGTTCCCCAGACACTCATAAATGTCATCATTATTTGCTAAGGCGGCTAGTAATAGAGCCCCTAACATTAACATGACGCTCACATGCGACGTCCAGTGTTGCACAGTGAAGTATCTGGCCCAATTTGTTCAATTACTGAGGAAGACATTTGCAGTTTGTACTCAACTCATACAGTTAAAGGGGTTAAAACGAGGAAAATGAGATTGGCGGCATTGTAGAATCCAAGGGGAAATGAGAAATCCTGGAAAAATTAATCGACAAACCTCACGCGAAGAGACGATTTTAAAGACATACTCGTACGCACAGATGGAAGAACAATATCACAATGGATGCAATATCGACTCGAATAAAATAGCACAAGATATGGTCTAGTCCGTTGATTTTACGAACACGGCAATAAATGTCGGGTTCCATAAAAGAAGGAAATGTCTTAGCCATCTTAACACCTATCAGTTTCTCAATAATAACTCATGAACAGAGACATTTCAACATGGAACACATCCCAGCGTTATTGCTTTGCGCAGGGATGTCGAAAAGTTACAAAATCCTCATCCGAAAAGAAGTAATGAATACCTTTAAACAGGCCCAAAGAATCACACACAAATATAGACTATATGTATCATTAGTTGTGTATAGCCCAATCCTGCACAAGTTGTAGTGTGTGTGCATTTTCCGTAGCATGTGCCACATGTGTGTGTGGACAGCTGAGGTGCTGGGCACAAACTCGATACAAGCCGGAGTATAATGTGCAGCTTCCTGTCCGCGTGTAAGTGGTTCCCTTTCTTCTGTGAATCACATACTGAGGGAGGAACATGGGCTGAGAATGTTCCAGAATAGGGCGCTAAGATATTTGTGCCTAAGAGGGGCGAGGTAACAGAGGAGTGGAGAAGACTGCATAACGAGGAGCTTTGTGACCTGTAGTCCTCACTGAATATTATTCGAGTCATCAAATCAAGAATGAAATGGGCGGGGAATGTAGCATGTATGGGGATAGAAGAGCTGTATACAGTGTTTTTGTGGGAAAACCTCAGGGAAAAAGATCACTTGGAAGACATAGGTGTGGATGGGAGGATAATATTAAAATGATATTCAAGAAATGGGATAGGGGGCATGGACTGGACTTACTTGGCTAAGGACAGATGCAGGTGACGGGCTTCTGTGAATGCGGTAGTGAACCTCCGGGTTTCATAAAATGGGTGGGGGGGGGGAGATTACTTGACTAGCTATGGACCTGTTAGCTTCTCAAGAAGGACTCTGCTCCATGGAGTTAATTTCTTTTGTGAATCTGTAAATGCGTTACCAACAACTGGTAAGGGAATTAAGTTATCTTCTGAAAGTTAAATAAACAAAAAATCTTGTGTCAGCACAATTGAGCAACAAGAGCTTACACCTCATACTCGACAATAAAAATGTAGCAACAACCGTCGTGATCGCATTATTTCTCAAAATGTTGGGCCTCCAGCATCTCCAAATCTATCGTCCCCACAGATTATGTGTGCAGAAATAACCGTCACACATTAGAAGAAATTCATACTGGGATATGCAAGAAAATATTTGCCCTGTAGCATAAAATATGCAGAAAACGTAACGCGAAGTTAAACTTGCTATAATCGCGTTTTCAGTCACCCTGTATTACTTCAAACTTTCGACCTCGTCATAATTTTAATCAAATTACGCATCATCAAAAATTGATAGCATTCATAATCCTAATAGCCCACGTATTCATAATTCTTTATGTGGATTCAGCTTTTCCAAAGAAATCGATTATGTTGTTCATAATACGTACATTTGAAGACTCGTTCGTGTTAGCCTTATCAATTTTAGGCCTATCTGTGTTGTTACCAAGACTGCGAACCGATGGTTACTGAGCAGTGTGCTTTTGTCAGTGTTTTCTTTGTTTCGTAGTGCCAGTTAGAAACTTCAGAGTGAGCAGCATTCTCCGCCTATCAGTATGAGCGCTACCATCGCTTCTACCAGTAGTGCGTGATTTTAATATTAACAACTATGTAATTTGCATCTGAATGACCAACGAATCCATATGTGTTTTGCAGATTGCGTAACTACATTATTTTCTTGTCTCTTTTTGTTCTACGACATCTACTTACACAATTTATTTTGCAAATAATGTGTGTCTTTCCAAACTTCAACTGCCTTCCGTTATAACTGAAGCTTACGGACTAATGTTGATGCTGCGAGCAGTTCTATATTTACCTCCGAGAGCCTGTAATTAGTGTCACTTTACTCTTTCAATTTTGTCAGCAGGAAGGTTAATGGATCAATGTTATATACTTGCATGGGCTTCTTACTGCGTGTGCAAGGCTGAAGACTACACAGTGACTGGTTAAACATGTCATCTTAAGCAGCATATCCCTAGTAGCTGATTTGCTATAACATTAAAGGAGTGCCGAGACTTATCCGCAGAATCTGCAGCTCTAAATACACATCGTGCAATATAATGTATGTGCAGTTCTTAGTGACAGTTTTAAAATGACGTGTGTACTGCAAATTCAGACTTTCAGTTCGGCACCACATTAAGTTCCAGACGCTTCAGATTCTTCTCACAATCAGAGGTGAGTCTATAGTAGTCGCCATTACGTTTGTTTTTGTAAGTTTCGTGCCGCTTTATCAACGTTTGAATGTATGTAACGTTATATGAGAGATGGAACTGAAGAGCCGGAAGAAATGTGACACGAAGCGATTGAGACTCGTCATTTTCCTGAAGAGAGATACACCAGTAAAATATCGATGTCACATATCGATAACCCTTGCTTCATATTCGCGATATACAGCAGTTAAAATCTGGCTGTCCCATTTTCGATAACCCTTGCTTCATATCCGTGAGGTATACCAGTAAAATTTCGATGTCACATATCGATAACCCTTGCTTCATATTCGTGAGATACAGCAGTTAAAATCTGGCTGTCCCATATCGATAACCCTTGCTTCATATCCGTGAGGTATACCAGTAAAATTTCGATGTCACATATCGATAACCCTTGCTTCATATTCGTGAGATACAGCAGTTAAAATCTGGCTGTCCCATATCGATAACCCTTGCTTCATACCCGTGAGGTAAACCAGTAAAATATCGATGTCACATATCGATAACCCTTACTTCATATTCGTGAGATATAGCCGTAGAATCTCGATGTCGCTTATCAATAACCCTTACTTCATACTGCCACAGTTCGCCAGTAGTTTGCTAATTTGTTATGGGTAAAGTTCACCCTTGAACAGGCCATGAAGTCCCAGAGGGGGAGTAGAGGTATAGCTCTACACTTTCTTTAACCTCGGCGCAATTTGTGATAGGTCTTCTTATCGACTCCACAGCGCCTATTTCCGTACATAATGAAAGAAATTGGCATATTACGTCACGTGCAGACGTCATTTATTGTACATACAAATCTAGCACACATAGGTAAATTTGTCCTACTACATGCCATGACGCGCACACAGAGGTATAGCTCCACCCATTCTTAAACCTCACACTAGATGGAGGTTAGCGGTCAACTTCACGCCCCAGCCGCTTTACCCCCCGGTACCAATTGAACAGGAGGCTGGGTGGACGCCAAAACAAATGAACGCCAATATGAACCTGCATAGAGATATCAATTATTTTTTTGTTTTATTTCGCTAAGTATTCATCACACTGAAATATATCTCAGATTATACGTATATATATTTAGTAATCTTTACTTTCTCCTGCACCTACTAATCCTTAATAATTTGAGCCATTTTAAAATAAATGCTGTTTCATTTGAGATCCTTGTACAGTGGGAACGATGCAAAACAAAACTGTGTGTGCCAAGAACTTTTATACTGCTGGCCTAGACAGAGTGTACCGCAGAGGTAATCGAAATACACTGAGTACATGACTTATGGAGGCGTGACAACAACACTGGTTCACTGTGTGTGCAAAGAACATACACTAAACAGAACCCCTTAAACTATGGAATTTAAGAATAGAATCAACATATACAGGGCATGGGGTAATTTCATTTCAAACAGGCATTACCATATTTCATACTATATCAGCAGTTTAAAAAATTATGTGATAAAAATGTGCTAGAGTAATTTCTTGATTTGTCAATAATCATAGGGAACTTATAATTTGAACATTTCACCATAATGTGCTGGAATCAGTCAAGAATGGAGACACAAACAAGACATTAGCAGACTAACACCATGGAACAGGATCTTTTTCAGAAGACAATACTACAGTTCAGGCAAGCCTGAAATTTCACACTTTTATGGAACCCGACAGTTCACTGCGACGTTCACAAAATCCCACCACTGCACTCTACACTAAGCCATATGAATTAAACCCAAAAACCTTACACTCTGTTTATGATCCACTGTAATGAAGCAGTATCCTACAACACAATACTCAAACAATGCTGCTGGTTGCACAGAAGTCGAAAATGCATCATATTACGTGATTCATGGGTGGGTATGACATGGCGATGACAGAATATAAACTGCTTATGAGGCACAGAGAAATCAGCAGTGCCTGTTGACAATCGTAACGACCACATTAAAAACATTTACACAAGAGGAATTAAATATCAGAACTGGACACTAATCAGTCATGTAGTTACTGTAGTATACATTTTCATAATTATATGTTTTACAACACACTGGAGGGTAAACAATATCTACATCATATCTGTGATGTAAATTAAGTGTAGGCCTATATAGTGTACATTAGTGACCAATTCCTTGCTGGTTGTTGGTGCGGGGGGTGAATAGGCAAACCAGTGAGAGGGGAAGCACTGCACACACACCACCACCACCACCACCACCAAGTGTTTTCTATCCATTTCAAAAATGTCTATAGTGACTGCAGCTAGGAATATACTGCCAGCACAATAAATGTTTCTGAAAGAGGTGTAACGCTGCCTGGCCATTCAAAGGTGAGCCCAGCAGCAACCATACTGTGCCAACGGTAGCTATGTTCAGTGTTAGGGACCTTAGCCAGCAAGTAATCCGGTCACTGCTATAGTGTCTGTAGTGTTAGTAGTAACAACATGGGCCCAGTTACATCAAAGGAATAAAATAAACTGAACACAGGAAACACACACAGTCATAGCAAATCTGTTATTTGTAATCTATGTTAAGTTGATTAAACAAGTGGCAGACAGCAGCAAAATAACAAACTTAAAGCAACTGCAGAATAGGGTTTGTAAAGCCATGCGAATTAAAATACAATTGTCAAGGACAAGGAATTGCAACAAATTCAAAAGCAGCATTCAGAATGCAGAGGAGTGCTAATCACTACCTGCTGACAGAATAAGTACATGTTGCTACGTGATCTAGAATCAAACTCTTTCTAGCAATGGTCACCACAGTGACCAGCTAAAACATGCATATCAGTCCTGGTTTACTGCTACCCTCTGGTAGTATTATAGAAAACAGATGAGATTTTCATTGCCATGAAAATGGAAAAACATTCCAATACACAATGTCCCACTTGAACCAATTACATAATGATTTGACATTGTATCCAAGGTAATGGAAAAACTCATTATTTTAGCCCAAGGACAATTCCATTGCTGCAAACTGGAGTTTAAAACCAAAATAATTGAAAGGAATTAAGTTTTCATATTTTGAAAAATCAGCATATGCACAGTAAGACAGAAGACGTAAAACAAATGAAGGAGGTTGTAGGTCAAAGAAAATTGCGTGTTTCTAAACAATAAGCAGAAAATGTTAATTCTAAAACAAAAAAACAATTAAACACTAATCATGTTTGAATGGCACTAAATCTCCAGTACAAACGCAAAACACATCAGACAACAATACACAAATAGCATGTCACCAATCAGTGACACACAGACATGACAAAGGAAAAAGTTACAAAGGCAACAGCATTACAGGTACGAATTAATATACATAAACTAACACGAACAAAAAAAAACACAAGAAACAAATTAAATAGTTACATAACATAATAACACTGCTACATGCAATGTAAACAACTAGATGCACAAAAGGAACAGTAACATTGCCCAAAGAAATGTGTTACAGGGAACTACCGCAGATGGCAGAACAACATGTAAGAGATAGCACCTACAAATGTACTGAACAACGACAGCTACCAGAACATTGCAAGTTAAACAATTTAAGACACAGGGATTCTTATAGCTTGATTGTAACTGAATTTTAAAAAGTGACAAACTCGTTGTTGGACTCAACAAGAAATATCATGGAGCAACAAACTAACAGTTCTACAAGAATTTACATAATCTTTGAAAATGACCTGAAGTAGAGGTAAAAAAATGTTGGGTTAAATGTGTGCATCTACTGAATAAAAATGAATACTGTATTTACCCAAACATAACATGACCCTCCCCCCTCAACAATCTTCAGTTTTCAGGAAAATAGCCACACAGAACATTTACAAATTTGTGTGCAATTACAAGGTGACCCCCACCCCAACCCCTGGTTTTTGACGATGAATTAGGAAATAATTCCCATCTTACATTTGGGTACATACAGTAACATATGGAGTTTCACTGGATGGCATTGCAGGCACTATTGCAATTCAAAGAAACTTGCATCAAAGTACAGACAGAAGATATTCACCTTACAAAAGAAAATAATCAGAATTATGGTCGGTGCACAACCAAGAACTCTATGCAGAAGTCTGTTTAAAAAATTAGAGATTTTACCTGTTCCATGTCAATATATATTTTCATTAATGAACTTTATTTTAAACAATCAAGAACATTTTCAAACAAATTCATCTATACACAGTCTAGACACCAGGAATAAGCACCACCTGCATAGACCAAATGCCAACCTATCTTGTTTTCAAAAAAGTACATTCTATGCCGGTATCAGAATTGTCAACAGACTCCCACTGAGTCTCATAAGTCTTAAGAATTAAAAGACAAAATTTAAAGTAACATTAAGAAAATACTTAAATACACACTCCTTTTACTCAGTAGATGAATTGTTTATGTATAAAGATAGTGAGGTATGTAACACATTTATAGTGTTCAAATGTAAAATTGTATAGTCTGTATAGCTGTATATTTGTATATTATGACTTATTCCACATCCAGTTGTCACTTTGACAGACTTATGGATCCATGGAATGTATGTATGTATGTATGACTAATTCAGAGCCCTTCACACAATCTCCACTTAATCTGTATTATCATCATGCATGTACAAACATAATCAAAACATTCCATCCCAGTTACAATTCCAAATGTCTATTCAGGATTCAAATTCCTATAACAGGTTAGTCCATACAAGTGTTAAACTTTTTTAATAATCCCACATGTGTAAAGAAATGCACAAGAGGAAGTATAAGACTACAGCTAATATTATGCTTATGTTCAACTATGAAACTTGTATTACAACAAAGTATTATAGAACAAATTAGAAACTCACACAAATCCTACTTAAGTGTCTCAGAAAGAGATCAACATAGAGAAACAGAATAATTATGACTAACAAAGTAAAATACATTCAAAAATAGGCTACAGTGGCGAGATTATTTGGAAACGGTGCATGTAGGACCACAAGAAACTTCAGCTTCACAGAACCCTGGGGAGAATAAAACTGGAAGGCAAAATGAAAGACAGTCAAAACATTTATGTGAGTTTTTAGGCTTTTGCAGCAATGCCAATGAGATTTCCATTCTTCTGGGCTGTGACACAGCACCACATCCAGGAGGAATGGAGACCTCAAACTCTTAAGTATCTCATGATAATGGAGGATGAGAAGGTAAAGGAAGCAGTAGCACAATCATAATCATCATCAGTAGTAGTAATAGCAGCAGTAGTAGTAGTAGTAGTAGTAGTAGTAGTAGTATAGTATAGTAGTAGTAGTAGTAGTAGTTTTGTTGTTGTTGTTGTTGTTGTTATTGTTTTTGTTGTTGTTCTTTGTCTTGTTCTTGTTGTGCTGTTGTGCATGACAAATATAAAGGAATATCACAAGTTAGTGAATGAGTTTATTAACAAACAAAAATTTAAGGAAAGAGCCAACAAAACTATTTACCAATATACACAGAAGTTCACATTAATATCCACTATGCTACAACTTGCAACGTGTATTTGTTCCATACTTGCGCATCATTTTTACAGTAATGGAATGATACATTTTAATGTTACGGCGTTCATGAGGATGGCGCCAGACAGCATGTTCCATTGTAACTTCTGATCGACGTTTGATCCCAGGTACATGAACAAGAAATGCTCCATCCAAAATGACAAACCGGTAGCCTTTCAGGCACATCTCATTCATCTAGTGGAAAAAAGATGACACACAATTAAACTTCATGAAATTGTCACTAAAACTTCCAGCAATTGTTTCTATCTGTTCTATATGCCTTGCTCATCTCCGTAACTTAATCACCATATTTCGGTGCGTGAAGGATACAACTTCCGATGTTCCAGATTATATAATGTATTCACTTGAATACAAGACAACCCTGCATATAAGATGACTGCCCTTCACAATCTTTTTCAGGAAAATACCTGTAAAGTAATGTTCAACTTCATGCCTGATTATAATGTACCCATATTTTCCAGATGACATGTCAGGCAAAACAATTCTCACCACATATTTGGGAAAAAAACAGTAATTTTCTACATATCTTTGTTACTTTATCTTAGACCCCCATGTTCTGCTTGGAATTTGGAAAAAAGAAAGCAGAAATTCATCACTGAATATTACTTTTTATTTTCTGGAATGACTGTAGAAAGAAGAAATGTACGGATGCCACTCTGTAAATAACTCTATGATAGTATCAGCTGAAATATTTGATGAACAGATGGCAGTTCTCGGAATGTGGCCTCCAAAATCAGAATTCAAACTGTGCAATCTGTATTCATGACACACACTGAAAGACAAGAGTATGTGAAACATCAGAAGGTTTATTATAATATTCAAGCTATAACCTTACCAGAAAAGAGCAATTCAAAAATCAAACTATATGTCATTAATGCACTTACAATTCTTGTCAGTGACAGCTTCTAAAAAATTTAGACATTAAAAGTTCTTATTTTATATTATCCATATTCCATGCAGTAAGATAATTTTACAGTGTTTATTCCAACAACTGCACAATAATTAGATACAAAAGTATACAATCACATAAAGTAAGCCTCCTACATGTTTCGGCCTTTTTCGGCTATCTTCAAGGAGGTATTCAACAAAGAAAAACACAACACTGGCTAATTATGTCATGTGCAACTTGCAAATACCTCCCTGAAGATGGCCGAAAAAGGCAGAAGCATGTAGGAGGCTTACTATATGATGATATACTTTTGTATCTAATTCATTCATTCATTCTGTAGTCTGTCTTACGACAGGTCCGTAGCCTCTTCCAAAGCGAGTTCTCCACAGGGTGCGATCTAGTGCTTCCTCTTTCAATTTCCAGTATCTCTTCTTTTCCTTAAGGTCATCCAGTAGCTGCTTACGTCTTCTCCCTCGTCGTCCCGTCATTTCTATCCTTCCTTCTAACTTTCCTTCAATCACGTGTTTCAGAAGGCAGTTTCTACGCAAGATGTGACCAATCCAGTTAGCCTTTCTTCTTTTTATTGTATGTAGGATATTCCTCTCCTCCTTGACTCTGTGTAATACTTCTTCATTTCTCACACGATCGGTCCAACTGATCTTCTCCAGCACCACATTTCAAAACTTTCCAGGTATTTCTGATCTACTTTCCGAAGTGTCCACGTTTCAGCACCATACAAAGCTATGCTCCAAATGTAGCACTTTACTAGTTTCTTCCTTAAATTTAATTCCAGTTTGCTGGTGAAAAGATTTTTCTTCTTGTTGAATGTTGCTTTTGCCATGGCAATTCTGGATTTAATTTCACGTGTACACCTTGCATCACTTGTTATCATGCTACCCAAATAATTGAAATATTCCACATTCTCCAATTGTTTTTGATCTATCATAATTTTCATTGGGGATGGTTGCCTTGAGATTTTCATTACTTTAGTTTTTCCCACATTCATTTCCATTCCATAGCGTCTTCCAATTCCAATTAGTCTATCAATCATGCCCTGTAGCACCTTTTCTTCCCTAGCCAGTAGCACAAGGTCATCTGCATATATCACAGTGCGAACTACTTGTCCTCCTATTTTGAAGTCTCCAAACCCTTCAAGAGCTTCCTTGGTAAGGTACTCGCTGTATAAGTTGAATAGAATCGGTGACAAGCAGCAACCTTGTCTAACTCCTCTTCCAATCTTCACCCTTCTCGTCTCCCCTTGGTCCAGTCGTATTTTGACACTCTGTTCCATGTACAGTTTGCTGATCAATCTTCTTTCGCGCCAGTCTATCCCAATTCCCTTTAGGATTTGCATTAATTTGGTCCAGTTGACACGGTCAAATGCCTTCTGCCAGTCTATGAAGCAAGCACACAATTCCTCATCTATGACCAAGGTTCGTTCTGATATTATTCTCAGCATCCCAATTGCATCCCTAGTTCCTTTTCCTCTTCTAAATCCAAACTGATCTTCTCCAAGTATATCTTCAATTTTCCTCTCAATCCTTCTTCTAAGTATCCTCGCTACTATCTTTGCTGCATGAGCGATGATGCTGACTGTGCGATGGTCGCTGCATTTTGTAGCTTTGGGCTTCTTCTTTAAGGCAATCATTGTAACTTCAATAAAATCTCTGGGCCATTCTCCAGTTGCATACATGCTGTTGATCATCTGTGTCATTAGCCTTAGACCACCTTCTCCCAACAATTTGAGTACATCCCCAGGTACATCATCATCTCCTGTAGCCTTCTTATCCCTCATCTCCTTGATAGCTTTTTCCACTTCACTTTGCAAAATAGAAGGGCCTTTCTCATCTTCATCTACTTCATCTTCAGGTTCGACGTCTAGATGTTCTGGTCGATTATCTAATTATTGTACAATTATTGGAATAAACAATGTAAAATTATAAGTTCTTGTTTTTCTCTATATTTTCTTGAATCAAATTCACCATGTTTACAGCAGGGTATACCATACTCACCCCAACATAAGGAGAAAATTTTGTTCAAATTCATTATTGGAAAAAAGGCAGGGTCACCTTACAATCAGGCCGAGTGTGAAAACACATTATATACCAGCACTTTTCTGAAAACTGAAGACTGTGAAAGGGGGTCTTCTTACATGCAGGGTAAATATGGTGGTTGAAGGACACTTCTGTACATGCAACACTATGCTAAGCAGCAGAACTCTTCAACCACAGCCTGAAAAGAGTGAACAATATGATCAGCTTATTACATGCCACTGCAGCAGCAAAATAATGCTTTGGGTCAAAGTGCTGTTCATTTATATCACACCAATATATTTAATATGATGCTCAAGGTAACATAACCAATTCTGAAATACAAAATTGGCAGTTAGTTTCTGGCTAATTTAATCACCTGTGTCATCTTGTCCTGTTGCCCTTCCCATGTCAGCTGCTCACTATAGAGAGGTTCTTCATTTGTTCCAATGTATATAGGCTCCCAGCGATGGTACGGGAACTCACGGCGCACCACCAGCAAGGGCTGTCAAAGGAATTTTAAAATTGCACGAATTATTTTGAAATTTCTCTTGTGTGCAAGACCTGAGGCTCTCACATGCTGACTGATAAAGAGTTACCAATGTTTAAAAAGATTGTATAATTTTCATCTTCTTGACCCTTAGGCAAGGACTGCTTGACCTTGGAGATGAAGGCACTGTCCTTCAAAACATTGGCCACCATTTGCATAAGATCCAAGAAGAAATGAATTGTCTGTCTCCTGCATGTTTCAGTCATCTCAGTCTCCCTGCTTTTAACATCCCTATAAATACTATGTGTGGGCCAGGATAGCGTAGTCGGTATAGCGACTCGCTACGAGCTGGACGGTCCGGGAATCGAATCCCGGTGGGGGCGAGATTTTCAACACCTGTCCAGACCGGCCCTGGGCCTACCCAGCCTCCAATACAATGGGTGTCGGGACATTCCCGAGGGCAAAGTGGCAGGGGCGTGGCGTTGACCACCCACCCTCATCTAGCGCCGAGGTTAAAGAAAGAGTAGAGCTATACCTCTACTCCCCCTCTGGGCCTTCATGGCCTGTTCTAGGGTGAACTTTACCTTTACCTTTACAAACACTATGTGAAGAGTACATATTACAGTGGTCATTTAATGTAATTTTCTCTATTTCCCTTTTATTGCATTTGTTCTGTATGACTGAATAAGTTAGTTGGAAAAGAAAACATACACTTTCCAGCCACGGACATATGATTATTTCCTTTCACAACTAACCAATCCAAAAACCTTATTATGAAATAATTATTTTATTAATACTTGCATTACTAGGAGACTCATATGTTCATGTACAAATTATGGATGAACTTCGTGCACTGTGCCATCCACATAACATAAAAAAGTCTGCCATATATACATGCAGGTCTACAAGTTGCATTTGGATTTCTTTCCAATCAAGAATAGAAAAAACTAACACTAACGCTAACACTAACACTACACCTAGAACTTATAAAAAAATCTACTGCTACGTAGGTAAACAAACTTAGATGAATCTTCAAAGTCCACAATTCTAATAAATAAATAAAGAAACAGCAACATCAAACCAACCTCTCCTAACACCTCCATATGTATAGTTCTAGGGCCACATCATATGACAAGCTTCATTACACTGGTGTACATTCTTTGCACAAACTGAATAAGTATATGAGAGTATACCCATCCATCCATCCATCCATCCATCCATTTCAATGTTCCATCTCTAACATTAACCAATAAATTATACTGACTTTAGCACTGGGGGTGGGTCTATACCAAAATCTGCAGTTAGATTAATTTTTGTATTGGTGCCATACAACTCCCAATTTAGTTGAAACTCAAAACTGAATATAAACACCTTCTCCACCGTTATTGCTCATCACACAAAAACACTGGTATCTGACATAAACTAGAGTTCTCATTGAGATTTGAGAATGTCACTTAAAAAATACATCACTGTGTCAATATTTCATTAAACAAAATCTGAACATACTTCTGTCAGTACAGTGACAATGCTACAAGCTTGATTATTCGGCAATTAGGATTCAACTCCCAGCAGAGGTACATACTACTCTCTTCTCCACTGCATACAAAAAAGCTCTGGGGCCCACTAAGCCCCCTGGGGTGTATTTCCCCAAAGTTAACTGGCCAGGCATGAAGCTGACCATACACCTCCACCCTCCATCATTTGCTGAGGTTAAGAACACTTACAGCCAGCACTTTTTATGCCGCTAGTATGCATATTGGTAACCCTAACAAAATCATACACAGACTGTACCAGCAGGAATCTGCTCTCATTCATTCTGTAGTCTGTCTTACGACAGGTCCGTAGCCTCTTCCAAAGCGAGTTCTCCACAGGGTGCGATCTAGTGCTTCCTCTTTCAATTTCCAGTATCTTTTCTTTTCCTTAAGGTCATCCAGTAGCTGCTTACGTCTTCTCCCTCGTCGTCCCGTCATTTCTATCCTTCCTTCTAACTTTCCTTCAATCACGTGTTTCAGAAGGCAGTTTCTACGCAAGATGTGACCAATCCAGTTAGCCTTTCTTCTTTTTATTGTATGTAGTATATTCCTCTCCTCCTTGACTCTGTGTAATACTTCTTCATTTCTCACACGATCGGTCCAACTGATCTTCTCCATTCTTCTCCAGCACCACATTTCAAAACTTTCCAGATACTTCTGATCTACTTTCCGAAGTGTCCACGTTTCAGCACCATACAAAGCTATGCTCCAAATGTAGCACTTTACTAGTTTCTTCCTTAAATTTAATTCCAGTTTGCTGGTGAAAAGATTTTTCTTCTTGTTGAATGCTGTTTTTGCCATGGCAATTCTGGATTTAATTTCACGTGTACACCTTGCATCACTTGTTATCATGCTACCCAAATAATTGAAATATTCCACATTCTCCAATTGTTTTTGATCTATCATAATTTTCATTGGGGATGGTTGCCTTGAGATTTTCATTACTTTAGTTTTTCCCACATTCATTTCCATTCCATAGCGTCTTCCAATTTCAATTAGTCTATCAATCATGCCCTGTAGCACGTTTTCTTCCCTAGCCAGTAGCACAAGGTCATCTGCATATTTCACAGTGCGAATTACTTGTCCTCCTATTTTGAAGTCTCCAAACCCTTCAAGAGCTTCCTTGGTAAGGTACTCGCTGTATAAGTTGAACAGAATCGGTGACAAACAGCAACCTTGTCTAACTCCTCTTCCAATCTTCACACTTCTCGTCTCCCCTTGGTCCAGTCGTATTTTGACACTTTGTTCCATGTACAATTTGCTGACTAATCTTCTTTCGCGCCAGTCTATCCCAATTCCTTTTAGGATTTGCATTAATTTGGTCCAGTTGACACGGTCAAATGCCTTCTGCCAGTCTATGAAGCAAGCACACAATTCCTCATCTATGACCAAGGTTCGTTCTGATATTATTCTCAGCATCCCAATTGCATCCCTAGTTCCTTTTCCTCTTCTAAATCCAAACTGATCTTCTCCAAGTGCATCTTCAATTTTCCTCTCAATTCTTCTTCTAAGTATCCTCGCTACTATCTTTGCTGCATGTGCGATGATGCTGATTGTGCGATGGTTGCTGCATTTTGTAGCTTTGGGCTTCTTCTTTAAGGCAATCATTGTAACTTCAATAAAATCTCTGGGCCATTCTCCAGTTACATACATGCTGTTGATCATTTGTGTCATTAGCCTTAGACCACCTTCTCCCAACAATTTGAGTACATCCCCAGGTACATCATCATCTCCTGTAGCCTTCTTATCCCTCATCTCCTTGATAGCTTTTTCCACTTCACTTTGCAAAATATAAGGGCCTTTTTCGTCTTCATCTACTTCATCTTCAGGTTCGACGTCTAGATGTTCTGGTCGATTAGCTCGATCGTAGAGCTCTGTGATATAATTCTCCCAAATTTGCAATACTCGTCTCTGATTTATTATTATATTGCCTTGAGAGTCTTCGATGCCAATGTTTTGAATCCCATGGTTTTCTTTCCAACCTAGTTCCTTTGTCTTCATGTACATTAAATCATAACGTCCTATTCTTTGAAATTCTATGATCTCGTCGCATATGCTCTCCAGATATTCCTTCTTGGCGTTGTCCGTGGCTCTTTTCAATTCGTTCCTCAGTCTTCTGTAGTTCTTCCTTCCTTCTTCATTGTTGACATTCTTCCATTTCCTTCGTTCATCCATTTTACTGATCATCTCCTGTGTAATCCATGGCTTTCTTGCTCTCCTCTCGACTTTTCCAACCAAACCACTCATAGTATCTAACACACATTTCTTGATATTGTTCCACTGCACTTCCACATTCCCACTTTCACATTTGATTGCACCAAGCTGTTCTTCTAGTCTATCGTGTACTACCTGTCGTTGAGCATATAGCTTCTCCAAATCCCATCTTGGTTTTCTCTTGTGGAACCTCATGATCTTCTTCAATCTGGTGCAGATCTTTGCAACCAGTAAATTGTGGTCAGAGTCAATATCTGCTCCAGGCAGTGTCTGCACATCCTTCACACTGTTCCTGAATCGCTGTTTCACTAGTACATAGTCCAGCTGATATCGATTCCTATCTCCTGGTGATTTCCACGTGTACAATCTTCTTTTAGGTTTTTTGAACCATGTGTTTGTTATAACAAGTCCATTTCTTTCACAGAAGTCAATAAGCATTTGACCTCTCTGATTCCTCCTTCCCAGTCCATATGGTCCAACAGTGTTGTGATGTGCTTTATCTCCAACCACACTGTTCCAATCTCCCATTATAATCGTGTTTGTCGCGCCCTTTCCATCCTCTTCAAGAATTTCTTCAATTATATCATACAACTCTTCCACTTTGTCATCTTCATAGTCCGATGTTGGCATGTACACTTGCACTATCAAAATACTTACCGGTTCTGCCTGCAATTTAATAGCAATGATTCTGTCACTATACACACTCTTCTTAACAACACTTTTCACTACGCTTTTATGCACTACTATAGCTACGCCTCTTTCAGCACTGTCACCCCCGGAATAATACACTGTATAATCACCACTTTTTATTTCACCTTGACCCATCCACCGCACTTCACTAACACCTAGCACAGACACTGCGTTCTTCTGCATCTCTTTCTTCAAATTTTCGAGTTTTCCTCCTTGATTCAAGGTCCTTACGTTCCAAGTGCCTATCTTGAAGCTGTTATGTTCATTCTGTGTCTTCTGCTGTTGTCTGTAGTCATTACCGCGTGCTCTACTTCAAGAGAATGTTCCTTAGGTTAAATTCAATTAATATAACCAAACCTGCCTATATCCAAAGTTGAAAAATTATCGACATAATCGCGAGGTGAGTTTTAAAGAATGAGAGCTGTTATACATTTATTGATTACCAAATACGTATCAAAACAAGGAGTAATTTGTTGTTTCTGTGATTTAACACCTGTACTTGAAATGTAGTTAACATTTCAGACACAGAAAGACACTAATTTAGCTAGAAAAGCTCATACTAGTTTCATAAAAATCACCCTTAGGGTTCCAAGTACTTTACAGTATGAACTGGCCTGTGTATGGCTTGGCTTGGCTATTGGCCCAAGGACAGATATGTGCAGTGTATGGATAATACATCATGTTAAACAGGTAAAAGGTAAAGTTTATCCCATAACAGGCCATGAAAGCCCAGAGGAAGAGTAGAGGTATAGCTGTACTCTTTCTTTAACCTTGGCGCTAGATGGGGGTGGGTGGTCAATGCCACACCCTGGCCACTTTACCCCTGGAAAAGAGACCTGGTGTCCATTGTACAGAAGGCTGGGTGGGCCCCAGGGCTGGTCTGGACAGGTGCAAAAAATCTGGTCCTCACCAGGATTCGATCCGCGGACAGTCCAGTCTGTAGCGAGTCGCTATACCGATTACGCTATCCCAACCCATTATGTTAAACAGGTACAGTATGTAAAACTGCAAGTAATACCACACTTCTCCCGCGCATTATCTCTGTAACCATTCAACCTTAGATATAGGTATGCTTGGTTATATCAATGTAAATTAACCTAAGGAACACTCCCAAGTATGGCAGATTCCTCCTGGTATACCCTGACTATGCCAGCCTGTGTATGTTCTGACCTTGTAATTTACAACAAATTACTTAAGGATTTTCAAAACTATATAACTTTTTCCTTCTTTCATTAGAATACCATCAAATACTTTCTTAGACAAACAGCACTACATGGTGCTCTACCTCCACTCTCCCAAGCATTATTATAGTGTGATGCTTAAATAAGCATAGGGCAACTTAATGTTTCCTTTCTTAGCCTCTTACAAAGAAATCTAACTATTTCTCCATATAGTGTGATAAGCTTTTAATAAGAGCAGATTTTATCTGCAGTGAATGACATAAAAATACAGGCCAAATATGCAAAATCCTAAAGAATGTATTTGGCAAAGAACTGTACTCCACTAGAGCAAACCTATCCAATCTTGTCCTTCAATTTGAAAACTTTTATTACACTACGAATTCCACATACGGTGTTGCTGATATCCAAAACCTTTAATAATTAACACATTGTTGCTTTTAGGAACCATGCTGTAATGAGGATATCACTGTTCAAGATTATGATGAGGTTGAATGCAACTATAATGCTGCAAAACCTGGTGAATACTTCACATACCTCAAACAGTGGCAATGGTAAGTCTTTAACAGATCTCTTACATTATTGTTAGTGGACTGCTTCGTGTGACATGCAAACTGATACATATTTAAGCACAAACTTTTCTACTCTGTACTCCAATATTCCAACCACATCTCAGGATATTTTATCTAATGAATGTTGGAAGTTCAGTAGAGGGGTTATGTGTCAGCCCCAAACAATTCTGACCACCTATGATTCAAATTACTTTGCATTAGTTTCAGTATATTTGTAGACTTTTGATCCTTCCTATGATTGTTCCATCATGCTTTGCACATCAGACAAGATGCACACACCACAACATTATTCAACGACAACAACACAGAATGCAGCTCATCAGATATAAAACATTCCTTATTAATGTTACATCTATGCAGGTTTTCTATTTGCTACGTTATTATGCATTCTCTGTGCAGCATACAAGAAAAAAGTGCATGTAGGGTCAGGGGCCTATCCATCTGAATGTTTTAACTCAAGAACTGCTGTATGGATTCTGTGAAAATCTGGAAAAAAAACATACGTTTGGAGACCAGCCCAAATTCGTACCTTTTCAAATTCATATTGCCCACAACACCATAATGACAGACACAGAAATCTGTGAATGGGAATGACCCTATCACAACTAACAAAATGCAGTACAGTAACAACAGGAGGTATATTAACCACCTAATAATATAAATCATGGCAATGGTAGAAACCACAGAAATCACAGTAAAAAACAATCATAATTTTAGATGTCCATACCCTAGAATGTGAATTCAGAATGCCAAGGTGCAAAGAATATGTGGAAAATGTTGCATTCCACTATAGATTTCACCTTTTCAGACTCAATGAGTAATGATTTTTAAACAACATACATGGTAACACTGAAGCATGGAATAATTATGGATTAAAAATTAGAAAGGATCGATAAATGGTCATGGCCTGCTTCAATGTTGCACTTGGGAGGGTCTCAAAGCACCTACAAAAAACCTCTTGGGCTATGCCATGGTTTAGGTGGTTAGTTGCTGGCCTCTCACCACAGAGGCCCAGGTTCAATCCCAGGCCAGTCCGTGTGGAATTTGTGGTGGACAAAGTGACACTGGGACAGGTTTTTCTCCAAGTACTTTGGCCTCTCCCTGTCAGTATCCTTCCACTGGTGCTCCATGCTCATCATTGTATAATCTCAGCAACTGGCAGCATCATTAAATAATACACCTTAAAAAAACTCTCTCTGTACAGCTGGGGTACTGATCAGATCTGAGGCAGAAGTACTTTGCTCAATAATACCATTTGATCTAGTTTTTAGTTCTTGGTTTTGTTTTGTTACCTTAATACAATTTGATTCTCTTTATTATAGGTTAGTTTCTGTTAGCTTGATTTAGTGTAAAATGGCTAGTAATATTTAGTTATTTTGCACAGACAATATGATATAGTGAGAATTCAGCAATATTTACTACACTTTTTACCAGACTTCAAGCCCCTGATTCAAAACACGGGATAAAATTGTATTTTCATCAATAGAAAACTCCAGTGCCTCCAATATAAATAAATTACTTTACACATTACCCTGCACAACAAAGAGTGTTGTCATACAAAGATATACACTTAATCAGAACTTCAACATCAGTCAGTCACATAGCAGTATCTTCAATCCAACTGCTAAAGAATTTTAATGTCATAATTTAAAAAACAAAAATGTGTTGTTTTAAAATATGTCTTAATGAAATAAGCCCCTGCAACTCCCAATATTCCTGTGTTACACACATTTCATGCTGTGTACACACTGTGCAACAAAAATGTTAACACATTACAAACATGCCACACTGTGGATAAGTTACAGTGGCTCCTTCAGTAATGACATTTGACAAAACTACATTTCATGCATTCGCAACATAATCAGACAAAACTTTAATCTATTAATGTCCAACACTGTGTTCCAAAACAATACATGAAAGAGCATAAATAAAGAGCAAACTTAAGGGCAGAAACCAGAGTGGGAATAAAGAGAACCTGGATGACTTTCGACTTTTCGGCAGATGGTTTCCGTTGGAGCCACCTCTGTAGTCCAGGAAACCTCTGACAATGAAGGCAAACCCAGCGATGGAAATACACAGCCTTATTCTGTGTGTACAGTTCCAAAAGTTCTTCTTTTGTACTAGGCACTTTTGATTCTTTCTCGTCCACTTCAAACACAGGCAAACAAACACAAAATTCTTCATGCGGGATTCTTGCATGATAGGTAATGGTGGATTAAGGTCAATATTAGAGCCGTGTCCTTCACTATGCTGCTTCTGGAATCTCAACAGCATTGAAAGAAAAGCAGAAACCAAGTCTTGACTTGGCAGAAGCTCCACATCAGAAACCAGGACATGGGAGGTCTGGGCAGCCTTTCTTGCAACATTTCGTCCGACATTAACAGGATACGTGAGACCCTCCCTTTGTCGAAAAGTTTTAATTTTCCCACTAGTGAGAGCTTCCGGTGCTGAACAGTCTGTGAAAGTTGGGTACTTAACCACATTTGAACTTGGAAAGGCAGCTGTTGTGAAAACTGGAGGGTGTGTAATTGGGAAGATCAAATGTATGGATAGTTTAGACATTTCTGGAAGGCAACGGCAGAGTTGATGTATAATGGCAAGGCTGAAACCTGCATCTGTGCATGGGGCATATACAGCCAAACTCACTGGACCATCCCAGCGCCGAACTATCTCAACAACATGGTACAGAAATTCTGGTGTGGCATGCGTACAGTAAGTAACACCAAAATCTGTTACAGGCCCATTACTTGCCTTACTATCTGACACTTTAATAACATTGTAGATAACACGATAAGGTCCCTTCTCACCAAGTTCCGGACTAAAAGCCACATATTTATCTGTCCAATTAAAATTTTCTGGAGTCCCATAGCTAAAGTGGCAGTAACTCTCATTTTTTGGGAACACACCTTTGAGAAATTGTCCTGGTACAAAATTGGTCCGGTTGGGAACCACTGGTGGTGGCTGGAATAACTGTCCTCCACTAGGTACGCGACCATCGTGGCGGAATGAATGTGGTGCTGGGAGAAAATCCCACGTCTTTCGCCATCTGAATATTTCACTTAACAAGCTAAAACATGTGAAAGCAAAAAACAATGGTCCCAAAATTTTCAAACGGACGCAACGCATTATTGGGTTAACTCTCATTGTCGTTTTACCCTACTTATCTAGATCAGTGTCACTCTTTCATACAACTATTACAACTGCTTTACCCCTTTCACCGGTCTCATTCCACACAACTAAAAGATACAGTTTATACTTTACATTATGTGCTGGCATACAAGGTAGACGTTCTACACTTATATTACACACGCAACTGTTAGGAACCAAGTAGTATTTCTTGCCTGTTTTCAACATGAAGAGATGTTTTACACATCATTATCTAATCCATCAACCACGTTAGAAATATTCACTTTCGTCTACCCAACGTCAATTTAACCCCATACTGCAGTGCAGTTGGATGCATTCGAGATATCGTATGTCGAGCCAAAGATTTTAAAGTGAAGAGACACTCTACAAATGTCAGGAACCCGTAACTCGAACCTAGAGTCTCGCTCTGCAGTCCATGCATCTAACACTGTCTTCCGACATCAAAAATTCTAATGTCATTTTAATGACAATAAGCGTTACCCTTTCAAACTTTGTAAGGTGCCAGATTAAAACCTTACAAAGACAAATAATTGCTAACTATGCAGTCACAGAAGGGATATCATTTGTAAACAGAAAACGTCACTGAAGCACAGGCGGTGTTAAAAGGAAGGGTTGTGTTATTTCGTCACTTTCTTGGTAAATTATCTACTAAACCTAACGCTTTAGCTTCGAAACTATCGTACGGATTTCAATTATGTTTACTGGGGAGTCTAAACTCCATTTTGGGTGAACGTGATTTTGGTCCCGTGGAACCCCATTTAACATGAAACTCAAAAACGGAACATCGTCACCCTAAACCGCCCGTCGGATCCAATGGTACAGTCAATTCTTTCTCCGGAAGTAAAGCGACAGGAGCGTGAAGTAGGCCACTCGCATCTGTAGCGAAGCTTAAATTTCACTCTTTCCACATACCTCGGCCTGGAGGTTGGAGGTCGCATTATTTACCTAACTAGAAATGTAGTAAATTCCCCCCTTCCCTGCAGTTCTAATCATCACTCATCACGTCGCAGCAGAAGTGTGCTGCCAAAACTTTAATTACTAGTTCGCATGTTCAATTTTCAACCGCCAATTTTTTTATTAACCTCCTTTCAAGAACGGGAAACACCATCAGAGAGTTTCTTCTGTAGCATCTGACAGGGACAGATCGTTTTAGGGCAGCATTTTCACGTTTTGAACTTTAGGCGTCTTATTGGCCGAACCGACATAGGCACACCCTGGTACGGGGTAAAATTATGGCAGAAAAAAAAGGGGAGAAAGGGCCTGGTGTTGTTTTTTTAACTGCAGCGATTTGTCGTAACTACATTCAACCAGTAATTCCGCTCAGAAGTAGAGAACAGGGACATAGCTACCAAACAGCAAGAGCGTGCAAAGCGTAGGAGCCTATAAGTACAGAAGACCCAAAAGCCCTTCGCAATAAATTATTATTCTTATACTAACTGAACCCCAGCAACTATTCGGGCAAATTTTAAAGTATTCACAAGAACTCAGTCAGGAAATAAATTTAAACAAACACCTCTATTTGAAAACCAAATATATTTACTACAATTTCATAAAAAGTGCAATGTGCTTCATAGAGAAGACAGGGCCGCCTATAAGCTTGCGTGGGAGCCCAGAAATTCTAGCTACGCCACTGGTAGAGAAAAAGCACAAAAAGCAAAGATTTCAGGACAAATGTGTCGAGGGCATGCAGAGGCAGTCAATGCAACCTGTTTAGTGTAAACACAAGGAATCTCATATTTTATGTGACTTTTTTTGAGTCCTGCGTGACTCGAGAAATTGTGTCCAATACAATGACGAACTATACCCGGACGAATAGCTTTTTTTTTTCGGTGTGAATGTGTTTGGGTACGGTGGTGTGAATATCTTTCGTAGTAAGAGCTTTGTTTTGTAGTTAGCCATAGCAAAATCGAAGCAGAAAGTTTACTTTTTGTCTATAAATGAAACTGAAGTATCGAATGGCCATGGAATACACACTGAGATTGCATATAATATTAATAACTAATACAGTCATATGAACTGTATTACTCAAGTAAAAGTTATCTCGACTGAGTCGCTTGAGCGTCCTGTAAACTTCGGTTGTTGAAGAAACGAAGCAGAAATGGCCTCCCATAACTTAGGCCTATGGTATGTAGGTAATTCGTGCTTACGATATTAAAAGAAAATCAACATTCCCCAATAATTTAAAAGTCAACGCATAAATCTATACAGATTTTCCATACTGACAACACAACCATTTTTTTACTGTCTTTTATTGAAACAGTACAGACGGTTAGTCTTTTTTCCTGTAAGGGAGATTCATTCATTCATTTCATTGTAAAATTCCATCGATCCAGTCCAGGCTACAAATGCGCCTGTCGGATATAGAACCAGTCACAAGCAGCTATAACACATGCACAATGGAATACACAACAAAAGATAAACACAAAACTAGAAAAAATAAATAAAAACAAATAAAAATATAGAATGCTTTATAAAATAAAGCATCAGTCAAATTAAATACAGATTAATGTATAAATTACATGAAGAATTACGAAAAAAAAAAACAAATTTGTTAAAAACTGTTATATCATCATACATTATACATTATACATCGAAGGATTACAACGTCTTAGATCCATATTTACTGTTAAAAAAAACTCCTACAATGAATAAAAGGAATTGTAATTATGCTTTCGTAATTATCCTCATTAATAATACGTCTAAAGTTTAAAACGCAACGAAAACAAAGGTCTGAGAAGTCAGTGTTTCTCCCGAAGGTTTGTTTCCGGTCCCTGTCCAATAGCAAGAGAACCCCGCAGCATACCCAGTTATTGGATTTTCTGTGACGTACACGCAAACGCCTGACAGTTATGCAGTCCCGTCACGCAGCTCGGCGGACTGTGTTACCGATACGTACGAGATAAAGTGTGTTATACACGATGTTTATTTATAACGTTTTTTAAACACATCTGCTATCTGTTATTCGAAATAAAACATTGTGCTACAATGTGATCCCTCAACTTCGAACAGCCATATTCGTAACGACAGGTTATCCAGACATTAGCCTCTGTTATTCACGGCCAATGTCTTGGATATACAGCATTGATTTGCATGTTGCGTGCGCAGAATCGTACAAGGACGTCAAACATATTATGAAAGTTTAAGAAGAGATCAAAAGTAGGAAGGGAAACACAGGAGAAGCTGACGTAAGGAAGCAAGATGTAAAATTCATCGCAATGTTTGAAATGGAGTTAGAGGGTTGAAAATGTTCCACACAGTCAATTGGTGCTTCGCCTTCGAGCTAAGAGGATAGTTAAGTGCAATTAATATCCCGTACTTAGTGTGTTTAAAAGAAGACAATTCAATCTTTACACAGTGCACGTTATTGTTAAACGTCTATGAAATCAGGATTTAAAAAACAGAACAAATATCACAGATAGATGTTCATAAACACGCATGGTAATGCATCGAGCCTACCCCATCCTTCCAACTCCGGTTGTACTACCCTTATACCATCCCCCTAACAGTGCATCATGTGACTCAAACAGTCCACCTCATCCTGAAATAAATTCTCCCTCCCCAACTTGCAGCAAGCGACACAAGATACCGTCTCTCACTGCTAGTAATCACACATCACAAAACTTACCAATTTATAGTCAGCAAAACGAAAAATTAGTATCAATACTTAGAAACACGGGAAAATGTACGAAATCAAAAAACAATAGAAGGTTTTCAGACCTTAATTTAGGGACAAACAACGATGATATGAACGTGACATATGAAGGGACAGATGACTATGACAGAGGAAATGTCAGCAGGAGTCAGTATGAACTGTATAGGGGCCAAGAAAGTGTTGAAGACGAGTTTCAATTGAATATTCCAGGAGCAGTGATTGAAAGCTGCAATCACAGCACCCAGATTTTTGTTAAGGTAAGAAGTTTTATTATAATTCTTTAATAAAAGACTCCTAATATTCTATCACACATTAATTATTCTGGAGAGTTAAGCGAAACTAATGTAATTATCATCCATTTGAAAAGACTCCTTTATAGTATGGTCATCATTTTAGGTACTACCTTTGTCAATATTATTGCTCTGCTCTCCTATAAAGCTGACTGCAATTCCTAATATTTATTTCATGTAGAAATGTGAGGGTTGGAGGCTGAATCCTTTATGACAAAGTTTCTGCTTTCTAAAAAAAAATTAAAACAAATTCAGCTTCAAAAGAAAATTGAAAACCCTAATATGTGTGTTATTATTTGGTAGGGGATTGTATAATGATTATATTATATTATTGTTACTCTAGTTTTGTGCATTTAATAATATTCTTATTTTTTTCTTTTTTTTGTGGTTAGTAAATAATTTTGTGAGTGTCTGATTTTGTCTGACAGCTAATAGTCTTGAGATATTTTACAGAGTGGTTCAGGAGTCGCAAAATCCAAAATTTAATATTTAATTTCTCTTGGTGGTAACAATATGCAATCCTTACAGAATCGTGGCAAAAATGGTAAATGCAAAATAAAGTAATGCACGATATGAAAGCATATAGGAGAAGTAGAGCTATAGCTCCAAGCGTTCTTAACCTCGGCAGACTAGCTGAAAGTGAGTGGTCAGATTCTCGCCCCAGCTGCTTAACCCCTGGGAAAAGACAAACATTAACCACTGAATAGGTGGGTTGGTGATTCCCGCAGCCGGTCTCAAAGTTTTGCAGAAAAGAAAAATCTCTTACTCTGCCGGGAATCGAGTCTCGGACCATTCAGTCCAGAGCCTAGCCACTATATGGACTACGTTATCCCGACTCCCGTGGCAACAATGCATATTTCCAAAGAGGCAATAGTGGTTGTTAGATTACTAACTAACTAACTCCATGGAGCAGAGTCCTTCTTGAGAAGCTAACAGGTCGTCATCTAGTCAAGAAATTCCCCGCGTTTTATGGAACCCGAAGGTTCATTACCGCACTCACAAGAGCCCGCCACCTGTCCCTATCCTGAGCCATATCAATCCAGTCCATGCCCCCCCCCCATCCCACGTCTTGAAGATCCATTTTAATATTATCCTCCCATCTACGCCTGGGTCTTCCAAGTGGTCTCCTTCCCTCAGGTCTCCCCACCAAAACCCTGTATGCACCTCTCCCCTCCCCCATACGTGCTACATGCCCCGCCCACCTCATTCTTCTCGATTTGATCACCCGAACAATATTTGGTGATGAGTACAGATCATTACATTCCTCGTTACGTAGTCTTCTCCACTCCCCTGTTACCTCGTCCCTCTTAGGCCCAAATATCCTCCTCAACACCCTATTCTCGAACACCCTCGGCCTATGTTCCTCCCTCAGTGTGAGAGACCAAGTCTCACACCCATACAAAACAACAGGCAAAATTATAGTTTTGTATATCTTAATCTTTGTATTTTTGGATAGCAAACTGGAAGACAGAAGATCCTGCACCGAATGATAACAAGCATTCCCCGACTTCAATCTGCTCTTAATTTCTTCCTGAATGGAATTTTGATTTGTTAGGGTTGTTCCCAAATATTTGAACTGTTCCGCCCTTTCAAAGGATTTATTATCTAACTTTATGTTGTGATTTTGTCCTGCATTCTGATTGCGAGACATGACCAAGTACTTAGTTTTCTCAGCATTTACTTCTAGACCAATCTCCTTACTAGCGAATACCAAAGCTTCTGTGTTTTTCTTTATAGCATGTACCCTTCCACCCAATATATTAACATTATCAGCATAAACTAGAACCTGATGTGTACCATTCAATTTTAAGCCCTCTTGGTTTACCTGAATCCTCCTAATGGCATATTCCAAAGCAAAGTTGAAAAGCAATGGCGATAAAACATCTCCTTTTTTCAAACCATTCTTAATAGGAAATGTGTCAGACAAATGTTTGCCTACCCGGACTCTGCTATAGGTTTCATTTAGACACATTTTTACGAGCCTTACTAGTTTCATAGAGATACCAAATTCAATGAGAATATTATACAAGACCACCCTTCTAACTGAATCATAGGCTTTCTTGAAGTCTATAAATAGCTGATGCACTGCCTCATTGTATTCCCATTTTTTCTCAAGTATTTGACGAATGCAGAATATATGATCAGTAGTCGATCTGTTACGTCTAAATCCACACTGATGCTCCCCAATAATTTCCTCTGCATATGGAGTTAACCTTGACAGAAGGATGTTGGATAGAATTTTGTATGTGGTTAACAGGTTGTTAGATTACACTTACATAAAATGCTACCGGTTCTTGAAGAAGCCGTCGTAAAGTATCACTGCATGAATTTGTGTGTTCATTGTTTAAAATCTCATGTAAAGGTCCAAAAGGAATTCCGAAACAAATACCTGCTTTTACCAGCAGCAAATAAATTAACAATATCACGATTATTAACCCGTTTCGTAAAACTAGAAGAGTTTGTGATAAAAGAGAATAAATAAATAAATGGAAGACGGTCATTGCTAATAGAAGAAAAACTTTAAGAGGCGAATTAATTATAATTCAGAATAAAACCATCTTATTACACAAATTTGGGCCCATTTATATCATACTGAATTGCAGTCACATAAAGTGCGTGGCAAAAAGTAAATCAATTTAAGAATATTAATTAAATGTTCATTGCAGTCGCCTAAACAATAAATAAGGCGACTTGCATCGCAGACGGTTATGCCTTATTCAAGTACACAGAGGGTTGTTAACAGGTTAAACGTAAGTCCTTTTCGTATTCAGGTAATGCATGAACATTGTGTGAATATCTCTTTGGGTGCTGGCAGGTTGAAGAGCAAAGTGTATAAAAACAATCACCACACACTGGAAGACGTGTAAGCCAATATTCATAATGAAACTGCTAACATATAAATCCATATAATTATTACAAAAAGTGCGAGATCAGAGGTTCTAAAAGATTCAGATCTTCTGCGATGTGACGCTGTGTCACTGGGTGGTTGGCTAGTGACATTTCGAGTACTACCTTATTTTCAGAGTCAAGCAGTCCAAGAAGAATGACTTGGCTTGACCCTTGAATATGAAGGAGCACGTTCCTTCGAAACGTCGGGAACAACTTACCTACTGACTCAATGTCACAACTCAGAAGACAGGAATCCTTGATTACACCGCTTTTAAAACAACAGAACAAAACGTTTCCTAACTGCACCCTTTGTTTTCAAACACTTGTAATGTTTTCTGTCAAAGTAAGAAACCTAATTTCACAACCATATAGAACAGCAGGCAAATTATTTCCTAAATTTTATATTCTTCATTCCATGCACTGTTGATAACCAATTCACAACACTCAGTCCAACAAAATGCACAATATTGTTCCTTAGATATTTATATCGCAATATCACATTGAACAATGTGATATTGTTTATCAGTTTTATGTAAAAACCGCACGTGCTTTAACAATTTTTTTTTATTTCAGGTACTGCACCAACAACCGCACGGATCCTCACAGCGAATTTGTAATATCAAAGAGGATAAAAACGGTGGAGTAACTATCTACATGTCACAGCCACAGAGAGATCATGACAATACCGGTAATCCAAAACAATATGACAATAATTTTCAACAACTGAAGAGGCAGAAGGACTGCCAGAATCTTCAAAATTATCTTCCAGATCCGCCAAAGATAATACCAAGGAAAACAAAACGTAAAACAAACAAGGAAGCAAAAACACAATCAAAGAAAGCGTATGCTGTGGAACATTGTCCGTCAAAAGAACAGCAGGATTGCCACAGCGTTTCTGGGACTTCAAAAATGAATGCAACACTCCCTTCTGTGGAGGAAAGTCAACTTAATGTTCAAGATTATGATAATGAAGTATGTCGGGATGCTAACACAAACAAAGATGACACACAAGTAGTGATAAGTGCTGAAGGTGAGGTTATATTAGACAAAGACACAGAATTACCACTTAGTGACAACAATAAGGAGCTTATTGCTGGACAGTATATGTCTGTTGGAGTTCAGGTTTCTCCTTTGCCACAATATCGCTTGAGGTTTCTGCCAATAGGCAGCTGCACTTCTAACGACAGTAGTGAGTCACAGCATAATGGGGTTAAAAGGATACGGTTCTGTCTGCACCTTGTAGGTCGGTGGATGTTGTCGCAGTGTGGGTTAGGGCTGATGATGTTCATATGGGCATTGTTAGGGGCTGCTGCATTCCGAGCAACAGAAGGACCTTATGAGGAGCATATAGCGAGAGAACTGTTGGGAAGGCAACATGAGCTGGTGATTGAATTGGCGAGGGATTTAAGGATACTGAAACAAGAGGAACCAGGTTGGCACAACAAGATAGAATATTATGTGGACAAACATAAGGAAATGTTGCTTGAAGCAGTGAGTGAAGGATATGGAGAAGGAGGGAGCAAAGGCAAGATATGGAGTTACCCAGGATGTCTGCTGTTTGCTGTGTCACTTCTTACAACATTAGGTAAGACTCAATTGCATATCTCATCATGTTTGCTACGTAAATATCTATTGTACTGTAATTTTTTCTTCACAAAATACAAATATTAAACAAGAGTGGAAAAATATTTTATATTATGCATACCGTGCATTTCAATAATTAATTAAGTATTTTATTCCAACAAATGCACTACACTATTTTAGTGTTTTCTTGTCCCTACATATGTTTCGGCCCTGATGATGGCACAAGGAGTGCCGAAACATATGTAGGAACAAGAAAACACTAAAATAGTGTAGTGCATTTGTTGGAATAAAATAATTAATTAAAGAGTGGAAAATTTAACGTAACTAGAGTCACGTACAGATATCACACAATCTGTTCATCACTTCTCAGCAAAGTTCTGTCATTACAAAGATAATCACGCTACACACACGCTGTACAAAGTTGTGTCTGTGTACACCATGAAGACATATAGGAAGGGTAGAGGTATAGATCCACTCATTCTGAACTTCGGCACTATATGGAGGTGGGTGGCCAACTTCACGCCCCGGCCGCTTTATCCATGGGAGAAAGAACACCAATACCCATTGAAGAGAAGGCTGGGTGGGCCCCAGAACTGGTTGGGGCCTTTGGGAAAGGAGAAAAATATTTGTCCCTTCTGGGAATTGAACCCCAAATCCTTTAGCCCGTAGCTTAGTCACTATACTGACTAAGCTATCCCAGTCACACACACACACACACACACACACCACACACACACATTGTAGAGTCAGGAATTATTTCTCCCTTTATTTCATTAAATGCTGTATTTACCAAATCACAAGATATTTCAAATAAAACTTAAGAGATAATACTAATGTCATTTTTATATGATGAGGCAGTTTTTAAAAATTCTAACGACCACGGCGGAAGCCTTCAATTACAATTCTAACGACGTTTGAATTCAGCTTCAAATAAATTAGGAGACTAACTGACAAGTACGCACCAAATTTTTTTTATTGTTATTACCATCATCATCATTGTCGTCGTCGTCGTCGTCGTCGTCGTCACCACCGTCATAATAATTATCAAGGCATTTAAGTTTCATCCGTTGTATGATTAAATATATAAAGTCTGGAATTGGCTGCATTTGGGAGACCTGCAGTGTCCATCCCCAGGTCTTTATCTTTTGTGTTTTATTTGAGGATGCAAGCAAAGCCAGCCTTGGAAACGTAATCATTTTCAAAATTTTGTATTTTTAAGCAGGCAAGGGATGAAGTGTGCTGACGACGACAAAAACGACGACAATAATGACGACGACAGTAATGCCGATGACAGTAATGACGACAATAATGACGACGACGACAATAATGACGACGACGACAATAATGACGATGACAGTAATGCCGATGACAGTAATGACGACAATAATGACGATGACAATAATGACGACGACAGTAATGACGACGACAATAATGACGGCGACAGTAATGCCGATGACAGTAATGACGACAATAATGACGATGACAATAATGACGACGACAATAATGACGATGACAGTAATGACGACGACAATAATGACGGCGACAGTAATGCCGATGACAGTAATGACAATAATGACGACGACAATAATGACGATGACAGTAATGACAATAATGACGACGACAATAATGACGATGACAGTAATGACGACAATAATGACGATGACAGTAATGACGATGACTAATGACGACGACAATAATGACGACGACGATGACAACAACAACAACAACAACAACAACAACAACAACAGTATACTTTTTTTTATGGCTCGACAGCCCTATATGGGCCTGGGCCTCCTCGTTTCGTCGAGGTTTCATGATCACACACATTTGAGACACACCACAGTCGGTAGGACTCCTCTGGACGAGGGACCAGCTCGTCGCAGAGACCTCTACCTGACAACACACAACACTCACAACAGACAGACATCCATCGAACCCACGATCCTAGTAAGCGAGCGGCCGAAGAAGACCCACGCCTTAGACCGCACGACCACTGGGATCGGCAACAACAGTATACTAAGGATACATATTCCAGGTTGATGTGTATACAGTATTACTTGTATCTAAAATTAAAGTTATACTGGTTTTTATGTTTGTAGAGTTTGCAAGCTGTATGGAACTGACCCATCAACCGCTTGAGTGTAAACGATTTTACACACCATCTGACTACCCTTCTTATCCTCTATCAAGCACCAAGTGAGTGTAAAGGAGTAGGTGTGAGAGAGAAGGCATGGGTAAAAAGCATAGTTGGCTGGACAATCTATTATGAATTTAATATTGATTTTAGTATATTCGTCACCCCTTATGGCTAATTTTATCGGCTGACAGGTCAAAACCCTTTGTGTTGGAAAGTACTCTTTTAGATACAGTTGCGCTATTTATCATGTATGAATTTGTCATCTCTTACAAAATCAATATACTGCCTTTCAATCACAATGAAACGGTGTAAACCCTTGGTTTACATTTTTATTACAACTTTTAAACTGCCCTTTCATTCAGTATCCTTATTACACCATTGCATAAATCAACATGTATTATTTTTCTTGAATGTAGTGACCTTCGGAGGACCACGAACATCCCAGCAGTACTATTCAGTTTTACCAACAAATGCACAAACATAAACTACTTTTACAGTTTTATTAGTATCGTTGTATTTCCCTACACGTGTTTCGGTCCTTAGATCATCTTCAGGGGAGGTAAATAGGCTACTACACTTCACATCGCATGTTAAAAGGGCCCAAAGAACAAACTTGTCTCAGAAGTAAGTTATAAAACATTTGATTTTGTAAAATATGTAAAACTTATAATTTTATCATATAAGTTAAAGTCAAGATTTAAAATAGCAGTGTTAGTCACTTGATGCACAGAATCATGGTATTGTATTTGTTGTTGATTATAAGCGTGTTGTTGTGTGGAGTGGTACTCGTATAAGCTTATACCACTCCACACAACAGCACACGAAACAACACGCTGATAATCAACAACAAATACAATACCAGGATTCTGTGCATCAAGTGACCAACACTGCTATTTTAAATCTTGACTTTAACTTATATGATAAAATTATAAGTTTTACAGTTTTACATATTTTACAAAATCAAATGTTTTATAACTTATTACTGAGACAAGTGTGCTCTTTGGGCCCTTTTAACATGCGATGTGAAGTGTAGTATCTTGTTACCCCCCTGAAGATGGTCTAAGGACCGAAACACGTGTAGGGAAATACAACGATACTAATAAAACTATAAAAGTAGTTTATGTTTGTGCATTTGTTGGTAAAACTGAACAGTGAGTGAAAATGCATGGTGAAAGCAATAAAAAGAAAATACCAGCAGTACATTCATGAATGAGCATAGACTCTCTTCAATGCATAACCCCTCACTGAGAAGGCCATAAACAAATCTGATTCTCACACTACAATAAATTTCACCATAACAGTTGATGTCTAACATGCAGTTGTCATATATACATACAGAGTGGTCCAAAATTCAGTTAACCAAAACCATTTTATATTTTACTAATTAACTTACTTTTGAGTCACTCTGTGTGTGTGTGTGTGTGTGTGTGTATGTGTATATATATATATATACACATACATGTGGTACTATTAGCAAAGGGACATCTTTGCAAGCAGGATGACACATAAAGCTCCATCCTTAAAACCCTAACAGTGGCTTGAAAATTCTATGCAGTACTGAATGACTGACTGACATATAGCACTTGAGGTATTTAATATGACTGAAATTATTGCTCTAAATGACATTTAGAGGTTCCACCTTTGAAACTCACAGCACAAAACACCAGCACCTTTATGGCGTTTTCAGAACTTTCTATCCAAAACCAAATGACATAACAGTGTACGAAAATATTGCATGTTCATGTCCTCCAACAGCCTTTACAATTTAACATTCATAATTATCACATTTCATGTGCACTGAACATGTTTACATATTAAATTCAGAGGAGAATATCTGAACATAAGAAAGAACAGAGAGAAAGATAATATAGAAAATCAAACAGGAATTAACTTCAGAGCTTTTACTTTTCACCTAATGCATCATAATTAGTACAAGATCAAATCAAAGTGGATGGGATCGGTAAGACAAGTGGCCAATTTACGTGTATTTAGCGTCTGAAAAGATCAGTGATTTACATACTACCCACCACATTTCGGCACATAGCAACTTGCTATTCATGGGTTTTCGTCAGTATAAATGTTATCCTGCTATGCAACTATACAAAATGACTATCTACAATATTAATCTTTCTTGAAAAGTTGACGGTTAATCAGTGGTTAAACATTTCCTGATTTTGTGGAATCTAAAATTTAATTACCATATTCACAAAAGCCCTTATACTTAGCAAATTTACTTCAGTAACAACTTTTCATCTGTTTCTCTAAGATCCACATAAATATCATCCTCCCATCTATGTCTAGGTCTCCCCTAAGATTTTCATTACAAAACATTATGTATGCAGTTCTCATGTCCCCAAGACGTTCTGCATGGCCTGCCCACCTTATCTCCTTCGAAATAATCGATCTGATAATTTTAAGTGAAGATTACGAAGTAGGAAGTTTCTCATTACGTAATTATCTACCCACCATCCTCACACTTCTTGCCACTTAAGTTCAACATTCTCATCAGCATTTTGTTCACAAAAACACTTCACTAAGACTCACCAATGATCCTCATTTCCTGTCCTTAATTTGTTCTTCATTCAATCATGAATAACACTGTCAATTGTTGGAGTCTTCATGTAAGAGGTTAAAATGAACACCTTTGACACAGTCAAACAAAGAAATGATTATTGTACCTTATGCACATGTACAAAGTTTTCCTTGAGGTCTATTTTATGAAAATAAACTAATTGGTAAAACATTAAAAGTTTAAAAAACCAACAGAATGCACTTCACTTTCACTTTAATATGCATTAATTATAACCCCTACATATGTTTCAGTTTGCATAAACCATCCTCAGGGGGGTCAAAAGTACGTTACATCACATCCAGTGTTAATACAAGTTTAAATATTTTGCAATGTCTTGCATGTTATTACAATCACTGTAAAGTCAGAGTTAAAAAATGTATAAAATGTTGTATAAAATCCTTAAAATTCGTTGAATTTTGTGTCAAAATAATAAAATGTAGTAGAATGGATCGCTGTGTTTCTCCACACCTCTGGTTATTTTGGTTCTTGGTTTTGTATACTGTGGTGGAACTTTTATTAAATATGTCCTGCGTTGTTCTGTCGTGTTTGTTTCGTGCTGCGTTGTGTACCCCCTGAGGATAGTTTATGTAAACCGAAACATATGTAGGGGTTAATTAATATATATTAAAGTGCAAGTGAAGTGCATTCTGTTGGTTTTTTAAACTTTTAATCGTAAAATGCACGGTGAGACTAACATAAAATTGGTAAAACATGTTCAGTTATATAAATGAATTTCCCAAATAACTGCTGTGACATGGCCCCTTAATAAGTAACAGATACAACCTTCATGCCTCATGACATGCAATGTGTCAGTCAAGATAAATGCTTCAAACAACACTGACCTACTAAGGCTATTATAGTCTGTTCTTCTTAAAAACTGGAACATAAAATTCAACTCAACAGAAGGACTTCCCACCAAAACAATGATCCTAACTACTACATACTTTATAATGTCAGTCTAAATGAGGGAACAGCAACTGGACTTTCCAACATACCCCCAACGTGATGCTGCCATCATGTAAAAAATAAAAGAGTCTGTCAGTATGATGGCAATGTAAATATTGACAGAACTGCTTTCTGTTTCTTCACGGTGGTCTGTAGGATCAATGGATTTAAAACCAGCAGATGGGGTCAAAATGCTGCACTTGTTTTTGCAATTTGGGATATCTCTCTCCCACCCTTCTCCAACAAAGAAGTCATAGTATTGCTAAACAGAAAGCTGAGATGCTCGATAATGCTGTGCCCTGAAACATTGACAGCAGTGTAGAAGCGCAAGGTGATGGGTAGCATGGGAGGGAGTAGGATGACTTAACAAAGCGGAAAGAGATTGTTCATGACAGGTGGGCCTACCTGCTTGTGTATTCATTCATTTCATGCACTTCATGAAAATCATGCCTAATGGACCTTGAGAGTCAAATTTCACGTGTTGCTGTATTTAAGTCAGATTAATCAATTGTGACCTACATTTTTGTATTCACACCTTTGATTAAATTCAGACAGATCACGTGACCATTTGTTGTAAAGTAACATGACATGAGTCGTTCAAAGGGAATTCTGCAACACAGGCAAGGTTTAAAATTTCAGTTTGTACAGTCACTTCAGCTATTGATTCCATATCTAACAGGTGGTATAAGTACAGGAGACAGATCTACAGTTCTCAGTTTAAACAGCTAATTTGCTGTAGCTGTATTCCACATATTTCTCTCAACATAAGGGATCATATTCCATGCTTATGCAGCATATAAACCAAGTAAATACTACACATAAACAACAAAATAAATCATTATTTTTTCTATCATCCCTAGCATCGAACAATGTCAATGACATGGTTAGAAATGGTTCATGGAAGAATTTCTGTGTACAAAGTCCAATTTAGCCTACTTCAATATCAATTATTACTTGAGGTATTTTCCTTTCTTTTTCAATTGTCACGTAGGTGTGTGAAACGAATAATTTTATCAACCTCTGTCTATGACAGTTTATGGACTGAGTACATGCTACAACCTACACCATATTATAAATAAATCAAAACCAACCATCCTGTATGATTTTGTTAAGCCTTGGATCGAAGCAAAGCTTACACATACTAGAACAAAACTTATTAAGTAGCAAGCAGAATAAAGAATTTTTAATCCTTGCAGATGCTATATTAACTGTATATATAACAATCTATCACATTTATTTTTCTCATCTCAATTTCACAAGATTTGGACTACAACAAGATTTCCTAATGTCAGAATCCAATAGAGGACCTTCAATGTGGTACAATATCTTTCAATATATAACAAACCACCAGAATGAATTTTTTTCTAAAATAGTTGGAATGAGTGACAATACACCAGAAAATGTTACCATTAATGTCAAACTGAGTTCAACAGAGGGCCTGAAAGGGCAATGAAATGCTGAGGACGATATGGGGAGATGAAGTAGCAACAAACTGGAAATATCTCATGATTGGGAACATTATAATTTTTACTCTTCACCTAATATTGCTGGGTCGCAAGAATAGTAGGTATGGTATAGCCACTAGGCTACTGGCTGGGTGAGCAAGGAATCACAGTTTTCATTCCCAGCAAGGGCAAGAGACTTTTTCTCTTCTCTAAAAGTGCCCAGACTCACTCTGGAACCCACCCAAACCCTATCCAGTGGATATTGGTAAAATGGCCTGACAGTCAAGGTGACTACTTACTGGTATTTCCATTAGTGCCAAAGACAATAACATGTGGAGCTACATCTACATTCCCCATATGCCCTTATGGCATGGTGTTTAAATAAGCACAGAAACAAATTTTCCATTAGTGTCATCAAATAAAAAATTTTTATTTTGTTTATTTATTCCACCTTATAGATTTTCTAAAACAATGCAGTAAGGTTTGACAGAGCAGCACAAATTGCAAGAGGATTACAAATGAAAGAAACCAACAAGCTTGTTGTCAGGTTATATCTTCCAGCATCTGTAGTGTAATTTTAGGGCTTTTAGAGGCTTACACTTTGAAGTTTCAACACAAACACACAAAAACAGAGAGTGGTAATGCATTTAAAATCAACTGACCTGCAGTTATTTGCAACTACCAACATAGCAAAATCAAACCATATTTACACCGTAACTTTTCCTAAATTTACGTAGTGGCAATTCCTCTACACGAGGTGTAATGTTACACTACCGTAATTCATATTATTGTGGACTGGGTACTGATGGATACACTGCAACAATTCTGGACTGGATTTTGATGGCAGTACTGCCATTTAGTCACATTATTCTTGACTAGGAACTGATGATATACTGCAATGATTCAGGTTTTTCTGGACTGGGTGGTTGTAGCTATACTGTCATAACTCATGATATTCTGGACTGGGTACTGACGGCTATATCACCATGGTTCAGGTTATTCTGGATTGGATGGTGGTAGCTATACAGCCATGACTCACATTATTCTGGGGTGGGTACTGATGGCTATACCGCCATGTTTCAGGTTATTCTGGACTGGGTAGTGGTAGCTATACTGCCATGACTCACATTATCCTGGACTGGGTACTGATGGCTATACCACAATGACCCCCTTCTCGGCATAACAGTATTTTATTCCATACCTGATACAGTGTTTGTACCACAATAATGTAAGCACAGCCTCACCAGTGAAAATTGATTTCAACTACATGAATGACAGATTAGCTTTAAAATAGCAGTCTATAATGGGTTAGTTCTACGGCTTACATGTATCCAAACATAAAGACAAAGAAGACACCAACAAGTACATAATTCCTGTAGCTTTTTCATTAAGGAGATGACAGAAGACTCTCTCCTAATTGTTTTACTGTGCAGGTCACATACATCAGACAAGATGTTCTTTACATTTTGCAAGGTTTTGGAGCTCCAGTTCCAAGAACAACAATGGGAAGAATAGCAGCTGTGATATTCTCAGCAATTGGCATCCCATTGCATTTGCTCCTCGTACTTAACATTGGAATGCTGGTTGCAGTCAAGCTGCAGTTCCTTGCTACCAGATGGCAACCTGGCACACCACTGCTCACTGCTCTGTTCCAGTGCTGCTGTCAGTACAGAGGTGAGCACTTAGGTCTAAACTCTTATGTAGCAACATCTGCATGAAAATGAACAGACATACATAAAAGTAGCAATGAAGGGAAATTGCAACTGTAAGAACCTAGACATATAAACACCGAATTCTGGAGAATGGAGACACGTGATATAGAATATGGCATAATCCAGTCTTTCTAATACTGTTTTCTTTGGAAACTTATAAAAATGGAAGTCACAAACATAGAATACAGCATAGCTTCACTAAAACTTGGTTCTAACACTATTTTCCAGTAACACTTTGTAAGAAAAAATGAAGGACATCTGAAATAGAATATAGCACATGCACTCCTAATGTGTAATTTCTGTTTTTGAAGTTAACTGCACCATGTGTTGAGGTTCTTCCATTTCATCATACATTGCAGTCACCATCTTGAGGGTGAACGAGTCAGAAAGAGGATATGGCCCAATATATATGTCATAATTATAATAAAAGTGGAGACATGGAACCTGGTGTTATTCAATGGGAAAGGTCAACGGCTTGATATACATCTTAGAGTGAGAAAATCAGTGAGAGTGTGAGCAGGGTGCTATCCAATGGGAAGGAGCACTGTGGTTAAGAAGAGACTTTGGAAGAAATAAATTATATCAGACTTTCTACATCAAGTTTTTTTAATAGGTTTTTGAAGCAGTGCAGTTGAGAACTCCACTCTTATGAGATAGTGTGATCTGTCACTCAGTGTTCATTGCCCCATGTTTTGAGGCCACTACACTGTCTCAAAATGTTGAGCAACAAACACATAGTGATAGAGCAATATCCCAGAAGAACAGAGTTCTCAGAATTAACTCAGTTTGTATCCATCGTCATGGCTTCCCTGCCGAAGATGGCAGGTGTGAATGCTTGCTTCAGCTTCTATCATATTCAATGCCATGACAGAGCTCAGTGGTGTGTTCAGTTACAGCAGATCACCGGTTTTCTATCCTAGTGTCCTTAATGTGTTCTGACATCATGGTAGAGATGACTGTCAGTTTGGCCAATGTACACTCTGCTGCAGGTGCACATCTTATTGATTCCAAGTCTTTATGTCAGGGGTTCATCCTTTATCAGTCTACGATTGTTCGCCATTATGTTCCATGGTTTGTTTCACTAATAATGCTTTGTTTTAACATTCTGTTCCAGTGAACAAACCATCCAGTCCAGTGCAGCACCATATTCCAGCATCTGAAGACCACATATCTGCAATAGACACTAACAATGTTAGGCAAAGCAAGGTCAGCATGAATCCCTCTCTTTCTCCACCGCAGTGGTTAAAGTGGTTTCCTGCAGTCTCAATCTTCCTGTATTATATATTTGGAGTGTTAGTTTTCGGAGTGGGTAGGACACAGCCATTTGCTGCCTGCCTTCTCTTCCCACTTGACTTTACAGCAGCAGGTGGTGTGGGACTAACATCTGGAACCACCAGGACCTTCTATGCTATCTACCTAGAGGGAGCTGTGACACTGGCAGCAATATCTGTTTCCATCCTCCAAGTTACGGCTTCCAGAGGATTAACAGACCTAGGTCTGAAACTCGGACTGCTAACAAACTCCTGACTGGATTACTGTAACATAATAATATATGTACATACTTCACCAAATAAAATGGTAGTCATTCTGCATTTCTGATGTACCAAACATTAAATATAATTATGCTGAAAACTGTATACTAAAAGTACAGGATGTTTGGGGAGTGCATTCTACTTGTTTCTTCGTGTGACCTTATGCTAACACACGATTTTATATAGTTTTGTTAAATAAACCACAATTACTAAATAAAGCTTCTGTTTTTCAATAACAGCAGCAACAGTCATAATAGAACTCAGACCATTTGAAGTACAGCACTTGTCAATTCACCAAAGAGTTTTGGGTTCAGTTCTGACCACTACCATTAACACCGATAAATAAAAATAGTACCAAAACATGTTAATATAACAGTCACATGAAGAAGCGAGTGTAGCCTACTCATGGAACATTGCGTGTACTGAATGTAACTCAGACCCTGTAAGATTTAAACTGGATTAATATTTTGAACACTGTTCATCATTTAGGCTTATTAAAAGTACAGTGTTCTGGGGAGTGGATTTGTCTCCATCTTCAGGTGGACATTTGTGTATTCTACTATGTTGTGCCTGTTAGAAGAAGTTAGCCTCCATCTACACCACTGATAGCTCTTTCTAATGGACCCAGCTGGGTATGATTCCCATCTTGCCTCCCCATCTGAAGATAGAGACAGATTCAGTCTCAAAAGTGTTGCAATTTTAATACCCCCACGTGATGGACAAAGTCAAAACGTCAGTCAAGTTCATTTCAATATACCACTGTCAGAATCCTTTAGTCTGCATAATTTGCAATACACAGTGTCATGAACCAATGACTGCTAAAGAGACCTTTGGGGAATCATATCATATCTCAGGTAGTATCAAAATAGGTTCAACACAAAAAGATGAAGCACAGCTTACTTGCATAGTTATGAGACTGAATTCTAAAGCTTGATGCCATGACTATGATTGTCCATGGATGCTCAGATCCTTAGACTAGGTCATTACTGCTTCCTTCCCATTTCAAGCCAAGTCATACTTCTTCACCAAATCACCTACTACAATAATTGTTAGCTTCCAAACACATTACCTTAAGCCAAATGTAAACTTTTAAGGGAAAAATCATAAAACAAAATATTTTTAAAAAACAAGTAAAGTAAAAATACAAAATGGAGGAATATAATTAGGCAAGAATATGCAGCTTCCTCATTTGCTCACACTTTAACTGTTACTTTTAAAAGTTATAAAACAGAAGCATTAGTTCCTAAAAATATTTCAACCACACAATTGAAGTTATCAGAATTGAAGACAAAAAAAGAATCAAATGTAGGACTTCAATCTTGTGATTGACAGACAAGTGCTTCATGTTACAGAAATGCAAAATGTCTGTTGTGAAACTTTTTGATGGTTCATGCCTTTATTTTATTTCTAAACAATCTCAATAAACTGACAACTTCTTGCTTCTGCATCAGCTGTATAACATATCTCTGCTTGTTATCTATTTGCCATTTTTCCATTCAAAACTATCCAGTATAAGGAAGGTAAAAGCCTATTAAATTGAATGCTTTTATAATTGGCCACACATATATATTGGCCACTTCTATTTTTTCAGAAATGCAAAAAATATGTCCGACCGCCCCATACAACAGAGTATGTAATATGGTCGTTCAATCACCAAGCTCAAGCTATACTAATGTGAAATCTGAGGTTCTCACAGTGACAACTATGAAAGTTTGGGATGTGCTTTTTTAGGTGTGATGTTTAATGGCTCTATCAACTGCTAAGATAATGCAATGTTGATTATAGATAAATGAGTAAATTTGGAGGACTGGTGAAATGATACTGACAAGGCAAAACTGAAGTACTCAGAGAACAGTCTGTCCCAGTGCCACTATGTCAACCACAAATCCCACATGCACTGATCTGGGACTAAAACCAGACCTCCACAGGAAGAGGCCAGCAACTAACTGCCAGAGCAATTGCATGACCATGGAATTTTATGTTGTGTAGTGTAGTAGAAACTAACCAGACATACCACCTTCAGTACATTCCAGCAAAATCCTGTTAATTTCTACCAGACTACATGGTATTACATTCCAAAAAAAAGTTTATCTTCAGACTGTACTGAATACACATACTGTCAAACCTTGATCCAACACCAGTTTGTTCACTGCAATTTGTAGTGGCATATCAAGGGTGGTGGTAAATCAAACCACTGTATAATAAGCAATTTCCATTCACAGACTTTCATGGGCACTGCTAAGTGAGGGTGGCACTATAGCCAGCTTTGACTGCATGTATGCATGTACGTATGTATGCATGTGTACACACACACATATATATATATGTATATGTATAAGGAATGCTTTTTCTAAAAGAAAACCCCTGAAACAGCGAGTACCTACAGTAATTCATCTGAATTACAAGAACATGACTGTACCTGTGTGCCACTATCCTTCAGTCTACACAAAACACAACAGTCCCTACAGTAACCCATCTAATACTATTCAGTACCACACTCTCTGTGCATGCACTGCAAAAATGTTTTTAAGAAAGCCGCTGCCTCCATCTTCTGCAGCAGGTTTCTCTGAAAAATTTGTACTTATCTACCAAATTACATGGCATCATATACCAGAAAATTATAATCTTCATATTCACCACTATGAGAACCTCAAATCTCAGGTAGCTGAGGTGTGTCCATTCCAGTTCTGTAGATAGTTATGGATATGGTACATCCCTAAGATATTTATTCATATATATGTGCAAAAATATGGCAATCCTGCAATCCATCCAAGTTACATGCAGACAATAAGTGTCCTAGAATTTTATTTATTGACAATTAAATATAAATTATTATTATTATTACACTTTAATTTATATTTACACTATCAAATTTAGCATGATGTATTGTACAATAAACCTGTTAACATATCTTTACATGCAGTATGTAATGTATAAAAGCAAATTGTGTAAGAAATAAATCATCAAAGTGATTATACCTAAATAACCTCTCTTGACCAACAGGGAATACAATTTCCTGTGATATGTATCTTTTTACTAGCCAAATAGGAACACTCTGTCCCATTACCTCATGATGTTAAGACTTTTTATATGTCCAAGCACGGAAATCTTCTTCACCACGTTTACCTAAAATGCTCTTGAGGGTTTAAAAACTGCCTTAGATTTATTCTCAATTAAATCACCCACATTTAACGCATAACACTGCTTCCTAACACACCCACAATAGTTGCAACATTTTAAAATAATTTCAGTTCTCCCCAGACATCTTACTTTGTTCTTTCACAAAATGTCAAAATAAAAAAGAAACATCTGGAGACATTTAAAAAATATCTTTGCTGGTTCCATCAACCCTTCGGTAAGATCCACATCCCCCTGGCATTATTTCATAAGATAATGCTATTCATGAACTATCAGTTCAGTAATGACAGCAGTAATTTTGCTTACATTTGTGTGCGTTCTACTTTTCCAGTGTCATTTCAAACAGTGTTCATAAATCCAGTTTGGTGTGGTGTTACTTCACACACTAACTAACACAGAGTCCGATATTACACTGTGGACATACAACTTTGCCGCCATTTCCATGGAACATATGAAACACCAAATTCTTTTTGTTTCCAAGGGCCAATGTTCACTGTGCCACATACCGAGTCTGATAGAAAGGATCTTGCCTGTGGGATTGTCTAAGGTTAAGGCACCCTTACCCCCTTTTGTATCAGGCCCCTGACAAATGCAAGTCTGAAATATATGTACAATAATTCAGAACCACAAGACGTCAGAGGAATAAAACCCTTCGGGATACGAATGTCCAGAAGGTGGAAAAATTGCTTTTCTGTACCTTTATAGGTCTGTCTGCTAATGCAATGTTTATCAAGGGGCCAGATTTGTCCACATACTCCACATGTCATAGTGTTGTACTGTGGCTGGTTTCAGAGCATCTTCGTGATCACAGAAACCATCCTCTGCTGGACAGCATGCATAGTGGTAAACATGTCTCCATTTCACTTGTCTTTCCTTGCCATGACTATCAAGTCACTCCTTTTCTTCAATTTACCCCACTTGTATTTCCTGGTCTTTCCAAACTCCTTACACATTCCTTTTTTATTTGGTCTGACAGTATCACAGCAATTTGTCTCAGGATGTAAATCATCAAGTTAAGTCTGGAGATACACACTATATGTCCCACATTTTCCATTGTTGTAGTTAAGTTCTGTTACAGTTGCCTGCATATCCCTTAGAATCACATAAGTTGCAGATTTTTATTCTATACCACTTGTGTTTCTTTGGTATTAACTGGTTCACAACTATCTTCAAAGAATGGAATAATTTCATTGACTGGTAATGTTCAGTTGAACTGTAAGATTTAGCACACACATCACTGAGACTGTCAAATAGGGTTATCATTTTCCATAACCATTTCAATTTTCATCTGTCTTGACAGGTTCTTTTTCTTTTCTAGTTTTTCTTTTTCTCTGTCCCATGTCATTGTGTTTCAGTGGAAGGCTGTAAAACACCAATGGACCAGCAGTCTTTCAGTGGCCCTCTAATCATGACCCAGCCGCACAAAAAACTGTCAAGAAGTACATTTCCTGTATAGTCATATCAGGTAGTAGGGACTGTATCCAATGTGTCCAAGCAAAGGTAAAGGTAAAGTTCACCCTAGAACAGGCCATGAAGGCCCAGAGGGGGAGCATAGGTATAACTCTACTCTTTCTTTAACCTCAACTCTAGATGGGGGTGGGTGGTCAGTGGCACACCCTGGCCACAATACCCCCGAATGTGTCCAAGTACTGGTGATATTTGTCCTTTCCACCAACAGCTGCATAAATTCACAGAAAAAGAGCACAAAAAACAAAGGAGGGGTGCAGTATGCAGTAATTTGTTGTAATCTAATGGGGCCACCCACAAACCTGTGGATTACAGACCCAGATGCTCAAGCATCTGCACTATCAGTCCACCATGTATAGTCTGCATCAATGTCCTGTTTTTTGTCACTCTGACAAGGGGAAATGACTTCATCTTCTGATGACAACTGATAAAAGAAAATGACTTCAACTTCTGATGAATGTGATTGAGAATCAGGGAGTAGTATCAGTTCTTGTGCTATGTCTCCTCCTCCCTGAAGCAATCCCTACGTCCTGCACTTGGAACAAACAATATGAACTGTGCTGCATATCCAACACTTTGAAGATAAGAACTGAGCTTTATTCATGGCCTCATGTGGGCTTATATTCTTCACAGTCAAGAAAACAAATATATACCTTCTGATACACTGAAGAGTGGTGCATGGAAAAAAAATCAATCGCCAAGTGAAAGATAGACATAACCATAAAATTATAACACACACAACTCAATGTATGAATCCACAAGATTAAGAGACTAATGGAATGAAAGTATGAATTACAACCATTATCTACTGCTTTCTGATTCTGAATGCCGAAAATCAAACAAACATCAACGCAATAAACAGAATTTCTTGTGGTTTCTCGTAAAGAAAGAATTTGACTGTACGCTGTATTTGCACTAAGCAATTCAAGAATCATTTGCCAGCACAGGCAGTCCATACAGTGTTTATTATGCCTCCAGTTCTGAGAAGAGCTGGCAAACAGAGTAACTGTCAAGACATGTAAACCTATTTTATGTCACCCTTTGACCCATGGATAAATTATTCAGATCCTGAAGCAGAAGGGTGTGTCAGCACAGAGCAAGAAACAATTTAATTGCATGACATTGTGAGATGCATGCAACGTACTCTAAACCACATGTCGCAGCACATTTCTGTATGGAACATCTTCAAGAACTGCAGCATATGCAACAACTGCAATATAAACATCAAAACAGATTTCAAATAAATGGTCATGAACTAAAGCATGTACGAAAAGGCAGAATGCTTCAAAACTTCATACGTGAGTACGTGGATTCATTATCAATAATCCACTATTTATTTGAACTTTTTAGTTTCAAAATGTATTAAATACAACTTATAACATGAGCTTCAGAATCAGACATTGAAATATAGAAGTGCCCAAGCTGCAAGTGAGTCAAATTTAAAAGCCCTTATGATAGAAGTTACTGTATCATACAAACCAAATCTTGCGAAATTCTACCCATTTCATTCTCACTGTATATAACACCTTCCAAGTTTTTACGTGGGGCCAATAAAGATTTGAAAACAGATGCATATTTTCATTTTATGTACAAGTGAACAGCTCTGGCAAAACAATGTGCTATATATAACACTAAGACAAGGAGTAATCTGAACTATGCGGACGTACACATGCAAACAGAAGTGGGTAACGCACATATACAAATACCATAAAACGTTTTTGCTTTGTAAGGTAGGGAAAAATCAGCCACACGCAGTAGCCAAAGGGAAACGCTTCTTACATCAACATGAAAAAGAATGGTTTTCATTTAAGTTTGTTTATTACTATTTTGCACTAATAGCTCCCTCTTTATATATATATACATGTACAAAGAAGCAAACATTGGTGGTAACAGGAAAATATTGTATAACCCATTTGTAATAACACTATCTACTAACATTCCTCAGTGACAAAGTTTCTGTTCCCAAGTGCACACAATCACAGTCATTCCTCTTTCATTTCAATAACAATAAAATCTGCATTACGAATGGGCTACGTCCTAAGTATTTTAATCACAGTTAATGCAGCTACGTGGCACTAGCAACAAGAGTATCAGAAACATAACATATAAACAGACATTTGCTTTTACATGTTTCCTTGGTTTTTAGAAATTTTCTGTGCACCTGATGCCTTTTCCTCCTCCAAGCTGTCTACCATCTTCCTAACCTTCTCACATCCTTCAGATGTCTGTGCAGTGGGTTTGTTTGACTTCATGCCTTCACCAGATGCTGATGTTCCACTGAAGGGTTCTTGCTCTGAGGATGAACTGCCACAGCTGTGAAGAGCTAATCGTAACAGCTCGAGAAGATCCTGTTGTTCTGTGATGCAATGCCTACTTCCTGTTAATCATACAAGACACAGAAGATATGAAAACAAAAATGATCAAATGTGCCATTATTGTGGCTTTATTTAAGCATCAAGTCTGTCTTCTGCACAGTTACATGAAATTAGCAAACAGCAATGACTTTTACATCAGTCAGCTTTGTACAATACTGTATAAGACATGTGCATTTTATACATACATAGAACTTATTATTCCAATGTTTCTCTTGGTTGAATACTTTGTAAGGCCAACTATCTTCACAGAGCAGAATCATTCTCAAGTTACTCAGTTACAAAGGTCTTAGTAAATACAGAGTTTTGATATAGGTGATGTTAAAAATCACAAACAGCCACATATCTTAATCAAAAAAATTTTTTAAGTTCATACTGTAACGATTCTAACCCCCTAAGAAAGGCTTTCTTAATCTTGTCAAGCAATCCTCCATTGTCATATTGTTCCACGTCAGCTTCTCGGGACCCGGCCATCGGCCTTGTTGCTTGGTCCCTGCACAAACAAAAAAAGAATAATGAAGAAATGTTTTTGATTGTGGTCATCTTCAAAATAGCAACAGAAAACTACGAAAATTTATCTGATAACTAATACGGCCAGTGGAAAGCAAATAAACATTATATTCCATTTCAGGACCTTTAATTTGTATTTTCCTTCTAATTTGTACTTTCATATTTTTGGAAGAAGCATGTGTGTCAAAAAACACTTAACAATTTCTGGAAAAATGGAAATCTGACAGTTATGGTACGCTGCTCAATTTGCACATGTTCAGTAATCCTTTGTGGTGATTACCACACTAGCAGTGATTTATGATCTGCTATGCATATAAAGTTCATGAAGACGTCCCTCTGCATGCCATAGACTTACACATCAACGTTTAAATTTAAACACCTCATTACAAACACTGTTAATACAGACTGTGCACTGCTAGAACAACTGTGTCACTGTCAGTACAGAGTAGAAATGAAAGCCTTTCTTAGTGATTCTGAATGCCTGATTTTATACACTCATTAACATGTATGTTTTAGTTTAACACATTCATTGGTATTGAGATTTTTTATATTGTTTGTCTCACGACACTGCTGAGACATGTCATGGCTGCACCATTGTGAACTGTCACAAATGTTGATAAATCCTGCACTGTCACAGATGCTGGTAAATGTTTCTGTTCCCACATGTAACAGCAGACAGAGTCACAAAGCTCACATGCCACAAGTGAACACACATTACTGTGTGAAAACGCGTCAAAAGAACAACAATGCAGACACCAACAATAACCATGGTTTCAGATGAAGGGTCTCCAGGTAACACCAGTGTCCACTGTTGCAAGCATGTTAACTTTGGTTATGAGGTAAAAATGCTGGTTCATCTAATGCATGTTCTCCAAAGAGATCCATCAGATCCTGGAGAACAAGGACAGGGCATAAACAAGGTGCTGTGAGCAACTGTTAGTCAAGATGACACAGACATTACAAAAGCAGCAGATCAGGCTACATTTCAGACATTTCCAGTAAATAAGAAGAGAATTCTGTGGAATGAAACATGTTCCAATTGGTCAGAAAATAAGCTTATATTGTGTATAATTTCGTAGCTAAAGAACCCTCACTGACTGCGATTATATCAGGGAAATTCATCACTCAGCAGTTATCATCTGTTGCCAGTGCTGAAGCAGAATCTTGGCAGCTACAAATTTAAAGATGATAGACAGGTGGAAACTGAAGTCACACAATGGCTGATAATACAGGACACAAACATCTATCGACACAGAACAGGAAAGCTTGTCCACAACATAATAAATACCTCCATTGTGGTGAACACCATGTAGGAAAATAGTAGGAAAGCAGTACAGTCAAATCTTAACAGTTGTTATCAGAGCTGGAAATAAGGAAGCCAAAATTTATGCCTTGTCAACTTATTTTCTAACAGACTCCTGTGTTCTGATTCCCCTCCTCCTCCTCCTACTACTACTACTACTACTACTACTACTACTAGTAGTAGTAGTAGCAGCAGCAGCAAAGTCTTATCCTCATCACAAAGTGGTAGACAATGCTGGAATTCTAATGACACAAACCAGTGTCACGTGTGTAAATCAAGTCACAAGAACTGGCAGATGGAACATTTTACTCCCCCAACTTTCTCACTTCACTTTCTGAACAGCTAACACAATTACCCCACGACGCCGTGTAATAACCCAGAAGACCACAGATTTCATCAACATCGCGGCGGAAGCCTGAAAGCAAAGCTAACACAAAGCCTGTCAGATCTGATCTGTAGACAGTTCAATCCAATTCGTAAGACTGAAACCTATTTTCTCAATGTCCATTATTCTGACTGGCTTCCTCACTTTTACCACACAAATGCCGAACCAATTAATTATATCAACTACATGGAGCAGAGCCCTTCTTCAAACACTAATAGTCACTCAGAAGAACAAAAAACTCCCCACCATTTATGGAACTTCCCTAATACAAACTATATACATGAATCCAAATTTTAATTTTAATTTCAATTCTGTTACCACATTCACACATTTTCATGATGAACCTGAAGCAAAGCAAGTGACAAAAGCCCCATAAAGACATTCTTATGCTTTTGCAAGTTAGTTCCAGTTCCTCACAAAAGTAGTACTCTGTATCATCCTCAGTGTGTGTCCGTTAATCCAGAACAGTATCACAACGACCTCTTACTATTATACAAAACACACAATCACCACAAAATGCAGGAAAGTACATGTCTGTAGTTACAGAGGCCAAGGCTCTCAGCAGGCCACAGGATCAAGGAGTAAGTAATCAAAAACAAACTGTACCCTCTTAACTCCTGACATTGACTCTCTCGGGTGTGACAAACCCCATCCCAGGGTAGTCCCATTCCTACAGACAGAAGGCAAATGCTAAAACAGTGATTTTAACTGAACTGTGACCACTGTCTTTTATATCCTTGCCCATTCATCCCTCACAAGCATGCTCCCAGTTGACACCAAATAAAACAATAAAATGGCATGAATTAAAACAAAATAAAAACCAATAAAACTAGCAGTAATCAAAACTTATATGATGTTACGCACTCACCATCTTTCTTGTATGTAATGCCTCGGATAATTCCAGGCGTGTTGTCTTCTAGTTCTGCGTAAGCCTGAACTAAAGCCTGCTGCTTCTCATTTAGTTTTCTTGGTACAGAGATTTTGAGATTTACGTAATGGTCACCATAGCCAAATGAGTTCATGTTCTTCATTCCTTTCCCAGTCAGCCTTATTCGAGTATGTGATGAGGTGCCAGGTGCAATCTGCAACACAAGGGTCGAAGGTCAAAGATGATCAACCTATTCACATCATCACTAAAATATTGATCTGGATACCTGAAGACAATAAACATTTCCTTGTTTATAAAACACGGAAATGATAAATTTAAGGCACTTCCAATAACAACAATAAATCTTCTGCATCAGTGGCATCTGATGTCATACAATCAATAGATACTAACTTCTCTGCTATATCTTCCACTATGTTGACACTAACTTGGGTCATCTGGAAGAAAGGATGTATTTGAATTAGCTGGAAGAAGTGAGATGCTAACTAAAGCCAGCTGCAACTGAAAATGCAAAATTTTCATAAACTGATAAATTATTATCCTCCAAATTTTGTTTGAAAAATGTGCTCTGTGTGAAACAAAATTCAGCAGCACAACCACTACAATTTTTATATTAATATTTTGTTTACATGTCATATTTCAAATTCAAAGTTCTAACATAAAAGCTTGTTTCAAAAAGCAGATGCCCTTCTCTTTTGGTTTATGCATTCACTGCATTTACACTAGCATTATTAACAACCCTGACCACCTGGCATACAAAAAATATGTAACGTTTAAACTATACCTGTACAGTCTGATCTTCATAGAGTCCTCTAACACGAATTGTTCCACCTAAAATGGCTTGTGATAGTGAGATTTCTGCATCTGTATGAACGTCAGATCCGTCGCGACGAAAGTAATCAGATTTTTCTACCCTGAATGTGATAAACACTTCCTTCCTACCAACAGGCATGCGCACAGTCTGACCATCTTCAACACCTGTAACACAATAACCTGCCTGCTTAACGTGTGATCACGGAACACCACGTTGTAGTGGTCAACACTCATATTTCATGTACAAGTGCTCTCCAGTTCAAACCTCAATCAGGAAACTACAGTTTGCATCAGGTAACATGAGCTCTGCACTCCTTACCTCTGACATCCCAATTATTAAATCATTTTATAAAATTCACACAGCGAATGCACAAAACACAAAATTATGGTTCTGGGGTTCAATGTATATCTAAACAGAACAGTCCACATCGTGTATGACAATCTCCTTACCTGCAGGCACTGGGACAGTAACTTTCTTCCGCTGCACAGTACTGCCTTTCCCCTCACATTCAGTACATGGAAACTTGATGTACATCCGTGTTCCTTGGCAATATCGACATGTTGATCGCATGACAAATGGACCTAGTTAGTGCACAACAAACAGATTTAAACTAATGATAAATGCCAGTAAAACCTGACTGAACAACCAAAATATGTAGCAGTAAGGATGATGTGAAATACACAAACTTTATAAAATTATGCAAATTTATGTGCCTTCTGCTGTGCATGGTTTTGAGCTTCTCAATTGGCTGCTGCATAAAACAAGCACTGCATTAAGATGCTTCAAATCATAACAGCATGGAGCACAGTCCTTATGATGCTGTTTAGCAGCACAGCCTATATAGCATCAGCTATTATCATGATCAGTCAGTTAACCTATTTCAAAGGAAGGCAGTGGCCATAGTCTAACTTGGGGTACTCTCCTGGCATTTGCCTGAAGTGACCAAGGAAGACCACAGAGCATTAGTCAAACAGTCAGTGTCTAGACCAAAATGCACACCAGACACCTCCCACTTACACAACACAAGCTCCATCACTTGAGCCAACCTCTTCAGTTTACAATCATTCCTCAGAAGCTGACAATTATTCAGCTTGTCAAGAATTTTCTATCTTTTATGGAAGCCAAAGTTCATTACAGATACCATCTGACTTACACCAGTTACATTCCAGAGGATTTGTCGCAAGTCAAAATTGAGAACACGTATGGTCATGAAAATACAAGGCAGTCCAGTTGGAATCCAAAATCCAGCACACTGGAACCTGATCGGCCACAGCACAACCGACCCACTGCCTGTGTTACCACACAGCAGTGTTCTTTCACCACCTTTGCTTCATTGCACTTTCCTTCCCACAAGGAAAAATTTTGCATGCATTTCAAAATGTCATTATTTTGGGTTTTTTTTAAACCCCCCCCACGGTAAGTTTGAAACTGTGATAACTTGAAATTGTGTGTCTGGTAGTGTCTATTTCACATATTTTACACCCATGAATGTTTCTAATCTATTTTCCCTCTATACAGTTACCTGTACTAATTGTTTCCATTCCCGTTCCATTACAGTAGGAACACTTCACCGCTTTGGTACCTGGCTCTGAACGTGACCCATTACACTTTGAACATGTATCGACCACATTTACATGGATATCTTTGTTTACACCAGCTGCTGCCTGAGTGAATGTCAGGTTCATTATAACCTATAACATAAATTGCAGAAACATAAAAGCAGATGAGGTCTCAATAATGGGTGAAGTCGTAAAGAATTTGTAACAATGCTCATCAGGCACTCATTTTGCATTCTATCACACTTCCCACTATTCACTTAAGATAAAAATTAATAAACAAAACCTACATTTAGCCATTTAATTTAAGCAAACCTAAATGGCTAAGACCCATCCACTACTTTAAATTCCCTTCTAGTAAAAATGCATGAATACAAAAGCAGAAAGGAATGAGTATGAAGAAAAGAAATAAATAAAAAGAAAATAATGGGATGGGAATGATAATGTTCACACCAAATCCTGTACCATTTGAATGATGTGAAATGTAATCTATATTTTAGGCAGAAAGCATAAACTTTGAACCAGAATGCCTAGGAACATATCTCAGCCTACAAATGGACAATAAAGGAAACTTCATGATTTACAGAGGTCATCTAGTAGTATTAGGATGGTGAAATCTAAGCTACAATAGGCTGGACATGTAACTAGTACAGTTGGGCAAATATAAATGCACACAGAATTTTGGTAGGTAAACTTCTTATGAACTGACCACTTCACAGGCAGATAGATACTGCAGAGAACTGTTATGACACTTGGAGGTGGATGGAATTGATTCAGCAAAATGTCCAAAGGCAGGCTTTGGCATTGGTAATGTTGAAACTGTAAGTTCTGCCATCATACAGGTACTGATCGCCACAGAGAACAATAAATTTATGGTCACAAGTATATGCCAAGATTCCACTTAACAAGTGGGTGAAAAATTTCAAAAGCTTCTTGTTTCAAACTACATATATACACCGTGCAAATAAGTCTTATTAAATTTTAAGGACATCATTATTACAGGTTATCCTCCATTCACAAATTAAACTTCAAAAAATAATCTCAACACAACAACACATCAAACTCATTAATAAAGAACCATTCACAGAATGCACCATATGATTATTTCTTGTATATAAATATAAAACAGCCAGTTTTTATTAGCCACAATTTTTCAATTCCCATCTTTATGTTTTACATCAGACATATTTTATCTTACTTATTTTACTGTGTTGCTTCCTAACAGCTGTCCTGGTGAATAGCGGTCTTCTTTCTGCCTTATATGACTCATAACAATTATTGTCACAGCGTGAGTTGCCTAGACTTCCCGCTGTTAACACTCAAGCATAGGCATAAGCTATATCTATTAATGATTATGTTTTCACCTATGAAATCCATACTTAAGTCAAAAAGAATGTTTTGTTCCCAAAAGTTTTGTTCTTTAATTAGTTGGTACTTACACAAAATATGAATCAGTATGTCAGACCATAAAAGGGCTGTTTTCATGTGTTCTTTAACACAATGTCCAGAATTCAACCACAAACAACATTCACCTTGGCATAGACTTATACACCAACAGTACTCTTTATGATACTTGTAAAGTATGTCTTGTAAATAAAACTGTCTGTCTAAAATCACATCTGAACATGAACCTTCAAACCAGAACACAAATGGATGACATGTCATAGGAAAATAACACAAATACTTACTTCCCACACACTCATAGCCTTGCTGATGATGCAGCACAAATAACCTTTGAAACACACAGCTGAATAATGTAACTGCACAGTTTAACCCTTTATGTACCACCAGGTTTAACATTCAAAAATTCTACATTCTGCCCACAAAGCAAGTTCATGTGAGTATTTACCCCAGAACAAATAGCGACTTTTCCCCATACAATGTCAACTGATTGGATTTTGTAACCAACATTGAGAGAGTGTACTGGGCAGTATGAAATTAACCTTAAAATAAAACAGACTGCATTTCATCCTTAAAGAGTTAAACGAGTATCTGAGCAAACACAACACACATAAAACAAGACTCATACCATTAACAAAACTTGAACTGGCATATTTGATGTCTGCAGCAACACTAGTTTCCTATCCATGTGTCTGCCACTAAGTATGGCTGTTCAAGCAAAGTACAGTCTTCACCTCCACTTCACAATGGAACCTGGTTCACATCTTGGAACAGTCATGAACATTAACCCATGTCTTTCTTCCAAGTAGGCAGCTATGCTGGTGTATTTGCATAACAGAGGTATGGCATAAATACTAATTGTAATTACAAGGGATTCAGGGATTATGACAATTATGAAGCAGAGCTGTTTGTTTACGCCACTTCCCATTTTGGACTTTATTTCTGTTACACAGAGGTTATCTTACCACAACCAGCACACCTTCTGAATGAAAGTTACTCTCTTCAATCAAAACAACCCCAACACAGCAGCAATTAAGTCCCTCAAAAGATACATCAAAATTGTAATGACCATTCATTTGAAAACAATTGCCTGCTGCAACCGAATGTCTCCAATAGTCACTAAGAACACCCACTGTTTAAACAAAAAAATAATACTGGAGTGTAGAAATTAAATACATTTCAGCTTCCATGTATCTAATAAAAAAAATCATGCCTATTTCACCTTTTATACTAAAACAACTTTTGTTTCTTTCTATTCCCCACCTGCTTTGCACGAGTTGGATTAAAAGGAACCAAGTTTGATACTCGTGGGATAAAGAGGTACATACACGAAAGTATTTAAAGCATCTACAGTGCTCTGAGATCAGTATTAGTGCACTTGCTTTCACAGCTTTTGGAAAATGAGCAGTAATATACAGACATACATTGAACCTTAGTAGGCAGAACACAACCTGATAATTTCATTTTCCTTACTTACCTCTTGGGCAGCACCAAATCCAAAACTGGACTCTGCAAAATCTTCAAATTCAGTTCCAAATCCACCACTCTTGAAGCCAGCATTACCAAAAATTTTCCGGAAAAGCTCTTCAGGATCAATGGAAGATCTGAACTGCCAGCCTTGGCTAAACTTCTGACCTTCTGCTCCACCCATCCCTCCAGTACCCATTCCCATCTGTTCTGATGTTGTACCCCACGCATCATACTGCTTGCGCTTGGCATCATCACTGAGTACCTAATGGACAAAACAGAGCATCACGGAATACACTACAAAGACAAATTCATAATGACCACAAACAGTGTCACACAGCACTGCTTCAACTTTCGCATAGAATGCCAGTGATATACTCTTCTGTATGTACCTTCTATTACTGCATTTATACATATATTCACACCCCAACATTATCCATCCCTAAAACATAACATAAAACTCCCAAATTATAAAATTCATTACATTAACTGCCTGTGTAACTCATACACTGCTTAATCAAATTTTGGGATACAGAAAAAGACAGGCAACATACAAAGTTCTGTCTGCTTTTGAGCACAAAGTTATGTTTTAACTGGTGTTTTGTTAAGTTCTTTGTCACCACTGCATGGAACAGCCTGTGGTTTTGAATTCAGACAGCCTCCAGATATGGTGGGTAACTGGATATAATAAATACAGCACTTTCCACCTCATAGGATGTGTCTTTTTAAGAAGTTCCCAAAAATCACCCTGCACCTTAACACCAGATAATGAACTGTTACATAAGTGGGCTACTAAATCAGCAAAAATACCTTGCTAATTACAGACTGTGTCGTATCACTTGTAGCATCTTACGAGGTGGGAAATACAGTCCCTTGTTGCAGACAGCCAACAAGAGGTGGTTCTCCAGCTTGGGGAATTGGCATGGGCCAACAACTCTTCACCGTAATGAAACTAGCATGTTACAAAATGTTACAACAGCCCTAGCAACTGATTCTTGTAAGCATTATACGAGACCTTCGGTTCCTATACAGACTTGTGAATTTCTCACTAAGTGAATATTAGCTTTTCAATAGTCCACTGGATTCTTTGAATTAGCTACATCAAGAACAATGTCAATAAACACAATAATCCTTCCCAATCAGGGTGATCACAAAGAATTTTATGAAGCAAGTGCAATTTATCTCTACTACTGTTTCTTTCTTGGCAACAATTTATTGCATAAAGTAATCACTATGTTCACTATGTAACATCACAGTGCTAAGAAATACTGATTCAGTGGGAATGTACACAGTGCATGCATTCATAAGACCATCATAATAAACAAGCAATTCAATTATTTCAGTAAAGTTTATGTTTTTAAGAAGTCTGAAGTAAAGAATGGGCACTTTCCATAGTTGTACAATGTACATATAAATCTGCTCAATAATGTTCATAACATTTTGTTTCTCACACAGGGCTAAAAAAAATATACACACATGACAGTGGCATTGGGACAGGTTTTCTTTCCAAGTAGTTCAGTCTTCCCCTGTCAGCATCATTTCACCAATGCTCTATATTCATATTTAATTCATCTACCATCAAGGCCATATAATCTTAACAACTGACAGCACTGTAAAATAAGACACTTTTACACCCACCCCCCCCCCCCCCCCACACACACACACACACACAAGTAACACGTATTTCTCCCAAAAAACAAGTACCAACCCCTTTACAAAAACTCATATACAAGGCCCCTTCAGACAAAGATCAGACGTTTATGCCACACAGTAGACCACATGACAATATTACCAAGTTCTGAACATGCCAGGCAGTAGATAATGTGACATGACACTGCTTAAGAGTTGTGCACGTGCCAGACAGTACATCATGTAACATGACAATGCTACAGAGTTGCACACATGGCAGACAATAATCATGTGACATGTAACATAATGAGCTGTGTGCACCCTACACAGTACATCAAGTTGAACCTAAATTCACTACATTTTTCAGTCACCTTCATGAACTACAATCTATAAAAAATTATCTAAAAAGGTTCAAATCAGACAAGAATATGAAAACAACCATTAAAAGCTAAATGCAGAAGAAAAGAAAAGTTACACACCGAAATTTGTCACTGGCATAAGAACAGAGTAAGATTTACTCTGGCTGTTACAGGCCAACTTTCTGCTCAATATTACTGGGATTAAAGCAGCAATATTCATAATGAATAATTACTGCAAAGTTCCTGTTGTAAACTGATCTGATGATACTTAAATCTTGTAATAAAATCACAGAATCCAAAATGAAGCAGACAATTACTACAAGAAGATGAAGTGGATACTGACTACAAAAATTACATACTACTATTTATGTGTACTAAGATTTTGTATTTATCCAGCAATGTGAAACATCATGTGCTGTTTGTCATAATGAGGAATACAGGATTTTTTTCTGCATTTAAAAACTACATCCTCAAATGCACACTTTCCTCAGTTCACACACCTATTAACAAATCCACTGCCAAACCTAAGACACCAGTTTCACTGTGTTCAGACAAATACAACAATGTACTCACCAAATTGAAGGCTGACATCTTCTGGGACATGAGACCATATCATTGGGTGAGTAGTTCCCGATGTTTCAAAGGATTGTATTGTCTTCATCTTCTTAAGACACTGTGATACTTCGAAACATCAGGAACTACTCACCTCATGACACAGCATCACATCCCAGAAGACTTTAATCTTCAGCAACACCAGCAACACTGCTATGAAGATCTCAAATCTCACACAGCACTCATCAAATCTCCAACAATATATGTATAGCAAGTGGGCCAGCAAGCTTCTGGAAAAATTACCTTGTGGAATATAAAAACACTTACTTCATATGCTTCTGACACTTCCTGGAATTTTCGTCCAGCATCTGGGTCACCCTTATTTGTGTCTGGATGGTACTTTTGGCCAGTTGGTAGTAAGCTTTTTTTACATCTTTCGCTGATGCATTTCGGGAAACACCAAGAATTTCATAGTAGTCCCTTTTCTTTTGTTTGTATGATGACGACAGATGGAAGTACCGATGAAAAGGTACAGCTCCTACTTTCAAACATCCTGTGCAATATTAACAAAATGAGTTCAAGACCATGTTATAGGTCACAATATACATATCTTGACAAGAAACAGAAAATGTGTGAGATAAAATACCAACATGACAGCAGATGTAAAGAGGCACTATCAACAACAGCACAGAGTAACCTTTCCAGAACTAAAGGTTGGTACACTGACAACACATTGAAATTTTAATTTCCAGTTTCTTATATCTTCTCCTTCCTACAAAACAGACAGGTTCACCATGCTAATCAGTCAGCCTGTCCACTGTACAAATGGCACCAAATTTGGGGCCATCATGTGTATGAGCATCATATTTACAAAAGAAAATATCTGCACACAAAAGGTGAACACAAAATTTAATTCCAAAAATATTAAATGGAGGTTCATATGAAAATGTGATACACAGACAGCCAGTACTTGGTAACAAGATCATTACCTCTAAACAGTATATAGCAATGTTGTACATGTATAACTGCAGCTTACACATAGGCAATTGGTTTCACAGGCACAGATACAAAAACATGATTTTAATGCAAGACATCCCCGTTGGCATACAGATTACAATAGTATATTTATTCTTATTAATTCTACAGTCAGATCCAACACTTTGTTTTAAAAATACATTGTTTGGCTACTAGTTTCGGCTCATAACAGCCATCATCAGGCCATACGTGGATGTCTGTCTTGCATTAAAATTATAAATGCTGATCAAGTGCATATCCACTGTTACAGAAACTTGAGAAGTAAACTATAACTGCAATGTGTTATGGCCTGATCATGGCTCTTATGAGCCGAAACTAGCAGCCAAAACCCATATTTTTAAAATGATGTGCTGGATCTGACTGTTGAATTAGTAAGAATAAATATACTCATAAAAATATGCACACAGAGTTAGACTGGATTTTCTGACAACAAAGATACTAGGGTATAATGAGAATGGAAGATTAAGATTCAAACATGTAACAGTGACAGTACTACCATATCTGCTTTGTTACCCACAAATAAAACTATGTCAGCATACCAAATTTCATTCAAATGGTCACAAATTACATCATGGAAGATGTGATGCTTTCACAGCAGACAAATGCACTAAAATCCTCCCAGGCAACCAGTCACATCAAAGTTGGCTTTAAAAAAAATTCAACTTCAATTCTGATGACAGAGACAGTGTACAAAACACTGACTGTTAACCCAACCTGATCACCAAAGATTTCAGTCCTTAAATAATACTGTCAAATGTGTTGTATTTGTAACTATGACACAATTTGGTGAAAACTCTATAAGATGGATGAAAATAAGCCAGAAATGATGGTATGCATTATGATTACAATTGTGTGTTTACCTTATAATACTCCGGTTATAACAGTAATTAATTCAGAAGTATTAGTGAATAAACAATCGTAAAATTTTAAGTGCCAGCAGAGGTTTTTGCCACCATTCCACAGTAGTATTGGCAGCACTAATGAATAAGCAAATGATTTCCAACATAATAAATACACAACATATGATTTCTGCCATAATAAATATACAATATAAAGATTAATGATGTGATATTAAGTGCGATAAGAAAGGAGCTTGCAAACAAGATTTTGAAATAGTTAAGGGTTAAATTTAATAATCAATTAAAATCATCAATGTCACAAAAGGCATAATATGAAAAGAAAGGAAAGAAACTGTAGAATTATTTCTACAATTACATTTTTATTACATATTCAACCATTTTATACAAGTTCATGGTGAACTTCACACACACAAAACAATTTTTATAGATATAACAAGGCACAAGTGGAAGATAAAAAATAATGGGAACAGTATCAACCAGTAATGCACATTACATGTTACATTTTACTACATATTTTCAGGATGCAAAAGAGGACAATCTGAAGTATTATGGGATGTAGGGGTAGACACTCTTGTAGAAATCTGTTTAAGAAACTAAAACTTTTACCCCTTAAGTCACAGTACATATTTTCTTTGCTCTTATTTGTGGTTAATAACAAAGATCAATTTATGGTAAATTCAGAAAATTATAGTATAAATACTAGACAAAGTACTAACTTTCATTTACTTCATGCAAATCTGGCTATATATCTAAAAGGAGTTTACTACCTTAGTATCAAGATCTTCAGTAATCTTCCCTCAGACATCAAAAACCTCTCAGACAATCCAAAGAAATTTAAAACAGTTTTAAAGAATCTGTTATATAAAAATTCTTTTTATACACTACATGAATACTTCAATGTTAAAAAAGAAACAAAGAAATAGAAATTCATGCGATAGCTCTGTAGCAAGTTTCCCTCAATGCTTATTTTTAATGCTTATTATAACGTTCAATTATTTACTTCCTACAAGTATATAGTAATTAGAACCAACAATTTACTATACATATTTACTTTGTTTTATTTAATATCTGTCTCTTCAATAATGTATTCATTGTAATCCTACTTTTACTTGTTATTGCTTTGTATATATTTTTTAATCTCGTACTTGACTTGTTCTATATCCAGCAGGTTTTCTAACCTTTTTGAGTCTACTGAATGTGAAATTAAATAAATATTTCTGACATTCCACCTTTCAACTGGTGCTGCAGTCTGAAGCATTACAGACACCGAACCTGCGGCTGACCACCTTCCGTATAACCTGCGGACGTCATTTGTACCTTTCACTCAACTTTCTGGAACATCAGGTGTATTCTAATACCATTATTCCGTCAAAACTGCAGTGACCAAATCTATTCGTGTAGTTTTGAACCCCGTCCAGTGGGCATACAAGAAGGTGGATTAAATATAGAAATTTGACAAAACTATTAACAAAGAACAAACCCTATCCTAACTTCTACGTATGCAAAAATTGTCCATGGAGGACGGGCTGACTTCGTATGTATAAAAAACACATGACTTACGTTGGTTAGCTGTTGCAAAATTCTTCAAGACCCCAATAGTAGTAAACGTCGAACTGTAGATTCGTCCACATTCTACACATTTATGAAAATACCGACAAGGAAATTTATTTACCGACTGTAAGACAACTAAATTAACACTTCTACCACCGAAAATACCGACCAGGCCCCTCGTGGTGGCCATTTTTAACGAGGGAAACAACTAGAACACATTTGTCGTCAGCGTACTGTCGCTAGATAACCTGTGCTGTCGCTCCTGTTTATCACAGAACATATTACATCATCTTCCGTTCGGAGCTGGACTTCGAGAAGTTGGTTAGAATTCGAGGAGCGACTATCGATGAATATACGCTTCGGTACAGCCACAGAACATACGCAACAACTTTCTGATTCTCTTAAGAGTTACGCGGGAATTCGGTGTTGCTGTATTGGTATTGCAATGAAACCACTTGTTTTGCCAGGTGGCTGGAGGATGAAGGAATAGATGGTGTGAAGGTGTTGGTATCCGAGGTTAAGTTTGGTATCAACATAATTGACACGTTACTGAAGAAATAATGGCGTAAGCTCCTCATTTCCTTCTAGTTGTCGTAAACGTATTACATTTAAATGTATACAACTGTATTTAAGTTACAAGAACATCCTGAGTATTTATGTAATTTTGGCATATGGGGCCACCTTTCTTATTGTATATGTCATTTCAGATCCAAAGTGACATTCAAGATTACTCTCACATCTGATCCTAAACTACCTTTCAAAGTGTGAGTATAACTACTGAATACCTGGATGACACTTTGCTTCAGAGTGCTTGGTACTGTATTAGATGAGTCGATTATTTGTTACCTCCCATCCAAATTATTAATTTTTGCAGTTGGAAGTGTGTTCTAGTCTCGCATAAATAATTTACCAAGTAAAAAGGTTCTGAATTATGTGGTCTGGGGGCAGGTAACAATCTGCCAAAGAGACAGGATAAGTCAACATTGACTGCTGTTACACAAAACAAACTCTAATATTAATGGCTGAAGTGGTGTCGCCATACTAATATTAGCTTTTTGTATGTACGTAATGACATTTGAGTGGATTGTAAATAAATTATTTTTGTAATTTATTATGTTCAAGAAAGATGTGAAATGCAGTATATCTAAAACCCTCTTATTTTTATACTTTCATGTATTAACACTTTGAAACACTCTTCTTAATGACTGTTAAATGTCATTGTTATCAGTAGGGATGAGGAATAGTGCTGGACACTGAGCAGAAAATAGCACATACCTACATTCTATAGATTATTCATAGGACTATGTCAAGGATGTAGAACAAACTGTTCTAATACAGTATTTGTTTCACATATACTTGCAGACAAAATATCTATTCACAGTCAGAGCAAAAGATAATTAAATCACAGAAAGTTTACTGCTTACATACATGTTTCATAATAAGTGAGAATGTTTCATTGATACAGATTCTTGTACAGAGTAGGAGTCAGATAATAGACAGTTTCGGTGCTGGCTTAATTACTGAATAACTTGGTGTCAATATAGTGAATTCGTTTTTGATGTTTACTGAAGTTGGTATTTGGCACATGGTCATACCTGTGTCTTGTACCTACACTGTATGTACATGAATTTGTCCCATGTTCACAGGTTATAATACTGAGTAAGTATTCACTGGCACATGGAAGAAAATTAAACTTCCTAATCATTTCCCTGTACGAGACTTTCCTTTTAGTGCCTGCCATTATTCTAATGATTTTCTTTTGGATATGAAATAATTGTCTGCTGTGTTGAATTTCCACAGAAAATTAGTCCATATGATATAATGGAATGTAAATAAGCAAAATAAACCAATTCAAGTTTTTTTCAAACCCCCCCCCCCCCCATGAGTGATGTGACCGACCTCATAACACAGCATTCTGAACTGGGGTTAGGCCTACAATATTCGTCGTGTGTCAGATTTCAGATTCTCAGTAATATTGCTGAAGGTTTGAGTTGTTTGGGATGTGATGTTGTGTCATTGGGTCAGTACTTCCTCAACCGTCAAGGATATTACCGCCTTTATCTTCAGGGGGAAGCAGTCAAATATGACACTGTCTTCCTTCAAAACATCAGGAACTACTTGCCCAATGACACAGCATCACATCCCAAAAGACTTGAATATGTTGTGTATGAAGATACTATCAGTTTTGTAGGCCAAGAAATTTAGCTGTCCCTACTTCATACTTTTCATTTTCACATATCAGCGGAAATTGTGATCCTAATACAAAATTTTATGAAATATGTGTTGTCAAAAGTGTATCCCTGATAGGGACAAAGGTACTATGCTCAGCAGACAAAACTCTTAACTTATCTTGTGATACCAGTGATTATTCAAGATGGCATAGAAACATATCAGTATTTGATTATATACATTTTGGATCATGGGTGCAGCATTTTCATTGGGATCTGTGATGTCTTCTTCACTGAACTGTAAATGTATGTGTGCATATTGGAAATCTGGACTTCTTTAAATTCATCCTAAAGGATCCTATTGTATACAGTCCCCAGTAATAATTACATTGTTTTGTTTACAAAGGAAGTAAAAAAAGGTACATAATTGACAGGCTGTGTTTCGGTTTTTCTTGACAGATGATGCATCATTATTTAAGAGACACTCTCATGCTCATTACATAATGGAGAGTAACTCTATTGAAACACACAGCATGAAACAGATTCTTGATTCTTTCTGTTTCTTGCTTGATAAGTATGAGCACTGTGAGTGGATGAGAGGAGCAACCAAAAGTGAGATACAGAATGTTTTACAGTGTGCACAAGATATTGAAAGTGTGTATTCTTTATTGGAGACTAGAGGTTGTGTAACAGCATTTGAAAATAAGCTGAATGAATGGCATCAACTTAAATATGGCATTAAAGCACATTATAAACTGCAGGAGTTGGCAGCTGCTTGTGATCTAATTCTGTCCAACTTCCTTACAACCTCCAAAGTTACAGATGAAGCAGTAACATATGCTGCCACAGAGTACATACAGATCTGTGGAAGAGATAGATTTGAATTGTTGAAAGAGGATTTGATATGTAAAGCACATACACACTGTGCAGTTAAAAATATTACTGATGAACTAAATACAAATCTTCTAATACAAAAAGATGTTTATATGTCTACTGTAGGTTGTGAACTGTTAAGGTCAATTTGGAGGAAGTATGTACAACGTGGACAGACGTACATTATTTCAAACTGTATCCAAACAGCGTGCAATGACAGAAGATTTATAGACTCTGTACTGAGAATATTGGTCAAGGAAGATTTCAGTGAGGAAGAAAATATTATGAAGAAGATAATAAAGGAATCACTTGTATTAAAAATGAATGCGATGAGTGAAAGGGATCCAGCATTTTGGTACACACTTTTTGTGGGAAATAGAAGTTTGATTGTTGCAGTGTGTGATTTATACCCTGAGATATGTTCAGGTTTCTTAAAATTCATCAGCTACATTGGAAATTCTATGCTCACCGAGTTTACAGAGACAGGCTGCATTTGGCGCCTTGGAGAAAATGCGAAACTGATAGCAGATGTTACATTTGATGATTTAGTTAGTCTAGTGAGGTGCTTTTTGGAATCTCAGGGCTTAGCTGGAAAACACATGAGGCAGACATTATGGGAGTTAAAGTCCCAGCCACACTGTAGTGTATGGGTGGAAGTGGAAAAACAATGCGGATTGCCTGTCTTGGCAAAATGTTTCATTGCTTCCAGCAGCAAAGATAAATTTCTTTCAACATGATGGATTTATTTCATGTAGGTTGAGTGTTCCAGAAAACACACCATTCACTGCAGTGCTCAAATTTGCTGCTGAAGAATTTAAAGTCCCACCAGCAACTTCAGCGATAATCACTGATGATGGCATTGGAATCAATCCCCAACAAACTGCAGGTATTATATTTTCTAACAGGCCTTTTTGTTGTAGGATATATTTCAAAAAGTCTTTACCAGTGCTTCTCAAATTCCCGCTTTAAATTTCATTTTATTCTGACAGACTGTATAAATATTCCACTATGAAGAACTTTGGAGGTACTGCAGTCAGTCTAACATTGAAATTTGAATTTTTTTCAGATGAGATAATCACAGAGGCAGGCACCTTTAATCCTCTGAGATACTGTTTAATTTTGTGTGTGTGTGTGTGAGTGGGGGCTCATTCTCTGTGGTCAATTGGGAACTGGAAAAATGCCACTTAAAGCAAATTCCTTTTAAGAAGGGAATTTTGACCCACACAAGATAATGTAAACATGGTTTAATGTCTGGGTTGGTATGTGCAGTACTTTTTACAAATAAACATTAATTAAAGTGATTTTAAGTATATTCTTGTAAGATGTGGGGAAACAGAGTAAAACCCTTTCCTGTTGGAAAATCTCTGGTCCACAGACGTGACTTCCCCAGGAGTGTGGGGAATTTTTACAACCAGCCCCTCAAAAATTTAGCCCCCTATATACGTATATGGGGAAACATACTGCAGACTCGGGTAATGTGGACCCCCCACTACTCAGAATGAAGTTTAGCAATGCTTTCATATTTGTAGTTTGTTACCACTTACTGTTGTGTTTCTTTTCTTGAAAGGTAACGTTTTCTTGAAGCATGGCTCAGAGCTTCGACTAATCCCCAGAGATCGAGTGGGAACAAAATGGAACCACACTGCACGTCTGCCCAGTTGATCTGTGCACTGCAATCAAAATCTAAGATTCTATATCAATTCATCATGGCAAGAAAAGTTTCTTTACTTATTTCTGAACCTGTTTATTTATTTCAGTGTTGACTGTAAAAGTTTATAAAAAGCATTTTAGAGAACTACAATGATCAGGAAGCCTGTTGTGTAACATTATTATTTCATTTTATACATCATTTTAAAGCACTCCCACGAATTACAATCCCCCAACATATTCCTGAAACTGGTAATGTTAATCCTGCTCCTTATTTTCACAGAGAAAACTCAATAGGAACCAATGACAGAGAAAAAAACTAACTGAAGTTAGTACATAGGAAACAAAATATTAATAAGACACTTTCTAATGTGTACAATCCCCAACATAATTCCTGGAACTGGTAATGTTAATCCTCCCCATTTTCACAGAGAAAACTCAATAGTAATCAATGATTGAGAAAAAAACTGAAGTTAATATATAGGAAACAAAATATTAATAAGACACTTTCTGTGTACAACCATCATTACAGAACTGAAAAGATGGAAAAATAAAGTACATAACACATGCTTGGTGACTAAGTGTTCTGTGATGTTATGTCATGCTGAATGGTAAGCAGTTACACGGTTAAGACTTGAATCTTCATCAACACTGTTGTGAGAACCTCAGATCTCACAGTGCAGGCTTATCACAAAGTATACTGTCTGGCCAGTAAATCTGGTGAAAAAGGTAGTAAAATTATTTTCTGTGCATGTAGCACTCACCAAGCTTACCTTCAGAGTAGGATATATTGCAGAAATATGCTGTAGTATTGTTTTTGGCACTCCTGTTGCAAGAGTCTGCAGAATTTTCAGCAATCTTAAAACTTTATCATCACATGTGGGTTGTGTAATATTCCTAGTGATAAGAGTTTTGTAGTTCTGATAAATGTAATTTGGAATATGTGTTGGCCAAGACCATTTTTCTCCTCAAGTAGTCCTCGCTGGCTGAGGAGGTCTGCCAGCAACTGCATCCACATAGTTCAAGGCCTCTAAAGGCTCATAAAAATTCACAAAGGTGTCCCTCTGAGACTCAGTTTGAGCAACATCAGAACCCCTACCCACCAACTGTCCATGTATCTGGCACGTATGCTTGGCCCTGTCATGTGTTACTTGCCCTACCACATGGAGAGCTGTGTGGCCCCCTCACAGGGTACTTGCCAAACAATGTAAAACTCTACTGAGTTCTTGCACATGATGGCATGTCTACATGTCTGACTGGTGGACATAATGCTCAGCTTTAATGTAGTGTCTGTTCAACAGAGTGCCGGTGAGGGAGACCTTAAACCTCCTGGGCTGGTTTTATTCTGTCATGTCCTGGCTTCTGCATACTTCAGCTGCATGGACAGTTCCACAAGCAAATCAATGGGGTGGCTGTGGGATTGGCACTGACACTATCTCCTGTCATGGCTAACTTTGTAGCGACTGATGGTGGCCAGTCACAGTATGTGCACAGTCCAGCGACAGAGATGGCTCTGTATTCTTGTTACCTCTCCTCACCGTTTCTTTTTCATTCATCTCTTCCCTGTTGCTGTACGTGCCAGCTCCTGCGTTGCTGATCAGTTCGTGGCTGGCCCTTAACCGCACTTCTAATTATGGTCCCTTGCAGGGCCAATGCTGTACAAGCTGACCCAGCTAATTAATTCCTCCCAGACTGCTTGACCCTTGCAGATAGGACCGATAGGTTGTCCTGAAATGTCGGTAACTAACTACCAATCAACACTGCACAACATCCCAGACAAGCGAAGAACTCAATTGCAACTTTTGTTACTATGGCTACTGGATTTAGGAATCTGCACCTGTGTCATCCCAAACTCACAAGTCCATGTGTCTGTCATGTTGTGACTGCAGGGAATTAGAACAACCCTGACATGGCTTCCAATAGTCTAAAACATTCACAACAGATTTCATCAAGATCATTCCAGATGTTCATGAGTTGATACATGCAGGAGGTAAGACATGATCTCCCCTATATGCACTGTTATGCAAATCGTGTAATGAAAGGTCAGCTAAACAGCTCAAAAGGTAATCAAATTATGACATTACCTACATCACACAACAGTCTAAAATTAAACAATGGCTGAATTTACTAAACCATACATTTACCTTTTGAAAGTAATAAACCTCTAAATTACCATTATAAAAATGGCTTACCATTTTATTGTGAAGAAGAATGTCACACACTTTCAGACACAAAACATATTGTAAGAACTTTTTTTTTTTCTTCACACTTGAATTTCTCATATAGTAATATAAGCTGTACGATTCAGACCCTGGTACACTGCAACTGCAATGCAACCTTGGTTTGACGGGTCCAATAGTTTCTTACAACACTGTGACATCACCATACACTACGTTTACATACATATTTTATACAGTAAAATTAAGGAAAGATGTACACACTACAAAATCATAGGATCACTTCCTCGCAACATTGCAGAACACAGTTAACTTACACCCATCCATATATGAATCACACAATCTGTCACCATTCACCACATAAATGCATGCACAAATTCTGTGTAACCTTCCATATATGAGAATATATTCATACAATCTATTTCATGGAATCCTTTGTTGTTCATATGTTGTAAAAACCAAATTTTAATTTTCTTAGTCAATCTGATGATCATTATTAATGGTACATAAACCAATGATAATATAGTTTTAAGATGTTACAGAATATAGGAAGACCTGCTCTGGCTCCAAAGAAATACTCATTCTTGCCATACATTTTTCTCATACACGACGTACGTGTTATGAGCGGGTTATTACAGACTACACTCATTATATATACTTGCACTTTAAAACGGGCAGTTTAAAATTTGCTTACGTGTTAATAAACACAGAATATGTCTGTGAAAAATATATTCCCTTTGCTTTCATTCATATTAAACTCAACCAATTTTTTCCCCAGTCTCTTGAGACTGGTGAATTATTTCCGGTGCCCAGTTTCTGAAATTAAAGTACTGTATTTACCTAATTACAAGATGACCCTGTATGTAGGACAACCCCCCCCCCCTTTCCGAATCCTCAATTTTCAGGAAAATACCTAACTTTGTATGTAATTATACAGTCACCTCCAAATGTTAAGGTGATGAATTAGGGAAAGCTTGTCTTTATTTTCAGGTAAATACAGTATCCACTTACAACTGTTGTCAGTATATGATATCTTCACCAGTCACAATACAGCTTCCACCCAACGAAATAATTTGTTTTGTATTCCTTGCATTCCTGACCATCCCGTCTTCCCATACGTTTACATTATATCACGTTATTGATATTTCACATCATAATTGAAAGAAAAGCTTTTGGTACTCCAATTCTATAGGTTCATTCATTTGAGCATGTGGACAACCAGAAACAAGAACTACATAATACTAAAATTACTCAGACTTCGAAAACAAAATCTATTTTGGCACCATTATGGAATGCTGAATTACTGCATAAATCTGTCTGCATAGCAGTAGCACAATAAAGTACACAATATATAATCCATACAAAAATTTGTCCTAATATCATGTGCTTATCAGTGTTTGCTGAGTTACTATCAAAAATTAATCACTTACTACTGGTCTGCCATTCTTCACATTACATATGACCTGCAAACATGAGCTGCATGTGTCTTCAGTGGCAACTAAATACCTGAAGTCCTGGCATGGTTAACTGTCCAAGAAGTCTTTACTTCAAATTAGTTCTTACCAATTCAGCTATGTTCTGTATGGTCTATTAAATTATACTTACTGCAATCAAACATAATTTCATGTTGGTTATTTCTATAATTTTAGAATTTCTTAACATATATTGTTAGCAGTTGAGATTCATGCCTCACAATACTACTATGGATACAGACATAAAACAGAATACTGTGTTTTTAACTTATAATATCAAATCTACACTATCTGTTTGGCTTTGAAAATCTTATCAAAACAGTGAGATCAGTTGAAACAAGAAGTGCCACAACTGTTTATTTCCGTTAAAGCTATACACAAACAGTCAATGTGGCTAAGCAATGATAATACTGACAGTAACCCTGTAATTTCTGTGTGGTGATTTACTGCACTTTGACTGCATTATAACTCTGAAATATATCTGGAAGAAGTGTGAATTTTATCTAAATATGACATATCAATCTGTGACACATACACAGGGCAGAAATAGACCTATTTTCTCATCATACTCTCTGATCATTATGATGCACTTCATTTTCATGCATCCTGCATACAAAATACATGAACTGAAAACATACAGGGGAAGTGATGAATGTCCATCTGTCAATAAATTACATGTCAGATTAATGACATTATTCAGTTGAAACTTTAAAATGGTGGTTTACAATAAAAGTTATGACAATTTAATTTTGGTCCAGTCCACACCAATACAATTAAGAAGTACTTTACATGGAACTGAAATTCAAAATTTTTGTCATTCTTGTAAAAACACTCACAGTACATTAAATCCTTACATGTAACATTAGGTTTGTATACAAAATAAGAAATGAATGTCAAGGGCAATAAGGCAGGCAAAATCACAAATAATACATTTGGAAGACATGGACATTCTAGACTGGAGTAAATCTTCCCACTCTTGTTAAATATAAATAAAAGATCATTTTAACAATGCTTTCTTAATTGCACAGTTTATAATATATAGCAGCAGACAAACAATTGTAGGATGATCATGAACAAAGAAGTGGAAAGAATGTAGAAGACAACAATAATAACCTATCCTACAGACACTAGTCTAGTATTTGTATGGAAAGACTGAAAAGCCATGAAATACCTTAATCTTTATCCTGTCAGGGTGAGTACTTAAATTTGAATGCATGGATTATGATAAATGTATTATGTGAACAGAAAAAGACAGAATTATAACATAAATGGCATTTTTGGGAAAATAAAACAGATTATGCAGCATGTCTTAAAAATGCAGTAAATTTCCTTGTTGCCTAAATATATAAAATGAATCTCTATGGGTGTTTTCCTGCGTGTGGTCATGTATGCAAACGGAGGTCTTTAAAATGTTAATCAGGATGACTACTAACTGGGTCAGATTCTAGCCTGGGATTTCTAAGACATTATATATATTACAAATTACAATTCAGTCAGAATGAAAAGGGAATTTTTTCAACAACTTCTGGTGCCAGTCGCTCATAGCAAATTTTATGCAGTAGAAATGTGCAGATGGACAAACACAGCCTTTTCATATGGTGTTCTATTTTACACACTTCATTGCGTACAAAAGCAAAATTACTATAAAAATTAATCCTCGACATTCAACCAGTCCAACGCTAAAGTCCTGAAACATATAGGTACACACCAGTGTGTTAAATACATATGAGTACATTGACCTTATCAATATAGAAGCACAGAATGCTCATGTAAGAGCCCTGTGTAAACAGAATAATTCATGACTTTGTATATAATCTAAAGCTTTCATGGCAGCTGCTAGTCTAAGAAAGTTTTGTGACTTCATGTCGTAACCTCAGAAGCTTATCCGTGACATCATTCTCAGAAATATCACACAAACATCAGTCCAATTCTCAAGGGTTACAAATCAATCATCAGTTGAATGTTAAAGAAAATAATATGTGAAGAAGTACATATATAAGTTGCTTATTGTTTCATTTACATTAAATGTTCAAAACAGTCACTCTCAGCCTCAACATATATCCTGGAATGTCTGTGAATCCATCATTTAGGTCACATCAGTTCATTGGGATTGTCTTTTAAGCAGGTTGCAGCAACTAAAATGTGATGGTGCAATGAAGCTTGTTTTTCTGCTTTTTGCCAGTACCTCAGATCTTTCGTGTGCCCCAGAGATAAAAACCTTAGGCAGGGATGTTCAATTAATATTCTGAGTGACACATTCGGTGGCTGGTAGACTGCATGTATATTTATTTAATTACCTACTTATTTATAGTTCAATAAAACATTACCTCTTTAAAAACAGCATAAATACTAGAAATTAAATGCAGGGTTCTCACAAGTCAAAATACATTAAGACTTTTTAGAAATGAAACAAAAATTTAAAATAAAAAACAATTCAAGCAGTTCAGCCCATAGGATGTGAGTGTAATTCAGAGGCACTCTGGCAATCTCACTGCCTAAAGAAATCCACTTATTGCACTTAGTTCAATCACTATATTTCAACCTGACAAAAACAGAAATTCATACAGTACTACAATGTGCCAGTAATACTTATGTTTCTTCACGTGACAGTTGGCAGCATGTCAGACGCTGGACGTAGCCTGCAGGCTGCTAACTGCAGAAGCCTGACCTAGGGCATTCATGTCAGGAGATACTGGTGGCTAATGTGGACAACCATGACCTATGACTAGATAAGCAAATATCTCAGATCAGTTTCAAAGGAATGCCAGGTTGTGTGCTGCGGCTAAAGATGGTCATTTTCAACACTTACTGTAAATTCAACAATAAATACTTTATATTAAACCTTGTTCATCCCACCGCCCCCCCCCCCCCCCCAAGCTCAGGTAATGATAAAACCCGTGAGAACTGGACCTATATTTAGGCATTTCTGACTGGGAATGGCCTCAGGTATAAGAGCCCTTAAGTCATAAATCACAGTGTATATTTGCTCTTGAAGGAAATTACGAACAGTGAAAATATCTCCATTATCTAATGCACTACGGGACCCAGCTCATATAACAGATGTGCAGCACTATGCATTCAATAAATATACTGCAAAATATTTACTCTTAACCCTTCAGTGTAATCTGTATTATAAAGGACTGAATACAGTCAACACAACTAATCTGTATTGTTAAATTTATTTTAAGCCTTAAAATACTTTAGTAACAATACAAATTAGTTGTATTTAATCCTTTATGATTCTATATAACAAAACGGGCTGTTTAACACAAAATTTACTCTGTATTAGTCGAAAATAAATACATAACTTCCTACCATATTTACCCAAATATAAGACAACCCATATATAAGACCTCTTCAATTTTCAGGACAATAATTACACAGAACATCTTTAATTTGTGCATGATTATAAGGCAACCCACAATTTTTCAGATTATGAATTAGGAAAAAAATTTTGTGTTATATTCGGGTAAATATGATGAATGAAAAATGTGTACTCACTGAAATGTTTATAAAAGAAATGCATTATGTATAAATACTAGTTTATATATTATGCTATCCATATTTACTCAAGACAAGTTAAAATTTATCACAAGCACAAGTGTCAATAAACATATTTAAAAACTTTATTTTGTGTGCATAAGTTTGTGTAAAACCTTTAATGACTGCATAAATTTTAAGTTTAATTGTAAAGTTTACTGTGATGTTTATTGTGTGTTGAAAGTAAAGAAGACCACAGCAGCAATTATTTACAAACATGCATAAAATGGACTAGATAGAGTAGCTTAGTTATCTGCATTTCAGATTCTGTAGCTGATGAACTGTCCAGATTTATAAATAAGCTGTGCTTACTATACTGAGTCTGAGAACAGTTCTCTCCCAGAAGAATTTGCATTTATAACTGCTACTCCAGAATCTTGCAAGATAGTTCTTGCACCACTTTGTAACTGGATTTCCTCATCACCAAGTTTAGTTTGAGGTTACAATCCTTCCCTAACACAATAAAATTAAGCAAGGAATATGCAGTAACATTTAATGTCAGTCACCCTGGAACGAAGACAAAAAGCAACAGTAACACGAAACGCCATTTTCATTTATGGCGGGTATCAAATGGAAATTTTCGTTAATATATGCAACAAGTGTTACTTTTATGTTAACTCATTAGCCCAAAAGTTGGTATATCATTAGTTCTGATTCTCTTGTGACACAAAGAAATGCTTAAAGATGTTTTGTATGTGCCTCAATCCATTAAAAAGCGGAACAAATTCTACATAGTATCAACGTGCAACAGAACTTTTTTATTTACCTTTATTCAGAAGGAAAATGGAAACAATTTTCACACATTTCCCAAGCAAATAGTAATTCTGGTACATCTGTCTATGGGAAAAAATTTATAGGCCATTGGTTTAAATTAATTTCTAAATAACTGGCAGATCAGGAACTGAATATCACTAACATATTCAATATTCATACTCAAAAAGAATACAGCAATAACTAATCAACCATTGTACTTCAGGTTTTAAGTAACTAAATATCCCTCTTCATTAAACAGTTGCCCAATTTCCTGGTTTCATGTAACTTAACACACTTCACTTGCAGGAAAACATCAAAGTGCTCACTTCACGCTTCACAAAGCAAGTCTCACATCTGAAGACAATTTCTAGTATCTAGCAAAGTTGCTGCCATAACTACATACACTGGATACTAATTTTCTGTACTTCATGAAGTCACTTAAAATGAACCAAACTTGTATCAGACAAGTTATGAAATATCCACACAGCTTAACACTCCTTGCCATGTTTGCTCTGTTACTGTCCCCAGGTTCTAATTTGTGAATATTTTCCAGAAAAACATCGCTGATTTTTAATGTGCCTTTCCACGTTTTACACTGCTAACTGTTCCACTGCTTAATGTCAAGATTATATTTGTTTGCACTGCTTTTAAACACATTGCTCTTTTAAACTGTTCCGTGATAAATGTTGTATTTCACTATGCACAGTAAAGAAACACAGATACACATGACAGTACTTAACACTGAACACAGCAGGCGATGTGGTAATCTTTCAACTGCTTATCTGAGGGTACATTCCCCAGGACACCAATTCTACATACACATTTAAATTAATTATTAACCGAAGATATGGTTTCAAAATTCAGAAAGCTTCCATTTGATACCCATTTTTAAAACATCCATTCCCATTTAGTCAGTAATAGAACTACTGATTTTAATGATAACACTTCATACAGAAGGATATAAATGCTTAGCCTACTATCCCAACATACATTTTTAATAAAAAAGTTTCTGTAGATCAATTAACGCGTCACCAACAAAGTGAGAACACAATCTGTAAGTGACAGTTTCAAGGCAACTGAGACAGTCCCAAGATCTCTCTATTTTTGCCTCTGCCAAATTACCACAACATTAAGCTGTAAAGCACTTACAATTCTGTAACATACTCTGCGCAGAGTGAAAGATACGGAATGTACACAAGTATGAACATCAACACATATCACACTATTTGGATTCTCTAGCTTTCTTGAATTAGGTATTGTAATTACTGTGGTGTAATGACACAATGAATATAGTTTATAAAGGCATAATCAAGCTCATATTACAAGAGAAATCCTGGGTCTAGACTGGCTATCACTTACAGATATGACAATGTGGTGGTCTATATCTTGCACAGCAAGTGTGAAGGTCATGATTTGCTCCATGATGAAACCCACTGGGCTCTTTGACATGCAACTGGTCCCCAAGTCAGCAGTGCTGTTTCCTGTACTGTCACAACTCAGTCCTCCTGGAACAATTCATGTTTTGAAAAGGTGACTGTATTTTTACCCATAAGTTTTTATAACCATTCCACTGTTACAAATGGGAACAACTCTACAATGTGGAAAGGCACACTGCATATTACAAATGTGAATATTCTGTCAAATACAGTGAAATCTCCAAGTATATGTTCCATTGGAAGACGTGGATTTTAACACTGAAGTGAGAAAAATTTTAAATGGGGAAATTTAACACCGAGATAGAACTCTCTGAACCTAATTCAATCACCCTGAAGATCAACACGGCACACTCCACCAGAACATCAGAACAAATTTATTATACTATGCAGAATAATAATACCAGAGGACCATGTTTAAGCAACATCAGCCATAAAAGCCTGAAAACTTAAGTGTTATATCCCAGCTGTGGTTCATACATACATACATACATACATGCATCTGCATTTCAGAGTATTCATAAGTGTGCCATCAGCACTGAATATAAAACTTGTCAAAAACAACAAATCACTCACTACTACACTCGCCCACTCACATTCATCAACATTCACTCCCAGCTACAGTTCATTAATATTATACTCATCATCTCATGTTCAACACCCACACCCAGTCCATTACTACACTCACCCACTCACATTCAACACTCACTCCCAGCTGCAGTTCATTAATACTACACTCATCCACTCATGTCCATCAACACTCACTCCCTGTTATGGTTCATTAATATTACACTCACCCACTCTCGTTCATCAACACCCTCCATTTCATCCTGCTCAAGCTTCAAGTTCACTTCCATCTTACTGCTAACTGCTCGCTGAATCTGCGTGTAAGAAACATCTTCATTCACATCATCTTCTAAAAGCGTTTATATCCAACTCATACACAAGCCCACAGAGCTTAGAGTCATGTATACAGATATAAGAAATGAAGGTCAGATCAGCTATTATAGGTGGCATCATGTCAGAAATACCAGCACACAATGTAGGCGTGCAAGTTCATCCCAATCCAATAATCTATTTCTGCATACAAAAACTACTACAAGGTAACACGTTTATTGGTTTAACAATGTGGTACCAACTGAAGAGTTTATTTACTGCCAGAATGATAAATTACCTGCTAGGTACAACCAGCGCACTGATAACAACATGGAGGAAAAATAAATCATCTGTTTTAAGGTAATATCATGGTATTTTCCTACAATAAATCAGCATAAATACGAAAACATGTCTGGGTCTCCTGAATGAGACTTCAAACAGACCTACAAAAGACAAAGCAAGTGCTGACTACTACACGATACTTTAAAAACCAAAGCCATAATAACAGCACGAGTTCAATCCCTGGGCAGTCCACATGGGATATGTGCTAGATAAAGTAACAATGGCACTGGTTCTTCCCAAAATACTTCAGTTTCTCCCTGCCAAATGCCATTCCAGCAATGCCCCACCAGCATCTATCACCATTATCATGTGGGCTGGTACAGGAAGCCCATATGAGGTCGCAGTGCCAAGGGACTCCATCTCATCCCATTCCTACCATAAGTGCCACAAGTATTACATATTTTGAAGATTTGTTCAGCCAGAGTGAATATTCTTCATGCCGAGATTAATAATGACAAACTTTCAGTTCAGACGAAATACAAAGTTTCAGTTGTTTATACTGTCCTAGTTCAATGGTGCACAAAACATTGGAAATTGTCGAGATACAGGGGTCACTGTGGTGACCACCCTAATGTACTCTACTCTACTCTACTCTACTCTACTCTACTCTATTCTACTCTACTCTACCTATTTCAAACCCAATTGCATCCTCCTACCTGAAAGTTAGCCATAAGATTTGTGTTGCAACACAAGACATTCTATAGTTCAAAATGTCAAGGAGCTTAGGCTTATGAATCTGACTTAAAAACTTGTCTACTTTGACACACTGTCCTAGAATTCACCCAAACTGGAAAGCCATGCACAATTTCTACCATGATATCCAGCTTTAGGTAGAACCAAAGTGCAAGTTCAGTGTACTGTGTTAACTTGCTTTATTTGCACATGAGAAATACCTGTTCCTGTTTTTCTTTCATTGCGTCATTTATGTCTGCATTCCAGCCAAGGCGGCTGTATGGCTGCTGAGAACCAAGAAGGCTGCCACTTGCTGCTGTGTTTCCAGGTGTCTTATTGCCGGGCTTCTCACTGCTTCCTGCCGCACCCTGCACTTCAGACACTTCAAACAGATCAACAGATCCAGTAAAACAAGTGACAATCATTAAAACAGTAAGCAGATTCACAGCAGTACTAAAAGATTAACAGGAACTTCATACTCACAAATTAAAATTAATGCAAAAATAAAATATCTGCCACATACAGACCCTAACCCTTTCCATGCCACATATGTACATATACAGCACACTGAAAGTTCATGATGTTCAGGATTTTAACCTTTCGCAATCACCCATTTTAATACCATTGTTTTGACCTTTCATGACCAGTGCTGATGAATCAGGACGCAAGAGACAACATGTCTGGTAAAGTCAGCTTTCCCCACTTACTTACATGTTTTATGTACTAAGACACTCCTTCAACCATTTAATGTATTTTATGCTTCCAACAAGTGTTTGCAGTTTACTAAAAATAAACTTTAATGTGTTTTATTTTTTTTAGGTGACTTTATATTTCTATTACTCATATTTCTTAAGTTCTTTAAAACAAATAGGCATTTTAATAGAAGGCTGCACAGGCCAGTCCAGACACTTTGGAGAAAGATAAATCTTTTGCCTCTGCTGGGAATCAAACCATGATTCCTCAAAGGTCCCAGCTTGTAACCTAGTCACTATACTGATTATGCTATCCCAACTCCTAAGGCAACCCACGAAGTAATGATGAATACTTTGTATGAACAACAAATATAAATAATAATATTAAAATGTTCAATATCTAAATGTATTTTTATTCATGGACTATACAAGTATATTCACCCTCCTCCCTTTGGCACAAATGTGGCATGACATAACTAGAGATTCCTAAAACTGAGGCTTAAAATCATACTAATATTAAAGAGGGACTCACAACACTCCATGCCATGTGGCTTAAGGCTTTGTCTTGGTGGAAGTTTGTCCATCCCCTGGAACCACTGTGCGCTTGTCAGAGTTGGCTTCCACGTCACTTTGGTTGGTGGGAACAAGTCGTCTTGGAACAATTCACTCTGCAGAATGCAAGGAAGTGTACTGTAATCTATACAGTAAAAGGGCCAACTGGAAGTGGTAGGCATATACAAATGTGAACCTCAACAATAATACCACATTTTCTAGAATACTGAACAAACATCTTCTTAAGCAACCAGAATTTTGCATGTGCAGATTATTTGTGATGATGCTGGCAATGGTACAAAGCTTATTCACTGCAAGGTTGGAAACACTGCTAATTCCTACAACCCTGACCTGCTGGTTGAAAATATATTAGTTTCAGAAATAAAAGAAAATTTGTGCAAATACATGGAAAGCAGCGGTTCAAACGTGCAGTGTCAAATGAACTGTACTAGTTAACCCTTTCGCACTGAAGGTCAACCACAGTCTATGTGCAGCATCAGTTTAAAAAACCGAAGTCACCTAAAGTCATTGCCAGTAACATGCACAGTAATGACAGCCATTGAAATTCTAGTCATTTTCCAGATTATACCAGGCACTTAATTCCACTACAAAACAGTTAAAGACATTTCCAGTTGACAGAACAAGGAATCAAAGGTTTAAAGGCAAGCCAAGAATGGATGGCTGGTAATTTCTTTGCGAGAAATAATTTGTAATTAGGAAGATATAAGTGCCTCAGGACATCAGATCATGTAAAACACAGGGCTGTGCAATGAAAACCAGTGCATTTGAATTTCAGGACACTGTATATGAACACTTATATTCAATATGTATAACTTAATCCTCGCAGAAACACATATAATTTTGTTTTACTTTCTATTTCTTAAAACCCAGCGTGTTCAGCTTCTTCAGGGGTGCAGAATATTCAAGAAAATGTACTGTTCTTCATCCTTCCACATAATAATATTACTCTGAGAAAAATATTTAATGTTGCACCTGTGTCTACAATAGTGAGCATTTCTTTGAAAGTTTACATTGCACAAGTTTTGGAGTATGCATTCCTGATTCCTCTCAGAATCACCTCAGCTGTTCAGTTCACACCCAGTCATTTTACAGAAGTAAATTGTTATGTTATCATGCAACTTTCATCCCTTAAAATCAATTACCTTAATTCTTGGTACAGTGAATGAAAGTGGTTCAATAGTGTTATTGGTCAGCCTCAGAGCACGAGCAAACTCAACATTGCTCACATCACAAACACTCTTTGGAAGGAATGATAGCCCTTGGTGCAAGGTGTTGCAGCGATGATGACTTAGAGGGCAAAGATATGGCGCTTCTTCTGTCACTTCAAATGCATAAATTGTTGAATCACCCTGTAATCAGAATTGTGCAATGAATTTCAGTGACTAATTTAACCTTTAAATGACCACAGTGGGTATTTAAATTTTAGCATACAGTTAATGAAAAACACATTATTTGAACAAAAATAGATAAAATTATGAAATAAATGGCATTTTGTGGAAAAAAAAAGATTATGCAGCATGTCTTAAAAATTCAGCATATTTCCTTGTTGCCTACATGCCTTTATGTATGCGAGCGCAGGTCTTTAAAAGGTTACGACAATGAGTAAGTCAATGTAAATTATATGACTGAATTATAAAGAAAGGACAACTGTAGATGTAAACTGATAATCAAATAAAATTAACATAACACATTCTTTGTTGAACATGTAAACTGGTGTTCCATGTAACCAGTTATACATATACAACAGTCACAAATACTGAAGTTAAATTTACATATCATGCACTATCCTCACAAGTTATCATTTATAACTGCAAGTTGGAAGTATCCGACAGCCTCACAAAGTCACCATACTGAAGACTACAGAAATAATAATATTTGAAGTTCTCATGGCAATAAATATTAAAACTACGGCCTATCGGCCAAGAATGCTGGACATTACATTCCATAAAATCACAGTAAGAATATTCCTGTGACAATTCCTTCAGTTACTGGTAGGTTTTGTTTAACTGGGTTTTCTTACACTACAGTTATTACAGTTAACACAGTAATTTAAAAAGAATTAATGTACATGCATTCACAAAGCATTTATTAACATTCCGTGGCCACAGTTCTCAGGGTCCATAGGTCCAGGTATATCTCTTCACTATCTTCACAGCCCATCTCGAGTCAACAAGGGCACTTCATGTAGCCATGCTCTATTCGCACTCTGGCTTATCTCACATGCTTCACTTAGTTTACTGCACTCAGCTCTTTGCATCACAATCCCACTTCAGTTTACTGCTGGCTCACAAATGCCCTGCCAGTTGGTAGCTGTCCTTATATATAGGGGCAGTTGGCTGATGTCATAAGCACACACAGCTTCTCAGACTGTCTCGGCTTTCCCAAACCCTCTCGATGTGGAGAGAGTGATCGAGAACTTTCCAGCTAGCTGGTCTGATGCAACAGAACAGGTCACAACAGTCACCCAGTCACTATTCGAGACAGTTCTTGGAGAACACTGTTAGGTTCCATTTATTTTTAACCCCTGGCATCTATAACAACAGCAGGCTTTTGAAAAGTACCAGAGAAATACAACTTACTGTTAATCAACAAATTAACAATGCACTATTATAAGGGGGTGAATTTGTTAGTCTGAATCAGAAAGAAAATGTGTTGGACAGGGATAGGGAACTGAGACTTGAATTCTGTTTACAAAATTATTTCCATCTGGTTACAGTTCAACTTTAAGTTAACATTCCTCCAACATTACTCCATTACTTCCCAAATGCATAAATTGTGACTTTACATAATTCTTAGGTCCTGATGAGTATTTATTACATGTATAATCCCATTCTTGCAAAACCAGTCACACTACAGCCAGGAAATATTTTCTATTACATGTGGTTAATATATAACAATAAAAAACATTTCAAACAAAAGCAGCAGATCCAATGAGAGCTCCACGTATTATCCACAAGTTGATGAAATATGTGACTAGGGTAAGTTTCAAGCCCCATTTAACCTACCATGTCAGTGATGAGTAAATTCTGTCAGACAACGCAATAAAACAAAATTCAAGTTTGTTCGAACAATGGAATTTTGGATTTGCACACCCCTACTCTAAACTACCCTTACCTCTATGTTATTACATAACACTGTTTCAATTGCAAGGATATTTAGTACGAAATTAAATTAGGAGACAATCGTAACAAATTACAAAGGATGATGCAGAGTAGGTACTGTCTTAGCAATCATTTGGTATGATTGAGAAAACCTAAGTCATGACAAAACCAATTCTGGAACTTGATACATCCCAAATACAAAGTCAGATATGTTACCACTAATCAAGCCTGTTCAGCAATTTTCATCTTTAATATACTGCATGAATTATGAGTGCTAGTACATACACACCTTTCCTGTGAGGAACAGTGTAGAACTATCTTCATCGTAGAAAGGTATCAGGATCGCTGGAGAAACATCCAACCCTACTGTATTTAAAGGCACACTTATACTATCTGCCTTGTATACCTGAATCTGTCTTTCTGAAACCCTGTACAAAAGAAATTAACAATCCACTTAATTATACTAAAAATCCATTCATACCAGACTTAGTCTGAATCACCCACAAGCATTTTCTGCTCCACATTTAATAAGAAATATAAATGAAGCCAGCCTACCAACAGACTTCAAAAGCTTTGCTAATGCACTTTCATAAATTAATTCCATCATCTTGCTTACATACAAGAGTGTTAAATTTACTGTCACATATCAATGTCTGCAGTCTGTAGTTTGAGCAAAATTCAAGACAAGGAATGGCACCACATTTGTCTACACCAAGCATGCATAAGCAGCCATGATAAAATAAAATCTGGATCACGAAGATGTTCAGACAGGTCTAGAACTAACTCCACTGAGCAGTCATCCTCCTTACGAACCTATCACTCAGTCAAGGAATTTCTTCCTTCTATAGAAACGGAAGGTTCATTACTACACTCGTTTTTTCAAATTTTATTTAATTACACTGGCAAATGTTTACACAGTGTCCATGATAGATGACTGAATGAGTATGGTGCATTGGTGGAATGATACGGACAGGTAAAAGCTGAAGAACTCACAGAAAAACCTGTCTCAGTGCACTCTGTCCACAACCAATCTTCCAAGGACTGGACTTAGATTGAACCCAGCCTCTGCAGGGTGAGGCCACCAAATAAAAGCCTGTGCCATGCCACAGCCTGCCTATGGACCCTATTACTTTATTGGCCTCTCACCCACACCAAGCTGTCCCAATTTGTCTTTTCATTTCAGGTATTCTAAATAAAATTCTGTATGCAATTGTGTGCTACATATCCTGCCCATCTCCCCCTCCCCCCCACCACCACCACCACCAAATACATTGCAAAGAACAAAAATTCTGAAACTCCTTGTTATGCAGTTTTATTCCATCATCCTCTTACTTCTGCTCTCTTAGGTCAAAATATTCCCTTCAGCACTTTAGTCTCAATTATCCTCAATCTTCTGTTCCTCTGTGTCAGAACCTCAGTTTCATGCCACATAAAATACTAACAAAATGTTGTAATGAAATAAAAGTATGATACATAGAATAAAACAACAACTTACTTATCAAAACCCATAACAACAATGAAGTGTCCTTCAAGGGCCCAAACAACCCTAGCCCCTCGTGATCCTACTGGTCCCTTGCCTTCTCGGATTGGCTGACTGCTTGAACGAGGTTTGTATACACGCAATTTGCTGTCTCTGCTTACAGTGGCACAATATGCTCCACAAGGGCTCCATGCAAAGCTGAACATCTGTGAGTATTAATTACACATTAGTCAGAAAGTGAAGCAGGCAATGCCAGCATTGTGCTTATCAGGCTGAAGGGTTTAACCTTTTAAAGCCTAACAGTTACTTGTACTTTGTGCTATCAGGTTTAACACTAAAAAATTCTACATTGTGCCCAAAGAATGTATTTATGTGACTTGTATTATCTCAGAACAATGACTTTTGCCCTGTACAACATTAACTAACTGCTTTTATTAACCAACATGACTGGAATTTATATGAGAGCTGCAGAAGGAAGGCCATTAAATGGCCTTTGTCTGTACCTAATGTTTGGCATTTTGAGCATCACAATGCATGCCATGTATACTTGACATTGGCCACCAAAGGGTTAAAAATAGGCTGTACCTTTTGAGTTCACTCTACACTTATCCTAGCCAAAAGCTAGTCAAAGATGTAACATTCCCACAATTCTTAAGGTTTCAGGCTGAAATCTCAGACTGGAGGCCACCTATCCTCAACAAGGCTTTTCTGTGGTCTTCCTCCATCCCTCTAAGTAATCACTGGGATGGTACCTCGAATTAGGCCATGACTGCTGTATTCCTCCACATTTCTAATTCACTGTTCACTAATCATTGTATAATTAATGTCATATAATCTCAGAAACTGACAGTGTCATTCAATAACACATAATAAATAAAACATCACTGATCCTCAATATTTCAAACAGCACTACAGCAGTAAAAAGCCATTTACAGCATTATAGTGGCTGAAGAGTTGAAGGAGACCATGACAAACCCAATGAACATAGCCAATCTTTCAGCAGAAATTTAAACTGCAACCTATGTGAGGGATCTAAAATTGATCACAACCTGTTTAATTAGTTATACAACCTGATATATGAAGGATGTTCAATCAGTAAGGTTCCCTAGGTCAGTGGTATTCACCTTTTTTGTTCGCATACCCCCAGGCATAATTTTTCTTCAACTATGTACCCCCAAAGTTGTTGGTGCATAATTCAAGTTATACATAGTCTAAATCTACATCTAAAATAAATTAAATAAATTACATCCAAAATAATGTATTAAATAATAAGTTTTAAATGAGAAAAAGGAGAGTCAATCTATTAAATAACAAATATATTATTGCCTATCATATAAAAATTAATAAAGGAACAAAGGAGTTTAGCAAAGCAAAATTATATGCACTATGTGGAATAAAATGAAACTAGCCGCCCAGATAAGAATCGCATAAAGGAGAGAGAGAGAAAAAATGGCGCTCCCAAATCGCATGTCCTTGGTTCCGGGTCTCTCGTGGCTAACCCTAAATCTGGCCATGATTATTCAGTGTTTATCATAAAATAATATATTCATTTTTTTTAATTTTATGTACCCCCTAAGATGTCTTCACGTACCCCAAGTTGAATACCACTGCCCTAGGTCATACAAATTAAATGAGAAGTCACTACAATATTAAAAACAGCCCATCTATTCCACTGAAATATAATCACTTTTCAACACAATCCCCAAGCACCTTAATGCATTTGTCTGATTTTGGCATGAGTTTAAAAGTTCCATCCGGGTAGAAGTCAGGTTCTTGCATTCGCAACCATTCACAAACCATTTCCACTTCTTCATTACTGTGAAAGCTACGACCTCCCAAAGTGCTGCTTCATTGGCCCAAGTGCATTTCAGCTCTTTTGTTCAAGTGTCAAACAGGGCACCCACGTCAAGAGCTCAATTTCTTCTGCAACGAAATTTTTAAACCCATGCCAAGATGGATAAATGCATCAATTGGCTCAGAGATTATGCTGAAAAGTAATGATACTTCTTCAGTGGAATAAATGATCTACATACAGCATTGTAATGACTTCACATATAATGTTTATGACCTAAGAAACCCCACTTACTGAACACCTCTCATACCTGGTCTGTGTGTCCTTGCAGTACAATTCTTTCTGTTTGAGTTTCCAAGTCCCAGATTCGTACTGTCATATCATAAGACCCTGATGCCAAAACATCCTTTGCAAGTGGGTGAAATTTGATGAAGTAGATCTTCTCAGAATGTCCAGCGAGGACTGTGTTAGGCTCATTTGTTGGTTCAGCAAGGCCCTCTTCTGGATAAGCCACAGACGAATTGTTCCATCATCACATGCTACAAAACAATAAAGAACCCTCACAGTTCAGTCAAGGAGACAAGCATATTCACTGCAAAAATCTATGTAAGTTGACTTAACACACAAGGTTCTTACTGCCAGCACCAGTGCAAGGTCATTTAGCATTCTCCATATACCATGAATCTGTGAATGATTACATCACCAATGCATGTAAGTTACTTGAGGGCTCACTTAAGACTGTGAGGCACTGTCAAACAAAGCTACTTCATGGTACACTTAGATCACTAGGCATCACCAAATTGCTGGTCTTTCTTTCTCCCTTTTATTTTACCTTTCTCTATCCTTAAATTTATTATATACTTCTGTTTGGTCTACACAGCAATTAGGTGTTAAGACTATTATTTGTACTGTAAAATGCAAGACACTGGGGATCAGTACTGAAAATGCCACTGCTGTTTTATCAAACTGTAAGTCAGAAATCAGTGCACTATTCAACCCACTGCTCCTCACCAACAGCCAGTCGCTTGCAGTTAAAAGGATCCCATGCGAAGTCCATTATGTTAGTTCCATGAACTAATGTTGGTATGACTCCATCTGGAAGTCTGCCAGTCCTGCTGAGCTCAAACACTGCAATCTTGCCACCTGGTCCACTCAGTGGCACTGCAACTCTTTCACGGTTTGCTGCAATTCAGTGCTGCCTTAAAGAAAATCTACTACCCTGGAAAATCTCCAATTACCAAGAACTTTAAATATTTACTCTGTTGTATGTAATTTTCATTCATGCTTTCTTGTTATTAGTACCACTATCACAATATTTTATGTTCCATCATATGAAACTTCCTGTTTCTGAAAATACTGGGTACTCATACATTTATGGACATCTCACATGCCTTATTACACCTTCTTATTCCAGACCTCAGAACATCAAAAAATAATATACAGGCCAAATAAATAAAGAAACACAAGTAAATGTGAAAGTAAATTACAAGCACTGGAGATGAGAATTTTGATGAACACAGTTAAATATTCTATAATGGACTGAGAGAATGACAGAAATGTACAGAATGCAAGAAACATAAGGAAAGGCCCGCCAAATTCAACATCGTAAGTCAAAACAAGAAAAAATACTATCAAAATACCGTATATTCTCGAATCTAATCCGCACCCTTTTTACAGTTTTAGAGGGCTAAAAAATCAGATGCGGATTAGATTCGCGTGCGGATTAGATTCGCGGTCTAGAGCTGGATTTTGGAAAAATGATTGAGCTGCTGTACGTGCCGTAAGAACAATACAATACAATAATCTATTATTTTATTATTTATTATTATAATATAATAATTGGGTCCAGTGAATTTCCTTCGTGACGCCTCACACCCGCTGATCGCTGCCTTGTGTTTCCGCCATAGTCGAACGTTGCTTTCATCAACTCCAAAAATTGCAGCGGCTTTGCGGTTTCCATTCTCCTCTGCGCACCGAATAACTTCACGTTTGAACTTTGCCGTATATGAGAGTCGTTTAGATTTCAGGTGTCCCTCTTCCATAACTACGGTACACGGCAAATTGGAACAAGCACCTCCCACGTTTCAACAACTAAGGCTCAGCTGGCTTCAGACGAGATTGCGCACGTCTGTTGAGAAAGGCCCCACCTCTATCGGTATGACTCATCGGCCACAGGCATAGCGTCGGATTTTAACGCATTGGTAACATCCAATATTACTCAATCAGTCGCCCCGTGGGCAAGGGGTGGTTGAAGGAAAGGTGCGGATTAGAATCGCGAACTAACTTTTTTTTTTTTCGTTTAAGAAGTTGCCAAAAACTGGGTGCGGATTAGATTGGGATGCGGATTAGATTCGAGAATATACGGTAATCCATATGGTAGAAAATGTGTAATACATGACAACTATGCTTCGTGGTGAACATTTCCAGTGCCTGTTAGGAACAAAACATTATTAACAGTATGGCTTGGCATTATAATGAAACAAGAAGTTCTCTTTTTTACTTATATCACTTACAACCAATAAAACAATTTCTTTTCATAAAAAAGGTAAAATATTTCATCCTACAATCTCACACAATGTGGTAATCAAGCAGCACACATGACAAATGGGCACATCAATACAAAAATACACCAAAACAAGATAGACTGTAATATATCTCATCTACATACAGAAAACCACACAATAAAAATTAAGGAATACAACACACAAGTGATCATAGTTAATAATAATAATAATAATAATAATAATAATAATAACATGAGAGGAAAATAAACACAGATTTGAACACCATAATGCATAGGTTACATATCACAGTGGAATTCCTGATGATGGAATTTAAGAAATGTTTAAACACATAGGATGATGCAATTATATACATTCCAATTAAATGAAATTTTAAAGATGTTGCACTGGATGGTTTATTATTATTTTAATGGCAAAGATATTTTACTTCAAGGTGTTACAACAGTTTTGAATAGTTTTGGAAAGACACAAATCTTAGAAATGTGAATAACAGGGACTTTTAAGAGTCACTTACCATGGAAACCATCACACTCTCCTGATAACTGTCTGCTGACATTACGGATATTTTCAATGTAGGTTGACTTGTGTAATGGTGTCCCCTTCAGGTGTCGGAATTTTGACACACGTCCTACACACACATAGAGCACAAATCACTCACACTGCTTGCAGTACAATAATCAATTTGACTACTGAAGCCACAATATAAATATTTCTAGATTCGATTTCAAGCCATTATTCATTTATTAATTCATTTATTCATTCATTTTACATTCGATGGATCCTTGTAGGTAAAAAAAACCTGACGGATGTGGAATTAATCTCCATATACATATAATAAACAATGTACAATATATATATATATAATGCCTAGAAAGCATGTGTCATTAAAACAATAACAATATTTATTAATAGTAGTGGTAATAAAATAAAATATACAAAATAAGTGTGGTAATCACATATAAAATATAATACTAGTTGTCAAGGGTATAATAAACCAAGATCTTTAATTCTTATTGTAGTTAAAATATTCTTCCAATGAATAAAACAAATCTAAAAGAAGGAATCTTTTTAAAGCATAAGTTTTTTATGCTAGGAGGAAGACTATTAAAAACCTTAATTCCAAAGTAACATGATCCTTTTTGGAATGTTGTTAGATTAGATGATGGATAATGGAAATTATTGGTGTATCTTGTGTTGATGCCATGAATCTCAGAATTAGATTTAAATTGTTCTCTATTTTTAGCCATGAATAACAAAAGGGAAAATATATACTGTGAGTGAAGGGGAAACATTTTCAAATTCCTAAACAATTCCCTGCAAGAGTCTCTACTTCTAGAATTAGTGATAATTCTAATTATCTCTTTTTTAAAACTAAAAATGTGGATACTGTGGGGAGAATTGCCCCAGAAAATTATACCATAAGTCATAACAGAATGAACATAGGAATTACACCTGCAATAATGAAGTACTGTTTATATTTCAGTCACTGAAGAAACAAATATATTACAAATTTTCATCACAGAATAACACGACAGTTCCAAGACATTGAAATATATGAAATACATCAGAAAATAAGCAGATAAAGTCTACAGAACTTGCACCAAAATGTTAATGCACAACGAAGTCTCACTTTTTGTAAACAACAACAACAACAACAACATACAGACTTCAGTGGCAATACTATATATAACCTTTTCAAATTTTTATGATATGCATCATTTGTGGTTGATATTTCAAAAGTGATAGTTAAACACACGTAACACCCAGTGACACTATCATATTCGCACAATTACTTACCAAACACAGTTGAAGTCCTCTTTGGTGTTGGAGTAGTGACTGGTTCAGGCTTCTTGTCCTGCGATGGAGTCTTGGTAGCAGCAGCAGGCTGCTCCTGTGAATGCTGTCGTTGCACAGTGTGGGACCTCTTACTTTCCACATCTTCCTTCACCATATCCTGTCCACTAGCTTTGGAGCTTTTATATGAGTCCTGCCTTCGTAAGGGAGTTGGTGACAGAGTAGGACTCCTCCTTTCAGCTGCACCTGCTTCCTGAGCTGATACAGATCTGTTCTCATACATGCGACGACGTTCTGCTATACTGGAACGCTGCACTGATGAACGTTCAAAGTCTTCAACTTTATCATCTACATCATCAAATTTCAATGTGTCTGCTGCAAGCTGTGTGGAATCTTGTTCACCTGACATTGAGCTAATTCTCTTCTCATACAATTTCCTCCGCTCAGCAGTGCTGGGAGTTTTATGTTTTCCATGTGACTGAGAAGAAGGTGGTAAATCTTCTGAACTTCTACTATTTGGCTGATCATCTCTTTCTGAAGCATTTTCATTCAGTAGTCCCACTACACATTTAGTCTCATCTTCATGTGGACCTAAACTATCTTTGCCAGGAGATGCTAGTACATCATCAACTACTTCCTTAAATGTTACATCACTACATTCATCTTCTTTAGTCTGAAAATCATTTTCAATGTAACTAAGGCTCTGCTTTGTGCCACTGTTATCGGTGTCCACTGTATGCAAAATGTTCCCATGCCTATTAACAGCCCCATTCATAGCTTCATGACCTGGTGCTACCGGGACGGAGAAGACTTTGTCGAATGAGAATTCTGTTATTCCCTTAATGTCGCCATCTCCACTTCCAGAAGAACTGAAGTTGAGTTTAGGCGGTGTGAAAGGTTTTGGTCCGAGCCTAGGCTGCTAGAACAAACACAAAACACACTGATAATCAACAACATACACAACAAGCAAATTAAAACGAGAAAGGAATCCTGAAAATACACATAAAACATCAACTTCACTTCATTTACACTGCAATAATTCTGGGCGCAATCCACTGCCGAGGAACTATACGTCACTTATTGATGCTGCATTAACTACACTGGCTAGTTGGCACTCAACATTGTGAGAGGATGTGTGGGGCTGGTGAACTTGAAGTTGACTACTGACGAAGCAATCATGACGATCTAAGCCAAATGTACTATTCTGTCACTGGCTGGATGGCCTGAGGAAGACCACCCACAAAGATATTAGTTAGAATAGTCAGTGTCCTGGCCAAGGCTCGAAGTAGGCACCAGGTGATACTGCATATGCCAATTTGCTCAGCCACTTTCAGTTGTCATGTACATTACATACAAGGAGTTGGCTGTACCAGCATTTTTATCGATTTCGTTCTATTTTCAACATTACTGGGTGCAGCAATTGAGATCCAATCCAGACTCTTTGAATACTAAAAGTGTATGCTACACAACTGTGTAACTAACATTAAAAATAATTTCAAATAAGCCAGTGTAATGAAAAGCACTTAATAACAACTTAAAAAATACCACATATATCAAATACCTCACACAATGAATAATGTCCACAATGACTCCAATGTAATTAATCAACCAGCAACAAAGCACCTACTTCTGTTGATTTAAGGCCCAAATATGCACAAAAATTGCTGACACATTGCACAACCAACTAACTCCTTAGAGGACAAAGTCCTTCTTGAGAAGGCTCTAAAAGCCTAGAAACTTCCCACTTTTCTGGAACCTGGAGATTCAATATTGGATTCCAACAGCCCATCACTGAAGCCTCTCCTGAGCAAGGTAAATTCTGTCCACATCATCACACCTGCTCCTTTCCAAGTTTCATCTTAACATTACAGTCCAACTTATGCCTATGTCTTGACCCTCCATGTTTGGCAGCTAAAATTTTGTATGTATTTCTCATTTCTCATATGCATGTTACACATCCAACCCACACTGTCCTCCTCACTTCCATCAGACTGATTACATACAAAGAGCAGCACAAAATCATGAAACTCTTCATCATGCAATTTTCTCCACACTTTCTAAAGAACCATCATACATAATTCTCACATGAGTAGGAAACAAGCCCACACTTCTCTGTGATTCTAATATTCCCATCTGGCCCATGAAATCAAAGGTAATTCTTTATACCATCCTCCGATTTAAAAGTATGTAGACTTCCAGGTAATGAATAACAACTAACGAAGATCATTAAATAAGAATTTATTTTCATCAAAATAACCATAATTCTGTTGTTAATCCACAGTTGAACAAAATGTTTGAACATTCTCTGCAAAGAAACAAATGTGATGTGGCACACAGAAGTACAGATAAATAATCACTTAGTGAAGCTCCTCTTTCTCCACCAGTCCAGCAATTCCAGTCACCTAAAACCTAGGAAGGTTGAGAAATTTACTAAATGCATTTCTGAACCACTCTAAATTAGTATTACATAACAACCTGAAAAGGCAAGATAATGATAAAAATCTGACATCAAGTACATAAAGAGAAAGTAACTTAGAAGAGAAAGAAAGTTGCAATCATCATCACTGCACACAAGAATAATTGTAACTTTTTAGAGATATATGGTAATCAGACGAGTAATGTATATTTCTTACGAAAACCATATGATTGGTTTAATATGTAGCTGTAGAACAAAAGCCAAACACTATTCATCATGTAATGTTCAGAACTACTTAATTTATTATGTTTCAAAATACCTACAAGCAGTTTTTAGATTCACGGGTGAAGTAGACATGCAGATTGTAGGCTTCTGGGATATGGCACCTTGTAGTTTGGTAGATATGTACCAGTGTTCTGGGTGAAAATGCCACCTCCATCTCTTGGTACCTCCCTTAGGAACTACAAGAGTTGCCCAGAAAGTAATGCCCCTTGGTTTTTTCCCCGTAAATATCTGTTCCTAATCATGAAAATTACACATTATGAAGGCTGAGGGTTTGACTCCATACCCTATTTTTCCACTAAGTCTCTGTCCACTTCTACAGCCTTGCGCCAACAAGGAACAAGTAAGCATATGCCTTGTTGGTACCATGCCTTGTCCTGCTCATTTAGCCAAGTTCTCACTGCGTGAATCACATCGTCATCAATAACAAACTTCATACCACAGATTGCATCCTTCAAGGCTAAAAACAGGTGGAAATCTGTGGGTGCGATATATCAGGGCTGTAGGGTGGATGGAGTAACACTGTCCAAGCAAGTTTTGTGATGGCTTCCAGAGTCTTCAAACTTGTGTGAGGCCTTGCACTGTCATGCTGAAGCAAAATTTCTGTTGGATTCTTGTGAGGCTGAAATCATTTAAAACGCTCCTAAGTTCTGTCAGCACCCTGATGTAGGTGTCAGAATTGTCTCCTCTCTCGGCATCATATCCACAAGAATCACTCCTTCACCGTCCCAGAAGACAGTGACCATGACCTTCCCCACTCACAGAGACTTTATGAATTTTCTTCTTCGAAGGAGATTGAGGATGGTGCCATTCCATGGATTCCCATTTTCTCTCCAGTTCAAAATGATGGACCCACGTTTCATCTGATGTAACAATCTGGAATAAGAAGTTCTCTCCCTCAGCTTCAAAATATGCCAACGACTCGGAAAAAAATGGCCTGTCTCTGTGTTGTGTTGGACTGTGAGACTCCAAAGAACCCACCTACGCAGCACACCTTCGAATATCCAAGATCTCGAATGATGTGACTAACACTTCCTTTGCTGACCAAAAAACTGAGTGCCAGTTGTTTGGTTTTGACGCGTTGATCCTCGCAAACAATGGCATCAGCACGTTGCAGCATTTCAGGACTAAGAGGTGTGACACAACGACCTGAGCAAGGCAAATCACGGAGCTCTGCTTTTCCTATTTTGGAAGCCATCACTCCTTTCGCCCAGCAACCAACAATGCTTCTGTCAACAGTATCACTTCCATAAACACTCCAAAGAGGTTTGTGCATGTTTCTGACCCATTCTTTCTCAGCAACAAGGAATTCTAACACAGCACATTGTTTTTACCGCATATTTTTGACTGACACCACTGTGAAGCATTGATGCAGTGGTGCTGTCAGAAATCTTTACAACTTTGTACATAAATGCCAGAAAATTCAAATTTGTTTCATCTAAAATTTCATATTCCTAGCTTTGTTACTGGCCAGCAAAAAAAAATATGTGACATTACTTTCTGGGAAACCTACATACACAGTGTCACCATAAAACCATAACTGTAACACTCAATACCATGCAAAATTAAAATCTCACAGAAAGACAAACCTAACCCCTTAACTCTTTCTAGCACCAAAATCTAGAATGTACCCCCCCACCCCACCTCATCCCACATGCATTACTGTGTGGTCCTTGAACACATGTTAATCTAATTTCTGCAGTAAGAAACAAAACAATCCTACATATAATATATCATCATCAAAACACTACAGCAGAGTCTTTCCTGGCCTGATGATGAAAACGATAATTTTGAGTTCAGTGTATTGGTAACCATCCTCTAAATCATGAGTGTCCAACCTTTTTATGGCATAGAGCCACATCCATTATTGTGGGCTGGTTTGCAGGCCGCATGTGTAAGAATCACAGCAAGTGGTATACCTAACAGCCTAAATTATTGTGTAATTTTTATAATACGTACATAATTTACAAATGTAGCCACAGGCCACATAATGCAACCTGGCAGACCTGGGTTGGAAACCCATGCTCTCAGTACTTCCACACTGATGTACCTAAATTCTCAATCCAGTCTTATGTTAATGGAAATAAAAAATTAAAGGTAATTTTAGTTTACCTCAAAAGTTACACTGGCAGCCCTAAATAAGATGGTAAACATAAATAATACGAACCTTTCCTCATTTTCAATTGGTCGGTCAACACTCCTTGAGTAGTGACAATACTGCGACATGTTTAACATGGCTGCTCACTGACAGAATACATCAAAGAACAATGTGTGATGTGAATGTGAGAAACCAGGGAAAGTAACAGAAGAATGATGGTGCATCATGGCAATAACTGAATGAACCAGACAGAAGTTTATGATAGGTTACAACAACTGAAAGCAGCATGGAGAACTGTTGCTAATGACATGTGCGTGGTCTGAGAATACCAATCTGCATATCCAGTGCAACTGAAGAATCGCTGATGAAACAGCATCAGAAATAAGCATCAGTCATGATATACAAAAATAGTTTAATGGCTTACAACCCAAATGGAAAAATGTGCTTAATTGAATGCACAAATGGCTCGCAACCCAAAAGAAAAAAATTCATTATGATAGAAACAGAAAACCTGTGAAGCAAGTACACTAAAACACAGAGCAATGAGAAGAAAAATATGTCCCAGAAATGCATGATATTCTTTTTAAACCTTATAATAAAACTGCCTACCTTCATACAACAATGCACAAATATCTCCAAGACTGTTTCATGACTATTCTACAATTACTCTACCAAGAAAGTGTTCAAAAGCAATGCTAACCTTGTAGCCACCTGTAATATGAGTGGCAGGGTTCACTGAAGTCACAAGAGGAATAACAGAGATAGGCTGAAAGGTATTAATGGTAGAAGTTGCAGTTCGTGGCTTAGGTTTCGGTGGTGCCACAACCACATCCTCTGTCTCTGACAGAGAACTGGCACGTGATGCTCGTGGTAACGGCTTTGGCGGTATTATCTGGTGACTGTCACCACTATCATTTCGTTGGTGACTCTTTGCCGAATCACCATTATGATGAAGACCATTCTCATTGCTGCTTCGTTCACCATCCTTTTCATTTTTATGATCTTTAACCACAAGGTCTTCCTCTTTAAGTTTCGCTGTCGTTTGGATTTTATTTGACGTCTTCTGCTGGCTTACATTCGTGCTTGTGTATGGATTATGTTGAAGATGCTTTCGCATCTCAGAAAGTGATCCTCTGTGGACCTAAAGATGTGAAATTAAGTGAACTCATATAGCACACCCAAAGAACTCTCATTCTTTGTGAAATATCTATTATTTCACCCAGTTAAGATGACTTGTTTGATATAACAGCATTCAAAAAAATGTTAGTTCAGGCATATTTCACACACTAATCAGTATATGTCTCAATACACTGACCCAGCAAATACTACCTAATTCAAACAAGTCACCAAATGTGGTGATGGAGAGCTTTTGCCTTAAATATTATTACTCGTAATTATACAAAATTAATAGTGGATCCCTGACTATCTGTATCAGTCACACAAAATACTGTACTATCCCACACAGGACCCTGACTAGTTCATCAATCTGTACTGAAGCAGTGACACATACTAAAATAAAATATGCCCAGTAATTTAAATACATTTAACATAGTAAGTATGTTTAACATTGTCCATTGTCAGAAATCTATTTAACTTACACAATATTATGGAAGCTACATAATTTCTGCTTTCGGGGTTTAGCTGCATCATATGTTGAACCACTTCTAGCATTCAGGGTACACTGCAGTCACCATCTTACTCTTGAGGAGGTAACTGCAACGTACACTGATATGTTGAAATAGCTTCAAAAATACAACACAGCCATCCAAAAGCTGAAGTTACATGTTGGACACAGCCTGCAAACACCAAAGCATAACAATTATGGGAATTTGTTCCATTCCTGACATCAAATTTTTGTCACTGTATTAACAAATACTTCGCTATTTTTCTTTCACACTAATGCAAAAAATTTGAAAGCTGGCCATTAGGCAAGCAGAATGAACTCTACTGACTACCATTCAAGCTAAGAATTCAAAGGGTTCCAAGTTCAATCCCAGTAATCGCCAATAATTTTGAAAATAAGGCTGCATAATGACAACAAATCATATAAAGACAGACATAACAGCCAAATCATGAAACAATGTACATATTAACCATTTACAGCCCAGTAGTAACAACATGTACTACCTGCTGTAACATTAAAAATTTCGCATTTTGCCACACAGCACATTTGTGTGTTTGATTCTCATAATAAATACCAATCATCCCCAAACAGCATTAATTGACTTGACCTTATAATAACCACACACTGTGAAACAGGAAATTAAATTTTATATGTAACTGACATAAACTTTGGTCTTCAGATGGTAAAGTACACCTTAAAACTCATTGGCAGGGAGCACTTTGTGGACACATCCATGTGCCACTCCTACAGTTAATAACACTTTTATTTTTCTGTAAGTTTCCATTCAGTCTTTTCTTTTCGTCTTGAACATATGCACAAGTGTTTTCAATAAAGCTACACACTATCAAAACTACAGTAGACAAAAAAACGAAAAATTGTACTATACTATACTATAATTTGCAGAAATGTGAAACAAAAGGACATCTGATTTCTACAATAAGAAGCATACTAGTCTTCTACAAAACCAAGCACCACACTGATGATTTTATTAGTTAGATAATACATGAATATTCATAACAACTTCAAGCAGCTGTTTACCATCCACTACTCAAACAGCATAATCTTTTAAGTGATTAACTGCCACATCCAATTCAATGTCAGAACTGCAGAACTAAAACCTGCATTTACGAATACTAAAGAGACAGCACGGTTTCTAAGAAGGCAGCGACACAGCTCATAGATTTAATAACATTACCACCATTACGCCGTATCATGCTCTCCTCACTTCGCACAAATAAGTGTAATTCCTATAAACTGGCGGCATTAAATCCAGAAGCATAATTCGGTTCACTCTATTTTGAAGCATCTGAACTATTTTTACCTGGGGTTGAAAATAATCATACAATTCATATATATAAAATCTCACTATATCAAAGCTAACAAAAACAAAACCCTGCTCACTCCATTCATCTCACAATCTCAGCCTGCAACAGCAAAAACACCACAACTGGACATGATCCTAAGCCAGTTCCATCCACCTGCCACCCTATATATATATTTCTTTTTAAGTAAACTGTACAGTGTCCAACTTGACATGGAACCCAGTCACACAATCTAAAAAAATCTGTATTTAAAACTGAACAGTTTTTTACTACCTATACAAAATTCTGTTACTCAACCCTATCCTCAGCCACCTTAATTCAGTCCACATGCTGCAACAACAGTTATAAAAGGTTAATTTTAATATTATCCTTGCATGTATGCCTTGGTCTTCCAAGCAAAGTTTTTCAACAAAAATTACGTATGTATCTCTCACCTCCTCCATATGCACTACATGTCCAACCCACCTTATGCTTCTCCACTTCATTACCCTACTAATACTTGGTGACAAATAAAAATTATAAAACACATCATACTGCAAAAATATCATCTACAACCTCCCGTTACAGATCAGAACTGACTACTAGATTATTTCTTTTCCATCATATGAAAAATATGAAAAAGAAAGAGAGAGAGAGAAAAGAAAAAGTAAAAGAAACTATAACAACATAGCTGCAGAAACCCACAACATATTTAACGGCTCAGGGATGTATCATTTTGAATCCTTGATGGGAAATGTATTAATAAATATTCATGTTATTTAATTGCAGATACACTTTTAAGACAAACCTGTAATAGATGTTACATCACCACTCATTAAGATGAAATCTGAATAAAGTTTATAAATATATTAGTTTAAACAAACTACAGTAACACATAGCATCCACAAGCTTACAAACAACAACAACAACAACAACTAACAAGTGTACAGCAAATAAAATGAAAACAGACAGGCTATGAAGGAGAAATTACAAATATCCAGTTACTAATAAGCATGCACTATGTACTATAACAAATACGAATCATATGAGTGATGATGCATTGCGTGTACACCAACCCAAAAAAAGAAAACTGAATATAAGTGCAGCTTTCAGATCCTTGGTTCAGATCCAGTACTTGGACAGACTCAGAGTAAAGACCTTCTGATGAGTAAAAATTTAATGGATACCCAACATGAACATGGATGTGAATCTGTGACAAGACATATGAACTGTCTCAACAATTACACATTTCAAGAATATGTCTTCAATTCATCACCAATGATGAAATACAAAATGTGAAACTTTCAAAAGGCCAATCAGAATGACAAACCACAGTACAATAATCCTAGAAAACTTTTAACAATGGAAACAAAGTTTATAATTTATTTAAATGTGTAACGTCTAAACTCTTTAAATGTAGAAAAAATATCAGAAACAGTATGCAACCAAAAAAACAAGACCTAGGGCAAATTTATATGGGAATTTGGTTAAGTGGACTAAATTCTGGTCCTGTCACAGCCAAAACGTGACTCGTCAGCACAGTCCTTGCCACATTCCTGATTTTTTAATAGTTCTTATGGACCAGTGGCAACAAAAAGGACTACATTTATTGTGGGATACATTAACAATTCAATGTAAAGCAATCAATGCATAGCAACAACAATGTGAACTAAGTAACAACACAATGCACTGAAAAAGAATACAAGCTCAACAAAAACAATAAACAAGACTACAAAGAGTGTACTCCATAATGTGCTACACACAATTCCCAATTGTGTTCTCTGCAGTTTATTAAACAGTCACCACTTCAAAAGCAGACTTTCAGCAAAGCACAAAATGTATTAGACAAAACAGCAAAATTAATACTTCAACAGCATAATAAAACACAACAGCCAATTATGACAAAAACATGTAAAACAATTTACTGGATACAATTAAAAGATAATTTACGACCTTATATAAAGCAGGATTTGTAATAAATCAATATAGCTAGGAATCAAAACAGTCAACTAATGTTGTGCCAGGATCTCTTGTAACAACTTCAACAAAAATGTGATATGACGTATGAAAAAGTTCATTCATGACTTTATGTAACATATGCCTTGTAACCAGTCAAAAAAGATAAAAATTCACCTATCTCTTATATTAAATTTCAATAAAGTCTTATGAACTGTTTATGATACTCATTAAAATGTTCCCTTATGACCACATGTAAATCAGGTTTTGTTATGCATCAATATGGCTGTAAATTGAGACCCCTATAACTTAAGTAAAGTCTCCAATGTAGAATTTAGAAATACGTCATACAGTTTAGTCATGGACTCTAGATCACAGATGGACAGACAGACATAACCTTCGCATAAACAGTTCTTTATTTTTAGTCTGTAAAAACACCTACAAACCAACAGCAGCATTATCATTTAAACTTCACCTACACGAGTTACCCACATACGTCCTATGACTTTACCTTACGACTGCTTCTTACAGCAAATATGAATTGTCAATGTATGTACGAGGCATAGCAGACGTAATTCCAGCATGCTGTAGTACCTCGCAAATCACTCACCTTGTCCGGCATATCCATAAATATAAATGCTGTAGTATTGTATAAGTGAAATTAAATACCAAAGACTTCACTTTACTGACTCATCACTAAAGAAATAAACATATTTATTATTTTATCCATAATTTTACATGAAAATTTAAAAGCAAACATACTGTATGTATGAAGAGAAAGATCAACACCTGCTTCTACATGTTTCACTCTCTTACACATCTTCACAAAACTGCAAATGAGTGATCTGCTCATTAACCAATCTGGTCACCTATTTATTGTATTCAATCTTTTCAGGTCACAAAGTGTCTTCAGTTTTGAAATTCTAGATGTGAATTTTCTAATTATGACAAATTTACATTGTATACCCACTCACTGTTTTATAACACGATCCTTCAAAGTGATATATGCACCAATTGTAATCGCACAAATATAATGCTTTTTGTCCTATACAAAATTCAGTCAACAGTATCCTGCATAAATTCTCAATATATCTTAAAAAGATACAAATCTGTGTATGTGCCACTACCTGAATAGCGTTTTCCCCTGCAGATCTCTTGGCAGGGTCCAAGCTAATACGTGGAACAGATGCATTGTGCCCCTGCAGCCACTGTGCTGCAGACAACTGCGCTTCACAGCCTGTTGTATCAGGGAAGAGGTCTGCATGGAAATCTCGATACGACTGTTCACACAACAACACAAGTAGGCATCATACAGCATATTTAAATAACCTCCTTATGAAAGACCATTGCCAACCATACCATTCCTTACTTTATATCAAGTTTAAAAAAAAAACCTGGTCATGTCCAGGACTTACATAAAACTGAAAGTTAAGAACAGTGAGAGATATACCGTAACTAAATGTACACTTGATGGTTAAAAACATGTACGCTGTAATTTTACAAAGTATGGCCATAAGAGGTCATTAAAAGAAAGTATTTAATACTATACTGCTGGATACTACCCTCAGCCAGTTTCATCAACCTAATCTCTTCACAACCTACTACCTTAAATTCATCTTCATGTTACCCTTCCATCTACTTCACAGGTTTTCTGAATATTATTATTAGCACATTGCTTACAAACACCTGTAACTCATGTCCTTCCCTCACAATAACAAACCACATTTTATATCCATACGAAACAACTGCTTATGTTATTGTTTTGTACATATTTATCTTCAGCAATTCACACATGAAACTGAAACTTCTTGTTCATGAAATACAGTTTAAAAAACACTGCAGTCTGATTTCTGTTTCCTGTCATGGACCTAACGCAGAACATCCACATTCTTGCCAACATGTACAATAGCCATGGCTGCTAAGGATGCAACTGAACCCTCAATCCAATCTTCTTCATTTTTAATTACATGAGTACACTTTAATTTCTTTAGTGGATTGTCATTCCTTATTTAAAGATTCAGCAACTATATCCTGTAGCACTGAAAAGGAAAGCAACCATATCCTGGATGAAGACAAGGTACTTCTGCTTGCAAACTCCAAAGAAGTCCACAAATTTTGTACATAATTTTGTATCGTGAAGAACACTATCAATCACAATGCAAAAACCTTTGGAGTCACTTTTCAAAAGAATCATAAACTGGAACATTTTTTACTACAACATGCCACTATAGGATATGTTTTAACAATTTCAAGTGATACTAATCCCTCACCTTTCTGGGCACTTGGTACATTATGGGGATGACAGAAGAGGATGTCAGTTGGAGCAATCTATTCACTTCGCCTTGCATGACGGCTAGTGCTCGCTTTGGAACCAGGCAGGCACCTTTGGTCTGTTCACCATTATGACGAATACCTTCAATAAGGTACGGTTCTCGGTCAGTCACCTCAAGGTATGAGATGGTTGTGTCACCTTTCCCAGCAAGAAACAGCATACCAGTGTCAGGATCATAGAGTGGGATCAAAATCCTAATTCACAGACAGCAAATAATTTATCAGCAAAGTTCTTAAATATATAACAGGCAACATGCAAATTTTGAGGTTTCCACAGTGGTGTAATTGAGGTTTCTGGTCTTCTGGGATGGATGCTGCATTGGTGGGTAAGTGCTTCCCAGTGTTTTAAAGGAACATTGGGAACCACACACCCAGCGCCACATCCCAGAAGACCAGAATACTCATTTCAGCAACATATCTCTTAACCAATCAAAATTTCAATGCACAAAGCAACACACAGATGAGGAGGAGAATGGCTGAGGTTGTGGCAGTTGTGGTTGTGAATATGATAAGTAACATATGCAAAGGCACTGTTAAACTAAATCACTATCTTTTCCATGAGGCCACAGTCATTTTGCTGTCTTCCTGTGTAATTTGGTTTAAACCTCCAACAGACAGTTCCTTAAGTATATCCATATTGACATCTCTTAATTATTGTAATCCTGTTTGTAATTTTTCCTTGGGTTAAAATGACACAGATATCAGGGTAAAGTAATTACAGTATGCTCATGTTCAATGTGTATCAGATCAATCTTACACACTTTATTCCTGCATATCCATTGCTCAAAACCACTCAAAATTGTCACAGAATATGGATTTCCTCATGGATATAACCATTTTCAATTTTCATGTACTCACATCACTATAGAATGAACATAACAAGGGTAGCAAAGTGGAAAACAACAACAGGCAAATAATTTTGGAATCTATCATGATCTTTTTCCCTCTGTTATCACACACATGATTCTGCCTCCACAGCCCTGCCTAGCCTTCACTACTCCACTAGACATTAGTTGCTTGGCCAGTCACCAATCATTGCTTAGAGTACAACACTTTACAAGCCTGTGGGTAATCTTCACAATATATTCAGGTCTGTTAAGGCAGGTTCAACTTCAGTAATGACATGTTCTATTGCATTCAATAAAGAATTTTTATATACATAATATACTGAACAATGTTTTTGGTTGGACAAACTACCAAAAATGTTTTAGTTTTACACAGTTGTGTACAACTACAATGTATTTTATAAAACAGGCTATTTGCTGGGGGGGGGAGAGAGAGAGAACATGAAAATGGAATGTTTTGACTGCAGAGAAATTGTATGACACTGACACTCAATTACAGCTCCCCACCCCACCCAAACTCCCCCCCCCCCCCAAAAAAAAAAAATTTGTTCCCCTCAGTCCCCTATGTTGCATACTGTAAGCAGAGGACATCCTGAGAAACAACTATTAAAGCTACAGCCCAAAAAACAGTCATACGGTTTGTGAAGTCAAAAGAGCTTTATTACATTTACAGTCTCAATATGTCAGGTCTGCACCAAAGAAGAAGTAAATTCTTTAAGGTTCTTTCACAAAATAAGATAACTTATACTGCATGCAGAAAGCAGGGAGACAATTCTTGAGAAGGCACCATCAATGAACACAGAGTTGTCCATTAGCTCTATAGCACATAGTTCCCACATCAAACGGACACCCGTAATTCCCCACCAGACAAGAGTGTGTATTCAGTCACAAACTGGACCGTAACCTGACCTGGAAGTCAATACTTCACAGATATTCTATTCACATTACCTCTAATCTGAACAGTGACAATCACCCAGTACCATTTAATAATAAATCAGGGATATACTTGCCCTGTAGAACTGTCCAACACCAATGCTTTTTCAGAGTCCTCAAAGCTCCTGAGATCTCGAATAAACACTTCCCTCTGCCGACCCTATAACGTAAAGATGACCTCTGAAATATACTTTATTTATGGTATGTGGCAAAACCTTACATGCAGTAAGACAAAGAACTGAAGATAACTCTGAATCTAAGCCAGCTGCAAATAAGAAGCAATTTTTAATCTTCAAAATTCTCAACTTCATCCTTACAGTAATATCTCTTCTTGGCAAATTATCACTCTGACTTCATAGCTTAAGTGGTACATCACCCAAATTTCTGCAAGCTTGTGGCTCCTGACCTTCAAATATATAACTCTTTCTCGGACCACCTTTGGCAGTACTTCGGACAACTACAGTGTAGCTCAAGGCTACCAAACTTGAAACATATTTCTATATACCTCTCTCACCCATTTCCTACCACACGATGCGGCATGAGTGCTGGCACACATTATATCATACACCTTAAAGGCAATCAACCCACTAAGAGCTTACACGCATTTAAAAATAAATGGATATATTTCACGTGGGCTGGAATAGCACAGTTGGTATAGCAACTCACTATGGGCTGGACAATCCAGGGATCAAATCCCAGTGGGGGCAAGATTTTTCTGCACCCATCCAGACTGGCCCTGGGGCCCATCCACCCTCCTGTACAATGGGTACAGGGTCTCTTTCCCAAGGGTAAAGCGGCCAGGGCGTGGCATTGACCACTCACCCCAATCTAGCACTAAGGTTAAAGAAAGTGTCGAGCTATACCTCTACTCCCCCTCTGGATCTTCATGGCCTGTTATAGGGTGAAATTTACATTTACCTTTACCTGTATATATTTAAATCTTAAATTCAAGATGACTATTTTAACGCTCTCCTCCATTCGGGTAAACATGGTAAGACAGCTTACAAATTTTAGTTAAAACTATAGCTTTACCTATTTTGTATGAGTATAAAACTTAACCTCTCATCACAAGGGAAGAATATGGATCAAGGGTATTTGGGAACAAGGTGGCGAGGAGAAAACTTGGAACCAAGCCGCAGGAAGTGATATGAGGTTGGGGAGAACTGCATGAGAAACTTCATACCCTTTACACTCACCAAATGTTGTAATGGTGACAAAATCAAGGAGACAGGCACACAATGGAGAAATGGAAAAGGCATATAAAATTTGGATCAGAAAACCCTGAAATGAACAATCACTTGGAAGACTTAGGCATATACAGAAGGATAACATTAAAATGGTTCTAGACGAAACTCGGTACAAGAGTATGGACTGAATTCATTTGGCTCAGGACTGGGTCCAAAATAATGTGACAAACTTCACGATCAATTGAACAATTATCAATGTTTCAAGGAGGAATGTGCTCCATGGAGTTGGCCAATTAGAATTTAGAAAACTGTATGTTATATACATTCATGACACAGAATATGTGTGTCAGTACTTACCGAATCAAATCCGGTTGTAAGAATCCTGCCAGTGTCTCCCAACCACACCACTCTCGAGTCCTTGATGCTCTGATGACTGTTGGCCGTATGCGTAAAACAGTTTGCTGGTAAGCGTGGGTCCAAAATTCGAACCTGCTTGTCTTTGCAAGAAGTTGCCAGTAATGTTCCATCCTTCTTCCAGCTCAAAGACTGAATTACATCACTATGTTCTGCATTAGCTACAAGAGAAAAATGAACAGGAACAAAAAGTAGACATCATGCCAAGGCCTTTCATAACATTACCAACACATTCTAAATCAAAACTTCTGCTTCTCAGTCTTTATATAGTGCAATGGGTGCATCAAGGTTATGGCTCAAACACCTTTTATTCAATTTTATTAGGCTCATGCCAAATTCACACATACAAAAAATGTGTTAGATACTGTTCTAAATAACACAGCCCTTAGTTTCTATAAAACACAGGAAATTTCTTCACAAAACAAGACAATATTAACTTCCCAAGATGGAATCTGCTCCATGGAGTTAGCTGGATAGTGACAATAACCTTTCCATGTACTAATCATCATAACAACAGTACAGGTATTTCACCTAATAAAGTGGCTAGCAAAGCACGATCAGTACCGTCATTAAAACATGACATTTCACACTTAATTTGCATGGTTTTGGCTCACGTCGCACAAACAAAACAAGGATTTGTAACCACCAATCATCCAGTACATCATGACAACCCCTCAAATTCAGAAGTTATGCCTTAAGATATGACAAAAACAGGACATGTTAACTACAAGCTTGGGTACCAACATTACACTTTCCATAATACTTACAGAGCAGTTCTTTCTCTGAGGTAATGTCCCACAATGTCAATGTTGTATAAGAAGTTGTTGTAAGAAGACAATCAGCAGTAGGATGGAAACATACAGTCTCTACCCTTCTCTGCTTGTGAGAGAAAGTACACTCTGCATTACATAAACTTTCTTCCAAGCCTTTCTCTGGAATGTGCCACAGTTTCACCTGAAACATGACACACATAATTAACAAAAATTTATGTTATGTTATACTTAGGTTACAGGATGGACAACTGAGGAATCAAGGTTTGATTCCTGACAGGTACAACTGGTTTTTCTCTTCTGTAAAGCATACAGACTGGCTCTGAGGCCCATTCAACCCACCTATTCAATGGATAACAGTGGCTCTTGCCAGGGGTAAAGTGGCTAGGATGTGCTGACTACTCACCTTCACCTACGACCAAGGTTAAGAATAAGTGGAGCTATACCTCTACTCACCCACATGCCTTTATGCCATATACAGGAACAAATGTATCTTTATGTTTATTATATTATACTTACACTGTCACATCTGTGGCATCAATATGAATAATGAATGTCACACAAATACCTACTAAACTTCAGGTGGTTACCATGTGACCTTCACAGAAAAAATTATATATGAACATAAGTCTGATTCTTGATTTCTACACAGCTATTGCTGAAAACTGAGGAAACACAAAGAAAATTTCTGATAGAGTAAAACAATCTTATTTGGTTATCTTCTCAATCATGCCGTAATTTTAACTGTTTAGTTTATACTAGTTGCTCTTCTACACTTCCTGCACTGTCTGCACAAAGTGTTCAATTTACATGAAAGTGTGCAGCCTTTTGAATGCCCACAGGACTGTTCCATATAAGAGCACGAGCACCCATGATCAACTTGCTGTATGGCACATTCCCTGATACTTGTGTGGAAGGACCCACTTTCTCTCAATTGCTGAGTGCTGATCTGCTTGGGAATCTACATTTGGGAAACTGCCATCAATATTTTGCAACAGCTGCACTCATATTTCCATTTCAGAATCCATAAATGAAACAAACGTCTGTGTAATGTTCATAAAAACATTCAAAGTAAACCACCAAATGGCCACTTCCTAGCAAAGCAAACATATCCATACTTATTTCTAAGACTGTCAATAACAGACTGGATAATAAATTATGGAAAAGATCAGGTGTAGGTTCCCTTGCATGAGAGAAATCAATCAAACAGGAAGCATCCAATCATTTGGGTGGGCAGGGGGGGGGACAGAGTCCATAACTGTAATATTTTTGTACAAGGGGAATGGTTATTGTATCCCTAGGCACCACACCTGTTTCAGATGTACAAAAAACAGTGAAACATTTAATGTGATTGTACATCAACCATGATTGTCAAAAACAAAGTATGCAGAAAAAGTAGTTACTAACAAGACAATCCTGAGATCCAGTTGCTAATAAACCATCATGGAAAGGAGAGAAGTCCATGTCTGTCACTGTGTCTGTATGAGCATGAAGAAGTGGCATTGTCTTACTCTTGCGACCACAGTCATCAATGGGGAGCACAGCAAGACTGGAGCCTGACAGAATGGTAAAATAGGCATTAATGTATACTTATAATGCATAAGGTTAAAAAAAACTTTAAGTTCACATTTCACTGCTGTGTTCAAGGATGAGTATTCATGCTGGATTAAGGCACTAGCACCATTAAGTTTACAACTGAGTAACATTAGGACAATGACATATCAAATTAAACCTCATGGTCATACAAATAACGCAAACTATTTCTTCTAATGAGTAAAACAGACATGTAACTGCAGAGTTTTACTAGAGAGAAATGTTTCATACCATTATGATCAACATTAAATGCCATAAATGCTGCCGATGCTGCAATGTTGTTCCCATACGTCTGATACGAGCCGACGGTTACGTCTCGTATACAAGCTTCTGGCTTCGGCACGATTGGAGCAGCATTCTTGTATTTCGAAGCCTTGAATCGCCACGCCATTGTTATGCGACTTTCCTTCGCAAAAATTACTCATATAACGAAACACGCCCTGAAAATATTTGTAGTGTTTGGTTCTGGCTTAAAATGACAAACATGTGGGAGAATATAGCTTTCAGCGTTTATGTTTCTTGTATGTATTTCTTATAACTACTCTGGGGGATTCAAACCGGTATTCTGTTATAAATTTTATTTAACACTACGACACACGTTCCATTTCTTACCAATCACTTGCGATGAATTAGGCCTATAACCGCCCACTGAAGTATTTTCTACACACAGCGTCGGATGACAGCTATAAGCCGGACAAGGTTGCCAACGCACATACTGTGCTGTCATAATTAATTGTTCTGGACATAGATTCTTTAAATCTAGTTTCTTCACATTCCAGTATCACAACTTAAAACAAATCATATTTACTATTCCCCATAATCTCGTAAGTAAAGCATTCAAAACGAAATTTATATAAAACCTAAGGATTTATTATTTTGACTACCCTGCAGTAGGCCGGTGAAGTAGTGTTTCAGACGCTACTCTGAGCATGACAGAGCAGTTTATCAAAAAGCCGAATATTTAGACTATCATGTTTTTATTTGTGTTCTTGAACATATAATTCCAATCATACATTCCAACATGAATTTCAATGCGTACATTCTTACTTCGAGTTGCTGACAGGTGAAGTACGCCTGCGTGGCAAGCGCTGTATTCAAATGACGCTGTATTACAGCAGAACGCAACGAAGTAGGTGACAAGTACATCAAATATATTTTCTTAGTTGTACAACTTATGCTGTTTGATGATACTTCATCATCATCATCGCTCTACAGCCCTTGGTGGACTTTGGCTTCCTTATTAGGTGATACTTATGAAGTGTGTTCGTTTACTGGTCTTTTTCAACTATTCTAGTGCTGCGGCGGTAAATTCTTCTGGTGGAAATATAAAGAAAGCAAGAAAAGTAATGATAGGCTTGGTTAGGTTTCACATCACCTGGCCGGGTAGTTCTCGGTTACTCTAAGGTGTTTAATATTTAATATTTTTATGTTTATAGTAATTTAATACTTACTTTTCTACTATTGCGAAGGAATTATTAAAGAAAAATGGTAAAAGTAGTTTTCACCCTCCAAATCAACATTTAAAAATAAAAGAAATTACAAAAACTATGTTTTTATTTCCAGTAACAGAAAGTGAAGTGGAAAAAGTGGCAAAGGACCTTAAGAATAAATTATTGGCAGGAATTGATGATATACCTGATTATGTTGTGAAACGGTGCATACAAGTTTTAAAGAAGCCTTCAGCAAATATTTACAATGCGTCCCTAGAATCAGGGATTTTCCCAGATCAATTAAAAGTAGCAAAGGTTATACCGATATATAAAAAAGGGAATAAAAATGATATTAGCAACTATAGACCGATAGCTCAACTATCAGTTTTTTCAAAATTGTTGGAGAAATTAATGTATAATAGATTAATGACATTTATAGAAGGGAATGAAGTTCTAACTGAGGCTCAGCATGGGTTTAGGGTGAAAAAATCAACTGAAACAGCATTACAGTTTTTTGTTGAGAATACTCAGGAGACTATTGAGGAAAAGATGAACCCAGTTGGAATTTTTTTAGATCTTACAAAAGCATATGATATACTTAGTCATAAAATCCTATTGTCTAAGTTGAACTCATATGGAATTAGGGGTGTGGCTAACATATGGTTCCATTCTTACTTGTCGAATCGGAAACAATGTGTGGAAGTAACTAGTATGAAAGAAGGAAAATATATTTCAACTTCAAGGGAACTTGAATACGGTGTGCCCCAGGGTTCAATTCTTGGTCCAGTGCTGTTTTTATTATATATTAATGACCTACCATTAAACATCACTGGATCGAAAATAATGCTATTTGCAGATGATACAAATATATTAGTATCGGGGGAAAATATAAACATACTTCAATGCAAAATAATCAAGGTTATGAATGAATTACAGACATGGTTTAAATTAAACAATCTTGTAGTAAACACTGAAAAGACATTGGCAGTTCCTTTCCATACCATTCAGAATAAGAAGCCAATGTTACCTCACATTATTCTTGAAGGGAAAGATGTCCCCTATAACATAGAAACAAAATTTCTGGGTATATACATAAACGAAAATATGAAGTGGAATAGTCACATCAAATATTTAAGTTCTAAGTTAAGTACAAGCTATTACATGATTAATTCCTTAAAGAATGTAATGAGTCCATACATCCTAAGAACTATGTATTTTGCATGTTTTCATGTTCATTTGAGATATGGTTTGATCCTGTGGGGTGGTGATCCTGAGAGTATAAGGATTTTCAGATTACAAAAGAAAGTAATAAGGTTAATAGGGAAAATGGGTCGATACGCCTCTTTTAGAAACCTTTTTAAAGAACTTAATATACTTCCATTGCCATGTCTATATATAAGCGAGGTTGTGTGTTATGTGAAATCGAATATGGATAAGATGAAATGTAATGAAGAATTGCATGACCATTGTACACGCCAAAAAAAGGATCTTCATGTTCAGTTCTGCAGAACCACTCTTTTTAAAAATTCTAGTGTAAATGTGGGCATAAAATTGTACAATAAACTGCCTAATACGATAAAGGAATTAGAAAAGATACAGGAATTTAAAAAAAAAGGTTAAAGTATTTTTATTGCAACATACTTTTTATTCTGTGGATGAATACATGTCCTACTAAGTTCCACTATTAGGTTTCTCTTTTTATGCTCAATTTTATTATTTTAATTACTTTGATAGTTTATATCACTGTACCATACATTGGTGTATAAGTTGGTATTGTTTAATCTTGATAAACTGTGTGTTATATTCTAATTCACAACATATTCTATAATTTTGTTAATATTTTGTGACTGAAATTGATGAATGTTTTATATGTATATTAATTTGACGTGTCCGGTGCCATGTGTATGACTGGATGTACTGAATAAAACTGCAAGCAGTGAATACTTTTCGCAGGATTTCAGGATACTAAAAAGCAAAAGTGCATCAGGAAAATAGCGATACTCCCATCAAGAATGCTTACAACGGTGTGCTTGTTTATAACAAACTACCTAGCGAAATTAAGTGTTAAGTCCATAATAAAATTCAAGAAGATACTTAGAAATTTCCTACTTGAAAAGAGTTTTATTCGGTGGAAGAATTTATGACAGTTAACTCTTAATTTGTAGGAACTGGGTTAAAGATGTATCTCTGTATGGTAATTGCCAGTGCTTTCTTTCTTATGTGTATTATGTTAATCAGGGCCTTGTGTGGTCCTGTACATGTATGTAATTATATCAGATTTACGTGTTTGTTTGCTTTTACTGTAATTCTTATACTGTTTACTCTTTGGACGTGTCCAATATCATTCTGTAATGATTTCTAGGACGAAATAAGTGAAACCCATCCCTGCAGTATCAGCAATCAGCATCACTTTCTGGCACTGTGCTTCCTGCAGGAATTTGTCTAAATTCTCTGGTGGGTACATTTGGGGGTTTTGGGTATCAATATATTCATGCAGTGCCTTTAAACTTCCCTGTGACTGCTACCAAATCAGCTTTCCTGATTTGTCTTTCAGTAGCCAATGCACATTCCTTTCTGGATTATCCTGACAGTGTTGGTTGAATTCTTGTTCAGTGGTAGCTAGTAAGTCAGAGAATTTTTGTTCAAAAATGTCCTGTTTAATAGCTACTTGGTGACTAAAAGTTCTTTCAATATAGTAATTTTCAATGTAATCATCAGTAGTAGAAGTCAGCATATCTTTACCTATCTCCAATGCTTTTTCTGCTAGTAAATCAGCAAGAGGTAGAAACTTTGTTAATGATGAGTCAGCAGATATGAGTTGATTTAAGGAAATTCGACTACCTTGGAAGCAGACTGTGTTCTTCAGAAGTTCATTTTGTGAATTGGGCGTTAAATCACTCCAAGTGTAGTCTCTGTGTATTATGTTTGGTTGCCATTTCTTTAACTCACCTTGCAGTGAATGTGCTACATCAGTAACAGCAATGAAAATAATCCTTCTCTTATCATTAAAGCTCTTCACAGTGGACAAGAGGTCTCTTCCACTTCTGTCATATTCATATGAACAGTCAATAATAAGTGTTGGGCGAATGTCTGACTGAAATGCTTTATAAACAGTCTCTGCTTTCTCCTGATTTCCAAACTGTTTGGCTGATACAAAGATATAACCACTCTTGATATCTGATGCACTCAGCTGCTTTCTTCTCAAAACTTGATATAGATTCAGTACAGTCAGTCGTGGCAAAGGGCTTGATAGTATCTGGATATTTTGACAATTTATTACATCATCATTTAATAGACACTCATCATTTAACCAAATTTTGGACTGCTCAATTTCACCCATTTTCCCCAGTAGTTTATTCAAGCGTTAAATTTGATGCCTGGCCTTAATACAGGCAGGGTTTACTATAAAGTTCCTTAAATCTTCTTGTGTCTGTTGCTCATAGAAGTTGAATAATTCTGGTGCTTGTTTTGTGAGTCGTTGTTTGTCTTGTTCTCCACTGTAATGTGCCAGCAGATGAGGCACACGGACAATCAGTTCTGAAGGCCAATCAGATTCTTTATAAACAGTGAATAGCCGTTTAATAATGGGATCAATCCCTGTTCTGCCACGGTACTGTGCTACTATTTTATCAAATGCACACTTCATTTGTTCATCTAGTGCTTCATAAGGATTGCACTCATTGTCATAGCAAACTTGCAACGCCAGATGGGTTAGTTCATGTGCTAAAGTGCCCAGTAATTCAGACTCCTGTTATCACCAATATAAAGATGACCTTCCCTATAGTCACAGGCCCCTTTTGTTTCAGAAGATTGTGTGGGGTCTATATCAACAATGGAGTCGTTGTCAAAATCAAAGACAATTTCATTCATGCCTGAATGCTCTACCACTTTTAGGATGGTTGAAATCTCTGGTATGGCATCCAGTTGTTTGTACACTTTACTTACAAATTTCTTTTTGTCCTCTTTTCCATATTTCTGTGTTGACTTGGATACTAGAAAATCAATGAGAATCACACTGTTTTACAAAGTATTTTTTGTTAGCTTGTTTCAATTTATGTCTCTGTTCATTAGTTAATTCTCCCAGGACCACTGATAGCTCTTCATCTCTTCTAGCAGAAAACCTTTCAGATTTTAACAGTGCATAAATCTCATACTGATCTGCTTTAAGAGCTCTTGTCAGTGCACACTGATTGCTAGGGTCATAGGCCCATTTTAATTGAGGATGACTTTTAATAAAAGCTTTCACGGCATTAATGGAACCTTCCATTATGGCTTGATGGAAACTCCGCCTCTCTTTAACTTGCTTCATCAATTGAGTTGTATTTTCACTCTCTTCTAGGCCACTTAAGTCAAAATGTTCAGGGAAAGGAGAGTCTGCTTCCAGCAGAGCCCACACATTTTCATAACTTTTTCTATCCCATGCTAATGCTATAGCAGTAACCTTTTCATTTCCTGGTCTATGGCAGTGAATATCAGCGCCACAAAAGATTAAGAATTGCAGCGTCTTAGGTCTTCCTTTTTGAGCAGCAATTAGTAAGGGATTGTCACCATGACCATCTCTTAATGCCATCAATCCTCTTTTTGAATCAATGAGAAACAGCTCTTCTGCAGAACTGGTTATGGGCAAGTTTAATAATGCAGAAAGGCTCTGTGGGCCCCCAAACTCCGCAGCAATCTCTAAAGTTCTTCTTCCTTCTCCATTTTGATAAGCTAAATCCCAATTGACCAGTAATAAAAACCGCAGTGATAGACTGTCATCGTCCCTCGCAGCGTAGTCAATTAAACGCCAAGTGTCAATTTCCTGCTTCATATCAAAACTAACTTTTAGCAAATCTAATGCATCTCCTTTAAATTCACCACCAATACTTAGTTTTAAGGCATTCAATAACAGTGGTAGTTTAAAACTCCCTTCGTTGGAGAGCTGGCGAGTGAGCTTGTTTTCAGTGTTGAACAAACAGTCTGAATTCATCTCTAATGGGGTAAAAGCACGATGGCCTGGCTCTTTATAAAAGACTAAATGCTTTGCACAACGCATTATATCCCACTGGATTATCACAGGTTTTTGTTCAACAAGAACTTCTGCCAAACATTCTAAAGCTTCACTGGCAAATTCACTGCAATCATCAACCTGTATCACGATAAAAAACCAGTGACTGGCTTGATTGAAGGTTTCATAGAAGCCTGCTTGCTGCATAAAATCCAAAGCAGAACTTACTGTTTGACTGTTTGTTATCCTTAATATTTTAAAGTCAGCATCTTCTTTCTTAGCAGCGACAGCAGACCATGAGCTCTTATCAGTTAGGCTACACTCTTTTAAATATCGACCATTTATTGCTTGATGGGTCTTTGCTTCAGAAGTACTTTCAGTCTTCTCTGCACCCTGTTCTAGACGCTGTGGTTGTGCTGATAACAGAGAGACTTGCTGTGGACTGGCTGCAAATGACTTAACAAGGTGCAATGCCAGTCCATCTGTTGGGTTGTCTTGTGACTGAACACCCTCTGAAGGGGACAAATGTGCTTGTTCCTTGAAAAGTTTGCTGGGCACTGATGTCTTATGTAGTATTGGAACAAAATGAGACAACCCTTCATTTAAAATATGAATCATCTGAGGGTCATTGTAGAGGCTGGCATTTTCATCCATTGACCTTGCCCCTGAACTATCTACCAGCTGATGTCCAATACCTTCTTGACCGTCTGTATGAAGTTTTTCAATTAAATGAAGTTTTATCCCATACTTCTGACAAAGCATATGCCCTTCAATCTCTGGTCTCCCCCATACAGCAGAACCTAAGTTTGAACTTTCTGCTGCTGTTAATCCAATAAATTGCATATACATGTAGAAATTCATCTCCTCATGCCCGTTGTTTGTTGCATATTTTCCTTCAACAGCATACTCTTCAATTGCTTGGCGCCATGTCTTGCAACTTTGGCTATCATAAATAGCACCATGGTTACATACAGCATATTCAAAGCAGGCTTGCCTTAATGATTTAACATCAAATGGTCCACAAGGAATCGATAACTGATTCATTCCCTGGGCCACTGAGTCAAAAAAGCAGTCTCCTTCCCCTGCAGCTTCTCCTATTATAAAATCATTAGGAATTCCTAACGCATCTTTGGTGAGGCGCAGGACTGTGTGTTTTTCTGTCATGGTTTTCAACATTAATATCAGCCCATCTGGTAAGCTCACAATCAATTATCTCTAATTCTGACAGACATGGCTCTGTTTAATTCCAACAACTTCTCAAAATGTAACATCAAATATTTACACCAACAGTCAGTAAGCCTGGAGAAACTTTCCAACACAGCTTCATATGGACGACAGGATAAGTTACTTACAAATCTCCACACCACAAGATTTATTTTCTGTGAAGAGTTCCAATTCTGTAAATCACCGATCCAATACCGACTTTCTGGCAGATCGAGAACTATATATACAGGTGCCCATCTTTACTGGATCTGTGCGAACAGATAAGCAGCATGCACAAACATTGTACTTGAGACTGAAGTTGTTTACATATCAATGCAATATCTAGCTGCCATCTACAATGACCATCTGTCATGCATGACAATTTTTCCTACATTATCTTATCTGACAATGTATCCTGAACAATTGACTTTCCTATATAAACACGTTTTGTTCTGGCTATTATTTGCTGCAGACCTACCATGTAAGAGTGACAAATAAATTAGAAACATTCAATTACAAGTTAACTGCTTCAATATATTGTTTGCGTTATTTTTATTAAAACCACTAACATAAAGGTAAATGTGTTCTCAGGCATGCCATAAAGGCACAAGGGGGAGTGGAGGTATATCTCCACTCATTCTACTAGGTGGAATTAGTGTTCCGCTTCACTCTGCGGCCATTTTACCACCAGGGAAAAAGCCCCAGGTACCCACTAAATAGGAAGCAGGTTGGTGGGACCCAAAGCTGGTCTGGACACTTCTGGAGAAGAGAAAAATCTCTTGCTTCTGCCGGGAATCAAACCACAATTCATCACATCTCCAGCCCACACCCTAGTCAATATACGAACTGAGATATCCCGGATCATCACTACTAATATAACACGTTATTGTTTGCTGCTTCATGGCATGATGGCATAGTCATCAAATTCTTGGTTGGAAATCACCCTGGCAAATGAATGACCATGGTACATCTCATCAACAGTTTCGAAAGCAATCTAAATTTACCTTCTGACTTTAATTATGGAGCTTCATTATGAATGCCAACTATGGCTTCCTGTATCAAACAGCATTGAAGCTGAAGGTTTTGACTGCCGAGCCATACAGCAAGTAGACAAGGGGGCACACTTAGCAGGATTTGGACAGGATTCGACAACAATGACATATTTGATATACATATATATATATATATATATATATATATATATATATCGCACAATGTTATCCCTATGCCTATCTATGAACTAAACAACAAACAGCACAGGAATTCTTTGTTAACCATATTCTGTAATTAAATATTTGCAATCAGAATATGGTTTTATGGGTTGTCACATGTGGTAATGTAGGTGCACACAAGTGTCTCAAAGGAACATGCTAACTCCATCTTCAGGAACAAAGTGAATGGGTAAGATGTGGTCAGGTTATATAGGCATGCAACATGGAAGGTGTTGAATAAGATCCACAGGAGGACCCTGAAGATGGGGGCAGCATGTTTCACTGAAACCGCAATCAAAATATTCAGTGCAATTGAAAACCCAAAAACTTATAATTATTAGCACAAAAATTAAATCAATATCTATCCAAACACAACTAATTAATTGTGTTTGGACAGATATTGATTTAATTTTTATACTATTAACAACACAACAGGATGACACTCTGTAAAATTTATAATTATTTGTTTCATGTAATTATGCTGCTGTTATGGCTGTATGGGCTGTGACCTAACTTAAGGTACTATCCTCATTTTTTTTTATATTGCTTTCACCGTGCATTTTTTCACTAATTCAGTTTTTTACCAACAAATGCACACACAAAAAACCATTCTTTTATAGTTTTATTAATATAGATTCATACCCCTACATGTGTTTCAGTCCTTGGACCATCTTCAGGGGGTTAATAAGCTACTACACTTCAACTTGCATGCTAGAAGGGCCTAATGGGCACACTCGTTGAAGTGTAGTAGCTTATTAACCCCCTGAAGATGGTCCAAGGACTGAAACACGTGTAGGGGTATAAATCTATATTAATAAAACTATAAAAGAGTGGTTTTTGTGTGTGCATTTGTTGGTAAAAAACTGAATTAGTACTATCTTAATGTTTACCTGGAGGGAATGAGGGAAACCACGAAAAACGTGAGTCAGTATATTCAATATCCTGGTTGAGATTTGAACCCGGAACCTTCCAAATACAATCAGGAAGTGTAACCACTTCAGATGACTTGCTTTATTACTGTACATCCCTAAAAATCGGGTTTACAGTTTGCTAAACTTTTTGAATGGTCTACTGCAACTAGCAGTTCTAACATTTCCTGTCAGGGCTGCCAAAAACAGTACACATTATGACACTGAAAGAAGAGTTCTTGTGTGCTGTTCCATCTCACTGCATCATGCTCACATGATGTCCATGTTTTGTGACATGGAAACTTTTAAAATCCATCATTGCACTCCACACTGATTGACAAAGATTCTGTTCTTCCATACTTCGTCCTTCAAACAAAAATAACATTACCACTGTCAACATTATTGGTAAGCTCGTGGCACAAGAACTGACTTCAACACTTGGCTTTTCTCCACCTCATTAAAAACTTGCCTGCTGTTAAAGAACCCAACATTCATTACAGTGTTCACAAAATCCCACCAAAGACACTAGCGTATGTCAGTTAAATTCAGTATATTCTGCGCCAGGGGGCTAACAGTGGATTTCGGATTTCGGGGTTTTTGCCCCATACACTACCCAATTACGCTACCCGTGGTGGTCCCCTACTCTTCTGCTACCATCTGGGGCACCGCACACGGGTAGTATCTGCTATATCTGCTCTACTTGTACTGGGCCCCGCAGATAAGACGGGTTGGCGCACACAAAAAAATATAACGTACCAATGAACTCATATATATTATAACACACAAGTACTTAAATGAAATACAATCAAGACAATCATTTACAAGATTACCGAATATACAAAGCGTGAGACTGATCAAGGAATTACTTAAGATACCTCGGCGTCGTTCATATTATAGGGATAGAGCTCCAACTCAGTCACCTCCCTGGTGGGCCAGTCCATATAGCTGCACATGGTAGACAGGGCTTTGGTGTCCTGGAGTTGTATGTGGTGGTCTTGGTTGAACCTCTGTTCAGCCACCACCAATTTGTCGGGTTGTCCGAGCCACATGTGCCGGTGGTGCTCCTTCACCCTGCTCTCAGTGGATCAACTGGTCTGTCTAATGTACACCTAGCTGCACTCAGGGTGCATACAGCATACACTGTGAGTGCAGCCACATGTACATCTGACAGACTGGTCTATCCATTGGGACCAGGGTGAAGGAGCACCACCAGCAGGCTCCCAGTCCTGTGCCTCTTTTCAGTTCTTCAATTTACAATTCCCCAGTTCCTGCACCTCTTCTTTTTTTACACTTTGACTCTGGTGTCTCCCACTCCTGTGCCTCCATTTCTTCTTTTTTTTTCCACTTTTACTCTGCTGTCTCCCATTTCTGCACCTGTTTCCATTTCTTCCTCATCCATGTCCTGGTGGCAACTTCACGCTCCAGCAACCTGACTGGCTCCTTTACTGTCCCTCAGAACCAATCACCACCCACACTCTCCCATTCATAATTAATGCATTCACATTGTTTCTGGCATTCTCCTTGGACTGCTTGACCCATGAAGATGGGACTAACTACCAACCAATGCTGCATAACATCCCGGAAGAGCAAAAACCTCATATATATGACCATTTTATATCACTCTTCATCAGTTTCATTGTTTTTAATCATATTTATATTTTGTTTTTATTTTTTTTTAAGATGAAACAGTACTGAAATCTTCCTGTAATACAGTATTAATTCCTTTAATCCAGCACCCATGAGACCGGACAGGTGTCGTATTAGCAAACTCTACCCATACTGACCTATGTTCGTACAGGTAATTTTTTGTTACTGCTCCTATACTTGGTCTGCAAAACTAATCAAAGAAGTATTCCATTTGGATATACCCTTCAGCTGATGGTTCTTTAAGATTTCGCAGCCAGCCCCCAGAGAATATGCAGTGGTCAATTATTTTCATTTCATCACAAAAAGACGTAGCTTTTTCAATTATCATTGGCCCAGTCATGAGTTTTTCTTCAAAACGCATTGCTGTAAACTACTTATACGTAGGACGTCCAGAAAGTAAAGATACAAAAGCAATAACATTTTTTAAAAATATTTATTAACAAAATTGAGTGAAAAAACTCTTAACACATACCTTTAGCTATTTTTCAACATAATCACCACCTTTGTCAAGGCATTTGTTTAGCCTGGGTACGAGTTTTTGTATTCCAATGTCATAGAACTCTGCTGCCTGTGCACGCAACCATGTTGTGACTTCGTTTGTCACCTCTTCGTCTTCGTAAAACTTCTGGCCGGCCAGATGTCTTTTTAAATGCAAAACAAAATGGAAATTGCTGGGAGCGAGGTCTGGGCTGTGAGCGGGATGGTCTGCGGTGATTTCCCTTCCCCTCCCACCCCTGTTGTATCTTTACTTTCTGGATAACCCTCGTACATCACACTGTCCAATTACACTAACTTACGCTCTGTCAATGTCTGTCACTTGAAAAGGTCCTTCACACTTTCACTCCATGCCACAAATGATCATAACTGGTCCTTCCATTTCTTTGTACCATAGATAGTTTACCATGGAATGCTGTATGAAGCCATAACCTCTCTTTGGCGTTTGCCACTTTCAAGTTTCCTAATTATTTCAAATTTCTGAGGAACTGTTAAAGTTAAGTGTTTCCTCTTGCCAACATACTTTGTTTACTCATCTTTGGATCTTTTGAAGCCATTATAATAGCTCAATGGGCTCAATAAGAGCCATATAATCCAAGATATCATCACAGAATCAGTATGTGCACTGGAAATTGGAGATTGCAGAACTTCCTGTCTTGGGATTACTTTCCTCAACTGCCGAACTATCAAGAGTGCCAGACTATCAGGTGCTGGATTAGAGGGATTCTACTGTTATCACCATGATCACTGTGGATAGCTGTTAAATTGAAGCATGTCAAATCTTAAATAAACATCTTATGAAAAATGTACCTCATTGGTTTTACTATCTTATTATACTGGTGTACATGGTAATAATGTTATAAAACTAATTGAGATGTTTTTCCCATGTTACATACAGTAGAACCCAGATAAGAAGTCCCCGCATAAGAAGTTTTCCCCTGTAAGAAGTCTGATTTTTAAAGTCCCGAAATCCTATTGCTTTTAATAAGCTTCCCTCTTAATAACTCTTCCCACTTAAGGAGTCCCTAATCCTCTGGTCCCTTGAAAGATTTCTTAACAGGGTTCTACTGTATTAGAATAATTTTGTGCCGAAATTTTCACATATGACTCATATAAACTGTATCCCCTTAATATTTTCCATTTAAAAGGATTCCCTATATAAAGAGCACAAAATCAGGCAATGAACTGTCTACCCTTTTAATACATTTTTGCATCAAAATCTGTACATCTTAAACCATTTTGCCAAATTTTGTTTGCAAGATTCCACTTATTCAATTTGTTCTTAAACATACAGTGACAAAATTATGCTCTCAGTTACTTCAGACTAGACCAGTGTTTCCCAAACTTTTTTGCTTGCGGACCCCTTTCGGCTTCAAAAAATAATTACGGATCCTCACATCTTTGCTCATGTAAATATAAAGTGTCCAGATGATAGGTATCCAAAATTAAAAATTTATATCTCAGAACCGATTTTAAGATAGATACTAATACATACCAGCAGCATACGTAACAATGCATTGCATGACTTGACCTTAATTAAACTGATTGTCCCTTGCTTCATGGGTACAGGGGTTTCTTAATTAGATATTCTAATGATCATACGAAATAAACACATCACCAATTAAAGAAGTTCTGCGATTATTTTTAACAAAACATTATTCCTTTAATTAAAAAAATAAGTAAACTTCAAAGTAGCCATTATAAAATGTATCCACGGATGCCTTGGTAACTGGTGGCAGATCCCTTGGGATCCGCGAAGCACACTTTGGGAACCACTGGACTGGACCATCTCCAGACCTCTGTTCATGGCAAATGAGCAATCTAATCATAGAAGGCAAAGAAATATGGGCTTAGCAGAGTACATTGTGACTGTAACTGTTTAACTTTAATTTCAGTAACTGAAAATGCAAAATTTGTATGAATTTTTGTGTTAATTTCACACTTGTGTGCAAATGCACATGTGCGTGCATATGTGTTTTTTTGCAGTTCTTCTCCTGTAAGAAATGATTTATCATGAACATGGTATCAGCATGGCTACTACTGCATCACAGACTTGCATAGAACATAAGCCACTCTAAATTCAAGCAAAGTTGGACTTTATAAATAAGGCTGATGCTAATCCACATGCAGCGCCAGCCACATAGCTGCCCAGGGTGCCAACCTAAGACATCACTGGAATAATCAGAAATATGATGCTGGTACACTCAGGTTTTCCACGTGCAAAAGAACTTCTCTGAAAATATCTGCAATTTGGCTACATGCCCTCAAAAATATTCGCCTGCCCTATCCTAGGCCAAAAAAGTTTGAAGAATATCAGTTTGTATGGTGCCAAATTATTAGCCTCTCCGGGGTGCCCATGTCTTGGGTCGGCCCTGTCCACATGTTCCTTGCACAAAAATGGCTGAACAACTTTGCATTCCTGCGTCAACTTTAAACACAGCAATATCAAATCCACATAACAATACTTAAACAATCTGCAAGCAAATAACAAAGCTAGAAGATGAAAACCGCAAAATATGAGAAGTTGAAATCAGTACTTATGGCATGGTTCTTGCAAAACGGGCTCTTCAGCTACCAAGTTACAGTGTAATTGTAAAGCAAAAAGAGCAGAAAACATTGAAAATACATTGCATGTTGAGTTCAAACCATCAAATCGGTTGGGGTGGGAGAAAAAATATGCTGTCTTGCGTTCAGGAATGTGTCAAAATCACTCAGGCAGTTAAAACTTGCAGTGTGGTTCACAGTTTCATAACACTCACAAAAATTAATCATTCAATGCACAATTTATAAGGAATAATATTCCACTAAATTGTCAGTTTCAATATAAAATTACAAAATAGCAACACACTTTCAGCCTTACCCTTTTAAGCAGTGTTCCTGCTAATGAAGCCTGAAGTATTCAATTTTTCCAAACATGGCTTAAGAGGAGTATACTGTACGAGTACTATTAAAATTGAAGCATCCCTTTGTTATGGCCCTTTTAAGTATACATTATTTACACACATGTAACATTTGTATAATATTAGTCTTCTCTCTGAAGAAACTGATTGGGATAGAACCTAAGGCCTTCAATACTTTCATCTCTGCAAGCTTTACCATGTTTCTCTGTTGTCAGTAAACGCTCCTTTGCTAATAAAACTGAAATACCTAGGGCCTGAGCCAATTCTTCTGCAGTGAGGGAGCCTCGGTCTTCCAACTGAAAATAATATAATTCAAATGCTTCATAAATATTACATACTCTCACTGTTGGCATGAGGCATTTTAAAGTTCTCATGCATTAGAGACTGTAATGTAAAAATGTTAAACATTATCACTTGATCATTTAAATATGAATTTATTTGCTTTCTGTCTCGTATTTTTGCCTTCTCTTATCCAGGAGCTTCCTCAGCCAAAAGTGTGCTGTGCCAAGCACATAGCACTGCTTCAACTAAACCTTGTCAGTTGCTGGATTAAAACTTGCTACTGTCCATGACACCCCACTGTATAATGAAGAGCTGTAACATACTTACTGCATGAGCTGTGTTCTTCACAACATTTGCATCACTGTGACTCTGAAGCTGCAAGACTTTGACTCCACTGTCAAACTCACGCAGCCTAATGGGAAGGTTCAACTGCCCCAGCATGTGGCAGGCTTTAATAAGATCTTCAGGAGACAACAGTTCCAACCCTCGAGCACGATTCACACGGCAATAAACATCAGTCAATGCCATCATGCCTCCAACTTCCTACACATTATTAACCAATGTCAAAGATTTAAGTTACAAACACATGAACTTGTTCATTACAATCATTCACATATACCAGCATATGCACATAACAGAAATTAAAAGTTATACATAAGCTTGTGCTGTCCTACATGTTTTGGCGATGTACATAATACCAAAAGTTATATAGCAACGTGATATTTAATATAAATTTTCTCCGTCCTCATTTTAAATTTTAACCACCTTTGCTGGACTTGATCCTTTTGCATCGAACACCTCATGACTAGATGTTTGTATGCATATGACTGCACGTACTATGAAAACTCTGAATTGTAACTAGGAACATATCAACATTGTAATAACCACATTTGATGTATTTTATGGCTGCTGTTTTATACAATTTATAATTTTAACATTTTAGTATTGTACATAATAGATTAATGTATTGGTATTATGTATTCCTTTGCACTTGGATATCCCTGAACATTCAGGAGGGTACAAGCTTATGTACGATTTTGATTTCTGTTATGTGCATATGTTGGTATATGTGAATGATTGCGGATGCAACGCATGGAATGAATAACAGTAAATTTGTTAATTACAGTGACCATTACTTTTCCAGCACTTCCCTGTCAACTTCAACATCACACTTGCAGACTGACTGATGTGTTCTTGGTTGATTTTATGATACTTTCTTAACTCTTTTACAGTATTAGCCTACCATCCACATTAATACTCTGTCTCTAGACAAAGATGCAAATGCAGGATTTCCCACATAGAAAACAGGGATTCTAATTACCCTGTCACAGTCACTTGAGAACAGAAATCCAACAGCTCCATATGCAAATTTTTTCACGTGTTATGAAAGAAAACCTCTGTCTAACCCCTTAGTTGTTTTCAAGATGTTCCTAATTACTGTTTCCATTTTTACAAAGTTTCAGATATGATGCCTTGCAGCATCAGACGACAGTCTTCTGGGTTTCGACACCATATAAGATTGTTGGTTGATAGCAATGTTCTGGAAGAATGTGCTATGTCCACCTTCAGAATGATGGACATTTCTCCAAAATATGTAATAACCCACAATCCTACACAGTGCCAAAATCCAAATGGCCATTAATTGATCAATACCCAACATGAAAGTCTGAATACATTGCATCTATAACATTTTCATTCTGTTTCGCATCATCATATCAAAATTCATAAAAGAATGAGTAATTTTAAAATTGCTTTATTACATGTATTAGTTTCTCGGTAACTGAAAAACAGTGTATCAACTGTAAAAGTTACATTTTTACAATTTTTGACATCTTCTGAGCAAGAATATGCTATCTGCCATTTCAGGAAGGTGAATAGTGTCATTTGTAACGTTTAGTTTTTCAGTCTTCTTAAGCTATCATTACCGTAATTGGTTGCTCCAGTATATCAGCTAGTTGTCTTGCAAGTTCTTTGTAGTACTGGCTCTCACTGCGAAAGTCATTTCTTGTTACTGGATCATCAATTCCAAGACTCAACAAATAAGATTTGAATCTCACTGTCTCATCCTCTGTTATATCTCCTTGCCTTTCCTAAAACACAGACGTATGTTTTGAAGCTCTGGCAATGACTACATTCAATACAATATTCTCAGGCTTACAGCCATGTCAGGTGGTTATGACAGACCAACATTTCAGAGGCTGACTCTCTCTCTCCAACATCAGGGTTCCGATGTGACTCAATACCCAAACTCTGCAGAATTAGATACCTGCACAATGTCAGAGCATGTAGTTGGGTGCAGGGTTAATGGGTGGAGCAGGCAGCAAGACAATATCACAGGCCAATTCTTTTTGCTTTTAGGAAGGAAAGTTGGTTAAAAATTAATGTATTATCAGACAAAATACAACCTGCTAACTTACTCTAATCTTCTGTGAAATATTCTTGGAAAGGTTGACCATATCTTTGGCCATACCCATAAGTTTACTTAGATCTTGAAAAGCTCTTGAGATACTTTCATCTGTTGCTTTTTGCTTTTCCTGAATCCCTCGTTCAATGCCAACAATACCAGTTCGTAATTTCATATTTGGTGCCTGAAACAAATTAAGTACATCTCAGTTGTGCTGAAACATCAGAAATTCCATAACATCATATATGAAAATTATAAGAAGCCAGTGGAACCAGAGTTAGTGGGAGTATGAAATAGCAGAGCAGGGAGCATCACCTGGTTGCTCCAAAAGCTGTAAACAATGGCAAGATCTATTATAAACATTTGCCAGAAACCTAATTTTATCCTGGTTATGCATTCACTGCACAAAGAACATAAAGTCAGGGCAAACTTGAAGGCTATATCCTATCTGTCCATCCATCTATGTGTTTCATCTGACACTACTATAACAATTTCAACCAAATTTCACATTATATTCACCGTGCATTCTGTCTTATATAATAGCTTTTATTTTAACCAACATATGCACTACACCTTTGTCGTCATATATACCCCTACATATGTTTCGACTACTTATTAGTCATCAAGAGGGGGATCAAAGTATATAAACACAGACTACACATCCACTATGATAGTTGGTTCACATTCAATGTTAAAATAAGATGAACTATGTTCACTATAAAAACATGTGATGATGATGATGATGATGATGACTAATAAGTAGTCGAAACATATGTAGGGGTATATATGACGACAAAGGTGTAGTGCATATGTTGGTTAAAATAAAAGCTATTATATAATTTCAACCAAATTTGATACCTGAAGGGGCTACACTAAAGGTTGTTATGACAATTCCATTTTTGTCCACATTAGGCCACCATATCACTACTCTGCATGAAACTTAAATCAGACTTCATCACCTTTCTCAATGGGGCTCATCTTATAACATGTCATCAGTCACACACTTTGCACAGCACATGTAACATCGTAACAGAAACTGAGGAGCTGAAAACAAGATCAGCAGAAGACAAATCTTTCTTCTTTGGAGGCTACAAATGTCACAGCAGAAAATACATATTTCTACTCGTCTTCTACCTGAGATGGAGTAGCAACAGGTGGAAAGCTTTCCCACTTCTTTTTCTGAATTGCTTCATTAATAATCTGTAGAAGATTATTCTCCAGTCCCTCCTTAAAAGAAAGTTTCACATAATGGTGAATGCTTCTGTTTACAGGTCCAGGAATTTTACCTGAAACAACAAATTCTGCTTGTGATTATAATTCATCAGACACTTATGTTCCTTGATTAAATTAATTTTACTCATGACAAAGGAAAACACTACTATCTTTCCAATCTTCTGTACCAGCACATCTATTCCTTATTTTGTAGAAGAGAAAACTCTACTTGTAAGAGTGAGATATGGACTTACAACAAACATTAATCACATTGGATCGGGAAGGAGCCCAAATAAGAGGGAAAAGGAAACATTTTCTGAGGGAAAGTCTATGCTAATCATACCATACTTGTGTTTGGGTATGTGTGTGTACATTGCTTTGTTAAAGTTCACACATTCATTTCAAATTTCTCTTCTGTGTTATATCATTAATATGGTTACTCTTTTCTAAATTACATATCATGTGATATATATTTTAATTACCTCTTGGCCATTTTCATAATCTGCTGTATAATGGACTCCCAATATTAAGACAGTTTTGAAAGAATAAATTCATATGACAAATTCTCTACCTTATGTGGGGATTTTTGGATTTTGTTGTGGGGATTTCCTCTAACTTATTCAATTTTTATAAATCCAGAAAAACTTAGCTGTAAATTGAAAATTCTGGGCAAAGAATTCTATTCTTGCACTTTCCTTTTCATAAGTTCTTAGATAAATGCAAAAGTGAAAGTAATCAATTCAGACCAAATACAGGTAGGACTCGGTTTATGTCACTTCAATTTATGCCCGCTTCACTTTTGCGCCTCTCATAGATCACGATTGGAGGGGGTGATGAGTCACGACTCTGTCATGTCTGATTGGTCCTACTCCCACCCTTGACGACCACTCCTACTCTCCAGTCCCTTTAACAAGTGCCTTTTTTTTTTCCCCTCCTAGTTGCTCTCAGTTTTTCTAGGTGTTTATGTGTTTGTGGTCCATCTTGCAGTCTTCTTTTTATTAATATTTTCAAATATCTACCACCATCCCCCCCAAAACGTGTGTTATCAAGTGCGTCTGGACAAGACTAAAAAACAACGTAAATCATTGACAAACGAAGAAAAAATGTGAGTTATTCGGCCAATGGAGAAAGGTGAAACTTGGTCACATGTGTGTCATGCCTTCAATTTAGCACCATCAACTGTAACAACTATAATGAAAAATGCTGAGACCACAAAGCAATCTTCCCAATCAGCGGTCAATATTGGTGCGGGACCCTCTTACAACCCCTATTCCCGGAATAAAACAGTCGAAAAAATGGAAAAGCTGCTTGTCCTGTGGATTGATGACATGACCCAGCGTCATCTTCCTCTAACAGAATCACTTATCAGGTATAAAGCAAAATCTTTGTTTGATGAATTAAGCGGTGAAGAGGATGGTTCTAATGATTTTACTGCTACTGGGAGCGGAGCTCAACCGTTGAGAGAGGAATTGGGACAGTTTTACAGCCATACTATAACTTACTATCAGAAAAGAAGAAAATCAAACAGACATTCTTCTATCGTTTTTAAAGCAGTAAATTTTCTTTCTTTTTCTTAAACATTATACAGTTTTCAATGTGTAAATTTCATAAAATAAAACATTTTTCAAGTATTTTGTGTTGATTACTGAAAATCTTGGAACGGATCCTAATGTATTTACATATGTTCCCATTATATTTTTGCTTCAATTTATGCCACTTCATTTTATGCCGGAAATCTCAAGAACCTAACCCCGGCATAAACCGAGTCCTACCTGTACCAAGAAGCTCTTCTACCACAAAAATGATGCACATTAGTGCAAGGAAGACCAACAACCACACAATTGATACTACAAAATCACTCTGAAGCCAATGAACACTACTCCATGTTTGTAAGATAAAAGCAAATTTCTTAGATTGAATGATGTGGGGACAGCTGTTTATTCAAGAAATTTTCACTTCTTATATTGTTAAGGATGGCTGTACTACATATTTACCATAAATATTACCATGGTGCAAAAAGAGTTCCACTTTCACAAAGGGATCAACCAGTTCACAGCATAAACTGAACAAAGTCCCATGCAAGGATAAAATGTGTTAATTATCAGTCTGAAAGTAATGATGAAAGGAATTCCTTTGCATAAAGAAAGTCAAATAAAATTATGTCCTTAAAAGGTTAAACAAACTGATGTAGTGTATTACATTATATAATAGAATGTAAATGGATTCCTTCAGCTTTGGTGATCCACAAGATAACATGTTAACACTTTTCATCACAAAACAAGACAACCGAGTTGTCAGCATTACAACACAGCAAAGATGTACTGGATATGAACACCAGCACAAACATCAACTAAACTGAGTGATGTTTTCATGACTTTCCTCAGTCCCTCCATGCAAGTGCTCAGACAATACCATAAGACATGCCTTCATTATCATTTCTCAATTCATCATTCACAGTCATTATACAACTCATAACCTAAGCACTTAGATACATGTTATATCATAACAATATTTCATTATTTTCTTGAAACTAACTGCCTCATATATTTCACCTGGCAATGCCTCAGACAGATGAAGAACAAGTTTCTTGCTTCGGCTGAAACCAAATGAACTACTTCCTGTTTCTTCTTCTACAAACACAACATAACGAAGTGGTAAGGACAGACATGTAAGTCCTCTTGGAATGTCACCCGGCCGACCCCACAGTAAGCGATGGGATGTCAACACAATTTCTCCACCTTCAAATGTGGTCTGAAAAGGACAAAATATTTTCAAAAATCAATGCATTATTATTGATTTTAGTAGCAACCTCAGAAAACAAAATGCAGGTGTCTGAAAACAATGGAAAAAAGTAAAGTTCACCACTTGCCTAAGCACCAAGCCATGAAGACATATGAAGGCATATCCAAAAGTTCCCAGACCAAGTCAGTAATGAAATACATGCTTACCTTTGTTATTGGTCATTGCTGTCCCCTACAAAATGGATCCCTTCTCAGTTTATGCATGAGTCCAGCATTTCTGCCACTGCTGGAACTGATTTTTTGGAATCATGTGTAGGACAGTCAGCGACTGTCTCTGAACTACAGGAATATCCTGGAAACAATTGCCTCATAGCTCATAACAGTAACCCAGGCTTTATCTCCTGTTGTGATCCTCTAGAGGAACTTTACATCATTTCTGCCTTCATCCATCAGTTCCTGGCATACAAACATACTACTGCTGCTGTTCTGAGCAACCAAGGCATAAACTTCGCAACCATCTGCTGCATATTCAAATCCTCCTTTAGAATTGAATGGCATGTTCCATACAAGAGGCTTGACCTGCCAGCAATCTCTGAAATGGCAAGTCATCAGTCTTCATTCAAGATTTTGCAAACTTTCTCCACATTTTCCTCTGTGCAACCTCTGGAGGGATGACCTCAATGCTCACAATCTTCACATGAAGTTTCCTCACATCTGAATTGAGAAAAACAACTCAAATGTGTGTGTTTTCCCCATGCCACTGTTACCAAAAGCTGTTTTGAGCATTTCATGCACTTCCAATGCAGTCTTCCTGAGCTCGAAGCAACACTTAACATAAATGTGTTGTTCATTTGAACCAGCCATTACAAAATCATGGATCACACTTAACACCCACTGACAAGCAACACAGAGGGTTATGGCTGCAAAACTAACTATAATGACTCAGAATGTAGTGATACTATGGCACCTAGTGGCAGAAAGCTATACTAACTACTTGTCTTCTTGGTCCTAGAAGCAAGTTTGGGAGCTTCTGGACACACCTTCGTATAGGGCAAATTGAAGTAGTTTCCACACATTCCTAACCTTGGCAGATAATCATCGTCAACTTCACACTCCAGCTACTTACCTAGCGGGAAGGGCCTCACAGCCAGTCTGTATGTGGTCACAAAGAGAAAAATCCTGTCCATGCTTGGGACTGAAACCAGGTTGTCAAGCCCACAGCCAGTCACTTTTCTAACTGAACCATTCAGCTAAAAGTTTTAAAGTAAGTGCTATGGAAAATACTTGGACCTTAGAGTGCTTGGTTACGGTAAGAGAGGGTAACGGTACTGCCCAACAAGACACATTGTAGCTTATGCCTTTCCCCTGACACTGTTACAGTGGGTTGTATATGAACTTCAGACATAAAAGACATGAAAATAAACATTCTGTGAGGGATAACCCCTGGAAGATGACTAGCAGGAAGACACAGGCAGACATAAGAAGATAACATTAACATACATCTTACACGAATATGAGAATATGATTATGTGGAAGTGACTCAGGACCAGGTATACTTTGGTATCAGTGATGCTGAAATTTCAAGTTTTATTGCCAGAGAGCTGGTTAGCACAAACTTCACTTCCAACTTTAATTCTGTTTGGGCTTCAAATTATTAAAACATACTTCCTGATAAAAGCTGTCCTAGAAGGATGACTCAAACACCAGCCATTCATTCAGCATAATTTAACTAACTCTCTGGCAGGTCCTAACCATTCAGTACCACTGTCAGTTCCATCCACCTCCCACGCTTACAACCCACTTTCCAAAGATACGCCTTAATATGCTACCATCTACTTTGTAACCCTACACGTGGCAATGCGTATAATTTATTTCCCCCATCGAACTGCAGGCCCAGCCCATCCATCATAGCCTCCTATATTTAACCATCCTACCAACACTACAGTGACCTGCATAGATTATGAAGATCCCTGTTGCATAATATCCGAATCTGTCCACTTACTTCATCTTCTTAGGTCTCAATATTTCTTGAAAATTTGTTTCCAAATATTATTCATGAGAATCTTTTCTTAAATTTAAAACCTAACAAAATCTGTCCTGAACAACAGATTCCATTTTCAGAGCACAATACACCATACTTCATGGCCAAAGAACATACAAATTCATTTTGAATTGTAAAATAATGTTACTTTGGAGAACAGAAGCAATTAACAATTTATTCTGATCAAAAGTTGCAGGCGAGTGAGTAGAACTCCCTCTTCATATACCGAAGATCAAAAGTTCAAATCTCAGCCCACAGACTATCTACCACAACTGAGGTTCTTCATGGTTTTCCTCAGATTCTCTATGCCAGAATACTACCTCAAATTAGGATATAACCACTTCCCTGCACATCCTCTCCAATCCATTATTCACTAATCACCCCACTATTTGATGCTACAAAGTCCAAGCTCCTGATACTGTCATTAAATAAATGATGATCAATAAATAAAATAAAACAATGCATTTCCATATGATACTTAACTGACTACATGGAGAAGAATTCTTGAGAAGCTATTAGTCACTCAACTAGTCATTAAATTCCCTACTTTTTACGGAACCTGAAAGTTCATTACAATGTTCAGAGGAGTCGACCACTTACCCTAACTTCAGTCACAAGAATCCAGTCCATACAAAACAACCCTATTTCTTTAAGCTCCGTTTCATAATTATTGCCCCATTTATGCCTATATCTTCAAACTGGTCTTTCCCTTTCCAAGTTTTCCAGTCAAGCTCTCATATGTATTCCTCATCCCTCCCATGCGTACTGTAAGTCATGCCCATACCTTTCTCCTTGTTTTCATCACCCTAATGGTATTCGGTGAAAAGTATAATTTGATAATAAAGCATTTGCAATATGAATACAATCCCGCACTTCCACGTTCATAAATTACCATACTGAAACCAGATGAGTCAGTATGTCTATAAAGGTATCCTCTAACCAGTGAAAAAAACAGTCCAATTCACAAGTCACTGTGTAATTTTAAACAGCCTGATATATCTACCAGAGTTCATACACCACTTCCTTAAATCACAGAGGGAGATTCTGACCTCAAAAGAGATTGTGAAATTCATTCTTTGACTGCCTTCATGACCTCGTGATTAAATTCACAAGTACACAATCAGTATAAGGCAGAATAGACTCCAGACACATTTTGGATGTGGTAATGGTAGTAGCACTCCTGACAAGAATCATATCCTCCCTGGCTATCTATCAGCCTGTAACTTCCCTCACTTCAGCATCAAAACTATATTGAAAAGGATGGAACAATTAACTTCAAAATATCATTGTAATACCTTCTGGAACAGCTCACATTATGGTACAGTTGCCTAAACCAAGCTAACTGAACTACAGATAATCAAAGCGAGTAAAACATAATATGACAAGCCATAAACAAAACTAAAAAAAAACCAGGAAGAAGCACCGTAGGAATGTGATGTCACAGGTGGCCCGAAATGAATTTACCAGAGAAAAAAATAAAAAATTACATATTGAAATCACACATTCACTAGACTGTGCTTTTCTGGGTTATGACACCATGAAGTAAAGAGAGTTCTTTCAGAGTTCCTCCAAAACGTTGGTAACCATGGTAACCACCGTCCACCTTACACGTACAATACCACTCTGTGACATTCTGGTTTTAAAGAAGGTGGCTATTTTATTGTCTTCTGGTATGATACGCCGTAGTCTAGTACAGACTCGCTGATGCGTCGAAAGGACCTGCTCCAAAATTGGATAAATACGTACCACAACGCACGGCTTCGCACAACAGCCGACAATATTCTTTACAACCCACCTCGTTCGGAAACTAACCTTTTCGTCACCATCATATAGCTTCACGCCCTTTTCGCGAATAATGACGTTTTCGCCCGAAGTCAGACGAGCTTCCGCATGCTCAAAACGGTCCATTTTACAATTTAAATGAAGACAATACCATTCGTTACAGAACAAATCACTAGAAACTACTACTTATATACAATTCCTCAATCACTGAACAGCTGACAGTCCAATCGTTTATGATTCTTGGACAGTTGCCCAAACTGAAATGACAACTCAAATTGCGCCTAAAAGAAGTATATTTCCGTTTCCTTAAATTCCATATCTAGGGTTAATGACTAACAATGTTCCCCTTATAATATTTTATATCTGCTTAAACATATTTTTCTGCATGCCAATACACATAAAATCTGGGACCATTTTCATAAAAGAATATTACATGACACAACCTACACCTGTGACCACAGATCATCTAGTAAACCTCTGATCAGACAAAACAGAACGTGCGAGTAGGTTGCGTGAGATATCAAAATGCTTGCGAAATTATAAATCCATGAACAGGAATCACTGTCACTCTGAGTACTTATTCTGATAGTTTTACACTTACTAAGGTACCAATTCGTCTGATAGTGTCTTATTACTGCTATTGTAATGGTTTTTACAAATTTCTTAACTGAAAATCTGTTACTGTAGTAGTGGAATATTACACAGTTGAAATCGTTTTTTTAAGAAGCGATTTGAATGAATACACTTTGATTTATCATGAAATAAAGGTTTCCGAACCACATCAAAATATCTAGATCTAGTTGCTAAGAGCACGATGTACCCGCGCCGAAATATTCATAAGTACACCTGGTCCTCTCCTAATGGGGAAGACTCATAATCCGATCGATCACGTATGGATAGGTAGGAGATGGCATTCAAGTATACTCGATGTGCGATCTTTCAGGGGAGCTGACTGATACTGATCACTATCTGGTGGTTGCAAAAGTTAGGGAAAGACTGGCGGTAAGTAAACCAGCACAGGAGTTTGATGCGGAGAGATTTAATCTCAAGAAGCTAAGTGAACATTAGAGATTAGGAAACAGTATCACGTAAAGATCTCAAACACGTTTGCAGCTTTGGAGAACGTAATTGTTAGTGGGGACATAAATAGGGCTTGGGAAAACATTAAAGAAAGTATCAAAATCTCAGCTAGAGTCTAGGGCTGTAGAAAGGAAGCGGTATAAACCATGGTTTGATGAATGTTCAAAATTTTTAGATCAAAGGAAGCAGGCTAAAATGCAGTGGTTACAGAATCCAAACCAAAGTAATGTAGATAATCTGAACAATGTAAGACGTGAAGGTAGTAGACATTTCAGGAACAAAAAGAAGGAATATCTGAAAGCTAAAATTAATGAACTTGAAACAAACAGTAAGAACAAGAGTATCAGAGACTTGTATAGGGGCATCAATGACTTTAAGAAGGGTTACCAGCCTAGAACTAATGTAGTAAAGCATGAGAAGGGTGATCTGGTTGCAGACTCCCACAGTATTTTGGCTAGGTGGAGGAATCGTTTCTTTCAGCTATTGAATGTACATGGGGTTGATGATGTGAGGCAGACTGAAATATAAACAGCAGAGCCACTAGTGACTGAGCCCAGTGACTCCTGAGGTTGAGATGGCTATTGAAAAGCTAAAATGGCACAAATCACCGGGTATTGATCAAATTCCAGCAGAATTGATTAAAGCAGGAGGTAGGACAATTCATTCTGAGATCCATAAACTTATTAATTATATTTGGAATAAAGAGGAACTGCCTGAGCAGTGGAAGAGTCAATCATTGCACCTAATTATAAGAAAGGTGATAAACAGATTGCAGTAATTATTGAGGCTTATCAATTTGTCAACCACATACAAAATTCTATCCAACATCCTTCTGTCAAGGTTAACTCCATATGCAAAGGAAATTATTGAGGAGCATCGGTGTGGATTTAGACATAACAGGTCAACTACTGATCATATATTCTGCATTTGTCAAGTACGCGAGAAAAAATGGGAACACAATGAGGCAGTGCATCAGCTATTTATAGACTTGAAGAAAGCCTATGATTCAGTTAGGAGGGAGGCCTTGTATAATATTCTCATTCAGTTTGGTATCCCCATGAGACTAGTAAGATTAGTAAAAATGTGTCTAAATTAAATCTATAGCAGAGTCCGGGTACGCAAACATTTGTCTGACACATTTCCAGTTAAGAATGGTTTGAAACAAGGAGCTGCTTTATCGCCGTTACTTTTCAACTTTGCTTTGGAATATACCATTAGGAGGGTTCAGGCAAACCAGGAGGGCTTGAAATTAAATGGTACACATCAGCTTCTAGTTTATGCTGATGTTAATATATTGGGCGGAAGCATACATGCTATAAAAAAACACAAAGCTTTAGTAGTCTCTAGTAAGGAGATTAGTCTAGAAGTAAATGCTGAGAAAACTAAGTACATGGTCATGTCTTGAGATCAGAATGCAGCACAAAATCACAACATAAAGATAGATAATAAATCCTTTGAAAGGGTGGAACAGTTCAAATATTTGGGAACAACCCTAACAAATTGAAATTCCATTCAGGAAGAAATTAAGAGCAGCTTGAAGTCTGGGAATGCTTGTTATCATTTGGTGCAGGATCTTCTGTCTTCCAGTTTGCTATCCAAAAATACAAAGATTAGATATACATAACTATAATTTTGCCTGTTGTTTTGTATGGGTATGAAACTTGGTCTCTCATATTGAGGAACATAGGCTGAGGGTGTTCGAGAATTGGGTGCTGAGGATATTTGGGCCTAGGAGGGACGAGGTAACAGCATAGTGGAGAAGACTACGTAACGAGGAACTTAATGATCTGTACTCATCACCAAATATTATTCGGCTGATCAAATCACAAAGAATGAGGTGGGCGGGGCATGTAGAACGTATGGGGGAGGGGAGAGGTGCATACAGGATTTTGGTGGGGAGACCTGAGGGAAGGAGACCACTTGGAAGACCCAGGCGTAGATGGGAGGATAATATTAAAATGGATCTTCAACAAGTGGGATGGGAGGTTGTGAACTGGATTGATATGGCTCAGGATAGGGGCAGGTGACAGGCTCTTGTTAATGCAGTAATGAACCTTCAGGTTCCATAAGACGCGGGGAATTGCTTGACTAGCTGACAACCTGTTAGCTTCTCAAGGACTGTGCTCCATGGGGTTAGTTAGTTAAGGGTTTCCAAAACCATGAAGCTATTCATTTCTTACATGACATATTTTTAACCTCCTTAAGGCTTCCTTAAATTGCACAAGGCGGGTACCATTGCAGTGGTATCGTATTTTTAGAACTTCTTTCATGGATTTTGACAAACAGAATTCATTCCTTGGTCACAAAGACAGAGAAAGGCATAACACTACCATCCTTTCACAACAAAGTGAAACAGTCTTGCAGCCATGTGTGAACTCTCAAACATCTTGAGGGAACAAATGTGTGGAAAAAGTGGTTGACCACACGTTTACAATGCTACTCAACAGCGGGTTGATATATTTAATAAAAATAATGGCACCTTTACCTCATAACTGATACATGAAAGTTCAGATTACAATCTACTGGGATGTGATGCCAAGCAATTCGGACCGTGAAAGCAGAAGCAGTACATTTCTCTGTGACAATGGTATTATCTGCCAAAACTACATTGCATCACAACATACAAGAACTGCAATCGTAATATTACTCACTGCGAAGATCATTAAAAAGGTCGTGGAAGTAGTCATGGTCCACTTTCAGGTAATATTCCAGCATTTGCCTACACACACTATTGAAAACCACTCCCAGATATGAAGTCCCATCCACTTGACCACCCTGTTGCAGTGTTTAGCTGTTAAATTTCTCTATCAACCAACATTACCATCCTGTCTTCAGAGGTAGCTGGGTCAGCCTCTTACATCCTCATACCTCAGGAATTGCCATCTCCACAATTACTGAGGCACAAAGAGGCCAGGCAGATAGTAAACCATAATTACACACATCAACTGCCACAAAAACAGGAATAACAAAACTTTTATATGAAAATTACCCACAGCTGGTGGCTTGAAAACTGGAATTTTTTTAAAACAATTGTAAACATTGCTTATACATATAAAAATACAGTTGGACCCAGTTATAACAACCCCATCTGTTGTGTCAGATATTCTGTGGCACCAATTAATTCCTCACAGTTAACCATACCATTATACTCCTCGGTTACAACCACACTTGTTTATAATGATACAAAATATTCAGTCCCTTTCAAGACATTATAACCAAGTTCAACTGTACATTTATACATATGTCATGGTATTGTGTGCTCATAATTAAAAACAGTAGCAAGTATATATCACCTAAGAACTACCATAAGTGCACGATTCTAAATTCCATATAAGATTACAATCCTTGTGCAAATCACTGCTTCATTACATGAGGAAAAAATATCTCCAGTACCAGAGAATAGGATGTGCTTTATTGTTAACTTTTGTTACAAGAAATGTAGAAACTATCTGTACAGAACAATAATTGTACTTATATAATTGAAATACCCACCAATTTATTCACATAAAACATTCAAATATTATGCTAACAAGGAGCTTAACACAGATATCACTGAATGCCCAACTTACATTCAATTTCATCCTACAGCACATAGGGGATTATAGCTTTTCTATCTGTTGGGTAATCCTTAAATTTAGATATATACCACCAATGGGTTAACAGAGCTGTTTCAACCTGAAAAACAAGAAACAATGCTTTATTTGTATCAGTGGTACTCACTGAAATACAGCAAGGGATAGTAATAAATTTATTGGGCCCTAATCTGGATGACAACTTATATGTGATGAAACTTCACCTGAAGAATGCAACAGAAAGAACAAAGTTTATAGTTTAAATGAAACTCTAGGTTAAGACTGATCATATATTCTATAAATTACTGTTACATAGAAAAACTCCTTTCCACAACAACACCCCCCCCCCCCAAAAAAAAAACCCAAAATACTTATTATGTAAACAATATAGGTTGTCCTACTGAACACAAACAGTGAATATCATTTTATAATGATGGTCTGAATATTTCTGACTTTTTCACAGAAACTCCTGCTTATTTAGTACATTCATTTGCCCTCCATACTTGGAAGCCATCTCCATCTGCATCCTGAAGCACATCATGGCATAGTTCCAAGGATTCACTTAACATGATTAGGAATTTCTTAATAATAAAAATTTAATAAAACCATACTCAAGTATTATTTTCTAGAATACATCCAAAAAATGACTCCTTGAAGCACCATAATCAATACAAAACATTCTGTTCACAGCTAATTTAGGTATGTCTATTTAAATAGATATAAAGAAAACTTCAAGCAGCTGATCAAGGTGTTCTATATGACTGCTATGATTTGTAATTTCTTCAGGCTTACTGATCTCGAATGCATTCATCTAGCTCAGAACTGGGACAAGTGGCAGAATCTTGTAAGCATAGTAATCAATACTCATCTTCGATAAAATACTGACAATTTCTTGACTAGTTCAGGAAATATTAACTTTTCAAGGAGGACTCTGCTCCAGGGAATAAGTCATTATATTCAACACTTTTACATGATATGAACCTGCAGGAGTACATCATATCTTGTAAACTATCATAAACATCATTCATAACACAACAGACTGTTAGGTACACCAATCGCATGACTTACCTGGTTACTCAGCACCCACAAGAACACAAAAGGCCATGTACTCGAACCCCAAAGTATAAATGTCAAGGCAAGGTAAATCAAGACCTCTGCCAGATTATGCGGAGATGAAACCATTTCAAACCAGTCACCCTGGGGAACGCGATGCTGAAGGGTCACTATGGAACCCTTTTCATTCTTCCGCAAATTGGCCAGCAAGACAGCAGCTTTATACTGATGGTAGAAAGCCCACAGAAAAAGCACACTACCATAAATATTACCTAATGTTATTTCCTTGAACTGAAATATGGCAGCAAGACCTGGAAATTCAACACATTATGCCAAATAAGTAAAAACAGCTGGGTAATATGAACATGAAACAAATCCCACTACTATCCACTTTCAAGGTATGCATACTAAAGATCATAGTAATCAAACAAATGAAACAGTCTATTATGATTCAGCTCAAAATGACACAAATCTATACATGAACGCAAATTAATCAAATAAGGGCGCACATACTACCGAATCAGACTGAATTTGGTGATAATGTGAAATAAGAATTAAAATTAACCAGGTGTACTAAAACGGAAAAACAATTTTTTCAGTACAAATACTATACAGAACAAGCATCACCACAACTCAGTGTAAGGTAACAATGGGTTTAGTATAATGTATTTAGTATCTGAAGCCAATACCAACCTTTGTCATCAATGAATCCTGGTGATTCTGCCAGAATAGCTGTTACAGATCCAAAATAATGAATAAAACCCACAGCATAGTGAGACAAATTCATCCTGGTGTTAGAAAACACACTCACAAACCATGTCTCATAAAATCTACGCAACACCTGCATCGTCAGAAGGAATAAGGCAAGCAGACTGGATACAGCACTAACTGGAATAGAACAATTATGTAACAAATACTTCTCATATAAGACCAATTCAGTGACTACTTTCAAATAAAATTAATGGTAATGAAACTGCTAACTTAATTCATATAGCACATATTTATAAAATACCTTGCATGAATTTAAAATTCATATTATGAGCAGAGCAATCACACATCATCATATTTTACATGTACCTAATACACTGCAGATCAAAATTTTAGCATCCAATATAAGAAGTGCATGTAGCATCAATGGCAACAAGTAAAACGAAGTATTTGAAGTGTGAGACTTCAGGTTCCCATAGTACTGATGTTGAGGATTCTAGTCCTCTGGGATGTGCATCCTAGAAGACCACAATCCTCAAAATATTTTAAGCCTCAATTAGCAAAAGTGAAATTTTGTAAGTATCACATAGCACAAACAACTTATAGCTAAAGAAGGGCCCCATACACATACTGACTTTCCCACCTTCTTGCCCATTTCTCCATTACCATCAATATGATTTATAAAACACAAATGAACGCAACCAACGAAGAGCATACATCAGTACATCATGTTACTAAAAAAATGAGCATTTCTACACACAGTCTGTACATCAACTTAAAGGGAAGTGTGATGCACTGATGTCGCACACTGCACACCAGACACATTTCATATCCGTGCAACTGGAATGCTCCTGAGAGTCTAAAAGTAATGCTGTCACCTCTCAAACACAAATGTGGACAAAGTATCTCATATTTTTCTGATGTACAGTAGTCAAACAGACACTTCTTCTACATCCTGAACCTTTCATGGTCACTAAATTCAAGAAAATCCTCTCAGGCTGACAGCCACATCAGGTGATTCAGAAACTGAATCCATCTCCATCATCAGGATTCTCATAGGGACTCAGTACCCAAATTATATACCAGCCCAAGTTTGGAGCTTATAGCTGGATGTGATCCAACAATGTGACTGGGTAAAGTTAGCTATCTCTCCAGTATTGTGCACAGGGACAATTTAACCTTTACCCCTTTATGTATTTACACAATTTACAGGAAGACTACAAAAAGGCAATACTTCTTACCATGGGCCTTTCGATTACTTGATGCAAATAAATCCAACAACTTTACCAACCATGGTGACTGCTGCCAGGAAAAAAAGTATATCCCACAGGTAAGTATCAAGGCTAAAGCAGAATACACAGAAGCAAATAGGTAGAAATGTCGAAACCAACTGAAACAAAGTACACATAACAAGTTAAGGAATGCTTCTAATGTGTCACAGTCAAGATTTATATTTGTGAATGCAATGGTTTATTGCTTTCAGCTACAAAAATGTAAGTACTAACATATATAATTTAGTGTACTTGAAAATATAAACAAAGAAAAATTTGGACTACACACACACACAAAACAACCTATTAGCCCCTACATCAGAAACTTGGCTAATAAAAAATTAACAACTGCAAATTGAATATGCGAACAGGTAGTTACAACTGTGTCAACATACCCAATTTAAACGGCTCAGACAGGATGTCACAATAGGCTTTTGTGAACATAGTGATCAAAGCTTCGAATTCCGTAAGAAAAGAGGCTTTTTTATTACATGAATAATTACCAACTAGTAACGAAAAAAAAAAAGTAAAGAATGTGTCATTACAAACATCTAGACTTTCAAATATTGACTACTCGAGTTACCTTTTAGGAACTTCAATAATCTTCAATTGCGACGATTTGCCTTCATAAGCAAATTTACCATGTCTGAAAGTTTGTGTCAAAAATACCGGTAGATACTTCTCTACACTGTTAATCAAACATCCCATGACAACAACAAATATTGTCATGTAGGAAAAACCTATCTTCAACAAATTAAACTCCATATTCAAATTCATTCGCCTGTGCTTTCACTTCTAAACTGAGTATCTATTATCTTGAGAAAAAGCAGATTCACATCAGCAAGCACCTTTCTAACTTTCTTCTTCACGTTTATTTGTTTCATTATCTGGTCTACTAACATACTTCCTTCCGAAACTCTGACCATGATTGCATATTCTTACAGTTCAGTCATCTTCTCATACAATATATGTAATAGACACACAAAACATACACGTATTGCCAAAACGTATCACACTGTCACACATATCAGAGTTCATTATAACAATGTTTATCACACACTAGTTACAAACTTCAAATACATGACCCGCCATCTTAGTTTTTTACTGAAAAACAAGCGCACTGCTAGAAAACAAGATAATCTGTGCTAGCGCACAATGCAACGACCGATGTCAACGAAAACCATGACGCGGGGCGTACGTACATCACACACCAAAATTTATATTCCAGGGACAGCCACATTTCGGTCAATGGTTTTATGTATGGTTCTATCAGTGCCGTGGTTTGTTTGTTATGTGTGTGTGTGTGTGTGTGGTGGTGGTGTTGGTGGTAGTAGTAATAAAGGAGAAGCAATTTTGGAGAAAACTGGGAAATATATGTGGTGCTATTAGATCACTGTACGTACATGTTACCGCTACAGTGTGAAATCCGTTATTTCATTAAGTATTTAATTATTATATGAAATATCGGAAATGTGCCGCTTATCCATTCAACATTCCTACTCATTCTATACACTAACGAAGGCACCGCAGTTAAAGCATCGGATGAGAAATCATTCAACAGTTTTAACTGGTTATTTCATAGAATAACGACCGTTAGGGTATAGCATGGGATGCATTCTACACTTCAACCGCCTATTTTATACAATAATGGCCTGGCTGCAGTTTGAGCATGAAATAAGGAACCACTGGATATATTAACTAGGTATTTCATCCTGTCTGACCCCATTTAAAGCATGGAATGAGAAAATATACAGCACTGTAGCTGGTTATTGAATACAACAAAGTTCTGACCTCAGTTAAATTATAGAATGACCGCGACACCAGTTACAGGTTACGAGGAACTCCACAATTTCCAACCTTTTTATGGCAAACAGCCGCACCCATTATTGTGGGCTGGTGGAAAAATAATAAGTGGTATACTTAACCACCTAAGTTATTAATTTTTATAGTTCATACATAATTTACAAATGTGGCCGCAGGCTGCATAATACAACTGGCAGGCCACTGGTTGGAGACCCATGAACAAGTTCTCCCATATAGTAACTACTTATTTCACAGAATAACAGGCCAACCTCAGTTAAAATATTGAATAATGTGACACCACTTACAGCTTACAATGAGGAACAATTCCACACATTAACTAGTTCCTGAATACTGGGTTGTGTGGGTAAAGCAGCTGTGGCATGTAAGTTATAACTGCCCTATCTAGATTATCTGTAGTTAAGAATGCATGCAACTGTACCTCCACTCCACCATATGCCTTCAAGGCATGGTGCTGAATTGAGCACAGGGGCACCTTTCATTTTATATATCTTTCGAAATGAAACAAATGACCCCACTTAGTATGCAATACAGCAAAATCAGTAAAAAGTATACAGGTCATTGAATTCGTTCAGTGCTAATTGTCTTTGTGTTGTCATTGTCAACAAACGTTTACTGCTGTTCTGCATTAAATATATGCTTCTATGTACATGTGTCAAGCCAGAAAATTTACTGACTGAGCCTTAAATAATTTTATGGATTACCCTGTGGTCATGAGAGTCCATCCTGCAACATGGATGGCATTCATTCTGTACTCATTCTGCAACTGCAGATTCCCCCCCAATCCAGGAAGGGAGCAAATCCATTACGTAATATTGTGGTGATTAAATTAAGGTTGAAATTGGCAACATGTAATAAGAAGTGGGGAAACAAGAAATATATATGGAGTCTGGCTGGAAAATCTCTCTCTCTTAGTGTCTGATGGATGGCACTACATAAAATAATGAAACAATCCAAACTTCAATGCCGTCTACATGTGATCATACCTTCCTTTTACATTTTGTGTGGATAATGTGTTACAGAATATTATGGTTAGATCGTTAACTGTTTATTTGGTAACTCTGTCTGTAATATGCTATCGTGAACAGTGGCACATATTTCCTGCAATTTTGTCGTGCAAATTTCAGATTAATGATGCTGCCATCACCACTTGGTGTGTACTTCATTATCATTCATACTGCTCAAACTCTGGGAATGGAAATGGTTTGTGATGCAGGTGCAAACAGTCATCTTGAGTACTTATTCTGTTAAAGTATTTCATTTTATACTTACTACAGTATCCATTCCTCATCTGATAGTGTAACTGTTTTTACTGCTACTGTTACAACTTGCTTCACAAATTTCTTTATTGAAAGTCCAAGTGTTGAGAATTACAAGAATTTACCTAATTCTTTATTCTCCACTACCAGTTTATTTAGCAATTCCTTCTGTCTACAACAAAAGAAACTTACTGAGGTCAAAATGAACACCATACCGTACTGTCTCTCTAGTCCCGGTGTTACCACCCGTACACTCACTCATTACTACCTATCAGTTATCGCTAGAATCTCGCCCAGTGAAACACCAGTGGGGTTAAACTAGCTATGGTTTCCAGCATCCTCCCACCTTTGATTAATTGTTGTACAGATTAATCAAACAATACATCCTCAGTTTAGAAATTTTGATGGAAGTTTCACTTGTCTCCCACTCGTAGTTGTTACAGTTTTCCTCAGCACAGGGGAGGTGGAGCTCACATCATCTAGGGTCTGTTGTTCGTTCAACTCTGGCGCCTCAACTGGGGTCTTCACTTCTAGAGGATAGACTCGTTGTATGGGATGAACCATCTCTCCCACAGCTGTTTTCAATCACACCACTCTGATATAGCCATCTCTTCCTGGGTATGCCTCCATCACTCTTGCCATAGGCCAAAGTGTTCTTCCTTTTCCTTCACTTTCAATCAGTACAACATCTCCCACATGAATATCCTGATGCCTTCCTCCTCTTCCCGGCCGTTGAACCAACTGGCTTAGGTATTCCGATCTGAATCATTTTCTCATTTCCTCTCTCAAGCGCTGTTGATATCTCAACCTTTTGTTCAGATATGTCTTAACCAAATGATCCAGATCTGGTACTCCCACCAGTGGAACATTCTGTAGGTACATTGCAGGCGTCAGTGGCAACAGATCTTGAGAGTCTTAAGTCAGAGGTCTGAAATTCACTGTTGCCTCACAGTCACATATTATACTCATTGTCTCCTTGTAGCTCAAAGAAGCGCGTCCTAGAACCCGTCTCAGCAGTTTCTTGATCATCCGAATCAGACATTCCCACCAGCCCCCCCACCAGGCTGCAGTGGGTGGGTTGAACTTCCATTGGATTCTCCACACAGACCCATCAACTTCAACAGCAGCCCAATCTATGGGTTTGAAAAGATTGTCAGCACCCATAAAGTTGGTTCCATTGTCACTATATATGACCTTGGGACGCCCTCGACGAGCAATAAATCTTCTAAGTCCAAGTAGAAATTCCTTTGTACTCAAAGAGGTTACAAGTTTCAGGTGTATGGCTCTGTATACTGCACAGAAGCATCTTTCACCCTGTCTACTGCCAAGATCCCAGGGATAACTTGTATTCCCTTCTGTTCGTGTCTTTTACACCTGACACATCTTGAAAGCACCTTGCGGACTGTTCTTCTTCCTCTCAGTATCCAAAAATGCTCTCGCAGTTTCAACAATAATATATGAAGTCCAGCATGGAGCAACCTCAGATGATGCTCTTGAATCAAAAGTGCAACCAGCTTGTGATCACTTGGCAGCAAGACAGGATACTTGAAGTTCTCCACATCATCCCGTTCAACAATTTTGGTCCTCATGCGAAGAATACCTTCTTTGTCTACAAAGACCTGCAAAGATTTCAATCTTGAAATTTCATCCTAAGTAAACACTTCTCTCTGCACCATTCTCACAAGGACTTTCGCAGCCACCGATATCTCATCAACAAACAGCTCTCCAAAAGCGCAATCAGGAACCATTCTACGGACATTGTTAGCAAATCTCAACATCCATGCGACCATTCTGGTGTACTTGGACAAGTAAGTCAAATACCATGCCTCCCTTTGCCCTTCACAGGCTAGAAGCATCACAGTTCCCTTTTTCCTCTCCGCTATTTACTTCTTCCTCATTCGCTGTGGACTCAGCCCTTGGCCAGTTTTCCTCTGCTAATCTAAGCCAGCTCAGTCCCTCCCACCATTTTGTCTCTACGAGCTTGCTTACTGTACACCCTCGGGAAGGTAGGTCTGCTGGGTTGTCTTGGCCCGGAACATGTCTCCAGTCTGCAGCTCTGGTTATGGTGCGAATGTCCTCCACTTGATTTCTGACAAAAGTTCCCCAACATTCTTTCTTTATCCAGTGCAAAGCAGTAGAATAGTCTGCCCAAAAATATTCTTTGTCATCTTCAAGCTCAATGCCTCTTTTCACAAAGGCCGAAAGGCATGAACCAATGCAACAAGCCAGGAGTTCCAATCTCAGGACAGTAATCTGCTTCAATGGAATATTATTCACCTTTAATGACTTCTGCTTTTTCAAGAAATAAATTCAAAGAATACACTTAGTTTCTCTTGAAAGAAACATTATTGAAATCATGAAACTGCTCATTTATTATATGAAACATTAGTAGCCCCATCATGGCTTCCTTACATGGCACTAGGCCCCCACTATTGCCATGTTATCTTATTGTTAGTACTTCTGTGGTGTATTCTGACAAATAAAGTACATTCCTGGATCAGAAAGACACAGGAGGGCATAAAACTGCCATCCATTTGCAACAAGGTGAAACAATAGTGCAGCCAAGAGTGACTTCTGAAACATCTTGAGAAAATGAACAAGTATGGACGTAGCGGTTGGCCACATATTGTTGATGATACTTGTCAACAGTAGGTTGATATGTTTAATAACACAACAGCACTTTTTCTATCTCTTAACTGACACCAGAAGGTTCAGATTACAGTCTACTGGGATGTGGCATTATGCAGTTTAGACAATTAAGGTGGAAGCAGTACATTTCTCTGCAACTTTGGTATCTGCCAAAACCACACTGCATCACAACTTGGAGAACTGTAATCTTAATAATACTCTCACTGCAAAGCTCATTTATTGATGTTATTTCACTGTATGAGACCAACAAGTTGTCCTTTTTGTTAAACCAAGGTGTAAAAATGAGAGGATGTCACACCAGATACCTTTCCTGTTTTCTACCACAATAATGATACAAAGTCAATTGCTTTATGCATTAAAATGTATACAGCTGTCCAGCAATACACACTGATAACCATAAACTACATAATGCATTATACTATAATGGTCTTAAACCACCAGACAGAAAGGAAGGATGAAAAATGATGAGTTGTAATTTCTAGTGGATTACAGGTTCAGGCAGTGCACAGTTGTCTCAGGGTTAGGGCTGGATGCCTCCAAGTATGGATCTGTGAGCATTTCTGCCCCCCTCCCCCCTTTCTGTCACTTCTAACAAAGCTTATTTCTTATTGCTGTCAGCTACAAAAACCTCAGTAATAACACATGTAATTGAAAGCATACATAAAAATATACACAAAGAAAAACACTGAACACACACACAACATAGAACTAAAAGCCCATATTTTATTTCAAAAAGTCGGCTAATAGAAAATTAAATAGGACAAGTAATTCGCACTCTGAAATATGCAGATGAACTTGTGCTACTGGCTAGGGAAGAAAAGGTGCTACAGGGCATGATTGATAGACTAATTGAAATTGGAAGACGCTATGGAATGGAAATGAATGTGGGAAAAACTAAAGTAATGAAAATCTCAAGGCAACCATCCCAATGAAAATTATGATAGATCAAAAACAATTGGAGAATGTGGAATATTTCAATTATTTGGGTAGCATGATAACAAGTGATGCAAGGTGTACACGTGAAATTAAATCCAGAATTGCCATGGCAAAAGCAGCATTCAACAAGAAGAAAAATCTTTTCACCAGCAAACTGGAATTAAATTTAAGGAAGAAACTAGTAAAGTGCTACATTTGGAGCATAGCTTTGTATGGTGCTGAAACGTGGACACTTCGGAAAGTAGATCAGAAGTATTTGGAAAGTTTTGAAATGTGGTGCTGGAGAAGAATGGAGAAGATCAGTTGGACCGATCGTGTGAGAAATGAAGAAGTATTTCACAGAGTCAAGGAGGAGAGGAATATCCTACATACAATAAAAAGAAGAAAAGCTAACTGGATTGGTCACATCTTGCGTAGAAACTGCCTTCTGAAACACGTGATTGAAGGAAAGTTAGAAGGAAGGATAGAAATGACGGGACGACGAGGAAGAAGACGTAAGCAGCTACTGGATGACCTTAAGGAAAAGAAAAGATACTGGAAATTGAAAGAGGAAGCACTAGATCGCACACTGTGGAGAACTCGCTTTGGAAGAGGCTACGGACCTGTCGTAAGACAGACTACAGAATGAATGAATAGAAAATTAAAATTGAGAACTGAATGTGTGAATGGGCAGTTACAATTGTGGTAGCATATCCCTGATTGACATGGCTCAGACAGGATGTCTTGGTACGCTTTTGTAATCACGGTGATGATAGCTTCGAATTCCATAACAAACGAGGTTTTTTGATCAGCTGAATAACTGCCAACTAGTAACGAAAAAGAGTAAAGAATGTGTCATTACAAACATCTAGACTTACTAATTTTAGTTATGGAAGTTACCTTTTCGGAACTTCAATAATCTTCAATTGCGACGTTGTGCCCTTGTAAGCAAATTTGCCATATCTTAAACTTCGTATCAAATATACCGGCAGATATTTCTCCACACTGTTAAGCAACCACCAAAATTGTCAAGCAGAAAAATACAATTTTCAACAAATTAAAATCCATATTCAAGCTCATTCGGCTGTACTTTAACTTCTAAACTGATAAAAAAAACAATCATGACCTTGCACGTTTATGTACAATTTGCATTTAATCACAAGTGCGACAAGCACAGATGACAAATTGCAGCGCTCTTATCGTTCTACGGCGGTACTGCTACGGGCATCCGGACAATGTGCACTCTGTCGTCATGATTTGGAAACTTTACAAGCTGCAATGAACACAATTTTGGCAAAAATAGAAGGCGCGCCCGTGACTTACGCGTCATTCTGTATGTAACATACTATGGAGGCCGAGGGCCTGCGTACATGCCGCAGGCTATGTTGCACACCTGCAAGAACGGCAGCAAAAAAACACACGTATATCGTCAACAAATATCACCAAACCTCTGTCCGGGTTTAGGCGAGAATCAAGTGTTACATGGTAAACATTTGGGGAAAATGTCCACGTGCCAAGGTAAGTGAACTTCAGTGGTGAATTACAAGAAAAAAAAGGTTAAAAATCGTATTCAAAAGATGAGAAATGCCCAAAAATGTTCCCGACAATACTCATAATCTGAAATATGTTTTCTCTCCGATTAAACAAACACCATTCTGTAGTCTGTCTTACAACAGGTCCGTAGCCTCTTTCAAAGCGAGTTCTTCACAGGGTGCGATCTAGTGCTTCCTCTTTCAATTTCCACTGTCTTTCATTTTCCTTAAGGTCATCCAGTAGCTGCTTACGTCTTCTTCCTCGTCTTTCCGTCATTTCTATCCTTCCCTCCAACTTTCCTTTAGTCACGTGTTTTAGAAGACAGTTTCTACGCAAGATGTGACCAATCCAGTTAGCCTTTCTTCTTGTTATTGGGTGTAGGATATTCCTCTCCTCCTTGACTACGTAATACTTCATTTCTCATACAATCAGTCCAACTGATCTTCTCCATTCTTCTCCAACACCACATTTCAAAACTTTCCAGGTATTTCTGATCTACTTTACGAAGTGTCCACGTTTCAGCACCATAAAAAGCTAGGCTCCAAATGTAGCACTTTACTAGTTTCTTCCTTAAATTTAAGTCCAGTTTGCTGGTGAAAAGATGTTTCTTCTTGTTGAATGCTGCTTTTGCCATGGCAATTCTGGATTTAATTTTACGTGTACACCTTGCATCATTTGTTATCATGCTACCCAAATAATTAAAATATTCCATATTCTCCAATTGTTTTTGATCTATCATAATTTTTATTGGGGATGGTTGCCTTGAGATTCTAATTACCTTAGTTTTTCCACATTCATTTCCATTCCATAGCGTCTTCCAATTTCAATTAGTCTTTCAATCATGCCTTGTAGCACCGTTCCTTCCTTAGCCAGTAGCACAAGGTCATCTGCATATTTCACAGTGCAAATTACATCTCCTCCCATTTTGAGGTCGCCAAACCCTTCAAGAGCTTCCTTGGTAAGGTACTCGCTGTATAAGTTGAACAGAATCGGTGACAAACAGCAACTTTGTCTAACTCCTCTTCCAATCTTCACACTTCTCGTCTCCCCTTGGTCCAGTCACACTTTAACACTCTGTACCATGTACAATTTGCTGATCAATCTTCTTTCGCGCCAGTCAATCCCAGTTTCCTTTAGGATCTGCATTAATTTTGTCCAGTTTACACGGCCAAATGCACTCTGTCAGTCTATGAAGCAAGCACACAATTCCTCCTCTATGTCCAAGATTCATTCTGATATTATTCTCAGCATCCCAATTGCATCCCTAGTTCCTTTTCCTCTTCTAAATCCAAACTGATTATCTCCAAGCGCATCCTCAGTTTTCCTTTCAATCCTTCTTCTAAGTATCTTCGCTGCTGTCTATGCTGTATGTGCGATGAGGCTGATTGTGCTTTGGTCGCTGCATTTTGTAGCTTTAGGCTTCTTCTTTAAGGCAATCATTGTAACTTCAATGAAATCTCTGGGCCACTCTCCAGTTACATGTATGCTGTTGATCAGCTGTGTTATTACTTTGAGACCATTTTCTCCCAACAATTTGAGTACATCCCCAGGTACATCATCATCTCCTCTAGCCTTCTTATCCCTAATCTCCTTGATAACTTTTTCCACTTCACTTTGCAAAATATAAAGGCCTTTCTCCTCTTCATATACTTCCTCTTCAGGTTCAACTTCTAGGTGTTCTGGTCGATTAGCTCGATTGTAGAGCTCTGCAATATAACTCTCCCAAATTTACAGTACTTGTCTCTGATCTATTATTGTATTCCCTTGAGAGTCTTCGATGCCAATGTTTTGAATCCCATTGTTTTCTTTCCAACCTAGTTCCTTTGTCTTCACGTACATTAAATCATAACGTCCTGTTCTATGAAATTCTATGATCTTGTCGCATATGCTCTCAAGATATTCCTTCTTGGCGTTGTCCGTGGCTCTTTTCAATTCGTTCCTCAATCTTCTGTAGTTCTTCCTTCTTCATTGTTGACGTTCTTCCATTTCCTTCGTTCATCCATTTTACTGATCATCTCCTGTGTAATCCATGGCTTCCTTGCTCTCCTCTCGACTTTTCGAACCAAATCACTCATAGTATCTAACACACATTTCTTGATATTGTTCCACTGCACTTCCACATTCCCACTTTCACATTTGATTGCACCGGGTTTCTCTTCTAGACTATCGTGTACTTCCTGTTGTTGAGCATCTCCAAATCCCATATTGGTTTTCACTTTTGTAACCTTATGATTTTCTTCAATCTGGTACAGATCGTTGCAACCAGTAAATTGTGGTCAGAGTCAATATCTTCTCCAGGCAGTGTCTGCACATCCTTCACACTGTTAACACTGTTCATACTAAATCGCTGCTTCATTAGTACATAGTACAATTGATATCGACTCCTATCCCCTGGTGATTTCCAGGTGTACAATCTTCTTTTTAGCTTTTTGAACCATGTGTTGGTTATAACAAGCCCATTTCTTTCACAGAAGTCAATAAGCATTTGGCTTCTCTGATTCCTCCTTCCCAGTCCATATGGTCCAACAGTGTTTTGATGTGCTTTATCTCCAACCACACTGTTCAAATCTCCCATTATAATTGTATTTGTCTCGCCTTTTCCATCCTCTTGAATAATTTCTTCAATTATATCATACAGCTCTTCTACTTCGTCATCTTCATACTCCGATGTTGTCACGTACACTTGCACTATCAAAATACTTACTGGTTCCGCCTTCAACTTAACAGCAATGATTCTGTCACTATACACACTCTTCTTAACAACACATTTCACTGTTTTTATGCATTGCTACGCCTCTTTCAGCCCTGTCATTCCCGGAATAATACACTCTATAATCACCACTTCTTATTTCCCCTTGACCCTTCCACCGCACTTAACTAACACCTAGCACAGACACTGAGTTCTTCTGCATCTCCTTCTTCAAATTTTCAGGTTTTCCTCCTTGATTCAAAGCCTTTACGTTCCAAGTTCCTATCTTGAAGCTCTGATGTTCCTTCCGCTTCTTCTGCTTCTGTTTGTAATCCTCGCTGTAACTCCTACCGCGTGGTGTCCCCTCTAGAAACATCCCCCCCCCCCCCCGGGAGATCCGAATGGGGGAGTAGATTACCTCTGGATTGTTTCATCTCCAGAGGAAGCATCTCGCATTTTTCTCTGTTTCTGGAAGCGACTATCCAGGAAAAGTAATAATGTGGTAATTTTTCCATTTGTTTTCCACATCGCAGTACAGCAGCCGTTCAGACCACTCTGGTCACGCCTGTTGTTACACGACCATGAATCATCTCGAGCACCATTTGCTCTGTGCTTCAAGTCGCTACTGATGTCGCTGCTTCCGGCATCAGGGGAATTTTTATGACATTTCCCATCTCCTGGGCATCTCTCTTCGGCTTGGGAGACGCTACCGGTAGCAATGCTACCGCCGGCTTAGCTCTCAGGGTCACTGGAACTCACAAGCCCCTCTACCATGGTAAGGTGGAGATACCAATAAAGGGGTAAACAAACAGTCCCAACTTTAACATTTCGATTAAAATCCTGTTCCAATGTGACGTGATTTCTCGTTCTAGTGAAGGGCAAAACGTTTAGAATACCATATATATATATACACATATATAATATAGGCGTATATAATAGTTGAGAATTGGATAAATTTACTTACAAAGAGCTTAACAGTTTGCGACTTTCGACTAAGAGTTTTAGAGGTCCAAATGACAAGTTAAGTGGTAGACTAATACTTGGAGTACATAGGAAATGCTTACACAATTTTAGTTAAAAAATCACGCGGTAATTTTGACAGACAATATTCAGACACTGAAATCACGATAGCTCGGTCAGTATAGTAACTAGGCCAAGGGCAGGCCGTAAGGAATAGCTGTCAGATTTCCGGTAGGGCTAAGAAGTTTATCTCTTCTTCAAAGCATCCAGACCCGCTCTGGGGCCCACCCAGCATCATATTAAATGGGCACCAGGGGCTCTGTCCCTGCGAGTAAAACGTTCGGGGCCTGAGGTTGACCACTCACCTTCGTCTTGAGTCGAGGTCAATAATTAGTGGGACTATACCTCCACTACCACATACGCCTTTACGGCATGCACAGGGACAACTTTGTTATTAAGACTATTCGACTCATAACTGGGGTCCGCGGCCATAAGGCGTCTCGTCCTCAGTCAAGTCTTGCCATCACATAGCTAAAATTCTGCAAGACTCATTACCCATGCCCATTTTTATACACCCTTCACAGTAACAGTTGTCTGGATGTACTGGAATAGGACTAATATTTTCTGCATACTTATTAATTTACTGAATTTAATATCCAAATGCTGCCGCACGAAACGAAATGTTGTAAGCCATTCTGCGCCAACGACCCAAACGGAAATTCTGGCTAGAGCATTAAACACAGAGTATGTTCATGTTGTGATTTCTAGGTTGTAACAGCTGCCTTCATCTTTAGAGTTGAAGTGCCTTAGGCTGTGAAGATGGAAGCAGAAAGTTCCTCCTGAAACGTTGCTGTCAATATACAAGAATGCACGGTGTCTCGGGCACCAAGAACACCACAATCTGGACACGTAATCGCTGCCGAGATGCCTAAACTTTGTGTGAGACCAACTTTGCTGACTCTGTGGTCGGAATTCAAGTCAAAATAGGGAGTATGGAAGCATTTTTTTCCTTCTCACGTCAACAAAAATTCTGGGCTCCAGTACCCAATGAAAACAATGGGCTCTTCAAAAAACTAACTTGATAAGAGTATGAGCTTATCCAGTTACCCCTATCGTCGTGCTGAGGTTCAATATAAGCAGAGGGGTCGGCTCAGCTCAGTCAGTATAGTGACTAGGCTTCGAGCTGCATTACCGGGAAATCCGGGTTCCCTTTAAGGCAGGGGAAGAATTTTGTCTAATCTCCACCGTTTCCAGGTGGTTCTGGGATCCACACAGCCTCATATTCTATGCTTCTCACAGACAAGTCGCGAACAAGTGAATTAGGTGACAGACGGGCGTTTGTGAACACGATAACGAAACATCGGGTCCGACGGAAACACGGAATTTCGTCACTGGTTGCATAAATATCACAGAGAAGTTTGACGTAACGACAACCAGGGCCGGTTTTAGGCCGATTGGACCGATTTGACGCAATCGGGTCCCGCGTTTACGGGGGCCCCGCGCTCATGGGGGATACGCGCATTAGTAATTTTTAAAAATACGCAGTGTGATACCACACAAACCTCTTGGACTGATTTTATAATAATTTTATAACTTACGTTAATATACCAAAATGTTATTAGTTTTTTTTCCCCCTCCCTTAGCACAGTAAATTGTAGGGGCCCGCCACAAGGATCGCAAACGGGCCCCGCGTTTGCTAAGGCCGGCACTCACGACAGCTATTTACATTTGTACTCAGAGGTTCGAAACTCGACTATCCTCGCCGAAAAATTGTGTGGTTTATGTGAATCTGATCAGGAACATGTCGGGTGACTGTCTTCAAATAAATCATCATTGTCTTTTTTCAACCTCCACAGGTGGAACGGAGTCAAGTAGTCCGGTCTATCTAACATCTCAAAGACTAAATTAATATAATTTCTTTTATTGAAGGGCCCGGACGCACCGCAGCCTTGAAAGCTTTTTGTGCAACCCTATGAGGAAGACGATGAAGATGAGGTTTGTTTCTGCTTTTGCAATTTAATGGAGCACCGGTGGAATGAAATTGACAGGCGACAACCGAAGTACTCGGAGAAAAACCTGTCCCAGTGCCACTTTGTCCACCACAAATCCCACATGGACCGACCCGGGATTCCACGGTGAGAGGCCGGCGACTAACCGCCTGAGCCATGGCACAGCCTAATATAATTTTACCTACTGTTTTGTATGGGTGGGAAACTTGATCTTTCGGCCTAAAGAAAGAACAGATTTAGGATGTCCCAGAACTGGGTGCTAAGGAATTTAGACCCAAGTGTAAGGAACAGGAGGCTAGAAAAATCACTTAAGAAGGAGTTTCATAATTTGAACTCTACTAAATGCCAAACTACACGGCGTCACATCACTTTCTTTAAATCACGGAAGATTATAATGGCAGGCTTGTAGAACGCATTATACCAAACGCATAAAACAATTTATTCGGAAAGCGTAATGAAAAGGGGCCACTTTAGTGACAACGAAAGGTAATAGTAAAATGAATCATACACAGTCACAATGGGGAGTGGAATACTTTAGTCAAAATAACGACAGTGGCTGACTCTTGTAAACATACTTATCACTCTTGGAGTTCCATGAAATGTAGAGACTTACTTCACCGACTGAGCAACTGCTTTCTTTTCAATAAAGGCTCTGCTTCATAGAGGTCGCACCTATCGCTTATCATCTGCTCGAGGTAGGCCCTCTACCATGATTTAAGTCACCTGGTATTCAGCTCGATTCAGCTTACCTCGCAGAGCAAGTTTTTTTTTTTTTCAGTTTTTTGCTTGACGCTGCCCTAATATAGTATATTACATCAGGAACGTTATTGTACAAAAATAAGAAATAATAAACAAATTCTTGAAAGGAATAAAATCTTGCTGTATCACACTGGAGACATAAATACTGAGCCTTCCCGCTCAGTAAATCAAGATTTTCTGTGATAGATTTCATCAAGTCAAAATACAGATCAGGAATTCTTGACATTAATTTAGAGATTCAGTTGAGATGTTCAATCAGTTCGGATATTCAGGCTTTTTTTTTTCAAGTGGTCAGGGGAAAACATGCCCAAATTTCCCAGTGATTTTTCTCGATTAGTAAATATCCTTTGTTTTTTTGTGTTTAACCTATGAGTGTTCAGGAATTAGGTTCATTAAAATCACCTTAAGCATTTTTCTTTACTCTGGTAATTTTCCGCACTATTAGAACACATTTTGTCATAGTGAGGGGAATTTCGTGGCCTATTCGCCACGCCTGTGACATGTCAGAAAATCCTCTTGCCCACCCCTTTTCATGTGTATTATCTTTACCTCTGTACATACTAGCTGTCAGCTTTGCTCGATGGCAATGACATAAACGAACAGATAGACAACCCTGTCCCAAAGTCATCAGGTCTGCTTGGCGGCATTTCGTTAATTCCCATGTGATAATGTAAAGCATTTTTATAATTACTCTCACTTGCTCAAGTAACTGACGTTACATTATGCATGAACGAAATAGGGGAAGGGCTAGAGGACAAGCAACTCCTATCTACGAACCGTGAAGGACATTACCATTTTCATTCATTTTCTCTCAGGCAATTAAAACCCGACGTATTCCTGGGAGTTAACAGTGTTTCAGTGTTTGGCCGCACGAAACGGGCGTGTTTAATAATGAAACAGACCAGACATCTACTTCTCTTCATAATTTCTACTAATACAGATTCGATTATGCGGCCGGGATAGCTCAGTCGGTATAGCATCTCGGTACGGGCTGGACGGTTTGAGGTTCGAGCCCCCAGATTGGCCCCGAGTCCCACCCGGCCTCCTGTACAATGGGAGGTTAGAAATGAGTAGAGCTAAACCTCTTCTCCCACTCTGTGCCTGCATGGCGTTTTATGGGGAGGACGTTTTACAGATTCGACTATGTTACATTTGCCCGACATAACCTAAATGTCAGTACTGCCGCATTGCCTTTTTCGCAGATGAGCACACGTGAAACTTTATCATAGCCGTGGCCACAGGGATTGAATCTTGGGCTGATTCCTTTTTACCAAGTCTTCACCGCCTAAGGTACATTATACAAACGCAGCATGAAGTAATAATGACCAGAGCTTAAAGAAACAATGAAGAGAATAAAATGTATTCGTATTTATATAGCTGTGAAATTACATTTTCCCAACTGTTTTTTTTAATTTCTTTTCACTCCCAACTGACAAAAACACAACAAACTCAATTAACTATGAATATAGGAACCTTATCTTCATGTCCTATTTATTTAAGATCAGTGTTAATATTATCCTCCCAGCTACGCCTCCGTCTCTTAAGTGATTTCTTCCCTTCAGGTTTTCCGAATAATATTTAGTAGTATTTTTGGTATATTTCTCATCTTTATCATGCCTCCTACATGTCCTACCCATACATTCCTCGCTAATATGATCATCCCAATATCAGACGCGTTTCTAACTTGACACCGTGCAGTCATTATACCCGAAATTACAAACCATCAGTTTTCATATTAACGAAGCCATTTCTTATAGAACCCAACGAGCCTCAGGAAATAGCATTTTCATTATATGACGCTGCGTAAGCCAGGGGTAAGCGCTGAACTAGTCCAGATGAAAAGGGAGAAAAATATTTGCGTTTCTACGACGTGTACTCTACCCTGCAAAATGCAGTTAGTTGATTAGTTGACGATAGTTATGCCAGATGGCAGTTTCTGTTTAGAGCAGTGAGAGGATCCGTGGTTACTGGGTACCTTTGCTTCCATCTGCATTGCATCGTCGGTGTTTGCATAGCGTCCCAAGAGCTACAACAAACATGAACGGATCAATTGAAGGGTTATCTATGAAAATCAAAACTAGAGATTCCGTGGATTACCGCGTAAATATTACATTAACCCCGTCTTATTACGGCGCCGTTTGTAGTAATTTGTAAGTTACAAAGCAGTTAATATTGACGCATTGCACACTGAACAGCTGAGAGTTCGTTACATGTAGGGACATTCAAGTTTGAACGAGCGGTGGAATCCGTCCAACCGGCCCGTTTTTTTATTAAGGAGGAAGGGTTCAAAACATGGAGAAGGAGCATTTTGTCCTGAGTACACTTTTACATGGTTCTCCTCAGCCACTCCCGGCAAATGCTCTGTATGTACCTTCGAACAGGCCACGACACTTTTCTTTCACGACCGTCGTGTCTTCCCGTTGTGGTTTGGTGACAGGGCTGCGGGCTGAACAACCGAGGAATTGTGTCATCCCGGCAGGGGCAACACATATTTACTTCGAAGCGCCCATACCTGCTGGGCACCGAGAACTCTTTCCCCAGGGTGAAGCGGCCGTGGCGTGAAGCTTACCATTCACCTCCATGTAGTGCCGAGGATAAGAATGAGCGGAGATATACCTCCACTCCCCAACCTATGCCTTCATGGCGTACACATGGACACACTTCACCTTTACCTAGTCCCCGTGTGGAGTAGGACGCCTTTAATCATTTGAAGTCTAGTGGTTACTACATGCACTGCCAGGTTTAACAATAAAAACTCTCTATTTTTTCCACAAAGTTTACTTAAGCATTCCGTAAGATTCTCGCAATGTGGAACTTATATTTCCCTGTACAGCATTCACTCATTTGTCTTTCTAATGGAAGCACACTATGTTCTCTGTGAGGTACGAACTGAATCTTTATATATAATGCGCAAAAAGTTTGGTCCTCAGTTATCGATCAAGTTAGAAATAAAGCTGCCCAGAGACTGGGAGTGTTGGGTCCTCTCCTAAACAGAACGAGTGCCTCTCCATCAGAAACGGAGTTCTTCTGTAGAAACAGTTCATCCGCCCCGTCAAGGACTACGCGTGCCCCATCTGGAGGTCCGCCGCTCGCGCCAATGCCAGGAAGCTGCAGGCGCTTCAGTCCAAGTGTTTTCGCATTGCTTCCGGTGCACCTTGGTACACTGGCAACGGCAAATTCACGAGGATTTGGGAGTTCCATTATTTCGCCGACCACATCAGGGCCCTAACCGAGAGTTTCGACTCAAAGTTAGCTGGTGTGGGGAACCCCCTATTTCGGCAACTTGGTAGATATTTATGCCGACCGATGGTTGACCCAGGTCGTCGGGAGCGCAAGCTAAGGGGGACTGAGGTCAGCAAGCCAGTTGAGACAGCCCGTAAGATAGTGCCAGGTGGACACAACGAATCGTGCCCAGCGCTGTTCAGCTAGGTACTTTTCCGCAAATCTGACTGAGGATTTTCCGTGATTTTTCTCAGTTGTAAGGCGAATACGAAGATATAATGCGAAGACGGGGCACAGCCCGCACTCCCCCTCAGGCATCGTAGCCTCATCAAAATGTCTGCCCACCGTCACATGACTTCAGCATGCGACTATGCCACTCTGGGTTCAAAGCCCAGAGAGCCACCCAGGCAAAGTACGACCCCCCCCCCCCCCCCGCAAAAAAGAATAAACAAATAAATAAATAAATAACAATAAAATGGTCCTGTGCTTCTTCAGCACTAGGCTTTGGGATGCCAAAGACAAGGTCTTCAAACAAGTCGGTAAACCGTTAGCGTAAGCGCAATCCCCAGTTATAGTATTAGGCGTCTATTATTGAGACAAGCGATTTTTAGTGTCCCTAAAAGTACTGTATTTCAAAATTTCTTTTATTTTGCCCCTTATTTCCCTAAAATGTTATAACTTTAGTTTCCTTACTTTTTTTAAATTTTAGCTATACTCTACAGATTTATAATAATTTTACTAATTTGAATTTTCTACCATTAGTCTTGTTCATATACGTTTCGTCCCTCAGTGCTTTAGTCTTAATTCTTGAAATTTCACAGAAGTTTTCAATTGAAGATAAATGCGGGACCTAGCATGCCGACTGGTTATGTCGCCGGTTTGTCACAGGCCTCGAAGTTGTATGAACGTGGTTGCTACTGACCCCTGTTCAGGAATGTACGAACTATCTTAATCTTGTGTTGTGAAGAATTCCTAATCAAGCTAACACCTGAAAGTGGAGCTTCTTACGGCGGTATCGGAATTACAGTCTTCAGCACTAGGAGATTTGGTACATAGGTACCAACGTTTCGACGAAAGCTGCTGAAAATTAATAACGCACAGTAATGTAATTGGCACGATTGGGTAACGCAATTAATACTTTAACTTTACTAAACGTATATCACCACTTCATCCTTTGTGATAGGAATATTTATTTGCAATATGTAAAACCCACAACATGACGCAAAAACATAATATTAATTCCGAGCTGTTACATAACCAGCATTTATAAGTTCACTCACGTATTTTTTCGTATATATTCTTCCATTCTAAAATAAAAGTACACTATTATATTGCTCCTTGCCACAGTTCCGTAAGGTTTTTTCATAGCAGGCAGATTTTACTTCTCCATGACATATTCTGCATTACAAGCACACTGGGCCCTTCGGCTCCCGAACTTGCATTTCATTTCAATTAACTCCATTGTTTTTGTTCTCATATGCACCAAAATGACATGGTTCGTTTATATCAATGGTGACGCTGCATACTTAACGACAATTTATTTGTGACAAAATTCAGGGTTTTAATTACAATATGTAATATAACGTAAATTTTAAACACGTTGGTGTATCATGTTACCCTTTGGTAGAAAATAATTCATAGAAGTGGAAAGCGTCAAATATGAGATATTTTACCAGCAAATAAATTCTTTAATGACCATATTTTCACAATCTCCTATAGGTACAACATGCTATCGATTCTGACTATATATAACGGTGGTGGGAGGCGCTGGTGCTGGAAGGTCCGAAGCTTCTAGGTGTTTGATTTCAATTTACTGGTTCAAATAAGCATCTTTGACTATTGTCTACGTATCCCAAGAAGTGACTTTGACTTTCCTTTTGCACTTCGATGGGCCTCACCTCCTTGTCCACCCACAGTGCTGTTGTGTTTATTTCCTACCATTGTAAAAGCCTGTAACCACATTTCATTTATCGTCCCACTTCCCCTTCTACACAGTGCACCATATAAGACAGCAGAACTCCGAAATGAATACACAGCGAATCAGGAGATAAGCATAATGTAAATGCAACTCGTCTGGCTGTACAACAGCTTAGGAGACGACAACGCTTTCTTCCAGTCCTTGTTGTGCAAGTGTGTTACTATTGCTAGGAAAACTATGGTTCTCACGCATTTGTGCAATTTCGCACACATAGAAATATAATTCTGACCAGCACCTTGCCACACGTAATGCAACATTTTGTTCGTAATCTTCGTATTTCCTGTTCTTAATCGAAATATTTTTTTCAGAGAAATTATGTTCCCGTCAGTGCTTTCGGTGTGCCATTTGTTTACAATCGTTGATATAATCGATATACCGAAATCAATAGATAAAGTTACAAGTTATGAAAGCACTATCAATTTGCTTATTGCCTTTTACACACTCCGAGGGGTTTGCATTCCGGTGAAGGGCCGAGTGAAGCTTGATCCGTCTGTCTGTACTCATGTAAAAATCCGAACACCGCCAAACGGATTTTCATGGAATTTGGTTTGGAAGAATGTTACGAAAAATTGTCGAGTCATTCAAATTTTCGATCGAATTCGACTGTTTTCACGACCGTTTATCAATAACAGCTGTGTGTGTTTCTTTATGTAACTCGAGCGTAACTCGCGAAAAGTGTTTAGATGGGAGGATAATATTGAAATAGATCTTCATGAAATCGGATGGGGGGGGGGGGACATGCACCGGATTAATCTGGCTCAGGATAGGTACAGGTGGCGGGCCTTTGTAAACACAGTAATGAACTTCTGGGTTCCATAAGCGGGAAATTTATTGACTAGCTGAGGAAGTGTTAGCTTCTCAAGAACAATTCTGCTCCATGGAGTGAAGTCAGGTAGCGAAACGTGTTGCGAGCAAAGGTTATTGGCAAGGATGAAACATGCATTTTACGCCCAATACAGTTCTTTCGTAAGTCTTGCGCTTTTCAAAATTATTAAAGAAAAGTCACGGTATGTGCGTATTTCTAAACTTCAATACTGAAAAGTCAATAGTGATCTGCTGACCATAACCATTCTGTCATGTGAACAACAACAGAAGGTCTTGACTGCGTCCAGGTTGCGTTGAAATCGGATTTTTATTCGTTTAATGCAGTGCCCAATTATAATACGAATTTGCTGCACCATTAAAAAAATTACACAACTTTTTACTTTTCTTTCTCCTTCTCTAATTTGTAATGGCCTGTGTGAGCAAAAATTTTAAGTTCTGAAAATATTTTTCCCCCCAGTTTCAAAAACCTGTGCAAACTAAATTGAGTGTATGTAAAATTATTAACTGAAATTATTGTTTAAATATAATCATTCTCAAAGCTACTAAAATTGTAATTGTGTGTTTTTAACAAAACAGGAAATAAACAGGATAATAAAAATAAACTGTAAATTACTACGATTATTGTTTCATTCTTATGTTATTAAATCTACAATGCAAGAAAATATTAATACAATATGTACAAATTTGATTTATTAAACCAACGACCGTGTATTTTTATTATTAATATTATCATTTTTTGTAATTAATTTTTTGTGCGCATTTTAATTTCCTGTGTGCGCTGATTTAATTATCTGTGTGCGCGCGCACACGCGCACAGCTTAGAGGGACATTGCCTTTCTTTTAACCCTTTAAAGCCCAGTGGTGAATATGTGTACCATCGGGTTAGTAATAAAAAGCTGTGCATTTTATCCATGTTCCATCTAATTCTAACAATAATACAGCGATTGTTTCTCTACACAACATTAACCATTTGGTCTTTCTGATCGAAGCACACTGTGTTTTCTGTGAGGTTCGAATTTAACCTTTATATACAATGTAGATTGATTTTCCTTTCCAAGGGGTTAATGTGCACATGAAGTCCTTAATGTTCAATGTATATTCATTCAATATATAGTTAATATTTCTTGCTAATTTTAGCAATTATGAGCTACCACTGAATAGTTCCGTGTAAATTTAAAGCTTACTGGGCTAAAACAGAATAATTCAACGTAGTCTGAACTGTTCAGTTCAGCGAATATCTTCACTGCTACGGATCACCTCGTGTGAAGTGTACACTTATGTATATGCATTCTTATTATAATGAGACTCTTGTTGCTAGTGGTTGGGTTTACAATAGGCCGCCGCACAAACTTAATGGGTAAAGTATACACTCACTTAACCAACGATTGCACTATTATAATCAATTATCACTCACTAGTACCCTACATATGTTTCGGCCCCCACTGTGGCCATCATCAGGGGTATCCTATTATATACAGGGTATACACAAAAGAATGGTGCGGTTTCAATAGTGAATACTATTTAAACCGCACCATTCTTTTGTGTATGCCCTGTATATACACTTCACTTTTAGCTGTCCAATTTGACACTGTTATTTCATTATTGTTTTGTCGATGTTATTACTTTACACTGAAAGTATTGTATGCGCTGCACTTTGTAGGGTGTCACGTTAGTTGTCTACTGAGATCGTGTAAGGGTAAAGCAGTCCCATACAGGCCTTGGCAGGCCCTTAGGGCTCCAGGAGGTCGAGGCTCCCAGGTTTTTAGACAATCGGCACATGAAGGTGGTAAGGTTGTCAGCCCTACGCACCGGCCGCCTTTACCTCCCAGGAAAGATTCCTGGTACTCATTTCTGTTAGAGGCTGAGTCGACCCCAGGGCCATAGTGCGACCGAAACAATTATGTCAATGAAAAGTTCCAGTGACACCATCGGGAATCGAACCCGCGACGTTCCGGTTTGTAGCGCAGTGCCTCAACCTTAAGTATGTCCATTAACCCTGCATATGTTTCGGCTGCAATAGGGCCATCATCAGGGGTTCAAGGTCACGTTCACTTCAACATTCACTAATCCATTTGGTACAGTATCATCACTTACACACCACAACGTATGTCAAGTTTCTGTTAACAGTTGATAACACTCACTGTTTTCGTTTATACAGCCTTATCTTTCAAATGTCTGGCGTAGGTTGTTTACATCTCTGGGTTAAAAACGTAAAAGTTGATAATACAATGTTACTAAAAGTTGTTAAAAATTATTCAAAATTGCTGGCAATTGGTTTGTATACAAATAGTGTTTTCCGTGCCGTGTTTTTGTTGTTAGTGTCTTTAATAATTTTTAACAACTCTTAATAACATTGTATTATCAACTTTTACGTTTTTAACCCAGAGACGTAAACAACCTACGCCAGACATTTATAAGATAAGGTTGTATAAACGAAAACAGTGAGCGTTATCAACTGTTAACAGAAACTTGACATACGTTGTGGTGTGTAAGTGATGATACCAAATGGATTAGTGAATGTTGAAGTGAACGTGACCTTGAACCCCTGATGATGGCCTGTTGCAGCCGAAACATACGTAGGGTTAATGGACATACTTAAGAAATAAAGTGCATTTGTTGGTTTAATTGTTGAATGAGAATCTAGGACCTACCTCAATATCCTATGTGCCAGAAGGGTAACATGAAGCATTTCCATGCTGAGAACCCACAAATATTAGGCGCCACCGTACAAAATTTATTCGCCCGGGCGACCTGGCGCCCGGGATCTGTGCATCCCTCTTATAAGACCTAACATATTGTTAGTTATTGGTGCTTAGTTACATCAAAGACCTCAGTTTTAAAATGTGGCAGTTACATTACATTGACTGAGATGAAAAGATGACCATGAAATTAACCAAGTATGGGTTTGAAAGGAGACGGTCGCAGTCTCTTTCAAGGCACTATCCGACAATCATCTAAAGAGTCTGAGGAAAATGATGAAAGCTCTCGCTCTAAATAACAGGTAACACGACCGGGATTCGAACAATTATCTCTTGACAGCCAGCCTACAGCAGTCTGAAGGGTTACGCTTGTAACATGGCTGTATACAAAAATGTGTAATTAAATACCGGTACAGCTGTATACTTGCTGTTTATTATACTGTGAATGAACTATAAGAATAACGTGAATCATGATGGGATATGTTTCTGTTCGTTTAACTCCTTACACATTCTTGCGGTCGGACCTGATGACAGATGGAACAAACAGGTCGAAACATGTACTGTCCTAGCCTTCCATAAGTAGACACAACTTCTAATGAACAGTAAAGTTCTCCCCATAACCTGCCATGAAGGCCCAGAGGGGGAGTAGAGGTATAGCTCTACTCTTTCTTTAACCCCGACATTAGATGAGGGTGGGTGGTCAACTCCACGCCCCGGCCGCTTTACCCACGGGAAAGAGACCCGGTACCCATTGTATAGGAGGCTGGGTGGGCCCCAGGGCCGGTCTGGACGGCTGCGAAAAATCTCGCCCCCACCGGGATTCGATCCCCGGACCGTCCAGCCCGTAGCGAGTCGCTATACCGACTACGCTATCCCGGCCCATTCTAATGAACAGTGGACCCACAAAAACAACAGACATAGCCTAAACTTTACCTTTTGAACTTTTAATGTGTATCATTATTTGTTGATTTGTGATTTTGTGTGATTCACGATAAGGGTCCCTGATGATGGTTCCAAAATAGGGATCCGAAACATGTTGGACTGATTTTACTGTAAAAAATTGTATTCTATAACAGCGGTCGCCAACCATTCGGACCTCACGGACCACTAAACTCACAATTTTGAATCCCGCGGACCACTAACATTAATTTTTTTAAAAAGGTACAGACGTCTATAAAATAATGATCATAAAAGTTCCATTTTATTAATATGAAATGCACTTGTTTAATTATAACAAAATTATTAGTGTGATATTTGTTGCTGCTTGTTTGAAATAAGTATAATAAACATAAAAATTGCAAATAATGTCCAAATTTCTCCACGGACCACCAAAATATTCTCGCGGACCATCAGTGGTCCGCGGACCACCGGTTGGTGACCGCTGTTCTGTAACAAATAAAAGGTGTGCATTTGTTGGTTTAAGAAACGTGTGATCCATACAGATTCTTGCGGTCGTACCTGATGACAGATGGAACAAACAGGCCGAAACATGTTGTGTGTATAACTCTGTAGAGCATTCGTATAGTAACAAATTTGGGCCAAATGGAAAACTTTCTGTCCTGTCTTAATTGCCTGTAAATATTTATTTTAAAACTGAAGACCAAATCACCGAATCTCATCTTCAGGTGACGTCACTTTAGTATCAAAATTTATCACAGTTTACATTACAATATCATTAAACCACTAAAGTTGTTCTACTGGTGTTGTGAACAGGGGCGAAGCTGGGGGGGGGGGGGGGCGAGTGGTGCAGCCGCCCCGGGCAGCAAAGTCAGAGGGGGCCGAAAAACGAATACTTTAAACAAAAAAAAATTAATTTCTACGCTTAAAAATGTTAAAATACTGAGCCAAATAAAAGAAAATGTTTGTGAGCTTTTAAGTTCATAATTTCTGTTAGTGGCGGCCACTGTCATTACTTGCGCCGGGCATCACAAGAAACCTAGCTACGCCACTGTCATTACTTGCGCCGGGCATCACAAGAAACCTAGCTACGCCACTGTCATTACTTGCGCCGGGCATCACAAGAAACCTAGCTACGCCACTGTCATTACTTGCGCCGGGCATCACAAGAAACCTAGCTACGCCACTGTCATTACTTGCGCCGGGCATCACAAGAAACCTAGCTACGCCACTGTCATTACTTGCGCCGGGCATCACAAGAAACCTAGCTACGCCACTGTCATTACTTGCGCCGGGCATCACAAGAAACCTAGCTACGCCACTGGGTCCAGGCCTTTGTCAACACGGTGATGAAAGCTTGGAGTCCCTTAACAATCTACAATAGTTGCATGGAATTTCTTATTCATTCAGTTTTCAGCTGATGAAGCTATCAGTTCCGTAGACTATGGATCCTACAGCGTCGAATGATAAAATGATTAGTGAATAATGAACTGTGAGGAATACGAAGTGTTAAATGTAAAGGTAAAGTTTTCCCTAGAACAGGCCACGAAGGCCCAGAGGGGGAGTAGAGATATAATTCTACTCTTTCTTTAACCTCTGGCACTAGATGGGGCCGCTTTACCCCCGGGAAATAGACCCGGTACCCATTTTATAGGAGGCTGGGTTGGCCCCAGGGCCGGTCTGGACGGCTCAGAAATATCTCGCCCCCACCGGCATATCCCTGCAGTGACAGAAAAACAACGAAGCATTTCAGTCCGAATAGCCGGTATCCAGGCCGACATGTTAACCCTAGATCTCAGTAATGCGATTTTCGGTGTTAATGGTTGATCAGAGGATTAATTAACTGTCATCTCCTCAGTAAGATCTTGTACCATGGAGTTACTCGCTTGGTTACTTAGTTTTAGTGGAAAGAATGTAAAATTTACGCATTTTAACGCACAGAAATCGACGCAGCACTTATCCTATCTTTTTTTTTTTCACGTTGCGTTTACCGTGCATCTTGACATTAATATTCAGTTTTTGAACCAACGAATGCACTTTTTTATTTCCGTATTTCTGTTCAATTCATCCCATTGAACAGAAATACAGAAATAAAAATTACATTCGTTGGTTCAAAAACTGAATATTATCCTGTCCAGTTTACGGATGCACCACCCCATACTGCATTTCGAAACTCCATCCTGTCAACTGATCACATATTACAGGACTGAGATTCTAGTCTATTGAAATGTTAATCCTATTAAATGCATTCCTTTGCGGATGGAGGTCCCCCCAAAGAGCCTCGAGTAGGGTAGGACCTTATTCAAGTGACGTCACATCCGCTGCTCACGTGACCGGAAGTCTCGCAGAGTGCGTGACGTCTACGTGCTGCGTGAGTCTCTTACGAGCATATTCTTACGACCTTAATAAGGCCATACAGTCCCAATAACAGACATACCATTTTGCAGTCTAGCCTGATTTAAGTTAGAATATACATCTATAAAGGAACAACGGGTTTGCGAGTTTGAGGTTCTCGCAACGGTGTTGCTGAAGATGCAAGTCTTCTGGGTTGTGGCGCTGTTTCAATGGGCGAATAGTTTCCGGCGTTTGAAAGGTCCGAAGTGCTTTCACCTTCACGCTCAAGCAGTCTTCCTCGGGTGCTTAAGGACTTCGGGAAATATTCGCCCCGTGGCACGCTTGTATTTTTTTTTCTATGGCTCGACAGCCCCTAGGGTGCCTAGGCCTCCTCATTTTTCGAGGTTTCGCGATCACACACTTTAGACACACCACACTCGGTAGGACTCCTCTGGACGAGTGATCAGTCCGTCGCAGAGACCTCTACCTGACAACACACAACACTCACAAGAGACAGACATCCATGCCCCCGGCGGGATTCGAACCCACAATCCCAGCAAGCGAGCGGTCGTATACCCACGCCTTCGACCGCGCAGCCACTGGGATCGGCCACGCTTGTATTGACTGGGGTAAAAGTGAAACCCCATTTTTCTAACTAATCAGATCCAGAAATTCATGTTGTTCTGGCACTGACAGCAAGTACTCTCTTAATCCCGTTCTCTTCTTTAGTAACTTGCAGCGCAGGCTGAACTAAAACATTAGGGACTTTTTTCCTAATCACGCAGTAGCCTCTTGATCGTATCTTGACTGATAAAGTAACTTGATGCGTGTATCAGGTAAAAATGTCCTTTCCTCAATCTCTCGGTATTTATTTCCCACTTGCCTTATACGTGCGTGATGCTACTGGCGGAAGTGCCTTTTCTCCGCCCGGGTGCACCTTAAAATAGACAGTAAAAGGTAAAGTTCTCCCTAGAACAGGCCACGAAGACCCAGAGGGGGAGTAGAGGTATAGTTCTACTCTTTCTTTAACCCTGGTACTAGATGAGGGTGGGTGGTCAACTCCACGCCCCGGTCGTTTTACCCCCGGGAAATAGACCCGGTACCCATTGTATAGGAGGCTGGGTTGGCCCCAGGGCCGGTCTGGACGGCTGCGAAAAATCTCGCCCCCACCGGGATTCGATCCCCGGACCGTCCAGCCCTACGCACTGGCCGCCTTTACCCCCAGAAGATGCCCCTGGTACTCATTTCTGTTAGGGACTGAGTCGACCCCAGGGCCATTGTGTGGCTGGAAGGATTAAATCAATGAAAAATCCTCCCAATGGCCCCATCGGGAATCGAACCCGCGACCTTCCGGCTTGTAGCGCAGTGCCTCAACCAACTGCACCACCTCACAATAGTCAATAGTGCCTATTTATTCAGAACCTCCACCACGTTTACCTAAGTCTCCCTGAGGATGTTCCTGTACGGATCGAAATATTTAGCGTAAGGAAAAGCTCCAGTTATGTACAAGATTCCCGTAACAGAAGCCCAGCAATGTGTTCAGTACACAGGTATGCCTAAACGGACCGAAGGACACTGACATGCGATTAGATCAAGCTTTCGCCCTTAATTATTTCTTTGGGTGGTTGGATGGATTCTTTGTTGGTTGGTTAGTTTGTTGGCGTCAATTACTGTTCATCTTACAGTTCTGTAGCTTAGTTACCCGCATCACGTCCAAGAGCACATTGACCGATTGGCAACGAGTGAACTATGCAAGACTAATTTCGTAAATCGGCCGTGCCATGGGTCAGGCGGTTAATCGCCGGCCTCTCGCCGCGCAGGCTCGGGTTCGATCCCGGGTCAGTCCATGTGGGATTTGTGGTGGACAAAGTGGCACTGGGACAGGTTTTTCCCCGAGTACTTCGGTTTTATCCTGTCAATTTCATTCCACCGGTGCTCCATTACTTGGAAAAATGAAAACAAAATCTAATCATCTTCATCACAGGGTTACACAATAAGCCTCTAGGCTGAGGTGCGTCCGTAGCATCTGCTGCGGGGCCCTTCACCACCACCCAAAAAAAAACGCCGTAAATGGGTGTTAGACGACGAAAATTGGTTTCTGGGTCGCGGCAGATGCCTTAAAATCGATTTATCCAGCTGTGCATTGCAACACTGTCGTCATGAGAGTAAGAGGAATGAAGCATTTTTAATAACGGGAGGTTCTGTTTGTCTGTTTACTAGTTATTTGCATTCTCATGTGTCACGCCACTTTAGCCTCAAAGATTTCCCACTCAGGAAGTGTCATGTGTTAGGGTATGGGATGTAGCGTCCAGATGGCGTAGCAGCAGAGCACCAAGTATCCTAAACTCGTAAGTGGATATAGGTGAGGGTCAAGTTTATACTTTCCGATTAACTCTGCCTTTGAAATTTGAGATCGCGGTACGCAGGCCAATTGTATGGGTCTGGACGTTTGTCATGAAGAGACAAATCCGTATCCATACAGGAAATCGAAACAGGCCAGTAACGTTGGTGTTATTAGGTGTCACGTCTCACACCTTAAAGGGATCATCCTCGGAGGTTCATCTGACAGTGGAAGTCAGATACTTCCAGACTTCACACCTGTGAGTTTTTCTTTTCTCCCCTACAGTGGACCAAGTTAACGTGGCAGTCGGGTTGCCAGGGGGGTGACAGGGACGATCAATCTCCCCCCCCCATAAAAACTTTTGAACCGCCAAGGTCACGAAAATGTACATTTCGAATTGCTGAAAACAACATTTTTTTTTGGCCCAAAAAGGCAGTTCAATAGCCAAAGCATGTGCTTTTAGATTAAACTTTCAGCTTTGTAACCTTAACACCAGCACTGCTTGTGGCGACCCATATAGAAACTATCGTTAGATAAAGTTATCCAGCATCTTTCTGCACACAACCGAACCCGGTACCTTCTCAATGTGAAGCAGAAGTATTCAAGACTTCACATCTACATTTTTGCTACAGCGTGTTCTTTAGATTATTTAACACCTCCTTATAATGAGTGGGCTGCCTGTTCACATTCTTCTCATACTCAATAAAGCCGTTACACGAACTCCCAAGGGACCTGAGAGTTACCCTCCCTTGTATTAGTGCAGGTTTCGTTTGAACACACGGAGCCCAGATAGCGTAGTCAGTACGGTGACTAGGCTATGGTCTGGACGATACGGGTGTCGATTTGCAGCAAGGGCAAGAGATCATTCTCTTCACCGAAACGTCCATACCGGCTCTTGGTTCCACCCATCCTCCTATTCAATGGGCGCCGGAGATTTTTTTCTGGGGGTAAAGTGGCCGGGGCCTCAATTAGACCATTCACCTCCATCTAGCACCGAAGTTAAGAATGAGTGGAGCTATACCTCTGCTCATGCTATATACCTTCATGGCGTAACTTTTTCTTTTCCCCTTTGACACAGGCATGTACAGACAAACCATGTATTTTCTTCCAAATTCCAAGTAAAGAAGTCGCGTAAGTAGGCGGCACTACTGCGCTATTGCTGATCAAAGTGTCAGTTCCTGTTTTCTTTGTCTTCCTCGCTTTTCTTCCTTCTCCCTTCGTGCTTGCTGTCTGAGCACCCTGGCCCTTAACTTCCCACCCTCAGCGCAGTTCTTCAGAACCTGGACCATTTATGCCAGCTGAATGACATGCGTCTTGTCCTGATGGGCAATGACCGAGCTGCCGAAACAGACAAGAACTGAACACAACTTTCTTATTACTCCGTGACTACGACGTGAAAGCAGGGTGGGCCACAGGCGCTGGATGACGTCACAAAGGGACGCCGCCGCCGGCGACCCGAAGTATTTTGGGCGTCCTACCGGTCCCGCTCGCCCCCCGACGCCATCACTCTCAACTGGCAGACGCTCCGCGCCCAGATATTTTTAAATCTTCCTCCTGCGCACCCTTCCTGGTGTCATCCTCATCTGCCTAATCGACACTTCATTCACTGTTAAACATGACTGGCATTAACAACACGAATGTTCAACTCCGCTCGTACATTTGCCCGCGACTGGACCGATCCTGCGCCACATCAGTCCAACTCAGTTTTCAAATTATACTTTCATTTAGATCTCCGTTTTCCAAAGAGTCGCTTTCCAAAAGATTTCTCCATTGACATTTTGCATGTAATCTACACGTGCTTCTTGCCTGTCTCATTTCAAATATACATGTCCAAGCCATCTTAAAATCGAACATTTGGCATACTTCATAACTTAATTCATGTATCGTGTGTCCATCCGAACATTTTCCTTAGCTCTTAACATTCGAATACACGTTCGCAGTAAAGGGATGAAGTCTCAGAAATTGACAAAAAAAAAACGCTCGGTTTGTTTCACATACAGACATGGCTTTTTAAGTTTTAGTTGCTTTTAAAGAATAAAAAATAATAGCGTTTTAAATTATTTTATTTATCCCACAATTTCGCCCTGAGTTTAATTTAATGTCTCTTATTGATGTTTCCAGGTACCGACACTGTGACACAATTACGAGTACAAATTATTTTCCACTGTTGTCATATTGTAAATGTATCGCCGATATATAGCCTGCTTAATTTTCTCTCCATTTATTTCTAGACCAAGTCAATTATTGACACGTAAAAAAATTCCCGCGTTTTTTTTTTAAATTTTGTGTGTAGTGCTAAACATTGATATAAACAGGACTGATTTAGACAATGTAATTACGTCGCTGCTGAGAGGTTAGCCGTCCTGCTCTACATTTGCGATGTCGCGGGTTCGAATCTGGACCCGGAAGTTTCGCTGCGATTTCTTGTTGTTTTTCTCAGTCGTCCCAAGAAGATGTTGGGACAATAGTTTAAAATATGCCACGACATTCTCTTTAACGTGCATCCAGCGTGGACTTGGACTCGCGCTCCGACGCGTGTCTCCATAAATGTAGACTTGGACTCGCGCTCCGACGCGTGTCTCCATAAATGTGGACTTGGGCTCGCGATCCGACGCGTGTCTCCATAAATGTGGACTTGGGCTCGCGCTCCGACGCGTGTCTCCATAAATGTGGACTTGGACTCGCGCTCCGACGCGTGTCTCCATAAATGTGGACTTGGACTCGCGCTCCGACGCGTGTCTCCATAAATGTGGACTTGGACTCGCGCTCCGACGCGTGTCTCCATAATGTGGACTTGGGCTCGCGATCCGACGCGTGTCTCCATAAATGTGGACTTGGGCTCGCGCTCCGACGCGTGTCTCCATAAATGTGGACTTGGACTCGCGCTCCGACGCGTGTCTCCATAAATGTGGACGGTTGTACGAGTCGTGTGAAAAAAAAGGTAGAGTTAAAAAGAAACATGAATTGTCTTTGGCAGTGTATCGGGAAGTACGTTAGAGTTCTGAACAAAATATCAGCAACGGGCCGGACGACTGTGTCCAGCATCAGAGGATCTGCGCCAGCATTTCTTCACACCCATCACAGCGAACACGACAAGCCGTACAGATCGAAGTACGAACATTTCAGGACACTGAACGGTCTATACACGGCCGGAAACAATCATTAGGAGCGCGAGAACGAATAGTGTGATTTGTAAATCATTCACGATCCTCCTTTCCTTCGAGATATAATATAAGCCGTCTATAAAGCTTCGATAAATAAAGCAAGAAACACAAGGTTATATGAAAATATTCACCGATTTCAAAGCAGCTTATGAGTGTCAGGAGAACAAATCCTGGGGATCAAGGGCTGTAAGAACAAAGCGTTAAATAAAAACCAATGGAGGAGCATAATTGATGCGGTCAAGGCCTGAATTGGGCAGTAGTGCCACACAAGACATAACTAACTAACTAACTAACTAACTAACTCGACGGAGCAGAGTCCTTCCTGAGAAGCTAACAGGTCGTCAGCTAGTCAAGAAATTCCCCGTATTTTATGGAACCTGAAGGTTCATTACCGCATTCACAAGCGCCCGCAACCTGTCCCTATCCTGAGCCAGATCAATCCAGTCTAAGTCTGAAGCCATGTGAAATACTTCGTAATGACGTAAGATTTTCCGGTAAAGCGTTGTTATCACCACGCCCAACCCCCAAGTGGAAGACCACCCCTTGTCGGCTGTCCGCGACTGCTTATTCGAGATAACTCAAGGCCCTCACCTCGTGTCTTCTTGACGGTATTGTCCTAGACAAAAAGGAGGGATAAACTTGTAATTGCGAGATTTTTTACTTCCACTGCGATGTAATTGAGGTCCTCGCTCTTCTGGGAAGTTATGCAGCGTAGGTTAGTGATCGAGGACCGGTATGTTGCCCCAACGTCGGTAAACAACTACCAACCTGCGCCGCGTAACATCCCAGAAGACCGCAGAACTCAAGCTTCTAATTTGTATAGTAGTTATGAGTTGGAAATGCATCAGTCAGATGTTCGCTTTGCTGGACTATGATACTAACCTCCGACTAGTCCTTCCAAGGAGACTCAGCCGCTAGAGCGAACTTGTGTCGTGGTAGTATTCAGACCTTACATCCACGTGACGTATTAACGTACGCTTAATGTGACAAACGGACGACCGGCCCTTCGTCGCCTGCAATGCCTTCCCTCCCGGCGTGAAATTTCTTAATCCACGCAAAAACTACGACAGCTATTCGCTGCGAGATATGAGGTTCTCACAGCGGTTTTGCTAAAGATTCTTCTGGGATGTTAAGTCGTTTAGACTCGTGTAAGTAGCCACCACTGGCGTAACTTGGCTAATAACATTGAGGGAGGGGCAAATCGACCATGGTATTAAGAAATTTAAATTACGAAGGACTAAAGTTGGAAGAGGGGTAATTTTGGTTTGAACCAGTCCTTAATATACATACACCCCTTTCCCCACCCTCACTCCACTTCTTTATATGCCTCTCTTCAACTCAGTAACAAAAGAACTATTCTTAGGTAGAAAAATATTGGAGGGGCATTTGCCCTCTACCCTTCCCCCCCCCTAAGTGACGCCTATGATAGCTACCGACGTTTCGAAGGTTCAAAAGTGCCTTCATCTTCAGGGTCAATCAAAGAAGAGTAGCTGCGTCGGACAAAATACGTTCACCTATCGTGTTCGACTGGGAGGTCATGGACTGGATGTACCTTCCTCAGTATAGGAACTGGTGGGCTGTTGTGGACATTGTAATGAACCGTCAGGGTCCGTAAAATGCGGGGTATTTGCTTCTTGACTGGCTTCTCGCGCTCTGTGCTCCATCGAGTTTGTTAGAAAGGTTTTTAAAAGTACAGCATGTGGAAGGGCAAAGTCTCGAACTCAGGTCTGTGGGCCAAGTGCGCAGCATGCCAAGAAATGCGTGGGACGATAACACGTGGTGTACTCCGGGGCCTAAAAAACACGCTTCTATCGTATGAGAACTATCGCACGGTTACATTACAACAGCAAACTGCTGCGTGTGTAGGCCGAGCGCTGCTGATAATGGTCGCCAAGTCAGGCAATAGCAGTTCTCTGTCACCCACGTCCGAGCGAGCATTCAGGTGACACGTAGTTCGTTATTGGATGGCGCAACGAGGGAAATGCTCAAACGTTTTGAGTCTGCGTCCTATATCAGGCGGGATTCGGCTGCGGTATGGACAAGCGAGGAATTGTGGTTCGATTTTCCAAAGGGTCCAGACCGGCTCTTGAAGCCCACCAAGCCCCTTACTGAATTAGTACCGGGGGTTCTTTTCCCAGAGGTACAGCGGCCGGGGCGTGAAGTACCATTCACCCCATCTATGCCAAGGTTAAAAATGAGTACAACTATGCCCCCACTCCGCCCATGTGTCTTCATGGCGTGCACAGGGACAACCGTCTTGACTTAACTGGATAGGCCTGTATTCATGCAGTCATTTATGTGAGGCATGGGCTCGATAAACGCCGGACGAAAAGAGGTCATGACGGTCACCAAATGAACTAGGCGTGGTGCAGTTGTAAACTCAGCCACTTTCCTCTCTGACACCAGCTGTAATGGCTGATCTACTCGTATTTCAGTGCTTCTCAGTCCCTACAGTTATACGGGAAGGCAGGGCGTACTGTACCTTGAAATACCATTCTCCGCTTCTAGCCACAAGGAACGACAACCTTCACATTTCATTCGGTAATAGACACCTTTGTCAAGTAATTAAACGATGTTGATAATAACAGGTTTAAAAAATCAATACATAATAAAGGTAAAGTCCCTGTACACACCATGAACTCTTAAGGGGGAGTGGAGGTGTAGATCCTCTCATTCTTAACCTCGGCACTAGATAAAGGTGAGTGGTCAGCATGACGCTCCGGCCGCTTTACCTGCAGGGATTCTCCTCCGGTACCCATTGAGTAGGAGGCTGTGTGAGTCACAGAGCTGGTTTGGGCGCTTTTTATAAAAGATAAATCTCTTACCCCTGCCTGGAATCGAACCATAATTCTTCAGTTCTTTTCTCTTTTATTGTATAATAATAATAATAATAATAATAATAATAATAATAAATTGGGAGGGAAAAGAACGACCAACGTTATGTTTGAGTGGTTAGCATCCCTGCTTCACATGTGGATACACCGAGTTTCAACAACGAACCGCAGACCAGCAGTTCTCGCTAGGGTTTCCTCTGTTGTCCCTCAGTCGCTCAAAACCCTGGCGCCATTTCCTTCTTCCACGTCCTCTCCGATTCATAATTCACAACCACCCGTTTAATGACCGCTCTACGACCGTTAAACAAAGAAGCATAAACAAATCACAACGATGATTACAGTTTTTCGGAATGTGACGCCGTGTAGTTTCATACAAACCTACACAAACATATCCAGCAATTGTTCTGAGGCATCAAATCAGCTGTGACTCCAGCCTCTTCTTTTGTCCTCCGGTTTTCAGGTACAAATATCAAGGCAGTTTTGTTGTTTTATTTTATGAAGTTGTAACTAAAAATCCTCTGGCATGATTTTTAATCGACATTTCTTAAAATTGGCCCCTCGCCATTAAATTTGTTTTGGCTATCGAATTTTCCATACCATGTAATGGAATATATTTAACTTTATGGACATTACGTGAGGGTCTACACAACTCCTCAGTGCTAGAGACAACGTAATCACCTGCTTGTAACAGCTGAGACAGTAAACTGCACTGAAATGTTTATTCCTTTAATGCCCATTCGTTTTTCAATAATTTCATAAATCTATGTGTATATAATTACATATAATAAGAGACCACATAAGTACCTTCCTTGTCATTACTCTCTTGTGCTTTTAATTGTATTTCATACGTTAAGAATGATTGATATCACCTCCACATCCATATCATTTCCAAAGCTCGACAGCCCTAGTCGGCCAGGTCCTCATTATCGAGGCTTCACGATCACACTCTATACACACCACACTCGGTAGGACTCCTCTGGACGAGTGATCAGCCCAACGCAGAGACCTCTACCTGACAACACACAACAATCACAAGAGACAGACATCCATGCCCCGGCGGGATTCGAATCCGCAATCCCAGCAAGACAGCGACGGTAGACCGACGCCTTAGACCGCGCGGCCACTGGGATCGGCATAGCATAGTGACAGCGATGGTTAAATTACAATATCGGCCTATAGAATTCTAGGAGTTTCCGTAAAAACTGACGTTGGGTTCTTGCATATGCTTGTTTGTAATTTGTTCTTTCTGTGGTAAAACTAGTACCGTACTTAAGAATGAGTGGAGCTCTACCTTTACTCCCCTATATGCCTTCATGACATGGATAAGAACTTTACTTTTTTTTTTCCACGGATGCGACAGCGGCTGTCTGTCCTTTATTCATACATCAGGTCACGACAAATATTTTGTTCATAAACGAGACCAACGTATATTTTTGTTCACGAAAGAGGCCACCACAAATTTATTTTTCAAGAACACGTCCACGGCACATCGTTACGAAATCCGCCCAGGTATAAACACTGTGAGAGTGGGTGGACTGTCCCATCAATGATTTTCAGCAAACGGCTCGCCATCTGGGCCAACGGCAATACCAGATGGGATGCCGGCAGCTGGCCAAAGAGGCGGGCGGTGGACAGACAGGTAGACCGAACTTCTGAATGGCGGGGAAGTGGCGGGGAGGCATGTCTTTCACAAATTCCCGGAACAGTTGCTTATTATAATACAGAATGAGCTGTACATCCTGCAGGTGTGTCAGTTGTAAAACTTCCTTATATAGCATTGCCACTTGGAATGCTTGGGCTTAAAAGGCGTATTCTGATAATTTACGTGTGAATGCAGGACCGAGAACGTGCCAAAGAACATATCAAGACAAGAAGTTTGTTGCATGCAGAATAAATTACTTTAAATTTTTGAAATATTCAAACCGAATATCTTTTTATTATTATTCTGCTCCTCATCCGTTAGTTCTCATAAATTACTGTATTTCCCGCCTCATAAGACTTTTATTTTCTGAAAAATTCCCCCAAAACACCCTGTGTCTTAACATCGGAATTGTTACAGAAGTAAGCTACTGATCCGCAGTTACAGGGTTCGTCTTAGCACTTATTTCCGTCTTGTGAGTTGGAAATACGGTGCGGACACATTTTGATCCTTTAAATTCATAATTAATTCTGATACGCTGAATCAAAGAAATATTCGGCAAGACTGCTTGGACAGAGGAACACCCCATCGCAAGACAGGGCAACAGAAGGCAGAAACACGCGGCCATGTACTAATGCTCCGAGCGTGAGTCGGATCTGCGATAAAAGTGAGCTGTGATATACACCGACGGGTAAACATGATCAGCCACACCACTTACTAATGAAACAAGATACACAGAGTGGCCCAAAAGTCACTTGACATTCATTGTTTAACATGTTGCATCTAGTGTCAAGTGAATTTTGCGCCACTCTGCACATGTAAGGTTTTAAACTTTCGCAGCGGTGCAGTTGAGGTTTTGTGTGATTAGCACTCACAGGCATGGCGACGGTCAGAAACTTTGATGTGTGAGTAGCAGCTGAGAAACGCAGAGTATATCGAAACGTCTACAGAAATGGATTACTAAATGCTGTAAAAAACAATTCCATTACAGGCCTAGACAGGACCTTAGGGTTCCAGGAGGTTGCGGCTCCCAGAATTTCTAAACAATCGGCACATGAAGGTGGTAAGGTTGTCAGCCCTACGGACCGGCTGCCTTTACCCCCCAGGAGATATCCCAGAGCCATTCCGATGACCCCATTGTGAATGGAACCGCGGCTTGTAGCGCAGTGCCTCAACCAACAGCACCATCGCGTGCCCCTAAACAGAGACGCTAGTTAAGTAAGTAGCCAGTCAGTCATTCAGTGAGTTAGTTAATTAGTTTTTTTTTGAGAAGGGCCCCCTCAGTAGAAGCTACGGACGCACCGCAGCCTTAGGGCTTATTGTGCGACCCTGTGATGAGGATGAAGAGAAAGATGATCAGTTTTTTTATTTTTCCAAGTAATGGCGCACCGGTGGAATGAAATTGACAGGGGAAAACCGAGGTACTCGGGGAAAAACCTGTCTCAGTGCCACTTCGTTCACCACAAACCCCACATGGACTGACCCGGGATCGAACCCGGGTCTCCGCGGTGGGAGGCAGGCGACTAACCGCCTGAGCCATGGCACGGCCTATTTAGTTAGTTAGTTAGTTGAATGACGTTTCCACGCTTAGTTTACACACATGCTGCCTACGGCGTAAGTGCACTGCCAAGTTGTACTACGTGCAAACACTTACTCTGTATTAGGCAGTGCAGCATGGACAGTCTTGGGACTGAAGTTACAATTTGACAATAGATTCTTCTTCAACGAATTCTGAAAGTGCGGAAGGTCAACAAACAGCCCCGTCCATCCTTCTCCCTACCTCCTTACCTGCCAGTCTTAGCTCTATAACCGGAGCTACTCGTTCGGGAATTCGGCCAAATCTAATTTTCAGACACAATTTCTCGCTTACTGCACGACACAAATAACTGGCACAAAGAGCAACACCGTAGCACCCACCAACACACAGAGATGATCGTCTGTGTTGATGAGGCTAACATATATGAACACTGATACAGCAACTCGAAATAGACCCCATGCGTCTCCTTTGACGACACTAAAGCTAACGTTTTCCCTGTCCAAGCCATGTAGGCATATATGTTTTGTATGGGTGTGAAACTTGGTATCTCACTTGAGGGAGGAACATAGCCTGAAGATGATTGAGAACAGGGAGCTGAGGAAGATATTTGGGCCTAAGAGGACAGAGTAACAGGAGAGTGGAGAAGACTACATAATGAGAAGCTTCATGATTTGTACTCCTCGCGAAATACTGCTCGCGTGATCAAATCAAAAAGAGTAAGATGGGCGGGGCATGTAGCACATATGGGGAGACGAGAGGTCCATGCAGGATTTTGGTGGGGAAAACTGAGGAAAAGAGACCACTTGGAAGAACTAGACGTAGATGAGAGGACAATATTAAAATGGATTGATGTGGCTCAGTATACGGATTTTCTAGACTAGCTGAGAACATAGCAGCTTCTCAAGAAAGACTCTGTTCCATGCAGTTAGTTAGTTAGTTAATAGTTAGTTAGAAGTAAGCTCCACTCATTCTTAGCCTCGGTGCTAGATGGAATGATCGGCCTCACGCCCCAGCCGTTCTACCTCCGGGGAATGAACCCCAGTACCAATTGAGTAGGAGGATGGGTAGGCCACAGAACCGGTCCGGACCTTTTGGAGTAGAGAATAATATCTTGTCCCTGCCGGGATTCGAACCCCAGATCGTCCAGCTCGTAACCTAGTCACTATACCGATGACACTGCTGAAAATGTCCAACGTTGGGTCACAGGTAACCTGTCAGATGTAATGCCGTTCTTGTGGCTGCAGTATCATTTACTTGGTACTTCCTACCGATTGACACCGGGTGGCTGCTATTGGCTGGTCATCTGGCTACGACGGAAGTGGTGACGACTGCTTTCTTTCGTCTCACAAACTTCAACTGTGGAGAGATATTTGTTTACTTATGTATTAACTTTCTTTTTTATTTATTGTTGTAGCAGTAGGCCGAAATGTGTAATAAACTGTGAACAATATACTGAGTAAAGCGGATGTTATGTTTTTTCATTGCTTTTACATGTTTCCGGGGGGTCCGTGCATTGCTCAGCTGTCGCCGACTTCATCGTGAAGGGCCCAGGTTCAGTCCCAGGCTAGTCCATGTGGAATTTGTTGTAGATAAAGTGGCAATGGGACACTTTTTTTTTTCGAATAGGTCGGTTTTTCCCCTGCCAGCATAATTTCACCAACGCTACATACACAATCATCCATTTATCCGCGCCGCTATATAATCTTAGCAACCAAGGGTGTCGTTAAATAAGATTTTTCAGCAAATAAAACATTTTAAATGCAGATCTAAGGCAAACTTCTCAGTTTTATCCACTGTTAGGTCATTTCTGCTTCAAAACATCAGTTTGATCTTTCAGATACGTTATTTGTAATGAAATTTCAGTGTTTGGTTTCTGAGTTGTTTTGGTATAATGAAGCACATGCCAGCCATTGTAACATATTCCCAGTAACTGCAATCATAACATGGACTCTTACCCAGAAAGTCGTCAATATGACAGACTCCTTTGAACTAAAGTGGGCTGACCACGTAGTACGGAATAATGATTCTCGTATCCCACAAAGAGTAATGAGAGGACGTTTCGGAAGAAGAAGAAGGCCTGTGGGAAAACTTAGAGGAAGATGGGAGGACGCTGCTTGAAGAGACGCCATACATTTGCTCCAGATACGGAACTGGAAGGTAGCAGCAAGGAAGACAGAAGGTTGGAGGAAGGAGATCGGCGAGGCCATGGCTAGACAAGGGGTCGAAGCGCCACAGAAGGAAGAAAAAAACTGTAATCATAGAACCACGAAGCCCATTATTCTTGAAAAATAATTTTGCAATACAACGTACGCGTGAAACTTAAAACAATGTACAATACTTAATTATTTCCGAGGTAAAGGATTCTGTAACTGCACTCTACCCACTGGCCCATCGTCACCCAGCCTCTTGTAAGATGGGTATCGGAGTTCTTTCAGAGGGTAAAGCGGCCGGGTCGTGGCGTTGACCACCCACCACCATCTAGCGCCGAGGTTAAGAATTGGTGTAAGTGTGGGAAAAAGGGGTGTATGTATATTAAGGGCTGGTTCAAACCAATTTTCCCCTCTTTCCAACGTGACTACTTCGTAAAGTTCCTAATAACCATGGCCGATTTTGCCACTTTCCCCCTCATTTTAGGCGCGCGGTGGCGCAGTTGGTTGAGGCACTGCGCTACAAACCGGAACGTCGCGGGTTCGATTCCCGATGGTGTCAATGGAATTTTTCGGTGACATAATCGTTTCGGTCGCACTATGGCCCTGGGGTCGACTCAGCCTCTAACAGAAATGAGTACCAGGAATATTTCCTGGGGGGTAAAGGCGGCCGGTGCGTAGGGCTGACAACATTACCACCTTCATGTGCCGATTGTCTAGAATCCTGGGAGCCTCAACCTCCTGGAACCCTAAGGGCCTGTCCAGGCCTGTAATGTGATTGCTTTACCTTTTCTTTTATCCCCTCATTTTAGTAGCCAAATTACGCCTACGACTTTCTCCACGCCTTTCCGTACGTCCCCACGGCACGAGACTTTACCTTTGTCATAATTCATCTCTATCCGTAAATTTCAAAGACTTCAAAAACTTCAAAGTTAAATATTCCAATTTCATTTCAGTTTAGAGACCCTTTTCCTAGAAAATATTAACTCCTTTCGTCTTACTTCTCAGAAACATGACTTTGCTGACGAGACATAGCCTACTCCTGTTTCTTTCACAGTTTCATGTATCACGTTCTCGTAGGCATATGCATAAAGTATATAGGTGCAAATGGTATGACAACGTGTACAGTAAATAGGAAAGAATGTGGGAGGAAGTAGTCTTCACACATTTTAAGGTGGTATTCAGTAACGTGCCTGAGGGAGCTGGCGAGATACACGAAGAATCTAATTTAAGACAACCCTCGAATGAGGGACATCGGAAATACGAGATGCCATTTACTCAACAGCGAAATTTGGTAGAGATCTGTTAGGCTTCCCACCATCCAATGTGATCGATACTTTCCGATTAGCTTTCTGTTGCATGTAATTGTTACGAGATGGCATAACCATGCACTCAACACAATCTGAACACTTACTTGTTCGTAACGAAACAGTGATATTTCTTGCAGTCAGGGAGCCAGGGTTTTGGGTTCTTCTCAACGATATTCATTATCTACAGAGACAGTAAAATGTAAGAATACGTAATTCACCACGAAAATGACAACCATAACGTGGAACTGCTTATAGTCGGGGCCAGGGCAGGATCAATATACAGAGCATAGCAGTGATGTGGCCGGCCAAGAGTGACTCGCTGACTGGCTCGCCTTCCAGTCAATGGCACACGTATACTGAAGGCAGTGACAGATGTGGCGGGGAACATTATGGTTCAGTCTTCCAGTTTTCGAAATACCGGAAATGACGTCAAATTCAGACATGAAAGAAAGGGCCAACTTACTTGGACTTACCTGGCTGTCCATGTAATATATTTCTCTGATTGTATTATTAACCAGATTCTGCCATACTAATTAGCTCTCAAATAACTTACAAGCTTACCTAAAATCGTGATCCGACAAATGTACACTCTTTATTATCTGTTATTTAATACAGTTTTCATTAAAAATAGTCCAACATGTTTCGAACTATGTTAGTTCAACTTCAGGGACTCTGTTGTTTATTACACCAGCTATAGACTTATGGTACTCACTAAAATATATAAGTTACGTAGATAAAATGTCGCTAACTGTGTTGAGTTTGTGTTCACTGTATCTGCTGCTTCGTGTTCACCATTTGTTTGTTATTGGTGTACTCTTTTTTATAATATATAGTTGTCTTTTATGTATCAAGTTGGAAGTTGCACATGAATTGACAATATATTTGAGTTTTTTGGTTGCTAGAACCCTATAAGCACTTTGTACATTTATGTCTAGTAGTTCTATAGCATTCTCTGTTTCTATAGCTATGTTAAGTAGATTAGATGTTACTGGTTTTTCAATGCTATATTGAAAGCCTAGGTTCAAAATGTTCATATCTTCATTAGTAAAAACTTTTTTTTTTTTCCAATGGCTCGACAGCCCCTTGGGGGCCTAGGCCGCCTCATTTTTCGAGGCATCACGATCACACACATTAGACACACCACACTCGGTAGGACTCCTCTGGACGAGGGACCAGCTCGTCGCAGAGACCTCTACCTGACAACAAACAACACCCACAAGAGACAGACATCCATACCCCGGTGGGATTCGAACCCACAATCCTAGTAAGCGAGCGGCCGAAGACCCACGCCTTAGACCGCACGGCCACTGGGATCGGCTTAGTAAAAACTAGTTGTGACAAATTATTTACTATTGTATAAAATTTAGTTTCTTGTTGTTTCTTCTTAGCATTTCTGTTGTATGGTTGTTTCTTACTTTGTAGAGCATCTAATTATTTTGTTAAGATTATCGTACTGCTTCTCGGTATATTTCTGTAGTTTTTCATCAATATTTGTTTGAACATGTAGCCAAATCTCTTGCCAGTTTTTTGCACAGATTAGGTGTAGGCGATACAGTTGTTCGTTTAACTTCTGTTTTTTAATATAAAGGTACTTCAATTCTTGATTTATTCTATATTTTATGACTGTTTTTAATGTGTTTTGGCTTTATCGGCTGTGTCCATTCACTTTTATTAGTACACCAATAACAAACAAACGGTAAACACGAAGCAGCAGATACAGTGACCACAAACTCAACACAGTTAGCGACATTTTATCTACTAACTTATATATTTTAATGAGTACCATACGTCTATAGCTGGTGTAATAAACAATTGAGTCCCTGAAGATTAACTAACATAGTTCGAAACATGTTGGACTATTTTTAATATAGACTGTATTAAATAACAGATAATAAAGAGTGTACATTTGTCGGATCACGATTTTATGTAATCAAGAAAAATGTACGGTACGAGTAACATAAAACTTGCAAACTCCATGGTTCAAGAGAACGTACAGACCATATATAACGAGATGATCCTACGATGCGGGGGTGTCTGGTGCGGTACGGGGGCAGTTGGCTGTAAAGGGGACTATTGGGCTGATATTGGTAGGAGCGACAAACAGTTCTACTACTACGTACAAACTGAAAACATCAGGCATTTCGAGCGAGTCTTGGAACTAATACTTTCGGAATGGGCAGCATAAACTTTTCATTCGCCACGAAATTTTGCGCATGCGCATCTATGGTATTTCTAGCAGGGATCATCTCCTTGCTTGTCGACCTCTTTTTGATACCCACATTCGCTCAATTAAGAAATTCCCCGCCATTTATGGAACCCCAAGTTTAGATCCTATCCCAAGCCAGATGAACCAGTATACAACAACTAACTCCGTTTCTTTAATATTCATTTTAATATTACCCTTTCACCTAAGCTGGGTCTCACAAGTTCTCTCTTCCATCCATCTTTTGCGACTAAACTTCTGCGCTCGTAATTCTCCCACGTTCCGTCCATCTTCGCTTATCTCATCCTCTCTTAGTCACTGGAATTTTTAATTGACATAATCGTTTCGGTCGCACTATGGCCCTGGGGTCGACTCAGTCTCTAACAGAAACGAGTACCAGGAATATTTCCTGCGGATAAAGGCGGCCGGTGCGTAGGGCTGACGACCTTACCACCTTCATGTGCCGATTGTCTAGAAATCTGGGAGCCTCTATCTCCTGGAAACCTCAGGGCCTGTTCAGGCCTGTAATGGGATAGCTTTACCTTTAGCCTTTACCATTCTCTATTAAGAGCTGTCAGCGCATCAGTTCCCTCTGTGTAGGCGTCGGTGCTTGAGACGCGAGGTTTACGGTCGCCGTCGGAGCTCAATCACCACCGTCGGTTGCTAGTCGCTCCATGACATCATCACGGAGACCAATTCCAGCACCGTCATTCTTCTATTATGACGGGCTCAATTGCATTTTGGCAGTCATCAGGAGTGACCACTGATAATGTACTGTCAACCCCCCCCCTGCCCCCGCCCACCAACTTGCTTCACACAGCTTCAGGCTTTGACCCATAACCAGTCAGTCACTGGACTCCACAGAAGTTTCATTAGATTCAAGCCTCCAAGGTACTGTGGGACTCTTTGAACACATGAAAGAATAGTGGTCGTCAATGGCAAAAAACTCTTTTATATTGTGAGGTTTTACTGCAACGTGTGTCCGCTCATGTGTAGGGAACCGTCATCCTTACATCTGGATATCTTCATCACTACGGGATGTCCCACTTAAAAATACTCTTTCAACAGCTAACTTCTCGAGCCTTCGCGGCTACAATGTCAGCAACCTGTCTCGATTCCTCATGACTTTCTGTTAATCAGCCGATCAGTTATGCAATACGACTGCACTTTCACATCTGACTGATATGTGGAATGTAATTGTATATTGTTGAAATGTATTTGCGGGGTGAACATTTATGAAAATGTAATTTCTTTATTTTTCAAGTTGCAAATCTTCTGGGATGTTACGCGCTGTAAATTTGTAAATAGTTACCTACGTTTCAAACGATCGCAGTGTCTTCATCTCCAGACTAGTCCGAAGCCAAAGCCCCAGAAGACTTGAATTGTCAGCAACACTCCTGTGAGATTTATTTTTCACCTGTCTTACAGTCGTTCATAGTAAACAGTAAAGGTAAAGGTAAAGTTCACCCTAGAACAGGCCATGGAGGCCCAGAGGGGGAGTAGAAGTATAGCTCTACTCTTTCTTTAACCCCGGCCGCTTTACCCCCGGGAATGACCCGGTACCCATTGTACACGAGGCTGGGTAGGCCCCAGAGCCGGTCTGGACGGGTGACGAAAATCTCGCCTCGACCGGGATTCGATTGCCGGACCGTCCAGCCCGTAGCGAGTTGCTATACCGACTACGCTAACCCGGCCCACCCCCTTAAACAGTACATGAACTATTTCATAACCGGCCTTGGCGTTCCTTGCTGGGAACTGGCAGGATTACTTGTGAAGCAATTGGCTGTTTACTTCCTGCTTCAAGTAAAAACGAACGAAGGGTATGCGAATGTCTTCGGGCCAACTAACAGTATCTGCGCGCTTTTGAGCTTCTCCGAATGACCAAGGAGCCATTTAGCTGGATGCCACACGGACAAGTCATCATGCTATGCCATATGACTGATCGGCGTCATATCTGGCTAAGAAGGTCACTGTGTGAAGTAATGAATGACCGGTGCAGTAGCGACGGGGAACGAATCGATACGCCAATGTTCATTGTTAGACGCCCCCACTACATGCACCGCGCGTTCCTTCATGCCGAGAGTCGACACAGCTACCCATCGTCGTCGCTAGAAGCGAACGACATCGAACCGACGACGTGGACTGCCCGATCCCTGCTCCAGAAGGTCGACTCATTGCAGTATAAAGTGTAGCGGTGCCGAGTCTGAGCTTGTAGGAATGGCCAAATGCGAGAAACCATTCATAAGTGCACAAAGCCATAGATGAATATGCTTACTCTAGGTCACCAAGTTGGTATACGTGTATTTTTAACCCTGCCTACTACATGACACGGACAGACACCTGCAGGTTTATTAAAATTTGCTGTCGAAGTCATTTGGAACAGAACATTTGTTATAATTCTGTGTTCAGTTCATCTCACTTAATGGAAATATGTACGAAGACTAATGGTCAGTAAATGAACCGCCAGTTTTAACACTACAAGCGTTACATTTTATGCACGTAATGTATTTGTTTGTCGCCCTCGGTGGACTAGTGGTTAGCGTGCTCGCCACTGGACCCAAGGTTCGCGGGTTCAATCCCGGCCGAGGTCGATAAAAATCCGTAGCACAGCTTCCTTCAGAGGGGAAATAAAGCCATCGGTCCCATGTCGTAGATTTACGGCATGTAAAAGAACCTTACGGGCATGAATAAAGATGTTTCGTAAGCAAAATTCAGCGGCCATTTCTCACCCAAAGTCTCCTGATTGACTGCTAGATGGCTCTGGCAGTCATATCAGAATGAGTAGAAATTGTGCAGTCAGTGGACTGGTCACCCACTATAGAATGCACACCTCTGAAAGGAGGCCCTATGCTCCGCAAGGAACGACAGGAAGTAACTAACTAATGTATTTGTTTGTTTCGTATGACCTCCACTCTTCTCCATGGGGTTGGTTACTTAGTTAATTGGTTAACCTGTTATATTTATCTATTTAACGACGCTGCCACTAGCGCAGACTATACACCGGCAAAGAGCAGAATGTTGAATGAAAGATGATTCGAAAGCGATCAAGACCCAGTTCAAAACAGGTTCTGTAATCCGGCTGAAGTAACTAAGGAAGACCACGGAAGGCCCTCAGTCAAGACAATTGGTGTCACGGCCATGGTTCAAACCGGGCACCTCCTAAATGCAACTCAGAACCATTACCGCCTCTACTACTTTGCTCGCTAATTTTACATGTTGGTTTGTGTGGTTGTGAAAAGCAATGGCTCACTTTGAATGAAAAACGCAAAGGGAGAAAGAGATATGTGGACTTCAGAGAAATGAAGTGACAAAGACTGGAAAAAATTACATAATATCGAGCTTCAAAACTTGTACGCTTCGCCTGTAATGTTACGGTCATTGTAATAAGTTAAGTGAAACTTGCAGCGTATGAGTGACATGAGAAACGTTAACAAAATTTTTGTCAGAAAACCGCAACACAAGAGAACACTTGGATGACCCAGATTATAGTACGTGTTAACAAGACAGGCAGTGTACGTTTAACGTAACACTGAGGCGCGTTCGTGTAACCATTGTTGCCGTGGAAAAGCAAAAAATAGTAAATATTATAAGCGTGTGTCTGTATCCTTGCCTTAGTTTACCCAGCATGCAAATCGTATCTTTTCTGCACCTTATTATATCGTCATCTGTGGCCTGTCTGGGTCTACCACATTTTTCCAAACGGCACGATTTTCGAAAAAAATATGTATTGAACACAGAACATGTGTTTTGATTTTCTCTGCAACTTTTGTCTGAAAAATTTCTCATTCTAAGAAGAATTATCATAAATGTACATAGGTCTTCACGTAAAGTAACCCTTATTCTTGTCATATTTTAATTAAACTTGAATTTTCTCAACAGATTTTCGAAAATTCTCAAATATCAAATTTCATGAAAATCCGTCCAGTAGGAGCCGAGTTGTTCCATGCGGAGGGACAGACAGACATGACGAAGCTAATATTCGTTTTTCGCAGTTCTGCGAACGCGCCTAAAATAACACTTCAGGGAAAGAGGTGGGCAGGCCGTGTGCAGGATTTATGTAGTTCAAGGTTAGGGTTCACTTGTGTGCTGCTCTCAACATGACTATGAACTTTCTGTCGAGCACTTCTCGTAGTTTATTCCAATTATTTTCCAGGTAAATCCCGAAACAACACCTTCAAATAGACTCACAGCTTCCTATCAATTCTTCCCGATTTTCCTTAACCGATCAAAGAATTATCTGTGCGAGTTTTGAGGTTTTCACAGCGGCGTCACCGACGATTCCGGTCATCTGGGATGTGAACTTGCGTAGCTGGGTCCTTCGAAACGTCGGCAATTACTCACTCAGCGACGCAGCGTCACATACCAGAAGACCAGAATCCTCAACGTACGCAGGCCTAACGGTGCAGAGAAGGGGTTACCACAGCGGCAATGCTTCGTCTCGAATTCCGGGTTGGAATGAAGTACCCTGCCTGTGTCTGCGAGTTCCTCAGTATTTACAGGCGAATCTCAGGACAGCACAGACCACAACAGCTTTCCTTCAAAATGTCTCCAGTCAATAGTACGTGACAGTACGTAATAATTACGTCATCTCATTCACCGCGAAGAAACCTCTGCTGTTTATACGCCACAGAATATCGTTACAAACAGGTTTCAACTCTATGTATGTATGTATGTAAGCATAGAGTGGTGTGCAAATTAATTAGGACGAAGCTTATTTATTGCTGTTTTGTTTTGTTTTGTTTATTAAATCATAAACAGAATTATTTATATATATTATTAGTAATTAATACGACCACCTTTAGCTGCAATAGCTTGTTTTACACGATCTGGTATCAACATAACAAGTTTCTCACATAGATTTCTTATTTCATCATCACGAAACCACACTTTTACTATGTTAGAAATTAGCCGTTTAGTGGTTCAAGAGTCCATTTTTCCAAGCCTACCCTTCAGTATACCATTTTCTGAATTCATCATTACTTCAATGGGTTGGAGGCTTCCAGGCCTTGTAGAGGTAAAACATTCCGAAAACATCTTTTTTGGGGGGATGTCTTACTCTCTGCTGAAGATGCCCTGTCTTGGCTCCTTAGTGCAATAGTTTTTCCGTAACCTTGGACAAAGAAATGGGTTTCATAAGTAAACATGAGCTTTCTTCAGTCACCACAGGTTGAGTTCTTGTATTTTTTGGCCCACTGCAATCGAATTTTATTCATTTTAGTTGTAAGAAGCTACTTTTTTTTTTATCGGTCTTCTTGCAGTTCTTCCCACTTCCAGAAGTCTGCGCCGCACTGTCTAAGAATCCATCACTACGCCACCAGCTGCTAAGTCTCTTTGTAAGTCCTTGCTTGTTTTATCTGAACAAATTACATTTTTTTTTTCAAATCAATAGTTTGTCGGTTCCGTGTGTTGTTTGACGTTTCCGTCCACATTTCCCCTTCAGTTTTGGTCACACAGATCCGGTTTGGCTGTACGTTTTAAGCAGCGTTAGAACACTAGATTTACTGACTCCAACAGAGTGAGGAATATCACCAACAGCCATTGATGTCTGCTCTTTTAAGAGCTACAATTACAGCTATTTTCCTGTCTGTCATATCCACATTTAATAAAGAATGAACAACAATTTAACATAAAACAAGAAAAGCGAATAACGTTTATTTGGCAAACTCTGGCGCTAAACTGACATAAACTCGACTGCAGGTGAAAGAACCAGCTGAAACCGATTTTATCTGCTCAAGACCACATTCCTGAGCCCCCACCATCTCCCGGTAAACACACAATTCTCTATGTCGTGAAAAAAAACACAAAACACAAAAACTTACTTTGTCCCAATTAATTTGCACACCACTGTACATGTATGTAGGCATACACACATAAAACATCCGTGATTCTGAATTACTCAGTAGGCCTGTCTAAGATAAATTAGAAGAGGCATGAAACGATATCGATAGTGCTGTTAGGCGTCTATTTACACGGACTAAAATGGAATATCAACATTATGCTGGCAGTCCAGTTATGGGCACAGGCATTGCTGCTTAAACTGACGTAAAGATGTGGTGTATTTTTTATTAACCTTTAAATGACCGGCGTGGGTATTTAAATTTTGAACAAAAGAAAAGGGGGGGGGGGGCAAAATTCTGAGATAAAAGGCATTTTGTGGAAAATAAAACAAAGATTATGCAGCATGTAAATTTCCCTGTTGCCTAAATATATAAAATTAATTTATAGGGGTTTTTTTGTAGGTCGTTTAAAGGTTAATCTAAAGGAAAATGAACATTCATCCCTTGAACACATCATAATAGGGCGATATGTACTTCCATAAAGATTCGTGTTCGACTAATTAACTGACACGATAAACATTTAAACTTAAATTACCCTTACCTGCGGGATTGTGCCTAGCTTGTGTGACACCTGGTTCTCGCTTGACCCTGGCTCTCTGAAGCACGCGGGCGCCGATCAATGAATGGGCTGGCACTTGCAGCTGCCTGGGGACGTCACGTTGGTGCAAAAGTAGCACAAGTTTTCGTGTTTTCCTGAACAGAACAGATGTAGAACACAGGGCTGTTCGGATAAGACTGCTGACTTAAAAGCGAATCCTACTTCAATGCCATTTCCACTGTACTATGTGCAGTTTGATATTACAGTAATGTTATGATGACGTAATAAACCTGTTGGTGGAAATACCACCAGTAAAGTAAATGAGAACAGAGTTATGACCCTTTGACAATTAGGGCTACGTCCTGTTTGTTTCACAAGTCTATAGAATTCTGACGATGGCGTGTCATTCTTGGAATCGTTTACTTTACGTCCATAATTCCGACTGCTGCAAGACGAAGTCAAAGATCAGATAAACAAAGCCAATAGAATTTCAGGATGTTTAATGATACAGTATGGAACAACAAATACATCTCTAGAGAAGCAAAATTTAGAATTTATAAAACTGTAGTCAGGCCAGCGTTGGCTTATGCTGCAGAGGCAAGGCCTGACACTGCCTACTGAAAGAAAGCTTTGGAAATTGCTGAAATTACAACGTTAAGGAGAATCACAAGAAGTAGATTGAAGGACAGAGTGCGGAATGAACACATCTGACAACTATGTAACACCTCACCCTTAAATGAATGGATCCTTGGAAGACGGACGGAATGGAATGACCATATATCCAGAATGGTAAGCACAAGAGTAGTAACAATAGCATGCGATAAAGCACCAAACAGCAAGAGAAACATTGGAAGATCGAAGAAAAGATGGCGCCAATCCTTGGAAACTGATTAGGAACAGGCTGAAAGCCTATCTACAAGGAAAAGAAGAAGGAGAGGAAAAAGACGACATTTTGGAGAAGTGATCCTGTCCCCGAAAAGTCGTGGCGTCTGTCACCGAACGATTATCACCCGTTTCCAGTGCTGAAGCAAAATCTTGGCGATCGCAGATTTACAGACGATCGCGAGGTGGAAACGGCTGTGACACGACGGCTGATAACACAGGACACAGTAAAGATATAGACCTGGACAGGCCCTTAGGGCTCCAGGAGGTTGAGGCTCCCAGACTTTCTAGACTATCGGCACATGAAGGTGGCAAGATTGTCAGCCCTGCGCACCCACCGCCTTTACCCCAGAAGCTATACCCTGGTACTCATTTCTGTTAGAGGCTGAGTCGACCACAGGGCTACATTACGCCTGGAAGGATGAAGTGAATGAAAAATCCCCATGACCCCGTCGGGAATCGAACCCGCGACATTCCGGCTTGTAGCGCAGTGCCTCAAGCACAGGACACGGACTGATATCAATATGGAACAGAAAGATTCGTTCCACAATGTGACAAATGTTCCATTTTTAGCGGGGAATACGTAGAAAAGTAGTGGGATAACAGTACAATTAAATTTGAACTTCTCTCATCAGAACTAAAAATAAACACCGCAAAATATATGCACACTAGAATTATTTTCTAACTGACCATCGTGTTCTGGCAAAAAAAAAAAAGTCGAACCGTATAGGATCATCATAATGACATACAGTAAAATGAATAAATGTGGACTAATAAATTCATGTATCCTAAGTTGTGTACTATTTGTAGTCTGGGTTGGACAAATTCCGGGCGCTTGATTGCCCCGGGCGACTAAAGTTTTTACGATGGCGCCTAATGTTTTCATCATAATTATTGCACTTTTTCACCCAATGACATACAAAAATATGTATCAATTCAAATGTATCGATTATAAACCGCCGTGAGTTTCACAGGTCACTCCAGAGTTGTGGGTCCTCGGTATGGAAATTGCTTCATGCCACCCTTCTGGCTTCTAGAATTTGGAGGTGGCTCCTAGATTTTTGAAAAATTTGTGGACCTCTATTTATAGCTATCAAATTTGGAATTTTACACATTCGTGTGCTAACAGCAGCAAAATGACCCTTAATATTTAGCAATAAACGTACCCAAAGTCGCGGTGCTGAGGGGAAATATCACTTCTGCCTCGTATTCCGATGGTCGCAGCTTCTAATCGCGACCCGGAACCCGGCTATTCTGACTGAAGTTCTTAGTGGCATGCCTCAGCTCCCTCCAGACCAATGCACAACCAGACTACAAAATAAAGACATAAATGCAACATATGTTGATGGCATAAAAATTATTAATTATGTGGGAGACAATATTCAGCTCGAATACGATATAAATAATGACATACATACTCGTACATATATAATGCAAACCTGTGTGCCGTTCTGAAAATCGAAGCCTGAAAGATTCAAGGATGCGGTAAATTTCTCAGAGATGTCAGCGGGAACACTGCAGAGACGTGTAGGACTCTGATTTATCCTATCACAGGTCAGTAAGTCCAGTCCGGGGCGGCCCTGCGTGCAAACAGAAGAACCATTTGATTAGATTTGATTAATTGGAGCCTTAGGACATCTTTGCATCTATTTGAACGCGTGTTCACACCGGGTTTTGACAAAACTGATAGTTCTTCATACATTTACACTGATCTGTCTCTTCTTTCATCCACACACAACGTATAACCGAAGGATCCAATTTACAAAACGTTACGTAGGACCGATCATACAAAAACAACGCTGTTTAGGACCTAACGGAGTTTCATGATGAAACGCCACAGTGTATAAAAGCTTATGGTCGTTTCTGAAACTGGGGTCTGAAGTCTCTGTCGCCATGGTAACCTGTGAAGGCCACAATGTCACGCAAAATTGGCGTAAGTCAACATATGGATTTCGGGGGATCGAAAATGGAGGAATATTTTGATTTGCCAAATTGGAAATTTGTGAGAATGGAAAAATGACAGTAATTTCGTGCTCAAAACCTTAGTAAGATTACTGACAACAGAGTGGTGCAGGTCTATCAGCCACGCCCCAGGAGTGGCTACGTCTGCAGGCTCAGTACCTTACCCTGGATGCTTGGTACTGCTGCTTGTGATTATGCGTGTGTAACAATTTAATGGCGGTACGCGGTGGCGCAGTTGGTAGAGGCACTGCCCTACAAGTCGGAAAGTCGCGGGTTCGATTCCCGCTGGGATTTTTCATTGACTTCATCCTTCCGGTCGCACTATGGCCCTGGGGTCGACTCAGCCTCTAGCAGAAATGAGTACCAGGGGTATCTCCTGGGGGTAAAGGTGGCCGGTGCGTTGGGCTGACAACCTTGAAACCTGCACGTGCCTATTGTCTAGGAATTCTGGGCTCAAACTCCTTGACCCCTAAGGGCCTGTTCAGGCCTGTATATGATTTGCTCCACCTTTTAATGGCGTGGAGGAGAAGGCCACGAGGTATGGAGGTTAGCTGCGAATACGTTGAAAAAACAGTGCAAGGCGTCGACAAGGGGTGGTCCTCGTGCTTGGTGGTAAGGCATTGAACTTCTTCTACGATAAGAAATGTTCCTTGAAAATCTGATAGTTACTCACATGGTTAATAAATTCGTCTCCTAAAAGAAAACCGAGCCAATCCCAGTGGCCGTGTGGTCTAAGGCGTGGGTCTGCGGCCGCTCGCTTACTAGGATTGTGGGTTCGAATCCCACCGGGGGCATGGATGTCTGTCTCTTGTGAATGTTGAGTGTTGTCAGGTAGAGGTCTCTGCGACGAGCTGGTCCCTCGTCCAGATGAGTCCTACCGAGTGTGGTGTGTCTAAAAAGTGTGTGATCGTGAAGCCTCGAAAAATGAGGCGGCCTAGGCCCCCAAGGGGCTGTCGAGCCATTGGAAAAAAAAACCGAACGTTTGGCAGTGTTCTGCGACGTCTGACCTAACCTAAGTAAGACTAATCCCATCCTCGCCAGAACCTGATAATTAACACGGTGTCGCATTCCAGAACGCATAATTTTCCTCGTGCCTGATTATGCCTAGCCATTTGTGTTCTCCCTCCTATCACGTCATAGAGGAAACAAAAGTGGCAGAAACTTATAAGTTTCTGCCACTTTTGTTTCTTTCCTATTTCGCACTCTGCCGTCCATTGGACACTACCAGCTTATATGATAATAATAATTCTTGGCTCAACAGCCCTGTATGGGCCTGGGCCTCCTCTTGTCGAGGTTACTAAGTCATGCGCATTCATGGCAGCTGGTGACCGGCCAGCTAGCCGCGCTTAGTGTTCTATCGATCCTGATGTGCACGCCAGAGCCATCTGGCAGGCAGTCAGGAGACTTGGATGAGAAATGGAGGACAATTTGGCTTACGCAACATTTTTATTTTACATGCCGTAAATCTACGACATGGGACTGACGGCTTTACTTCCCCTCCGAAGGAAGTGGTGCTCCGGATTTTTATCATCGGTCGGGATCGAACCCGCGAACCTTGGGTCCAGTGGCGAGCACGCTAACAACTAGTCCACCGAGGTCGACACCAGCTTATATGATTATTTTATTTAAATTTAGCTATATGTCCCGATTTTGGTTGAAGCAAGCCCTCCTCCTAATAATATCAGCGCCCGCGGTAGCTGTGCCGCTTGCTGTGCCCTACTTAATTCTGCTCTTGTGTGTGCACATGCAGTGGCGTAAGTGCCCCCCCCCCCCAAGCTGGGGGTTGCGTGATGTTACCGTCCGGGCGGCAGGGTGCAATGGGCAGTAAAATAAATTATGTGAATAAAAAAAACTGATTTCCTGCTCTCAACACTTTTTAAATTATTCACCCAAACAAACGGAAGGTCAATAAACGTTTTTCTTAATTCGGAATTTCTGTTAGGGGCGACCATTGTGATAATTCGCCCCGGGCGCCAAGAAACCTAGCTACGCCACTGTGCACATGTACGGACTATGCATATGCATGTATGTCACTCTCGCATGACACTGCATGTAGGTCAGGTTACGTCAAACTGTGGAAGGACGAGCTGCGAGCGACACCTGTTGCACGCTGCTTGCAGTTCCATTCATATACAAACTCGCGGTCTGCCCTGGATTCATGCAGTCATGAGGGTCGATTACTTTTCTTTCGGTCCGCGTGCAAGTCTTCACAAGGCGCCAATTCAAATCACGGATTTCAGGTCACAGTTTTATATATCTCGACGTAGGCGTATGTTAAGTCTACCCGCAAAAGCTCTTGCGGCCATGAGCATCATATTACCCACAGCCATTGGCTGAACAAAACGGACAATGAAGACTCAAGTCTCCTGCTATGTCACGCCGTGTCGACTGGTTAATAGTTACAGACGTTTCGAAGGATTGTAGTGCTACCATTTTCATGGTTACGAGGACTACCTACCAGTCGCCATGGCATAACATCCCAGAAGACTTGGATCTTTAGCAAAACCACTGCTATAACCTCAAACCCCGCAAAACCGGCAATGTTCAGAAGGTTGTCATACTGTAGAAGGGTGCATATTTTTGCTAAAATTCTAAAAGCCACCTCAAAATTCTAGGCGCCAGAATGGTGAATAAGGGACGTTCCACAAATATTAGGGGCAACCGTACAAAATTTAGTCGCCACTGCGACCTGGCTCCCGGGATTTGTGCACTCCTGATACTGCATACAATTTATTTATAAGAACACATCAGCTATTTTTACATACAAACATTTCGTGTTACTGCATTAAAACACAGTGCATGCAGTAAAACCGAATCAAAAAACTGACGCAGTTAACAAAAGCAAACCCGGCCAACCAACCTGGCAAATCTCATTCCCGTAATATATGCTGACCTCACTCAGTGTTACAAATCAAAAAACCTCACCGCGTGATTTTGTTGTTCAGCTTCGGCTTATTCTCACCCCAGTTCCTAAGAACCAACAGACAATCATTCCTCAAAGTTTCACTCCCTTTCACGTATACCATGAAGGTATATAGGGGAAGAAGATGTATAGCTACACTCATTCTTAACACCACCGCTAAATGGAGGGGAGTGGTCAACATCATGCTCCGGCCGCTTTAACCCCGGGAATGAACGCTGGTACCCGTTGCATAGGAGGCTGGGTAGTCTCCAGATCAGGGCTGGACGTTTTGGAGAAGAGAAAAATCCATTGCACCAGCCGGGATTTTTTTTTTGTCCGGGGTTTTTCCCCTTTGATCCATTTTTGTACTGTTTAAATCCTTTCGTCCTTCATGTCACTTTACGTTCCATACTACCGTCCTTACGACAAACACAACACAAACATCCATGCCCCCGATGGGATTCGAACCCACAATCCCAGTAAGCGAGCGGCCGTAGACCCACGCCTTAGACCGCGCGGCCACTGGGATCGGCGTATTCGAACCCCGGATCGTCCAGCTCGTAGCCTAGACACTATACTAATTACGTTATCCTGCAGCTGTTTTGATTTCTCTCACATTTAGCATGTCGGCTTCTTAATATCTCTGCATTATCGACTGCACTGATTACAGAACGATGAATACAAAAAAAAAGTGGAATCATTATAAATGATCAGTTGGGAAAACCGTTGTCGTGGCCTATTTTGAATCACTGTCCGTGTAACTGTGGACAAACTGAGAAGAACCGCAAAAATATCTGGTCACACAAAATTGTGTGCTGTACACTTCTTTCAGTCGGCATGAACTCTTTAATTTCCAACGAAGAGAAGAAACGGACGAAGACGGAGGCTGCAGACCTGCTGTATTTCCATGTGTAAAGAAGAGAAAGCAAACTTATGAAATCTTTCGTTTATCCCACGATCTTAACATGCATAATTTAATGCTGAGATATTAACCACTCCTATAAACGTGTCGTCTGTATGAAGCACACTGAAATATTACCAGCGAGTGGGGTTTCGTCAGTAGTCTAATAAATTTAGTCTATTTCTAGTTCTTGCTCGTACGAGATTAAGCTGCCGCAGTGGTGTTCGCCAGTAAGAATAGTAACATTAAATTATACTAATCAAGAAATACTTTGCAATATACAACGCAAAGTACAAAATGACATAGTTTTAAACTAGCCCATAAAACAAGGACCTCTGTGTATGACTTCATGTCACACGGCCCACGTGTACGCTAGCACACGCAACATTTCTACATATCTTTTAAGTAATATAAACTTAGGCCGATCCCAGTTGCCGCGCGGTCTAAGGCGTGGGTCTGCGGCCACTCGCTTCCTGTGATTTTGGGTTCGAATCCCGCCTAGGGCATGGATGTCTGTCTTTTGTGAGTGTTGAGTGTTGTCAGGTAGTCTCTGCGACGAGCTGGTTCCTCGTCCAGAGGAGTCCTGCCAAGTGTGGTGTGTCTAAAATGTGTGTGATCGTGAAGCCTCGAAAAATGAGGCGGCTTAGGCCCCCAAGGGGCTGTCGAGCCATTGGAAAAAAAAAAAAAAAATAGATATATATATATATACTTATGGATAGATTTCCTTGATTAGATGGCCGGCGAAAATTTTGCGAAGAATATAGACCTACTGTATAATCCCGCGGTAAAGAGAAATGTGGAAAGACACAAAATAAGACGGAAGGACCAAGGACGTACGTTGACAGGGCAAGCTTGAAGGCCCAACCAGTGAAATTAAAGTGGAAGAAATTTATAATCCAAGAATAAAATCCAATCCAGCTCATCAGATAGCGTACTGGACTCATATGGTGATGGTCGGTCGTATGACTGAATCCTGCACGACTCAAAGTCGTTTACTGGTTGCACTTGTATATATGTTAAACCCTATTTCTGTTCTAGCAATATTTATATCATCTTCATAATCACTATCATCGTTATTAATATCACCATCACCGTAAGCGTATTTTGGATAACAGCTTATTCCTTAAGCATATATCTGTCCGTGTTTAATTTGCTCAACATAACCTCAAAGTTTCATACCTTCGCCCTGTTTGTAAAGCAAGTTACGTATTTTTCAAGACCTAGTACCAACACAAAAGCAAAATATTCTCATAAGTTGGGCCGTGCCATGGCTCAGGCTGTCAGTCGCCGGCCTCTCACCGCGGAGGCCTAGTCTCAATCCAGAAGCTAGTCCATGTGGGATTTATGCTAGTAAAAGTGGCATTGAGAGAGGTTTTCCTCCGCATACGTCGGCTTTCTGTTGTCACTGTCATTCCATCAATGCTTTTCTTTTTTTTCTATGGCTCGACAGCCCTATATGGGCATGGGCCTCCTCGTTTCGTCGAGGTTTCACGATCACACACACATTAGACACACCACAGTCGGTAGGACTCCTCTGGACGAGGGACCAGCCCGTCGCAGAGACCTCTACCTGACAACACACAACACTCACAACAGACAGACATCCATTAAGCGAGTTAGCGAGCGGCCGAGGACCCACGCCTTAGACCGCACGGCAACTGGGATCGGCATTCCACCAATGCTCCATACTCATTAATTCGTCTATCACTGACGTCACACAGCCCTAGTAACTGACAGTGTCGCTAAATAGCGTCTTAAAATCCGTTCTGTACCCGTAAGACTTTTGTTTCATTAAAGAAAAGAGCATGTCCTAAAGGCGTATACTTGTAGCAATTTAATATGCACTTTCTGAGCTCCTTTGAACTTATGAGTTAATTCAGATCTAACGTCGGTTACGGATGACGAAACGCTAAATACATCGTTAATAATCACCGTGAGTGCTGGGGATATTCCTCGCGGAGGGTGAGGGGTATTTCGGGAGACCTGCTTGTGACCCTATATTCTGCGAGTGATTACTGTAGCAAGACCATTAAGCCTCCACGAAGAAGGATTACACAACCAGCATAATTTCATGATTTGTATAAACAATAGGCTATTGCAGCGGTGCACAAATTCCGGGCGCCTAATATTTGTGCGTCCTCAGTATGGTATTCGATTCATGTCAACGTTCTGGCGCCTAGAATATTGAGCTGGCTTATAAATATTTTCGAAACATTTGTCGACCCTGGACTACTTTAAGAGTACGTGAAACAATGTTATGTGATCCATATTCCGTGCATTAAACAAATTAATACAATTTCAATACCAACAATGCACAATAGTATTTTGATGTAGTTTTATTACAGGGTGTTCTCCAGCATTTTTCAAGGAGGTATAAACAAGAATACAATTACAATGACTGAAGTGTCAGAACCATTCCACCATTGAAAATATTCATATAATCAGTGTATAAATTCAATAAATAAAAAGTAATTATAAAAATAAGTTTAAAACGTAGACAAAAGTTGTCGTGAACTATATCATGTTTAATGGATGGCGGGGCATGTAGCATGTATGGGGGAGGGGAGAGGTGCATACAGGGTTTTGGTGGGGAGACCTGAGGGAAGGAGACCACTTGGAAGACCCACGCGTAGATGGGAGGATAATATTAAAATGGATCTTCAAGAAGTGGGATGGGGGGGCATGGACTGGATTGATATGGCTCAGGATAGGGACAGGTGGCGGGCACTTGTGAGTGCGGTAATGAACCTTCGGGTTCCATAAAACGCGGGGAATTTCTTGACTAGCTGACGACCTGTTAGCTTCTCAAGAAGGACTCTGCTCCATGGGAGTGAGTTAGTTAGTGCATAGAAGGTGCAATGCAGTAAACCACCATCCTGTAATAGCAGTAACATGCTGCAGAATACCCTGTAATAAAACTACATCAGAATACTATTGGGCATTTCTTGGTGTTGATATTACATTCGGTACGTGAAACGTCTGTTGGAAAACTTCACCGAGAAAGGATATTTGGGAGACGCAGACCAAAGTGGGAGAACAATAAACAGTTTTGTTCTCGATTTACACTTTTCTTCTAGTGTTATTTGGTTGACTAAATCAATCATACTAAGATGGGCTAGACATGGCGGCTAGTACGAAGCAGGAAACAAGGAAGAATTCTGGTGACAAAATCTTGAAAAGCCATCAATTGGAAGACAAAGGAGAAAAAAATACGAATAATGTTGAAGCGGATATTAATGCATTGCCGATGCCAGTGGCCGCGCGGTCTAAGGAGTGGGTCTGCGGCCGCTCGCTTGCTAGGATTCCGGGTTCGAATCGCGCTGGGGGCATGGATGTCTGTCTCTTGTGAGTGTTGTGTGTTGTCAGGTAGAGGTCTCTGCGTCGGTCTGATCACTCGTCCAGAGGAGTCCTACCAAGTGTGGTGTGTCTGAGCGTGATCGTGAAGCCTCGATAATGAGGAGGCCCTGGCCCACTAAGGGCTGTCGCTCCATGGGGGGGGGGGGGGGGGGGGGGGGGGAAACGCATCAAGCTGTGATGACGTGATGTCTTTTAATGCTAACGTAAATATTTAATGTTTGCACACAGGCCTGTTTCATCCTGTTACGTAGTTTGTAAATTATATTAAATTCATTCCGTGCTGAAGTGGGCCTTGGAACACTTTAATATAATAAAATAAAATTTTCTGGGGGTGGGGGCGTGGGAATTTTAGATGATAATAAGGACACACGAAACGACAAAGGAAGAGAATTACTTCGATTTCTGGTCCGTGAAACCAGCTATCACCGTCGAATTACAGGCAATTTTCGTTCGTATTCTTGAAGTCCCGGGTTCAAACCTCGACCCACGGACCGGTTAGCCCGTCTTTATGTCTTATTTAACGAAGCTATCAGTTGCCAAGATTACACAGCTCCAATGACAGTTGAATGTGTGTGTGGATCCCTGGTGGAATGATACTAAGGGGGGAAAACCGAAATATGCCTACTCGGAGAAAAACCTGGCTTGGGTTCGAACCCATGTCAGTCCATGTGGGTTTGGCAATACACAACGTGGTAGTTAGTTGGATAGGTTTTTCTTGGAGTACTACGGTTTCCTCCTTTTTCACTTTACCAATGCCTCATATTCGCGGCTGTTACATTACTCCCTACCTTCCTGTAGGCAAACGCTTGTATGACTGACATTAGACTATGGCCGGTTCTTTCCACATCCTTTCCCATTCATTAATCACTGGTCTGCTATCATTAAGCGCTACATAATCTGCGCCGTTGACAGCGCCGTTAAGCAAATCATAAATAAACACAATGGTCCCTGCGGAACTGCGCAGTAAGCGGCCGGTCCTCGGCGCGGAGTGAGTGTCATTCAAATCCGGTAGATGTCTGTAGTGCGCAACGCCAGTGCAAGCGAAACTTCATTCACCAGACTGCAGTCGGCAATTATGAATAGACCGCGGTCAATGCGCGTCATGCTATAATTCCAGTCACTATTTTAACCACACTCTCGTCTATGTCTAATATGCAATTTAAAGATCGCGCGGCTGTGTCCGTCATTTAATTAGAACTGTGAGTTGGAGGTGAACCTTTCAGGAGGTAGGTAACGTAAACCGGGGCATGTGGCACGCATAGTAGAGAAGAATGCATGCTGGGTTTTGTTCGCAGACCTGAAGGAAAGTGACCGCTCGGAAGACCTAAGGGCAGAAGGGAGAATATAAAAATTGATCTTAAGGGGATACGATTATAGGGCGCAGACTGGATTCATCTGGCTCAGGATAGGGACATGGTAATGAGCCTTCACGTTCCGTAAGACGCCGGGAGACAATGTTGTCATGCTATGAAAGTGTACGGCGGACTGGAGGTAAACACCTCGGCTGTAGACGGTTGTGTGTGTGTGAGGGGGGGGGGCGCTTCACGTTCCGTCAGCTTTAACTCCGGATGAAGACCTCTCGGTAACCGCTGGACGGCAGGGTGAGTGGGCCTCAGTGCCCGTGTGGAAGTGGCGCCATTACTGGTAATTGAAATCCAGTAACTTACCGTCAGACATACTCGGTTATTTAACGTCCTTTTGTTTACTTGTTGCTGGCCAAAGGCCAAGAGATAGTTCCTGCCAGGAAAGCGATAGGCGCGCATGCGCAAGATTTCGTGGTGAATGACGAGTTGCTACTACCCATCCTGAAAGCATTCGCACAGTCCACGCTCACTGCACGCTACTCGAAATGCTTCATGTTTTCAGTCTGTGTGTAGTGGTAGAACTGTCTGTCACACATACCAATAGGAGTCCAATAATCTCCCCTAAAGCCAGCAGTCCCCCGCATCACGCCAGACGTGTCCACGCCTCCCCAGGAGAATCATCTCGTGGTCTGTGGTCTGTACATTATATAGCGTCAAATGGTGATATGTTTGTGATTGGTGTGAAGTACTGCAAAGAGTGAGGACAAGGTGTGGCACATTATCAGACACCGTCGCCGTATTTGCCTGAAAGCACTCAGGAAACCAACTAATTACAGCAACCCACTCCGTTAAGCAGAGTCCTGGAAAAGCTAATGGTTTTTGTTTCAGTCAACAGATGCTCTGAATTTTATAGACCCCCAATTTTTTCATTGCTGTGTTCACAAGAGTCCTGGTCCCTATTCTCAGGCAAATTAAGTCATAAAATCCTCACCCCTACGTCGTTAAGATCCACTTTAATATTATCTTTTCATGTATTTTGGGGTCTTCCAAGTGGTCGCTTTCATATATATATCCGACTCTATCTCTCACGCGTTCTACGTACCCTGGTCATGTCATAGGCGTTTATTTCTTCATAAATACTGCGTAAAGTCATAATTCTCGTGGTGAGATCCGAATTCGCGACATCCAGAATAGGTGACAGGAATCAAAAAGTATTTAACTGTGATGTTAGTCCTGTATTATCGCCAGCCCTCGCACTGATCTGTGGGCTGAAAGAGGCTGGTATTTCTTTCATTTCCCTTCAATACAGCATTCGTAAAATTGTCCCTGTGTCCAAGCACCGCTCCAGGAAGGCGCACTGGACGTAAAGCTCACGCATTTATAATCTCTGCAACAGACAGAGATGGGTGGTCAGCTTCGCGTTTCGGTCGCCTTAACCGCTCAAACATATTGATAATACGCGGTACGTGGGGGTACGCGGTAGCTCACAGTTGGTTGAGACACTGCGCTACAAGATGGAAGGTCGCGGGTTCGATGTTTCATTGACATAATCTTAGCTAGTGTAGTTGAATGGATATGGCGTCATTCTTCGCCAAGTGACACTGAAAACAATGAGTGCTCTTTGTGTTCAGCCAGTCTTTGAATTATCCAAATGAAAACATAAGCAGTCTTTATCAGAAAACCGATAACAGTAACAACAGGTGGTGTTGTCTCATGGTATGTCAGGTGTTGCGTAATTTGAACTTACGAGAACTGATAAAGACGAAAGCGAAGTGCAACCATTGCGGTTATGTCGTTGGTCTGAAAATCCCGCACAATGGCCCTGGGGTCGTACTCAGCTTCTAACAGAAATGAGTACCAGGTGTATCTTCTGGGAGTAAACGCGGCCGGTGCGTAGGGCTGAAAACCTCACCATCTTCGTGTGCCGATTTTCTAGAAATGCTGGGCGCTTCAAACTCCTGGGGCCCTAAGGGCCTGTACCGGCATGTATAGGGATAGCTTTTTACAGGGTAAAGCGGCTGGTTCGGCCCCAGAGGTTTGGTCGTAGTGGGAAAGAAAAATCCCTCGTGTGCTGTGGGGGAATAAATCTAAAGATGTCGAAGTTTGTGTAGCAGAAAGTAATCTGATTTAAAAAGAAAGCACAATTATTTCAATTTCAAGTTTTGAATTACATAAGGAGCTGTTACAAGGGAATAAAAGGCCGTGAAAGAAAACTGCTGTGTACTATATATTTAGCAGCTGTAAATAGTACAAAATTCCGACTAGTAATTCACATAATACATTTCTCTACCTACACAACTACCAGCACATAGGCTCTGCTCCGTGCAGTGCACCATATACGTATGCGGTCCTTGTTTATTTATCTGACAAGCGTCTTTTACCACTTCCTGCCGCTATTTTACCCTGCGCGCTGTCAGGCGCTGAAAGGGCTACGTTTCATGCGATAAACGAGCCGTAAGGAAATTACATCTATATTGGTCAGATAAAATAATGTCCCTGTATAAATAAGTGCCTTTGTAACCATTTGAAGCAGGAAGTTTTATCTGGCTAAGGCTGTGTAGGGAAATAATTTTCTGTTTATCCTAATAATTATACAAGATCTATAAATACACTCTGCGGGCAATATGCAGCAGGGCTTCGTACTATCACAACAGGTGGTACATACAAGTTATCTCAGTGTATAATTATTTTTACAAAAACTTATCTGAAACGGAAAATGTTCATGTCCCGTACGATTGCGTTAGAAGAAAAATTTATTTTATAATGCTGCTGCAAAGGCCAGCTGAAACAGATTCCGGATGCAGTGGTTTATTGATAAAAGTCGAGACAGAGCGAAGGCAGATTGGCAGTTGGAGGCTGGATGCGTCGTCGTTGTTAGGTTAACAGTGACGCAGATCTTGCAATATTTAAGGTTCCCATAACGGTATCGATGAAGACTGTCGTCTTTTGAAATACGACAGCGTGTAGATTTGTATACAGGAAATAAAGTTTTGGAGTAGGATACTGCCTCCGTCTCAAAAGTAGTGTAGGGACACTCACAAAAGTAACAAAATTTAGTGTACGCGGCGGCACCAACTTTAGTTAGTGTAAGATGCAGTTCCAGATTTAGTTAGTGTAACGTATGGTATAAACTTTAGTTAGTTTAACGTGCAGTTCCAGATTTAGTTAGTGTAACGTGCGGTATAAACTTTAGTTAGTGTAACGTGCAGTTCCAGATTTAGTTAGTGTAACGTATGGTATAAACTTCAGTTAGTGTAACGTGCAGTTCCAGATTTAGTTAGTGTAACGTGCGGTATAAACTTTAGTTAGTGTAACTTGCAGTTCCAGTTTAGTTAGTGTAACGTGCGGTATAAACTTTAGTTAGTGTAAGATGCAGTTCCAGATCTAGTTAGTGTAACATATGGTATAAACTTTAGTTAGTGTAACGTGCAGTTCCAGATTTTGTTAGTGTTACGTGCGGTATAAACTTTAGTTAGTGTAAGATGCAGTTCCAGATTTAGTTAGTGTAACGTATGGTATAAACTTTAGTTAGTGTAACGTGCAGTTCCAGATTTAGTTAGTGTAACGTGCGGTATAAACTTTAGTTAGTGTAAGATGCAGTTCCAGATCTAGTTAGTGTAACGTACAGTTCCAGATTTAGTTAGTGTAACGTATGGTATAAACTTTAGTTAGTGTAAGATGCAGTTCCAGATTTAGTTAGTGTAACGTATGGTATAAACTTTAGTTAGTGTAACGTGCAGTTCCAGATTTAGTTAGTGTAACGTGCGGTATAAACTTTAGTTAGTGTAACGTGCAGTTCCAGATCTAGTTAGTATAACGTGCAGTTCCAGATTTAGTTAGTGTAACGTGCAGTTCCAGATTTAGTTAGTGTAACGTATGGTATAAACTTTAGTTAGTGTAACGTGCAGTTCCAGATTTAGTTACTGTAAGATGTGGTGCTAGCTTTAGTTACTACAAGTTGCAGTCCAAATTTAGTTAGTGTAAGGTGCGGTACCAAATTTAGTTACTATGAGTTGCGGTACCAAATTTAATTAATGTGAGGTGCAGTTCCAGCTTTACGTAGTGTAAGGTGGGTACCAAATTTAGTTAGTGTAAACTGCGGTACCAAGTTTAGTGTAATTTGTAGTACCAAATTTAGTTAGTGTAAGGTGGGTACCAAATTTAGTTAGTGTAAACTGCGGTACCAAGTTTAGTGTAATTTGCAGCACCAAATTTAGTTAGTGTAAGGTGGGTACCAAATTTAGTTTGTGTAAACTGCGGTACCAAGTTTAGTGCAATTTGCAGTTCCAGATTTAGTTAGTGTAAGGTGCGGTATCAAATTTAATCTGTACCCGCGTTCTTCTCATGAACATAACATGTGTGAAGATTCAAGTCTTTTGGGATGTTAGGCTGTGTCGTTTAGTAAACAGGAACGTTTCGAAAGGTAGCGGTGCCGTCATCGTCTGGATCATGCAGTCACCACTTGACTTGGTCCTCTTCGAAACGTCGGTGAATACACACAGTTTTAACGTGGAACTCAGTACTGCAGACCGGATGACGTCACCGGTCGCTATGCAGCAATGCAGCTGCCAGCGCGTTCCGCTTTAAGCTGGACAGATCCTATTTGGCCAGCTACACAGTGTAACATCCTAATAGACTCGAATCTTCGGCGACATAACTGTGAGAACCTCAGACTTCGCATGACGAATGTGAACGCGCAGAATTTTTTCTCCCGACAAAATAGATTAGCGCAGCGGTTAAAATAAACTTTTAGACCTGTATTAAGAAGAAATTCAGCATGAGTCTCGCCTATTCTGATAGATTCTTCGTGGTATTTGTGAATCTTTCGAGGAGAATGACTATTTAACACACGATCGTCGGATTCCAAATCCTTATTTGATCCTTTTACAGTCCGATTCGACGTTGCAGATAGAGCGATGTCGTTAAATATGATACGAATTTCGCAGATGTGGTAACTGTACTGATTGGTATTCAGAAAATCTCAGTTTCGAATTTCTGCCGGAATACCAACTGTTCCGGGACTTATCAAGGGTTCCCTCAGTCTCTACAGGCAAACTCAGGGATACCAACTTAAGTTACGACACAACTACCTTTCCCATCCTTTCCAATGCATTAATCATCCTGCCATTCGATGCTATTTATCTTGATGGAAGACATCCCGTTGTGGTTTATGAATTTATAGTATAAAAATTAATGCAGTATAACGCAACTATCTTGTTATAAAAACAGTAACTTTTGTCTCTATATAGTAGCTACATGATAACCCGATCGGGTCGAAATATGTAGCTATTTTATAGCAACAAAATCCTTGTTTTTGTAATAAAATATTTGTGTTAGTCTGCATTAATTATATAGTCGATACTATTTAATATCAGCTATTGGCAGCATCTTTTAGGGAACTGTAAGCAAACAAGTAGTGCCATCTATACAGGCGCAAGTTAATTTCCCATGTGGGTTGCAGAACTTGTACTCTGAAGTCGAATGAACGTGACGTCACTAAATAGGAGCTACAGGTTCATGCTCTAACACAGCGGTCGCCAACCGGTGGTCAGCGAGAAAATTTTGGTGGTCCGTGGAGAAATTTGGACATTATTTGCAATTTTTATGTTTATTATACTGTTTCATTATGTTCTGATTCGTCTTCGTGTCACCGACACAGGATCGCTGACAATTTTTGCCTTATTACGTTGCATCAAATTCAACAATATCACACTAATAATTTTGTTATAATTAAACAAGTGATCATGATTTTATAGATGTTTGTACCTTTTTAAAAAAAATTCATGTTAGTGGTCCGCGGGATTCAAAATTGTGAGTTTAGTGGTCCGTGAGGTCCGAATGTTTGGGGACCGCTGCTCTAACATATATCTTTGACCACAGAATAAAACGATGACGATACGTTGAAGTCACAGAAGAAAGAGATTACATGGAATTACAAAATAAATTTTTTAATTTGAGTCTTGACAGCTATCTAAATTATATAGGCCCTCGGTTCCTACCTGGCAGAGAACATACAAGCCCATGTACATTAAAAATACCAGCCGGGTAATGCTGTATACGGAAATCTTCATTGTTTGTTATGACCATCATTAGAAATACATAAACACAGTGGGTGTCAAAATTCACAGTTTGTTAAGGTTAACAGCAAGTGGCGTAAATAGTCACTATTGAGCTTTAGCGAGTTAATTAATACGGAACCTCTACCCCTGGGCCTCATCCCTGAAGTTCGTAAGGAAGAAGAGTCATCTCTCCACTGATTTCGCAGTTCTGTACGTCGTTTCCGTTACCTGTTACGGCCCTGTAACAACAGATTTCTACACAGAATGTACTGTTAAGTGCTGCGTTTTGGGAGTGGCTGTACTGTAATATTACCAGACATCTTCTCCCGTATCCTGCCAGTAGTATAGCACTTCCGGTCTGCATGAGGCGGCAGGCTATTTCTAGGCAGCACAAATCAACAGCCTCATCACCCCCACCAGCTTTTTCCATCTTTCGCTCTCTCTCCCTCTCTCTCTCTCTCTTTTCCTCTCCCTACCAGCATACAGACAGCAACACAGATACACAATGAATGAACTCGATCAATGAACCTCACAAGGACAAGGGAGATTTTTTAGTAGCGGGGTGAGGGGATGTAACCTAGATATGCTGGGAAAGTGATGCGTTTGTAACTAAATCAATTCCATTCATTTTGATAGTCGATTCCGCTCCGAGAGCAACCGCAGTTTGAGCGTGTTACTGAATAGGGTTTTGGGTTTGGCGTGCAAACAGTTCTGGTCCGCTGGCCTATGCAGCTGTTTCGGTTATTTAGTATATCAGGCTGTCTCATGGCGGAGCCATAACCCACTTTAATGCAGTAAAATAGTTTACAACTTAACACATATTAAAACGAAATCTGTCTTTATGCCTTTTGTCCTGGGAATGTATAACGCGACACTACAGGGCGATTCCGAATGAGCACGCCAAAAACCGTGGGTGCTCTACTCAAAAGATTTTGAGCAAACGAAAAGTCCTACTAAAGGCTCCCAGTTAGGAAAGCTTAAGAAATTAACAGCAGTTTGGAAGTGAGATAAAGAAGCACAATTAACATGGCATTTTAATGGTGAGTACTGCCTTCTGGGACCTGGCACCGTCTAGTCTGGTATATAGGTACCGACATTCCAGAGGACGCTACTTCTTCCAACATCAGCAAAGCACAAAGAAGTGTTATTATTTCTTCAGGACAGATGTTAAAGAAACCCTGATTTTCGAAGCGCCCGCCTGCAAGTCGAAGGTGGCGTATAATTCATGTAGTTGGCAGCATTGCATAGCAACAGTATGAGGGGGTCAGGAAACAAAAGTTGTAAGGAAAATATGGACCTAACAGACAGGAAATAAGCTAAGGGGATGTTGAAATTTAATAATGTCTCAACATTTGTGCTTTTTGCCTACTATTATTGGGATCGTTAAATAAAACGACAGGACACGTAGCATGCGTAGAAAAAGAGTGAGAATTATTTTATGAAATGGCGCTGTCAGTTGCGTCGATGGTGCATGGATAAATATATGGAGCAGTGGTGGAATGACTCTGACAGGAGAAAACTGAAATACTGAAAAAAAAAAACCTGTCTCAGAGTCACTTTATTCGCTACAAATCCCACATGGAGTGGCCTGGGATCGAGCTCGTGGCTTCTCGATGACAGGTCGGCGACTGACCGCCTGAGCCGTAGCACGGCCTGGCATGCATGGGAATGATCCTCTAGTAAGAAATTTTGGTCAGAGAACCGCAAAAGAAAAAAAAAAAACATCTTGGAGTCCTAGACATAAATGTAATAATTGAAGTGAAACTTAGTGCTGTGGGTCTACACTAGGAGTGATGAGGCGAAAAATAATTTTGGTTTACATCGGTCCAGTTGACTTCGTTACATGAAGCTGACGCCGAATTTGTATTCTGAGGGGACCCGGTCTGAGTCCTACGACTAATCGAACTATCTAGGAACAATGGGCCCACCCAGCCTCCTGTACAATGGGTACCGGATCTCTTTCCCGGGGGTAAAGCGGCCGGGGTGGGGTTGACCACCCACCCCCATCTAGCCCTGAAGCTAAAGAAAGAGTACAGCTACACCTCTACTCTCCCTCTGGGCCTTCATGGCCTGTTATTGGGCGAACTTTTAGGAACAATGGGCCTACACTTGCGCTGTCATGAAGAGAGGTTACACGGGCCGCACAATTCCACCGCAGACCATTTTGCGAACTTAGATGTACGCAACGGTAAACACAAAATAAGAATATTCTCAGTTTACTGATTTTTTATAAACAGTGTTCGGATGCTTCAATGAAGGGCCTTACAGAGGGCTGCACGTGTGATATGCAGGAAAACAACAAGGAATTTGTACGGAATTTTAGTAAGATATTGTAAATATGGATCCCGACCGAGGTCGATGGATTTTTAAGGATGATAAAAATCCGGAGCACCACTTCCTTCGGAGGGGAAGTAAAGCCGTCGGTCCCATGTCGTAGATTTACGGCATGTAAAAGAACCTTACGGGCATGAATAAAAATGTTGCGTAAGCCAAATTGCCTCCATTTCTCATCCAAGTCTCCTGACTGCCTGCCAGATGGCTCTGGCGTGCACATCAGGATCGATAGAACACTAAGCGCGGCTAGCTGGCCGGTCACCAGCTGCCATGAATGCGCATGACTTAGTAACCTCGACAAGAGGAGGCAAGAGGAGGCCCAGGCCCATACAGGGCTGTTGAGCCAAGAATTATTATTTATTGTAAATATGGGCTCTGTTACCATAACGCCCTACACTGCGTTCCAGAGGGACCCGGTATGAATCTCGGTTGGGATCTTATACTTTTGATACCTGTGCCGAAACATGTAGCACGTTTTAGTCATTAAACGGCATGTCTAAAAATATTTGTGACGCAGTCCTTTGTTTTATCTACGTGCTCGGCTCGGATATAAACTACCACAAATCTCGCTTTGAAATCGCTATCTACAATGCACAAACATTTGGATCTATGACTTTGATTCTCATCGCTTGAAATCATTAATTAAGCCGATATCGAGGTTTTATAAATTTGAGAACTAGGATGTTGCATTTCTGCACAGACGAAAACACGGGAAACAGACTTTCACTGTGTGGGAATCAGTCTGTCAGCAGAAATCTCTGAAGGAACTGCACCTACAACCTCCGGACTCGACTTTTCAACACACTCCGGCTGATTAATTCTTACTTCCAGGCTCGGCCAGGCTCGGTCCGCGCACACAGAACACGACAAGACCGTCAGGTACACGACAAACTCACCTGCGTGCCACAAATTTAGCAACGCGTGAGCTACGTAACACTTCACGTTTCTTAACGTCATTCTTCAGAACAACGACAGACGTTCACGGCGGTTGACATCCTGCAGCAGCTGTTACGCCTCCTCAGTCAGGTCATATCACTCACAGTAGTTACACTCGTATCTACGGCTGTTGCGTTGGCTAGAAACGAAGTGAAGACTTCAGAATATGAACATATAAACGGCTTGCTTTAAGTATGATAGCAATCAGACGCGAAAATAGTTCGCAACTGGAGCACAAGATGTAGTAACAAACTGATAGCAGTTATGCATAAGTCGATATTGCAGTGTATAGCTTTGAGAAAAATGTTCATAGTGTGCTTCGGAGAAGCATCGCTCAGTGCAGTGTTCCCCAAGCTTTTTGCTCGCGGACCCCGTTTGCCTTCGAAAAATAACGACGGATCCTCACATCCTTGCTCACGTAAATAGTGTCCGGATGATAGGTATCCAAAATTAAAAATTTATATCTCAGAACTGATTTGAGACAGCTACGAGTACATACCAGTAGCATACGTAACAATGCATTGCATGATTTGACTTTAATTATACTGACTGTCGCTCGCTGCGTGGGTACAGGAAGTTTCTTCATTAGATATTCTAACGGTCATACGAAATAAACATGTCACCAATTAAAGAAATTCCTCGATTATTTTTAACGAAACATTATTCCTTTAATTAAGAAATAAGTAAACTTCAAAGTAGCCATTACAGAAATTTATTGATTCCCTGCGGATTGTGCGGATTCCTTGAGATCCGCGGAGCACACTTTGAGAATCACCGTCTTAGTGAATTCTGTCATCCTGTCAAGTCAGTTTTGCCTAAATGTAGGTTTTTCCAGAACTTCTCTAGTTATTATCGTTGGCTGTTCTTGACGAAGTTTGTTTCCACAACTAACTAACTCCATGGAGCAGAGTCCTTCTTGACAAGCTAATAGTTCCTCAGTAAGTCCAGACATTCCCGGCATTTTATGGACGCCTAAGTTATATTACCCTGTACGCAACAGCGCGCCGATTGTGCCTGTCCTGAACCACATCACTCCAGTCCACGCCCCCCAACATCCTATTTCTTGAAGATCCATTATAATATTATCCTCCCATCTACGCCTAGGTCTTCAAAGCTCTCTCTTTTCCTCAGGTTTTCCCACCAAAACCCTTTATGCGCCTCCCCTCCCCCCTCCCATTTCATTCTTCTTGATTTGATCGCCTGAATAATATTTGGTGAGGAGTGCAGATCATGAAGCTCCTTACTACGCTATCTGTTCCAGTCCCCCTTTATCCCGCCCCTCTTAAGCCCAAATATCTTCGTCAGAGAGGCAAAGAAACTTGCACGTGCACACACATTGTAATGTTGACATGTATTACGCTCTAAATCTTGTAGTGTTGATAACCGCAAAAATTCCCGGCTGAAATTTCAAAGGGCCGTCTGCTGTATTCTAAACAAGCGCAGCACTTGCCGAAAAAACCCACGGAAGAGTTCGGAACGTTCTAGAACAGGGGTGTCCAAACCGCGGCTCGCGAGCCACATGCGGCTGTTGGACATATCATGTGCGGCTCGCGGAAATATGTTGGCTGAGCTCCTTTTTACATTACAATTCATATAAAAGCTAAATAAAATTTTTTCAAGCTTTATAATTATGAGAGTCCACTGGATTAAAACGTAAGTTTAATGTTCGTGATTTTTGTAATAAAATGTCGAAGTAACAGTAAAAGCGTGTGTGTGTAATATTTGTTCATGTCTTGCGGCTCTCAAACATCTGAAGTTTATCGTATGTGGCTCTTACGTTAAGCAAGTTTGGCCACGCCTGTTCTAGAATAAACCACCAGCTTCCGAGAGACATATTCCCGCTACAGTAATGAGCTCTTAATGTTTTGGTAAACGCTGGGGATCCTCGATAGTGTAGTGACCAGGCTACGGGATGGAGGGTCCGGGGTTAATTCTCGACAAGGATAAGGGATTTTTCTTTCCTCCGAAACGTCCAGACCGTCTCTGGGGCCCATCAAGTCTCCTATCAGTGTGTATTGGGGGCTCCTTCCCTGGGAATAAAAAGGCTGGACGTGAAGTTGACCAGTCACCTCCATCCAGTAGCGAGGTTAAGAATGAATGGATTTATACCTCTACCTCCCACATATACGCCTTCATGGCGTGGACAGAGACTTCATATAATCGGACAACAAACAAGAAATGTTCTTTCTGCCTGTGGGCAGATCTGTAAAAACGGAAATAACAAATCATAAATGTCAGGAATATCAGTTGAGAGAAATATCGCCGACGCAGTGTTCCTCCCCATTACGTGTTCATTACATTCACTCCGTGAACTCGTAAAAAGAAATGCATTCTTTATTACGAATAAAGTGGGAATAGATTTAACCGTTTTCACACCGGGCACACGTGATTACGCTTGGAGAGACTAACAGCGAACACCTGTCTTCATACGGGTTGCGCTGCAAGTAGATGTGACAACCATTTGAAGGCCTGCTCCACTTACTGCTGTGTAGGGAAATAATTGCTGTTTATTCTGGGACTTATGCGAACACATGAACACACTGCGTGGGGAAAACGCTGAATTGTTTAATGCTGAAGTACAGTAACTACTGCGCTACAAAGGACTAACATATTTTAATTCAACGTACAAATTGTAAGCTTACAATGACAATTTCTCTACTCTTTTGCATCGGCGCTCGACACGGTCCCTTACTTAGAGCAAAGAACATATATCAGTCAGTACAGCGACTAGGGCACGGAATAGACAACTGAGGAGGAGTCGTGTTTCGACTCCCGCGGGAGCAAGAGATATTTTCTGTCTTCCAAAGTATCCCTCTGGGGTCCACCCAGCATCATATTCAACAGATACCAGCGCTCTTTTCCCGAGGGAAAAAACGGCTGCGGCGTGAAGCTAAAGACCTCCACCTAGGGTCAAGGTTAAGAATGGGTGGAGCTCTACCTCTTATCCCTGTACATGTCTTAACGGCTTGCACAGGGATAACATTTTACGTAAATCATGAATGTAGAGTGTGAAGATGGGTGGATAGAAATGATTGACAGCCTCCGTACTAGCGGGCGGGCCGCGGTATAACAGTACTGAAACGTCGCTTCGTACTACGCGACGATTAACTGTTATTCCCAGACATAATTGCGAACTGCGCTTCGCCTCATTCCTTGTGTCATTCTTACCTAAAGTGTGCGTGTCATTTCGCAATGAGTCGAGATAAGTAGCTTAATCTCATACGACAAAAAATGCTGTGTGGCTTTGCATGGGGTTCTCAGCTAGACGGCCAGTCTCTCACATCCTGACGTCATACACGGACGGAGTACCATTCCTATGTACGGTTCGACACGAATGTTCCTTATTGCAGTATTTTGTAAGGGCGGCAATAATACACGTGTTGGTCTGAAAATAAGCGTCAAATAAAACCACGACACCGTAGCCAAAACACAGACACCAACCATTATATAACTAAATCTTGAGTAGCACATCTCAAAGATGCAGTACCAAACACCGCCATTTCCATCCACCCCGTACTCACAATCTAGTTCCTTCAAATCCATCTTCTTTACGGTCTAGCAAGTGACCGCTCTCGAAGGTGTTTTCTGGCTAAAATCCTATACGAATTCATCGTTTTCCAACACGGCACTTGCCGACGCCTTTCTAACTTAGATTCCACTACCCGTTCCAGAGGGCCGGGATAGCTCAGTCGGTATAGCGACACGCTACGGTCCGAGGATCGAATCCCAGTGGGGGCGAGATTTTTCGCAGCCGTTCAGACCGGCCCTGGGGCCCACCCAGCCTCCTATACAATGGGTACCGGGTCTCTTTCCCGGGGGTAAAGCGGCCGGGGCGTGGAGTTGACCACCCACCCTCACCGAGCGCCGAGGTTAAAGAAAGAGTAGAGCTATACCTCTACTCCCCCTCTGGGCCTTCGTGGCCTGTTATAGGGTGCACTTTACCTTTTTACCCGTTCCAGCAGTAGCCATACTATGATTTCAGGCTTCCGTCGCGATGTTTATCAGATCTGCACTCTTCTGGGGTATTACGCGGCGTCGTGTGGTAATGCTTTACCGACTTTCGGGACAACGTATCGGTCCCATCTTCAATGATCAAGGAGACTTGTCCAGAAACGTCGGTAAGGTATTAACACTCGACGCTGCGTAATATCCCAGAAGAGCGCAGATCTCAGTAGCCCTACTATGCTATGACCACAGAAGGAAGGTTCGTGTTTCGACGCCCTCAACACTTGATCCATACTGTATGTTACGTTTCGCCTTGCAGCGCGTATCTCCGTTCTCCTCAAGTCGTCTAGCCATTCTGTGCAAACAAATGTAGTGATAACCACGTGATAACGTTCGCTAGAGGCAAACGGTTTAGTCTGGTTGACATAGGCCAGGGAGGTCTGGAGGGAATGCAACGACGGTAGGCCGAGTTGTAGAAGCCTCGAGCGTCATCCCCCACCATTCACTGGGACATTTTCCGTGGCCTGAAGAGAAGTGACCTGTACAAATGACGACGTTCCACCCACGTATAGTCGTTAAATACTGAACGACAAGTCCTTGTCATTTATATTAGAATTAGGTCGAGGAATGCCCGTTTAGTATAGACTTTGTTACTGTACGTCCCGTCCGTCTTAACTTCCTTCTGCTTGTCGACCACACAATACCAAGCGAAGCAGACGAAGTGGCAATGTACGCATTACGCAATGTAATGTTTTCTGTCATCCCATCACATGATCGCTCTTACGCCAGATATTCTCTGAGCAGTTTCGTAAGCACCTATGTCAATGATCACGGATGAGTTATGTAATCGCACGGCCTCCATGCTGGTTTATTGATTATTATTAATTATAAAAGTACAAACGTGTAGTGGCCTTTAATAGCGTTAAGTTCATGTTAAAGTTAATAAAAATCCGCCATTAGGTTGAAAATTATTAAAGTTTATCTTTCACGTAAGATAGGGACAGGTGGCGGGCTCTTGTGAGCCCGTACCTCACAGACAAAAACTTGAAAGTACTTTAATATCCTGTTCTGCCCAATTTTCGAAAAAGCATTGCTTTTTGAGGATCTCCGGGCTTCGCTCATCTGTGCTGGTAAGGGTTGTATGCAGATAAAGATGAGAAAGGATCATTGGTAGAATAATGATAGAGGGAAAAAGTGATGGTACTTTTCTATCCAATGTGCCTCGATTTCGGAAAGTTTTGCTTATTGGAGGGTTCTAAGGCTCCGTCCGTTTGTACGTCTGATGAGAGCAACATGTAGATGAAGACGAGTATGAGGCATCAGGGGAATGATATGGAGCACTGGTGGAATGATATTGGCAGGGGGAAAACCAAATTGACTGATAAGTTGATTAATGAATATGGAACTGGAATTTAAATGGAAGGAAGCAGTCGTTGTCTGCTTTGAGGTACTACTGCAATGTCGCCCTGGAGGAACTAAGGAACCACAAAAACCTACGGTCACGATATTGTCTATGGGATGAAATTTGAACCCAGTATTTCCTGAACACATAGCAGCCACCAACTTGGTCATAGGTTTGCCTTGGTATAATCTAACAATATTTGGAACAAACATAATGGAATTAATTTTGTATTAACAGTGGTTATCAAATTATGACATTTCTTGTATCCAGAATTGCCAGTGTAGCAAGATCAGGGTTTTCGGAAGCTCTCACAAAATGTGTTTCATATTTCTCCCAATAATAACACTAAATTCAGATATCAATACTTTGCTATATTTGTCTGTGTATTTGTGTGTGTGTGTGTGGGGGGGGGGGGGGATAGGGTGATAAACCCCTCTTAACATATTTCTGGAAAATTTTAACGAATTTGGCTTATTAAGCGGAAAGACACCTTAAAGGGGTAAGTGTGAAAATGTCCACCACAGACAGAGGAAAACACACACTGTCAGTCATAAAACCCGTTTCTCCGGTCTCAGCGCGTACCTTAGAGAGAACCATGACAACGAGAGTGTGAGTCAGTTACATAATGTTAGGTCTACATAGGGAGATGCTAATCAGAATTAATAGACCAGCATAACTTATTCTACAATCCACCTACTTCAAAAACAAGGCGAAAAGAGCAGGGGCATATGACAACCATTTAAAGTCTCGTGGTAAATACTTGTACCACCACCTGTAACATTAAGAAAAACCTGTAATTCGCAGCACGGCGTATTTATAAGTTTCGAATGATTTTCGTAACAAATCTCGGTCGTTTCCCCGAACAGCCTTGACGTATTCTTCCTTCAAATGGAGACGGACTGTGTTCTCTGCGAGGTATGAAGCCTTATACATAGCTTAGATGAACGTCAGACGTCAGAGGGTTAAATCCGTCAGCTATTTACGATGCTATCCGTAACTACTGTTGATGCATGGCATTATAATTAGCAGAAATAATGCCTGTCCAGCTACACCTGAAACCTCGTAGCCAACAGGAAGTTGTGATGCTTATATAGCGACCGGAAGTGCGTCTGAAGATGGTCACATCCGGTGCGAGCGAGAGCTATTTCCGCCATCTCTCGGGGGAGGAGGTGTATCACGTGACGCACAAGACGTGACCGCTTGGCGATGCGAAGGTGTCTCGGGTTAGAACCAGTACGCAACCCAGCGAATGCACGGGGTTCACGGTTCACATCTCAGGCGACTAACCGATTCCATAACTGTGTTATCTAGTAGATGGCGTATAGCATATGGATTTAAAATACCACACGACTTCGCCACAATTCACGTTTCATTGGACGCTGAATTTCGTCTTTATTTGATACAGCATTGTTAAAGAAAAAAAAAACATTCAGATGTTTGAAGTCGACAATCCAGCAGTACAGAAAAAGTCTCAAAGCAGTTATTGTTGCTTCGTATTAAAGAGACACCCGATTCGAAACTCGGCCTGATATGTGGCAAAATTTTCTTCGGTTTGTCTCAAATAAATGCTTGTGCACAATGGCCACTTCCTAACTCACCGCTCATAAACATCATACTAAAAGGTGTATGTAGTTAGCCCAGCGTGATTAGGAACACGAAACAAAACGTGGTTTTACACATTCCTTCCAAGCAGCACAGCATTTCCCAAACAGGGTCCCGCGAGCAACGTTGTGTAAGGCTGTGTTTTTTAATATAACATTTGAATAAAAGACAACAGGGATGAATTACCTTAAGAATACATCAAAATTCTGAAATTTTGAAATAGTGCGAAAAAGTTCCAAATATCCCTAAGAAGACAAGTAAAATACTTCAATTTTTTTTAATGTAAGCTGGCATGCATATATATATATATATAAGCTCTTTACAAATAAAGTTTCTTGACAGTTCAATAATAATTGAACGGCACTCCCTGCTGAAAACTTTTTCTGGCCTGTAAACGTTTTCATAGGTAGAGATTTTTGGGGATATGAACAATTATGTTATGGGTCCCTTCATGGAAGAAAGGTTGGGAAATAATTAATTAGCAATTCGCAGCCATCGTCAGACTTTAGTCGAATCCGTACCGTCTGTACGTCATCAAGGAAGTCTGCCCAAGTGGTAACGCTGCTGACTCGGATGGAATCCAGATCTGCTTTTAAACGAGACGATTATCCTGACACATTTTGTGATTTTACTCAGTCCCTCAAGACGAATGTCGGAATTACACGGCACATCAAATTAGTCTGTGACTGCTTCGTTAGGCGCATTCGCACTGGACGGATTTTCGTGAAATTTTATATTTGGGACTTTCATGAAAATCTGCCGAAAACCCCACATTTCTTTAAAATAGGACAACAATATCGCACACTTTACACGAAGACCTAAGCATGTTTATATTGTTGACAGCAGCACAAAATATTTTGTAGCTACACAACAATTACATTTCCCTGACAACGCTCAACGGTTTTATATTGTTGACACCTACATCTACATCAACAACAATAAAAAGGGAACGAATTTTTGTGCTTCAATGGCAGCATTGGTAACGCGAACTCGCTACAGTGTTACGTTGTATGTTCCATATCATTTTGGACTGATCATTCTCTTGGCATCTCACCATTAGACGCTTTATAATCCGAGTTACTGAAGGCGTCGTTAAATAAATTATAAATAAATTTACATCCTCCATCTCCTATGGCGTGATGAACAGTAACAATGTCAATTTTAAATGAACCTTAATAATAACAACAATTCGTCACGAAATGAAAAGTGTCAACTGTTCTGCCTATCAGGAGCATAGCTAGGGGTAAGGGGGGGCGAATGGTGCTGCCGCCTTGGCCACAGGACCCAAGGGGCGGAAAAATAAACATTTTATATGAAAAAATCAATTTTCTAAGCGCAACAAATTTAAAATTAAATAGCCAAAGGAAAGCAAATGCAATAAATAACTGTGATTTTAAACTTCATGATTTTATTTAGGGGTGACAATTGCTATTAAGCGCCCCGGGTGCCAAACAATCTAACTACGCCACTCCTTCCTATTCACAATTTCTTTAGACATTTTTAAGATTGCGTTGGTTGGGGGATCGGCCCATGCAGTGAATTGCGCAGGACAATACATTGCACAATAACGTGAACATACATCAGTGTCTCTAATGGGTAATTGCCCTGATGATTATGATGATGGTGATAATTAGAGAGAACCAAAAAAAAAAAGAGCATCAAATGTGCAGGAAAATGCTCGCTTGTGACCGCAGCGCCGCTGCTGGTTGGACCGCTGTGTGCAAGAAGCCTTCTTGAGCAGGGTCAACTGCGTCAAATCGTGCAAATTAACCTAAGTTTGCATTACGTTCGTTAGGAGATAGTAGTCGCGCAGTTATTCTTGGAAACAAGAGTCTTCTGGTGAGTGCAAATGTGGCATACCACAAACTGACTCTATGCCTTACAGAAATTTCATGGGATGAGAAATTTGATAGTGCCAGGTCTTAGACGAAAAGCGGATATTTCATCTTCCGATCAGAAAATTCACTGGGTGTATTAGAACCTCAGTTCATCACCGCGTTCACAACAGCCTGCAAGTGGACCACCTCCTATGTCAGTTCAATCCACTCCGCGTTCTCAAGCCATATTTCTCTGAGAACAGTTCTAGTGTTATTACTCGATATACGACTATAAATTGTTCTCTCAAGTTGGTCTCTTTACATAAAGCTTTCCGACTAAATTTTGTATTATTTCCTAACCTTCCGCATGCGAGGTACACGTATCGGCCAGTTCATCATCACAGACCTAATAGCTCTAACAATATCTGGTAATAAGTAAAAATTATTAGGATTCCTAATCATAATAATTTCTTTTTTTTTCCATTTCACTTCATTTCCTCTGCCTTACGTCCGAATATTCCTTTCGGTACAATGTTCATGAAGATTCCCATGTGTACTTCTCGAAACGTCGCAGCGCAATTTTCCCACATGTATAAAATAGGCAAAATGAATGTTGAAACGTGTAAAACATTTATGGTGCACCTAACTGACAAAATACTTTGAACCTGTTACAGCGTCTTGGTACTGTCTGCTGAGCATCATGGGACCTTAATTTTTTATTACATCATCCGAACTAGGAACAATATTGCTAACGGAAAATGTCATATGGGTGGCTTCTATGCTATAAGAAACTAAATTCTATCCATAGCTTTTATTATTTCTGCGAATTGGGGAAAAAACGCCTCAGTTATTCACTTTCAGTGGCGGAATATTTCAGTCAAGCTCGCGCAGCATCAGTGCTGCACTGCATCGTCCACTGCTTCCTAAAGACCGGTAGTAACGGCACGTGCCACCCGCTATGACATTTAAAAGTTCTGCATTTTGCCTAAAGAGTGCAGCATGTCTGTGTGTCTCGTATAATTCTCGCAATAATCAGCGTTTATTTACGTAAACTGCTTTAACTAGTTCATCGTTACAATGGACACAAAGTCAGTTAGTTCTCTGTGAAGTAGGAACCGAATTCATAGGCGCCTTTGCAAAAGATTTGCCAAAAGGGACTGTTAAATTCATTATGTCTGTCTGTCCATCTGTCCGCATGGAACAGCGCGACTCTCCTCGGACGGATTCTCGTGAAATTTCATATTTGTCATTTTTACTAAATTTGTTGACGCATTCCGATTTTGGTTAAAATCGGGCAAAAATAAGACACTTCAAAGGAGGATCTACTTACATTTATGATAATATCTCACCTTATTCTTTGTAATTTAGACTGTATTCTACGTGAGGTGCCATCTGTGGGCCAAGAAAGATTTGACTATCTAAATAATCGAGCGTGATCGATCGTAAATCCCGCCGTCTGCGAGGTATCGATTATGGTAATCTGCAAATCTGTTGCAAAAATACGGAGATATCTTATGCCGCGTGTTACATAACACACGGCAAGGCACATACAAGACACTCGGACATATTCAGTGTTCTTCTTGAAAGTAGTAATGAATTTCAAATGTTGAGACAATGACGGAGCAAACGCCCCACAAGTGTCAAGCTCTGCGGACATTTCCCAACTTTTCTGGATTAATTTCACTTTCCATAGCCTTATACTAGCGAAAGATCTGGGACGGAGTTCTACTAGACCCACTGGTGGAGATAACCGGCCGGGGGCGTACGAAATTGTGTATGGAGATGGTGTCATTAGGACGAGTGTCTTTTAAAAGCGGGACTTCTCGCCGTACACCGACGACATCAGTGCTGTATAGCAGTAACGCCTGCTCTGCAGGGCTCATTGTTACTGAAAACACCCAATATATAGGTCCTCCACGTAAAATCTGGACCAAACTCTTTTTTTTTTTTGCGCGAACACTGTGATGGTGCGAAATGTTCAGCTCTATCTGACAAATGTAAAGTACAGATGGAATATGTAAACCTATACAAATCTCTGGACCGATACAAAGTTCTTACTAGTAAATCTGGGATCGTTTGTCCACACTAAAACTTGCACTTTTGTTTAAAAGACAGCATGCAGACGGACCTAATGAACGTCGCCTTCCAGTGGCTGCCACTCCTGCTGCGTATTCGGCACCTCCCGGGCTCAAACCTATGCCAGCAGCCTGGGCGTCCTGGGTATCGTCTACTGTGGTTTTCTTCAATATCTCTAGGCACACGTCGCAAAGCTAGGACGGCTCCTTCCACGTCCTTGTTAATTCATTATTCATTAACTACCCTGTATTCTAAGCTCTATAACGCGTGCTATTCATAGCGTAGCTAAATAAATTGTACGTAAATATATAAAAGTAGCCTTTCCTTCCTGTTTATAACGGATGGACGAAATAAACGACAGAAGGTCAGTCGGATGTATTCATTTATCCCCGTGACGTAAACCGTTGTATTACAGCACTTCAGGCACTAGAGAAAGTGCACAGACAGGCGAAATTAAAAATAACACTTCTCAGATCCAAAGTTTCCTTCACGGCCACAGTTGTTTATCTTTACCAAACACAAGACAGAGCAAACAGATTCGCAGACAAGGACCTTGCCAAACGGTGGCGTAAAGTCAACTGTTTTGTGTTGGTTAATAAAATGCAGGGGTCATGGCGGAGGGTTTTGTGACTGTGATTATCTGATCAGAGTGACCTCCGCTCCTCTGGAGACATTTCGGGTCGCCGAGATCCCGATCTGTTGCATCTTGTGAGCGTGCAACATCCAGGCGCGTTTCAAATAGACGTCTTGTCTGCATTCTTCGGCTGAAGCTAATCTATTTATTTAGTTTGCCTGGGCTCTTTTATACTAATCCATCTACTATGGCTTGGTTTCTGTGTTAAGTCAAATTCCTGAAAACAGAAAGCTGCATGCTGGACTCTTTTTTTGGGGGGGGGGGGGGGGGAAGTCTGGAACCTCGGTTTGTGAATATCTACTACAAAGCATGAGGGTGTGCACTAGACTGAATTTACTCAAGATAGGGTCAAATGGCGAGCTTTTGTGAATAGAGTAATGAACTTTCGTGCATCACAAAGGCGATTTCTTGAATATATTAATAAATAAATGGGTTTCAACGAAAGAAACTAGAATGAGGGTGCTGGAGAACAGAGTGCTGGGAATAGTGTAAGGAGCTATGATAGACGAAACGACTGGAGGATGGGCAAACTTCCTAAGGAGGAGTTTCGTGATTTGTACTGGTCTCTAAATATTATTAGGAGAGTGAAATAAAGGAGAATGACATATCTATGTGGGACATGCAGTACGCACTGGTGAGTTGAGAAACCTTAAAGAGAACTAACCAGGAGACTTAATTATAGACTGGAGGATAATATTAAAAGAGCAGTTAAATGTAAGGATGTCGACTAGATTCATCTGACTCAGACTACGGCCCAGCGGCGTTCTTTTGTGGGCACTGTAATGAACCTACTAATTCTATCGAGATGGGAAGGTTCTTGACTAAATGAACAACTATCAGCTTTTTAAGGACTCTGCTTCATGGATTTAGTTTAGTTCGTTTATGTCCTTTTCTTGTATCCTTTAATGCTGGTCTGTGGCTTAAGAGGAGGAGAAGTGGTATAATTTTGTATCTGCTGACATCTGCGATTCAGTTTTTGCTGATAAATCTTATAAAATAATGAAACTAAGATCAGGAACAAAATACGTAAATTAACAAATTTTATCTGAAATTGAAGACGGAAGGCATGAGACAGAACTAGAATGATCACAGTCAAGGAATGAAAGATAAAAGTTATGGGCTATAACCCATACTAAAATACAGATGTGAGGAGAGAAAGGATTTCTGGAAGACCATAAAAGGTTGGACAAATCATACAGTTGTGTGGCCAGGTCAAGCCTTAATCCGTGACACTGAGAAATAAAGAGAAGAAAAAGGAGGGGAAGAAGAGGAGGAGCAAGAGGAGAAGGAAGAAGAAGAATAGAGGACTATTGAAGGTAATGGTGGTGGTGGTGGTGGTGGTGGTTATGATGACTATGATGATGATGATGATGATAATGACAATGATGTAACACAGGAAGCGAACAAGTTCCCTCAACTGGTAACTGTCTGTCTTGTGTGGATTTGGGCCTCGGCGCCGTCTGTCGTGAGGTTTTGGCCATTTCCCATCATCCCTTCAGACAACTTCCGGGTAGTATCCTAAATTAGTTCACGATAATTTCCTTCCACATCCTTTCCAATTCATAGTTCACTATCATCCACTCATCCGATGCTGTATTTTCTAGGCTACTGGCAACGCAAATAGATAAAGCGAAAATCTATAGATATTTAAGGAACTGTATAGTCCTGTATGATAATGACAGTTATGTGTGTGTGTGTGTGTGTCACGTACTTAAAACATCGGACGTTACGATTCCTGATTGTACAGACGCATTTCATAACTTTATTGTTCATCCAACGCGTCCAGACTGGCTATGGGGCCAACGCAGCCTCATATTAAATGAGTCCCGCAGTTCCTTTCCTGAGGATAAAGCGTTTGGAACATGAAGCTGACCACTCACCTCCATCTAGTGCCAAGATAACGAATGCGTGGAGCTATGTCTCCACACCCTCGAACGTCTTCATTGCATGCGCTAGGACAACCTCACCTTCACTTTATTTTAATAACCCGTGTTGCTAATTTAGTTGCAATATTCCAGGAAGGCACAAGTAGGAGTAACGCCTTTACACTGTCAACCCTGTTAAATTATTTAAATGCTGTCGTGAAGAACTCTGTTATCTCCATGAGACACCATCTTTATGTGGTAACAGCTCCGCCTTCCACATACGACTACACGGCGAGCTACGATACTGGTCATTTAGCTTCCGGCAGGCCTCAGCCGTTGGTCCAACGGAAGCTGAGGGACCATGGAAAGGGGGTTCCAGGAGGGTTTGCAGGCTTGAAGACATCAGATCCACTATCAAGCTTAGGTAATCTCTCAAAATGAAAATATACTTACAAGCCCCTACAGACGTAGTTGGGAATTTTAAAACGACAGTATGAGAATAGGAAGATCAGAGAAACTACGGAGGATTTGTAGGCCGTGACAGGCATCAAGTTGCCTAATCCTTAAAGGCGATCTTTCTTTATACCAGGGGTGGCCAAACTTGCTTAAAGTAAGAGCCACATACGATAAACTTCAGATGTTTGAGAGCCGCACGACATGAACAAATACTACACACACGTTTTTATTGTTACACGCACATTTTGTTACAAAAATTCTTAAATATATTTACTCACCATGAACATTAAACTTATGTTTTAAACCAGCGGACTCTCAGTTTATACCCGGTAAATAATTATAAAGCTTCAAAATTTTTTATTTACCTTTTATATGAATTGTAATGCAAAAAGGAGCTCAGCCAACATATTTCCGCGAGCCGCACATCATATGTCAAAGAGCCGCATGTGGCTCGCGAGCCGCGGTTTGGTCACCCCTGGTTTATACCAATGTTTGTGTAGGTCCAATGTTCCTAGCTAACATAATTTAGCGCAGAATTCAAAGCGGGTCCCTCCGGAATACAACCGATTTTATTTTCATGTAAAGAAGTCAATTGGGCCGATAGAAACCAAAATTAAATTCGCCCGACACTCTTAGTGTAGACATATAGTACTAAATTTAGTTAAAATCCGTTCAGTTGTTTCGATGATGAAATAACCGGTTACACTGGCGCATGCAGCCGACCTCCGCTACAAGCATTCAGTTTCGCGTTTCCTTCCCTAATTTTATTCAACATGACGGTTCACTTCTTCAATCTATGTTATGTCTAGGAGCACCAGGCGGTCTCATCTTTTGAGGTTTTCTGACTAAAATTTTGTATCATTTCACATCATTCTCGTGCATGCCAGGCCATACATTGGCTCAGGTAGCTGGTCGAAGACCGCTCACCGCGGAGGTGCGGGGTCAATATCAGGCCTTCCCGTGTGTGATTTTTGGAGGGCGAAGTGTCTCTGAGACAGGTTCCTCTTCGAGTACTTCAGTTTTTTTCCGTCAGTATCACTCCACAAACGCCCCATACTCCTATTTAATTCAAGTAATACCGACGCTGTATAATAATCTTGACAACTGAAAGCGTCGTTAAACAAAGCACCTCTCTGTCTCTTAGAGGCAATAAGAAACTTGGCCAAAGCCAGTGCCAATCACCACGGGACATTGCGCATTTGGGAACATTTGAACTTGAGTATAGAGCAGGGAGTAATATTCAATCACGCGTCTTTATCTAATTTCGCAGAAATCATCAAAAGGTCTTTGACAAGCTGACTTCGTACGCAGGTTTAAACATGAAGATACGGTAATCGCAACTAGCTTGGTTGCTTTTCTTTACAGCACAGAAGGGCCTGAGGCGTGGATGTAATGACTTTAGAAAACAGAGCTACCTTATCGATGCAACACTATGCCGCTGTTACCACAGCAATTTGTAATATTTTATGCAGTCCTTCAAGTGCAACAATGGCATTAATGTTCATACCTGTACATCATAACAGGGAAGGCCAGCCAGAAGAGCTTCGGAAGCCGCATTTTATGAGGCTGCTTAGGCCAGAGCCATGTCTTGATTCATCAAGTCCAACGTACGGTAGCAACACTGCTCACTGCGTGACAGCACGCAACCAGCACTTTCTGTTAGCGACACAACGAATTACTGCTTGTTGGGGTATTCACTAGATGCGCTAGTGGTTTTTTTTTTACAGACAACTTGCGCTAGCTGCACCAGTGACGTCCGCGAGCCGCACCAGAAATGTGCGCGAACTGCGTTGTGGCCACCCCTGCTCTATAAGAAACGCTACAAAGATACCGTCTGAGAAGCAATAATAAGCACAAAAGATAGATAACACGTCAATACAAATAATAAAATATGTATTAATAACTGAAAAATCGTGACAGGACTGTTCGTTATGTCTGTAGTGCAAAAGGTGCATAAAGCTGAAGGTAAATCATTTGTAATCTGCTTTTTGGGCCAATGACTAAATATCACGAACTTAACAGACGTTTCAGATAGAAGTTTTATAAATATATATATATATATATATATATGTGTGTGTGTGTGTGTGTGTGTTTGTGTGTCGTTTTACAACCCCACAGTAAATTTTGCTTGCGATATAATTTATATATATATATTTATATATATATTTATATATATATTTACATATGCATATAATTGATACTCATATGACTCTACCCTGAATTTGAGATGATCAGATCTGTTTTGCCATCAACTACCGAAAATACCCATTCTCCGTCTATGTTTTATCTAAAATAAACTGCACTGAATTAGTCTTACAGTCTTATGCACAAATAGTCCTGTACACTCCTGCTGATTATTTTTCTACTATATGTTGCCTTGGTGCCTCGTAAAAATTGCCTTTATTTAAGCAAATATCAATAGAACATACAGCGGTGGATGTACGTCGCTTTTGCACTTTTAACATATTACGATGGCTTAGCAACAACAAAACATACGGCGGGAGGGGGGGGGGGAACTGCACGAAAGTATTGTATACATAAGACTAGAATACAGATCGTTAAAATTTAAAAGATAATTTTTCCAAAATAAAAATTCTTTCGTTGATTCGCACTTATACTTTACAGCCTTTGACGGAGAGTGTCAAAGAACGTTTTCACTGAATACGCGTAGCTTGAACTTGAGAAGTTATTGAAAGATTGTGTCATAGAATAAACGGTGCTGTTACGGACAGATAACTTTTTATCGACAAAGGTCAAGGCTGCAATACCACCCGGAGCACAGGCACCTCTCTCGACTGCTTCGTAAAGACGGAGAGCTCCTAGGCAATCACTGGCACCTAGCGCACGTGTCAGCAATTATCAGAATTACTTGCTAGGCAGAGGACAAAATATAGACAACTGTGGATGATATGTAGTTTTTTGCTCATGGTTCGACAGCCATAGTGGGTCTAGGCCTCTTCTATGAGGCTCCTCGATCACAGTCAGACACAGCACACTCGGACAACTCCTCTGGACGAGTGATCGGCCCGTCGCAGAGACCTCTACCTAACAACACACAACACTCACGAGGTAAAGACATCCATGCCCCGGGCGGGATTCGAACCCACAATCCCAGCAAGCGAGCTGCCATACACCCACGACTTATACCGCGCGGCCACAGGCATCGGCGATATGTAGTTAGGCTAATCTTAAGTCAGTTAGTTTGTTAGTTGTATGGCTGTCGTCAGATCGATTCCCTTTGTTTCATGCCCTCAATTGGGCCTACTGTACCAGTCCTTGATGACTGTGAGTATGGAGCACAGCTGCGATGTTAATTTGCAGGTAAGTGCTCGGAGAAGAACCTTCGCCAGTGCCACTTCGATCACAAATCGTACATTGACGGATCAGCGTGAGCGCTCATAAGACCGTGATTAAACGCGTGTATGAAGTAAATTAATCTGCGTAATGTATTTTTTCAGTCCTCTGCAGGCAGGAATGGGAAACACTGCCTTACAAGACAAGGGCAGGAAGCCATACAAATTACGCCACGTTCATCCTGCAGCAAATTTGGGCAACAGCGGGCGTGCGTCCGGCGAGCCTGAGCGCTGAGGCAGTGCCACCGACAGACAGTCTTCCGCTACACCTCGCCTTGCTAGCTCTCTACTCAGCACCATAGCTGAAAGTCACATATTGATATTTAATGGCTTGCTACAGCAAAGCAGTTCTAAAATAAAGCTTGTGTTACAAGGAAATACAGATAATTTTTTCCGTCTCGAGATTATAAAGTGAAAAAAGAGAATAAAATTATCCCTAAAGAAAGCAAAGATAAAGGTAAAGCCTTCCATGTCCACACCAAGAAGGTGTACAGAGGGAGTAGAAGTATACCTCCATTCATTCTTAACCTCGGCACTAAATAGAGATGGGCGGTTAACTGCACACCCCAGCCGCTTTACCCCAGGAAAAGAACCCCTGTACCCATTAAATAGGACGTTCGGTGGGCTGGACGTTTTAGTAAAGAGCAAAATCTCTTGTCCCTACTGCGATTCGAACCCCGGATCGTCCAGCCTGTGACGTAGTCCCTATAACGACGACGCTATCCCGGCTCCAATGAATGAAAAGTATGCACTAAATTTACGCATGGCGCATTCGATCCCTTTTGTTCAACTATCTCAGAAACTGTATTGGGCATCAAATGTGTGTTCCACTTCTCTTTGCAAATTGTCCCAGATATTTAGAGACTTCCCCTCGAGATGTGGGTTTTTACGTAAAGTTCTTTTTTTTTTTTAATCCAGTGTAACAAAGTGTCGCAAAACCTCGACAATATGAGCAAAGTAATGTTGTTCCCCCTGCAGGCCATTAAGGTATATGAGGGAGAAAAGGTAAAGCTCCACTCATTCTTAACCTCAGCACTAGATGGGCTGAGTGATCAGTGTCACGTGTGGGCCGCTATTTAGTCCCCGGGGGGGAAAATTCCTTTTACCCACTACATCGGAGGCTGGATGGGTCCCAGAGCCGGTTGGACGTTTCGGAGACGGATAAATCTCGCTACTGCCGGGAACTGAACCTTGATCCCTCTGTTGTTCAGCCGTAACCTAGTCACAATACCGACTGAGCAATCCCGGTTTTTCCAACACTATAACATATCATGAAAATGCTTCTTCTTATGTGCAGACATAATGATATAGCAAAATAATGGGCGATATTTGTAATTTTTTGTTTGCAAACCTGTTATAAACAAAAATATAACGGACATTATTATGGGTAAATGGCATAGTTGTCTAGTTATATCAGTAGAATTGTCTTCCACAATCTGCTGCCTGGAATTTATCTTGAAAGGAATATTTTTGTCATAACCTGGAAGGAGTGTGGGCCATTATACATCGAATACTTCAATGACTTACTGCAGAAATTAACAAGTAAGGAAATGTATGCACAGTGTAACTACTCGTCTTGGAGCGCGTTCGCTGCTCTAAAGATTTAGTTGTCCAGGTAACTGCTGGTTCCTCGCAACATAACAACAGTCCTACAATTGATGCTTTTTTTTTGTGAAGGGCCCCGCAGCAGATACTACGGATGCACCGCCGTCTTGAGGCTTATTGTGCAATCCTGCGATGAAGATGTTTAGTTTTTTCGTTTTTCCGAGTAATGGAACACCGGTGGAATGAAACTGACAGGGGAAAAGCGAAGTACTCGGGGAAAAAAAACCTGTCCCAGTGCCACTTTGTCCACCACAAATCCCACATGGACCGACCCGGGATCGAACCCGGGCCTCCGCGGTGAAAGGCCGGCGACTAGCCGCCTGAGCCATGGCACGGCCCAGTTGGTGTTTATTTCCTCCCAATCTCCCTCATTTGCAGCACTGTTGTTATGAGGAGCAGCCTACAGGTTTTCCATGTTCCAGACTTGAAATTTAAATTACACAAAGTTTAATTTTATCTTTATAACTTGTGTACGTGTTCACATCGTGATAGTAACTGCGCATGTGCGGAGCAGGATACGAAACCTCATACGCCCAGAGCAGCATGTACATCATCATGCAAAGGGACCATTAAACATTTCGGTCTACTTTAAAACTTAACTAGCTTGACATTATTCGTAAAATTTTCCAATAGGTCAGCGGTTTCCAGTTGTTATATGTGTACGGACGGAAGGATGGATTTTAATGGACGCTCAGCAGGGATGCAAAAAAAACGTAAGAATAAAGAAAATAAGAAAGAAAAACTGAAAGTGGTCTAATCCTGAGCCTTATTGAATGCCACAGCAAACGCGATTTTGACCAGAAATCGTGTTCTGCACCGTTTGAAGGGAATGGTAGAATCTGAAAAACGTAACTGAATTCAGGGTACAAGGATAGTTTTTCTATAGTCAGTAACTTCCGATGCAATGCAATGTTCGTGCAAGCCTCTTACGATCACATGCTGCCACCACCGGAGACCAAGGGAAGCTAACATATTTCCTGCATTTCCAATGGCTTCCGGTAGAGGCAGAGCTATCAATTTCTAACGTTAAATTTTCGTTTAAAAACAAATTTTTGAGAACGGATTAATAAAAACAAAGCAGATTGCCATCAATGCCGAATCATAAACTTTCTAAAAATATCAATCTTGAAAAGATAGTTCGGTCGTTCAGCAGGTGATGACGTCGCAAACAGACCTTACCGTATCACTACATATGATAGGAACTTAGTTTGTCACTACGAACTTATGTCTCTTCTAAGTATAAACGTTTACCAATCGATACGGCGCAACATCCAAAAAGACTTTGAGTCTTCATTGCTTCACTCTACCATTTTGATAACATAAGACTTAACTGAAACTCCCGCGACTGCACGAACTGCTGTCAGCGTCATGTACAGACTCGTCCTCTACGACATCATGGTTGCATTTTCCTCGTCGGTCAATGCACTTGTAGTTATCAGGATCCGATAATTTCTGCACTGTCTGAGTGAGTAGATTAAATATGCCTACGATGTGTAGCAGCAAACATGGACACACGACACACAGTGCAAGTGAAGCGCTTACATCATCGGTGCTTGTAAACCTCAAAGATACAAGATTCCCATTACTTCCGCTTTTTGCCGTTTCACTTGTAGTAGTGTCCCAGTTCAAGGGTGACCGTGACGATAAGTAGGCAGCTTCATTACCGGCCGGCGGCGTAAGCTTGATAGCACGGAACCCAACGTAATGTGCATTCCAATTACTGATGTTTGAACTCAGTCGACGAAGTGACTGGTCATGGACTAGGGTTCTATTCCTGATAGAGGCGGAGGCCCTGAAGTGCAGCCAGTCTTCCATCGAATGGGTACAGGGGGTCTCTTCCCCCGCAGGTAAAGTAGCCAGAACAACAAGCAGATTAATCGACTCCATCTCTTATCATTATGAATGACCCGAGTTATGTTACTGCATTTTCCTGTAGGTTTTCATGGAGTAGTGTTAATTAAGCACAGAGTCCACATTCAGTTTAACTAATATTTGAGACTGCGGTCTAAGGCGTGGGTCTGCGGCCGCTCGCTTACTAGGATCGTGGGTTCGAATCCCACCGGGGGCATGGATGTCTGTCTCTTGTGAGTGTTGTGTGTTGTCAGGTAGAGGTCTCTGCGACGGGCTGGTCACTCGTCCAGAGGAGTCCTACCGAGTGTGGTGTGTCTAAAGTGTGTGATCGTGAAACCTCGAAATGAGGGGGCCTAGGCACCCGAAAAGGGGCTGTTGAGCCATAGGAAAAAATATATTTGAGACTGCACACTGTTCTTGATTAATTATCAGGCTATGCAACCTCTCTATCCCGCCTAGGGCATGGATGTCTGTCTGTTGTGAGTGTTGTGTGTTGTCAGGTAGAGGTCTCTGCGACGAGCTGATCCCTCGTCCAGAGGAGTCCTACCGAGTGTGGTGTGTCTAATGTGTGTGATCACGAAACCTCGAACAACGAGGAGGCCTAAGCCCTATCAGGGCTGTTGAGCCATAGGGAGAAAAAAAATTCAACCTCTTTAAAGTTCACTTATTCATTTTAGTAGTATTCTACGTCATTTTTCAACTAGGTTTACTTTGACTTTGACATAAAAACGTAAAGTTGTCCGTGTTCACGCCAAGAAAGCACACAAATGGCATAATACTACATAGTTCCAGTCATTTGGTACCTTGGCACTAGATGGAGGTGAGTGGCCAACACCACGCCCTGGCCTCTTTACCTCAGGGAAAAAATTCCGGTACCCATTGAATAGAAAGCTGGATGGGTGGATCCCAGAGCCGGTCTGAACGGTTTCGGAGAATAATAATTCCCTTGCCTTTGCCGGAACTCGAGCCCCGGACCCTCCAGCACGTAGCACCGACTACGCTATTGCGTCGAATGGTAGGCTAATCATGAATAATGAATCTGAAGGAACTGATCGTACCTTATTTGAAGGTAGGCCTACTATCCCAGCATTATCCTGGTCGGACAGAGCAAAACCACGGAAAAGCCTTAATCAGGGCAGCCCATCTGCGAACCGAGATTCCAAGGCAGTTACCCAGCATCACAGTAGGTGAAGAGCGACAAATCACTATAACCAGTCAGGATCGTTCGTTTGGAATTCGAACCGAGCACCTTCCATGTTCGAAGCATGACTACCAAATTGCACACCGTAATGAGAGTCAACCTTTTGGGAACCAAGCCTTTCAACATTAATTTTATGGTATAGGAATATGGAAGGAAAATCTAGAGGCAGTCTGTAGCGTGTAACGTGCAGTTGATCGCATGAGATGTGAGGCCAAAGGCAAGGACCTTTCGTCGCGTACCGGAAGTGACGCACGCGGGCGGGATGTGACGTAACTCGCAGGAATGTTGAACGCAGTAGAGTTGCGCTGTCTCTTTCTGTGGCACTGCGACACTTACCGGACGGAAACTGGGGCACACATGTGATTCTAACGTGGGGGGGGGGGGGGTGGGTGCCAATTGCATGCTTAATAAGAAAACACACGCCTAACGTTTTCCCTCCACAATGCCTTATTTGATATTGTTGCTTCGTGAGGCTGGATTAAAAGCTGTGGCTTGCAGGCGGTTTCCCCAGCCACTAGTGCTTTCCACGATAGATATCTGACCTCAAGCAGACGTGGTGGTTGTTTGTTCAGGATATGGTTTATTGACTTGTATATATCATAACACTTGTACACTAACTAACTAACTCACTCCACGCGCAATGTGCTTCTTGAGAAGCTAACACGTCGTCAGGCAGGCCAGAAATTCCCCGAATTTTGTGGAAGCCGAAGTTTTATTACCGTGCTCTCAACAGCTCGTGCTTGTCCTTAGCCACATCAATCCAGTCCGCGCCCCTCGCATCCTATTTCTTGTGGATTCACTTTAATAGCATCATAGACGCATACGTTTTCAAAGTGGGCTCTTTCCCTCATGTTTCCCCGCCAAAACTCTGCATGCACGTCTCCCCTCTACCCCATACGTGCTACATGCCCCGTCCATCTCATTCTTCTTTATTTCCACCTGTCCCTATCCTGAGCCATATCAATCCAGTCCACGCCCCCCCATCCCACGTCTTGAACATCCATTTTAATATTATCCTCCCATCTACGCCTGGGTCTTCCAAGTGGTCTCCTTCCCTCAGGTCTCCCCACCAAAACCCTGTATGCACCTCTCCCCTCCCCCATACGTGCTACATGCCCCGTCCATCTCATTCTTCTTTATTTCCTCATCCGAATAATATTTGGTGAAAAGTACAGATCATAAAGCTTCTCGTTATCTAATCTTCTCCACTCCCCTGTTACATTGCCCCCTCAAGCCTAAATATCTTCCTCAGCACCCTATTCTCAAACACCATCAGCCTATGTTACTCCCTCAATATGAGACACCAAGTTTCACACCCATACAAAATAACAAGCAAAATTGTAGTTCTGTATATCTTAATCTTTATAATTTTGGATAGCAAACTGAAGAAAAAAGATTCTGTACCGAATGATAGCAAGCATTTTCTGAGTTACATTTGCTCTTAATATCCTCTTGAATGGATTTTTGATTTGTTAGGGTTGCTCCCAAATACGCACACAGTAGCTAGAACTGTTGAAGGCGGAATAACAGCTCCACTACTCTAAGCAACTGAACGTCACTCCCGCACAGACACGCAACGATGTACGCAATTTCAGGCTTAATCAGTTTTAAAAAATTAAAAAGAAAAAGAGTTGAAATTATAACGTTTTTGAAACACGCGCCGAATTTTGCCTTGCGGGAATGAAAGCGCAATGAGACGAAGGTGGCGCAGTTCTCTCTTGACAGCAGATCCGAACGACGTCACGACAGGCCGCATGCTGTGTCTACAGCATCCGCTGTCTGACGCTACGTTAGCGCATTAGCGCAAAACGCAGCCCGCGCACAGCCTCAAATAGGGTCTTCTACATTAACCAGAAGTGCTTCAACGTATTTATGGTCATCGGATATGTTGGAAAATTGCCAGAATTTTGCAAACTGTGACTAACAGTAGGTATAAGAAAACCACCAAGGCATTGTTTTACGCCCTCTTGTTTTACGCCTTTTTTTTTTTTTTGCTTTAACGCCCCTTGCCAATTTACACCACTTCTTAATTTATGTTCACTGCGCTACAAGCCGGACGGTCGCGGGTTCGATTCCCGATGGTTAATTGTAAGTTCTCATTGACATAATCCTTTCGTTCGCACTATGGCCCTGGGGTCGACTCAGCCTCTAACAGAAATGAGTACCAGGAGTATTTCCTGGGGGGTAAAGGCGGCCGGTGCGTAGGGCTGACCTTACCACCTTCATGTGCCGATTGTCTAGAAATCTGGGAGCCTCAACCTCCTGGAACCTAAGGGCCTGTCCAGGCCTGTAATGGGATTGCTTTACCTTTTGCTTAAACAGTTGTTTTATTCAATTTTAAACATTGTCTCTTTCGAGGCAATCAAACGAAAGAGAGCTAGCCTACCAGAACTGTCACGTTGTGTGTACATTCCCATCTAGTTCCTTTGTGTTCGGTTGATTTCTTTTCCCCCAATGGCTCGACAGCCCCTTGGGGGCCTAGGCCACCTCATTTTTCGAGGCTTCACGATCACACACATTTTAGACACACCACACTCGATAGGACTCTTCTGGATGAGTGACCAGCCCGTCGCAGAGACCTCTACCTGACAACACACAACACACACAAGGGACAGACATCCATGCCCTAGGCGGGATTCGAACCCACAATCCCAGTAAGCGAGCGGCCGTAGACCCACGCTTTAGAACGCAGGGCCACTGGTATTGTGTTCGGTTGATCCTCGGGCAAAAGAATAATGTAATTGTAGCCCTAAACGTTTCATTAGTGGTGTTTTTATAAGAATCTCTGCTTTATTTCTTTCTGGTGTTCGTATGACCCGTAATGCGTCTCAAAAGTAGGCCCAATCGAAAATGGATATAATGCGATTAACAAGTGTAGTAAATGACCTGGAGTAAGCAGTTCGGCTTTGTTAAGGAACGAAGAATCATTCATAGAGTGTGCTGTCGTCCGTCGCATGACTACGTGTAGGCTACGTGTCCCGTCTGAAAAACGATTGCGTTGTAGGAAGACAAAGAATGTCGGCAGAATCAAAGAACTTGATTAGAAAGTGTGATTCTGCCACTCGTGTGAAAATTATGCGAAGGGCAGCCACACATTCACTTACAGGAGGGTGAATTGGGAGTGACAGTGTTTAAAATGCCGCCTGCTGTAAGGCATAGTTCCTGTTCAAGGACGAAACGAGCGAAGAAATTTGAATGCTTTCATTTTATTGTCAATGACTTCTTTTATCTGAACAGACAGTTAATTTGTGTATTTTCTTTCGAACGTGATCTATGTGTGGTGTTCTGTGAATGACTGAGTATAAGCTGCCCATAAAATATAGCCTTCTTCAGCTACGGTGACTTTTGTCCAAATTTCTACTTGCATATTCACCCAATCGACAATTCTCTATCACCCTTCATTTTTGGCCCACGTATCTACTGGTCTGTGTTGTGTTCTACTGAGCATTTCCCCCTTTGAATACTTCTTCCAAGTAAGCTATTTCAGTATCAAATGGCTTCAAGTCGTGTGTTGGTTTTGGCATTCAACATCTCACCAATCTCACACCATCTTCGCCTTCAATCTCTCTGTTTCAAGTCCTCCCTCAATCTGAATAACGCTGTGTAGAAGACACAGACGAGTTCTAGCGTTGTCGGCGGAATCGGTAAGATATACATCTCTGACTTGTGTTTGCGACGACAGCGACGTCACTGTTGTAGACGTTCACGGAAATGGTGCTGAACTACAAATTATTTGAAGAATGCTGTCTGCTGTGAAGTGACACCGTATAGTCTGTTAGAATACGTATGTATTTATGGCTTTTCCAGAGCGAGCATGTCATTAGCTCGCAATATACAATGTCGATTATCTATTACGATATTCTAATACTTCCTCCGATGGTCCGCTTCGGTCATCTGGGCCTTCTAACTAACACCATGGAGCAGAGTCCTTGAAAAGCAAATACTCGTAGTTCCTCAGCTAGTCCAGAAATTCCCCGCATTTTACGGAAACCCGAAGGTTTGTAAACGAAAGTTATATATTTCCATTACTTTATAATGTTCACTGGTAAATGTTGCTTTTGCATAAATAAAAGTATTTGAATGTACTGGTATAAGAAAAATGCTGAAGAGTTAAGGTGGTAAATGAATGCGCTCACTACACTACGATATTTCAATCTCACGTATAAAAGTTATTACACAAGACGTATCAAGCTATTGTAAATGTATATTACTAGAAGAATAGAATATTGTCTTTATAGTTTTGAAACTTCTTACACAATAAGGTTTATTTTACTCTCTCTTTTATCGTACATTAGCGTGTATTCATAAAATCGCATAAAACAGCACACCTTTCTTATGCCAAATTTGAGAGTCACAGAGTTGTGCCGCTAATTATTCAAGTCATCTGGGCTATGAGATAGTCTAGAGTGGTAAATAGTTGCCAACGTTCCAGAGGACCATGGTGTCTCCATCTTCATGGTGAAATATGTTTTTAGAGTCTTTCATCATCGACTTCACCTTTCACTTAGACTCATATTTCACAAAACTAATAGGCATCTTCAAATGGACGTGATAGTTAGCTACCCCAATGAATACAAACGAGCACACTGTGTATCCAGCATAACCATTAAAAAGCTACAGTAATTTTTAAGTATTGCAATAGTGATTCTAGGTGGCAGTGCAGATTAGAATTAAGAAGTCTTTCTCTTCCAGTAAACTTGACTGGCAACAAACGTTATGATATTCTCACAGAAAACATGCGGGAATAGTAGAATATTTCTTCACAGGCTAAAGGAAAATGAGTTAAGAGAAACAAAACGCAGAATCCTTGCTCATTGGTCCTTCGAAGTGAATGTTTAAGCTCTGTGATATCCAGGCGTTAGACGGCTGTAGGAAGCACCCAAACCAACTTCTAGTGGACAGTTAACACTGCGACTAACATTCGAGGCGAAAGAGAAGAAGAACTTAAGATTCTGAAGTGGAAGTAGAACATTGGATTGCTCCTGGCACAGGAAAGGTAGTTTTATGTTCGAACAGTGGATGTGGGTTCGAATTAATTTCGACGCAAGGTTATGACTATATCTGCGTTTCTGTGTATGTCCTGTCGGTTACAAGGCTTCACGTGGGACTGTCTTTTACTTCCAAGAAATTATACTGAATGTTTAACATGAACATGTCAGTCTTGTGGCTTGTGACGCTGTGTATATGGGTATAGGTAAGACTATGTACTTTTCATAATCACCTCTTTGAGAACCTCAAATCTTCTAATGTCCAACATATCAATTAAAATAAGAACGCTACATATTTATTAAATCCACTGGTAGAAAAGACCTGTGAAGTAAAACTGTAAAGGTAACACTGTACCGGCGAGCACGCGGCGAAGGCTATGGCATGGTGGGAGGAGTGCATCAGCACTCAGTCTTAATCTCGGTACAACATGGGGCAACTGGTTAGAATCACGCCCCGGCCGCCGGGGAGAAAATCGTCCTGTGCCTTTTGAATAGGAAGCTTCAGTGTTCTCCAGATTCGGTCTGGAAGCTTTGGAGAAGAGATACATTTCTTGCCCTCGCTGGAAAGTGAACCACGATTCCTCAGACTTCCATCTCGTAGCCTAGTCACTATAAAGACTGAGCTATCCTGGCTTGCTGAGATAAAACTGTCCGTCAATTACAATTAATTACAATGGAGGTATCGATTACCACTCTGAACTTTTGCACACGGAACATTTAGAAATATCTCCCTTTTGAGGTTAAGGGCCTCGAATTAATGGTTGCGCCGCTGCAGCGGCCATCATGGTCGGGTAAAGCCAACGGAAGTCAGTACTTAATACAACCCTGAAGCAGAAACCGACGTCTACTGAGAACATCAGGATTCTTGAGACATGGACCGACTACAAGCGCTTCGGAATACGATCTTCTGTCATTACTGCAATCCGTTGGAAACAAAACTTGCTGCTTCACTGGCTGGCTGTCTGGATGACCGACTGACTGGATACCTGACTGACTGGCTTACAGGCTATCTGACAGTAGAATCCCACCACAAGGCACGATCTCATTCTTGTTCACAGGATTTCCAGTCTAATAATCTCTATTTCTTTAAGGTTGATATTAGTTTTGTTCCATCTGTTTCTTGGTCTGCAAGGTAACAAGCTGTCAGAAAAATTTCCGCTAGAATTCTGTACAAACTTCTCATTTCTTCTATTCTAATGACACGTATGCCACTTTATATAATTACATTCTCCGTGCAATGGATATACAAGATTATATTTATGACCAACTGATTGCACTGGTGAACATATATATAATTACTCCGCCATGTTTCGGCTATTGATATTAGCCATCTTCAGTGAGTACTAAATTAGTTGGTAAAAAATATAAACTTGTACGTCAAAATCTTTTTAAACTTCCTGAATGAACTCACGTAACAATAGCACGTAACTGTATAAATCATGATGCTCCTCAATATGTAATATCCTCAGTTCCCTACGTAGTCCATGCCTTTGTTTCAAATGTTTTCCTTGACATGTTTTGCAAACCAACTAAATGCACATTCAATGTCACTATTTATTATACAACTACCCCTACATATGTTTCAGTTGTTAACTATAATAAATAGTGACATTGAATGTGCATTTAGTTGGTTTGCAAAACATTATATGAAAATGCACGGTGAAAATAATATAAAAGTTTTCCTTGACAATTCGTACGTATGTAAGTTCACATTATACAAGAAGTTTATTATACGATGCTGCATAAAGCCGGGGTAAACGCTGAACTAGTCTGGCTCACTTTTACAAGCATGTTAGCAGCGTCATAATGTAGAAACCCTTTATTACTCACTGAGAATAAGTGCCCAATTCCAGACGTACAAAAAAAGCGAACTCCTGAAGCCTTGCGTTGTTCCGTGCTTTTCAAGAAAGTTGACCGCGTGTGTCGCATTGTAGTGGGTTTCGAGGTTCGGATTGCACTTACGACTTTGGATGGCAGTATTGCCGTTTTTGTGCACGTGTTGTCCGCCATACATCTGTCACTCTGGGGACTGTGCCACGTGAGTCCAAAGAAAAAACGTGGTTATTCTGGGGACTGTGCCACGTGAGTCTCCAAAAAAAAACGTGGTTACTCTGGGGACTGTGCCGTGAGTCCCCAAAGACAGAAACGTGGTATCTGGACGTCACGTGAATTCAAGACAGAAAACGTGGTTACTCTGGGGACTGTGCCACGTGAGTCTCCAAAGACAGAAAACGTGGCTACTCTGGGGACTGTGCCACGTGAGTCTCCAAAAACAGAAAACGTGGTTACTCTGGGGACTGTGCCACGTGAGTCTCAAAGACAGAAAACGTGGCTACTCTGGGGACTGTGCCACGTGAGTCTCCAAAAACAGAAAAAGTGGTTATTCTGGGGACTGTGCCAGGTGAGTCTACAAAAACAGAAAACGTGGTTACTCTGGGGACTGTGCCACGTGAGTCTCCAAAGACAGAAAACGTGGCTACTCTGGGGACTGTGCCACGTGAGTCTCCAAAAACAGAAAACGTGGTTACTCTGGGGACTGTGCCACGTGAGTCTCCAAAAACAGAAAAACGTGGTTATCTGGGGACTGTGCCACGTGAGTCTCCAAAGACAGAAAACGTGGTTATTCTGGGGACTGTGCCACGTGAGTCTCCAAAAACAGAAAACGTGGCTACTCTGGGGACTGTGCCACGCGAGTCTCCGCGGACAGAAAACGTGGTTACTTCACAAGAGTGGGACATGACAACTGCCTGTTTCTCGACTAACTACAACGTAGGTGGCAAAAGGCGCTGTTTCTCACTTAGATATATATTGCAAGGACTGAGATAATATGATGAGACATAAATAAGGAACAAAATCGGAAGGTGGTATAGCCACGATCGCAAGCATTCATTTGAAGAGGCTAGGGGGAGGGGGGGGGGGAGAAAAATCCTTACTTTTAATTGGAAGGTGCTCGATTCAGGACTTGGACACAACTCAGACTGTTCTGTCAGTTGTCATGGGTTTCCTCAGTCATTTAAGGCAAATTACAGTATATTATCCTAAGCGGACTGCGACCACTGCCTTCCATGCCCTTTTGAATTCATTATTCACTTTGCGTGATTTCAGGCTTCCGCCGCGATGTAGACGAGATGTGCGCTCTTCTGGGATATAACGCAGCGTCGGGTGGTAATCCTTTACCGACGTTTCGGGACAACATATCGGTCCCATCTTCAACGGTCAAGAAGTCCAAGAAGAATTCTTAACCGTTGAAGATGGGACCTATGTTGTCCCGAAACGTCGGTACAGAACTACCGCTCGACGCTGCGTAGTATCCACGAAGGGCGTATATCTCATTATCCACTAATTCATCCATCCATTAAGCTCGAGGCTCACATGGTCTGCTTTAGCGGCACTGACATCAAATAAACCACACATAAGCAATAAAATCTGAATGGACATATGCAGCCCAGTCTAGAACATGGGTCTCCAACCTGCGTCCCGCGACCCAATTTGTAAATTACTGTTAGGTTTGGGATGTTCATGTAACCCTACTCTAACGTATAAATTATTTAGACATAATCAGCGTAAATGATGACAAGCAGTAAAGGTGGGTTTTGCTCCAACGTAAATGTAATTTCTAAATACGTTATCTGAAACTTAACAAACTACACCCGCCATGATATTCCTTTGTTGCTGATACATATAAGGAAAATTACAATGACTTCTTCATGTCATGAAATGTGTAATTTAAGGAAAAAATAAGGGGGGAAAAAAAAAGAAAGCTGGAAAGAAAGGAAGAAGTGGAGAACTAAAGAAAGTAAAGACGAAAAGAAAAAGCGGGTCATGTAGCACGATTTGTATCAGCTAGGCCTAATCATTTTCTGGTTGCATGCTCGAGCATTAATTTCTCTGAAGTCGTGGGCTGACGCTCGATCAGTCTATCTCAGTTAAACGTCATTACAGCGCGACACGTCGTACACCCACGCTGTGCCAACAGCAGCCTACCCAGCGCAAAATAGAATGTTCATATGACAATAGCCTAACACCTATCCGCAATTCGAATTATAAAGACAAAGAAAAATTCTGAAACGCTTTAACATAAACTTTCCCTCTTAAGAAGGGTTAATGTAAGCATATTTCGATATTTAAGACCTGGGCCCACATTCGGCGTGCACAATGGAATATCTGCTGCTGATTTTTAACATTCGAAATACCACACATCACGCAGCAGTTGCAGTGGACACTGCCAAATGTCTGATGTGTATTCAACCCTCTCAAGTCCTTCACTGTACTCAGCATTCGTGATCTAATGTTTAGCGTACTAGCCTAGTAGTAGTCAAAAGGCACCTGGTTCGATCCTAGTTTTCCTGGTGATATGAATTTCAGCAGTCATACGCCTACGTATCAATTGCTTTGCTGTCGTAACGTGCACAAAAGAAGCGCCAATTGAGTTATCTGGATTGGACAAGATCTGAACATATTTTGACCTAGCCTGTATTGATTAAATAGTTTCGGGAATGAACAATGAGTGGCAGCCTTTTAGCCTGCAGATTGGAGCACTGGGCCACGATTTCTGAAGTGGTCTATATGACCATCAAAATTCGTGTTTTGAAGGGACTATTCCAGTTCTACACAGAGTAACTGTATTTTTTAACGCCGCACTGCTCGCCGCAGAGCGGACGACATCGTTGCTGCAGAAGGGCCGGTAATGCCGCCAGCTGTGCAGTCCGACGGTAAAAAAGTACACTCTGTATTACGATATACAATTTAGATGTCGAAACACGTCAGCACTCACAAAACAGAAAAGATTCGTGACAACAAATACTGCTCATTTGCTGTGGACTGCTACATGAGTCTAGAAATGTGAGCAGAGATTATTGTTACAACGTAGTTACGCAGTTAGTTGCCGGCATCTCACCTCAGAGACCAGGGTTCGATCCGAAGTGTGTCCATGTGACATTTGTGGTAGACAAAGTGGCACTGGGACAGGATTTTCTCCAAGCACTTTGGTTTTCCCCTGTGAATATCATTCCATCAATGCTCCATACTGCCGATCCCAGTGGCCGTGCGGTCTGAGGCGTGGGTCTGCGGCCGCTCGCTTGCTGAGATTGGAGGTTCGAATTCCGCCGGGGGCATGGATGTCTGTCTCTTGTGAGTGCTGTGTGTTAGTCAGGTAGAGGTGTCTGCGACGGGCCGATCACTCATCAAGAGGAGTCCCACCGAGTGTCGTGTGTCTGAGTGTGATCGCGGGACCTTGATAATGAGGAGGCAAGGGCCCACTAGGGCTGTCGAACCATGAAAAAGAATCTCCATACTCATCTTAATCTACACGTTGCTCTTACCAGACGGACAAATGGGCAAAGCCTGGGAACCTTACAAAAAGCAATGCTCTTTCGGAAATCGAGAAGCATTTAATAGAAAAGTCTTTAAAAGGTTACCATTGCTGTACAGAATTTTACTAAATGGATGTGCAGTACCCTTCTTTTGCTACTGCCAAGTGCATACCTGATATGAGCAGTAAGAAACAGTGTGTTAATAGGAGAAGGAATGATGGGAGATGAAAGGCGAAGAGGAACGGAAGAAGGAGAGAAAGATAAGGAGACAGAGACAGCTGGAGATCAAATCGGTAAAAGTGAAATCCTGGTCCATCTGTTTCCTGTTTCGCCTCCCTGGTCCAGAAATATCCCGTCCTCCCGCTGCGAAGGAAGCACGCCAGCAGCAGCAGTTACAGGAAGCCATATTGGCCCTGCCCTAATCTGAGATTATGATTATCCAACCATCATAACGGATCAGCCCGGATTTAAAATGATGTCATACTGTTAGCCGATATCGAATAAAACCCCACGGCCATTTTCAGAAACAAGAAGGAAGGTCAGAGTATTACTGTGTTGACACATTTTTGTTTGGAAACAGGCGGCTTGTTTTTCAGACAAAACACAAACAAATAATAAGATCAATGCATTATTTAGGCAGATCTGTTTAACTTGTCTCTTCTGGCAACCGCCTGTATTCATTCAACGATTCACCTTCCTTCGTCAATGGAGCTGTGACCTCCACGGCTTGTGAACACTGCAGCCATCCACGGCACTGACTCTAAGAATGAAGCGTTCCTTCAACCATGAACAGTTTGCTCAGGTTCCAAGTGACAGGCGGGAGAGGTGTCAGGTGCGATATTGAGATGAGGTTATGAAGGGTTTAAAGTACAAATATTGTATGAGTGCGTTCACTTATGACCAGGTTTTGTTTACTATATGCCATTGGATGTTAATTAAACTTGCTACTTATTTCTCGAAAAATTTTGCAAGTCCAGGAATAACTATGATGGTGGAAGAGAGGGTTGAGGAATGCTGTGTACATTCTGAGATATCGCGGCTTCCAACATGAATGTAACAATTTGTTTTTAACAATGAAGGGGGATCTGGGCGAAAATATTCTTAGTTGTGTGACACTTTGAATAAAACTATAAACGCAATTCTTGGCATGTAATTGGAGTAGAGGCATAGCTCCACGCATTCTTAACCTCGGCAATAGGTGTAGGTGAGTGATTAACTTCACACCCGGGGCGCTTTACGCCCAGGAAAGAACCCCGGTACCCATTCAATAGGAGGGTGGATGGGACCTAGGGCCGGTCTGGACGGTTTTGGAGAGCAGAAAAATATCTTGAGAAACAATTGGTTTCTGGACTTTGTCCATCGTCCGAAACTCTAAAATCACGACGTTTCGGAAGCTGGATCTGCTTCCGTCCTCTTGCCCATACCGGGATTGGATCTCCGGTCCGTCGAACCCGTAGCGAGTCGCTAAACCGACAACACCACCTCGGTTCCAGTAAGAATGTAGTACTTTAATAACTATACAACAAAAGAATGTGTCTGTCTGTCTGTCTGCTTGCTTGTGGCAACCGTAACTCAACAGGAAATACAGGTAGTAGATTGAAATTGTGACAGTACATGTATGATTGTGGGATATGCCTGCCAAATGTAATCAAAATCGGTCTATGGGATCGGGGCATATTCTCCTACATATAATATCCGTGGACTACTACGTGGCGACAATAATAGGGAGTAACTGATATTAATAGATAATAATCGATAGTGATCGAAAGTAACAGATAATATTCATAAAACACACATACGGAAAAACCTTGACAGATGAAATTAACGCTTCTTTTGCCTTATGACTACAGATCGATTTTGTTTGTAAGGAAATATTGTGCAGCCTTTATTGTGAGTTTAATAATATAATGAAGTTAAACGGACTTACGTTTCTTCATTTATTTTTAAAAATATTTGTAGATTAGGTACACGGTTTGGTTATGGGCAAAAAGTGATTCGATACCAGCCCGGGCGAAGAGCGAGTATGTGGATAGCTAATAGATAAAAACGCATTATTTTTTTAATAATATCACTGTTTCAAATTGGCTAACAAGTGGTATATAAGTTAATATAAAAAATAGAGCATAACAAAAATAATGAAAGTGGTTCAAGTTTTTAAGGAGTGTTAAGAAAGTGTTCTTAGGAAAACCTGATGGGAGAAGGAGAAGAGGTAGACCCAGAAAAAGATGGCTAGATGACTTAGAAGAGGACCTCAGGAAGATAGAAGTCAAAGGATGGAGAAGGAAGGCTGAGGACCGAGAGGAATGGAGGAATGTGGTCAAGAAGGCCGAGGCCCTACATGGGCTGTAGCGCCGACCAGAAGAAGAAGAAGAAAAAGAAGGTTCAAGTTTTTAGTTGTCATTTTTGTGATCCACATGCCCATTTTAGTCATAACACATTTATTAAAAAAGGCAATATGAGAAATTTTTCCGCGGTTTGATTTTACAGTACGGACATACCAATATTTTTCAGTACTACACAGGAACAATTTTATATACACATATTAACTACATTATTATACAGCATATATATCATCAAATAACCTGACTAAAAGAAGACTGATGTGTTTTGGTCTGTCGACATGTCATATATTCTAATTATAATTTCACAGAATAAGAAATAAACGGCATTTTTGACACCGCACGCAAATATTTAGCTACGAAAAACGGCAAAAATAAATGGATATGCTAATAGCAATTTATTTCAATAGCCCGAGGTCAGGGGGTAGTGGAAGGTATTCAGACTTCGAATTCGAGTACAGTTGCGCGTTATCCTAAGGATACACATGGTTTATCACGATCTCTGCAGTCGAATCCCTGGATTGAACCTTGCAATAGGCCACGACTTTCTTCTCCAAGTGCATATCTACTCATATTTTTCACCAACTTCACACCACCCTAAGCTATATAAAATCTGTGGCTGAAATAGCGTTGTTTAATAATGTAAGAATTAAAACTTCCTAAGATGGTTTTATTCACTTTATTCACGCAGATTTAGGGGTCGAAACTTAAAAAAACGATACAGACTCACTATGGAATTCTCGACAGGGTCAAAAGATTTTTCCTTTCTCCTAACCCCCAGACCGGCTCTGGGGTACACCCAGCCTCCTATTCAATGGGTACCGAGTGTTCTTTCCTAGGGGTAAAGTGGCAGGGGCGTGAAGTTGACCACTCACCTCCATCTAGTGCCTAGGTTAAGAATGAGTGGAGCTATACTTCTAGTCCCCTTACGTCTTCATGGAGTGGACACGGACAACTTTACCTTTTTTTCAACTTTATCCCCTATGACATTCTCTTCCTTCCTATGCTGCATGCATCTCATCTCCCCCCCCCATTTGATCCACTTCCGCAACTGTCTATACAGGGCATACACAAAAGAATGGTGCGGTTTTAATAGTGAACACTATTAAAACCGCACCATTCTTTTGTGTATGCCCTGTATAACTCGGTATTCTGTGTTTTGTCACAAATCGAGAAGAACAAAAAGGCGGGAGGGCGCAGCTTCCTAGCTTTGCTCCCAGCATTCAATGACTGAGATAACAGAAAACTAGATAAGCTGTATTAGTCTCAATATTTCCAATAGAAAGTACCTAGTGACGTCAATCCCTATCAAGACCGCGGAACAAGGCCACAGATTAATCTCATGAATGAAGTTGTATTGTCAGTGTAGAATGGCTAGGCTACGGGCTGGACAACCAAAATACCGCAGTTCAATTCCCGGTAGGGGCAAGAGATTTTTGTCTTTTACACAGGGTCCAGACCGCCTCTGGAGCCCAACAACCTCCTGTCTTGGGGGCTCTTTCGACCGAGGTCTGAAGCTGACCACCTTCTTCCATCGAATCCCAGGGTTAAGAATACGTACTGTACAGCTATACATGCATTCCGACACACGTATTCATGGCCTTGTACTGATGAGCAGACACAAATATGCCTTACCTCGAATGTTCCTATTTATTATTATTATTATTATTATTATTATTATTATTATTATCATCATCATCATCATCATTATTACTCGTTATAACCTTTGTGCAGGGTATTTACATACATATACCTGAAACAAACAACCATGTTTACAGGGTATATATTTTTGCAGCTATTCTGTATTTACATATATGCTACATGTAATGCTATTTCCCATGATAATCGTTCTGTACTGTTACATCAGCACTTCCCGCAGTACGTGTGCAGTGCCCAGTGTGGCTGTTTTCTGTAGTTCCTTGCTTTCGTGCTTTCCCCATATGTTGCTCGGGTATTTTCTGATGATTTTGATATGGTCCCAGTTGCCCCTATTATTACTGGTATCACTTTTGTTTTTACGTTCCACATGAGCTGTATTTCTATTGTAAGGACTTTATATATTTTAGAATCTTCTTTGCTTCTTTCTTGATCTCATTTCTCTCCCCTGAAATTGCAACATCTATTAGCATATATGTTCCTTTTTCATTGTCACCAATTATGATGTCCTGTTTAGTGTCCGGTATGGTTCTCATGATGATGATGATTATTATTATTATTATCATCATCGTCATCATTTCAGACAAACCCTGATTATAACGGAATTCCAAAATTCTTAGTACTCTTGTTCTGTCTAACACAGGAACTTATTCCTGCCGTATCTAGTTAAAGTAACACAGCCAGTATAGTGACAAAGCTACGGGCTGAACGACAGAGGAAGATATGCTAGATTCCAGGCAGCAGAAATGGCTTTCTTTTCTTATCTCCAAAACGTCCGGACCGGGCCTGAAGCCGATCCAGCCTCCTATTAAATGGGTACCGGGGGCTCTTCCGCGGTCACGGATGCTGCTGGAGCATGATGCTAACCACTCAACTATCTAGTGCCGAGGTTAAGAATGAGTGGAGCTACACCTCTACTCCCTCACACGCGGTCACGGCGTAGTATTTAATTAAGCACAAGGACAAGTTTAACTTTAGACGGTTGTGAAGTAAAAAATCGCGTGACAGTGCTGCAGGACCGTGTTCATTTCGACTAAACTTCGTTTAGAACCGAGACAGTGAATCATACCGCCGACGGCCTCGTTTCGGTCGAGATTCTCGTGGGAGCATTGTAGTAGATCAGCATTCAACTGTCCATAATAATAATTTAGATGACAGAAACAGTTGAAAAGCAGTGCTCGAGCGGAAGGGCTAGGACACCGCCCTTATTGCTTGTCTCCGGGGCATGCGCAAAAGATATCTACTGTACGTTGTTTTTGAGGCTCCTTCCTCTTTCGTACAAACAAAAAAAAAATGCCCTTAGGTTGTTATAACACCGCGGGTCTTAGTCTAATCTTCCGTTGATTAGGAGTGGCAAAAAGTCGCCTGGCAGGACGCTCTGTGCGCATGACGACAGCATCACCTCGTCTGCGTTCCTTACGGAAGGAAACAAAACACTGCATTCAATCTAGGAGCCGGGGTAGCTCGGTCAGTATAGTGACTAGGCAACAGATTAACCTGGGGTTGAATTTCGGCAAAGAAAACTATTTTAATACGCGAGATTTGTGTTTCTCACGGCGGTGACGATGAAGATTACTGTGTTCTGGGATGTGACGCCGTGTAGTCTGGTAGAAACATTTGTAAAATTGTACCAGACTACAAGAAGCCACATCCTAGAGACAGTACTCAGTCATTCCCGAGGTTATCTCATACCAACTGTCTCCAAATTTGCGCTATTATGCCACACTGACGATGGAGGCAGTAGGTATCTCCGAAAATGGTAACTTTTTACCAGACTATAGGACTCCACAACACAGAGACATTTTTTTTCTCAGCACCACTGTGGCCACACCAGCTCTGGGACCCACATAAAGAACACAGGGGCTCTTCGGTAATAGAGCGGTCGAAACGTGAAGCTAACCGTTCACTTCCTTGCAAATAATACCCAATTTATTGAATTGTCTTTCATTATATCACATGCATTTGTGTACGCATAGCCGATCGCAGTGGCCGCGCGGTCTAAGGCGTGGGTCTGCGGCCTCTCGCTTGCTGGGATTGCAGTTTCGAAACCCGCCGGAGCATGGATGTCTGTCTCTTGTGAGTGTTGTGTGTTGTAAGGTAGAGGTCTCTGCGACGGGCTGATCACTCGTCAAGAGGAGTTCTACCGAATGTCGTGTGTCTGAGTGTGATCTCGAAACCTCAACAATGAGGAGGCCCTGGCCCAGCGGGGCTGTTGCGGTATGGGGAAAAATGTATACGTAAAACATCACGTACTTTACACATAAGCCTAGTTACATTGGGTCTGCTCTCATATTTTATAACTCCTGTACTATTGATACTACTATTACTGCTGACATTATTTCCTTTAACCTTACTTGCAATATGTCTCTAATTTTGCTTCTGCTCCCTTAGTAACGTTAAATGGGAGCCTTAAGTTACTACCTTAATAAGTCTCACCTCCACACAGCGCAGGTTTCAGAACGCGTGGAGCTATAGGCCGCCTTCTATATGGCCTGTTCATTAATTAAGTTCAGCGACAGAAGTACCTTGACTGGAGCCAAGTTCAACAGCACGAAGGCTCACAGCAACAATAAATTGAACACGTCCACAGTGGTATAGGAACCAAGAGGTAAACTCTGTTTATCGAAAAATTTTGCTAGCCTAAGAATGTAAACAATAAGGTAAAGCAATCCCTATACAGGTCTGGGCAGGCCCTGAGGGCTCTAGGAAGTTGAGGCTCCCAGAATTTCTAGATATTCGGCACATGAAAGTAGCAGGGTTTTCAGCCCTACGCACCGGCCGCATTTACCTCCCAGGAGATATTCCTGGTACTCGTTTCTGTTAGAGGCTGAGTTAACCGCAGGGCCATAGTGCGGCCGGAAGGATTAAGTCAATGAAGAATCCCAATAATCTAATCGGGAATCGAACCCGCGACATTCCGGCCTCAACCAACTGCCCAATCGCGTACGCCGTAAAGAATAAGGACTAAAGTAAAATTGCCTCTAACAAAAGGAATTTCTTTAAATCAGAAGACTGAAAGGAAAAGAAAAATTTGAGCCTAAAATATGATTCGTTCCGTTCTGTGAGTTCTGGAATGTATCTGAGAAGAATTATTCTGTTGTAAATCAGACACATAAAAACCGTCGACAAAATACTCGGCTTACAGGGGAGGTATAAACAGACAAACTAAGGGAAAGTAAAACAGAAGATATGAGGTAAAAGTAAGATTGTCCCTGTGGTTAAGTGATCCTTGAAATCGGCACTAGATGGAAGTTGTGAGCTTAACGCTTCGGTCGCTTTGTCTATGGGGGAAGACCCTCCCTCCATTGCCTATTATGACGCACGGTTGGTTCAGAGCCCGTGTAGACACAGAAACGAAAAGAGCAAGCTCTGCCCCTCCCGGGAATCGAACCCTTATATAGCCCACAGTCTGGTCAGCATGCGGAATTACCCCCTCTCCAGGCAAGAAGGGAGAAAAATTATAATGGGTCACTTGTTATTGTCCTTCACACAAAAAATAAAAAGTCCACAAGGATACATGTTTCTTTGTTCTGGTCTACTGACATGCTACGTTGGGTATAGCGATGAATGGTGTATATGCCATGACTGCTCCGAATAATGAATCGGAAATGACTGGGAAGGAATGAGTTGTGGCGGATTTGAAATTGTTAGCCAGATAGACCGTGGAAAACCAGGACAAACGTATATCATGTACCCGCCAAGATACGAACTAGGGAGCTGCACAGTTTTATTCGTGTGGGTTACTACTGCGTTAAATGATGAGAACGATTGTTCATAATCGCCTTTCCTGCTGTCAACGATGGATGCCATAAGCGGCTCGGCACAGCAGATGCAATCAATGGACACAGAACCGGTTGTGGTTACGTTTCTTTCCGCGTGACTGCGCCACCGAGCGAGCACAGGATGCGAGCCCAATCATTAGTCTTGTTATGATTGTTGCTTGCTTTACTTTCTTTGCTACAATTCCTTTATTTTTCCTATCCGCGGGGTACTGATCCATTTCCTCATGCGAAAGACATAGCAGCCAAGCAAGTCAGGCTTAGTGCATCCAGCACTGAGTAAAGACTGTGTGCTGTTGTGTTTGCCACCTGCTGTTTGCAACAGCGTCACACGTACGAAACTTAAATTTCTGTGTCCATACTCTGGACTTCACTAAATTGGTGTAAGCTCACTGAGCTCACCAGCAAATATTAGAAACAAGACACACTCTCTCCAAAAGACTATCAAGTTATGCACAAAAGTAAACTGCCCATAGCGGACAAAATTGGAAATGAAATATTTTTCTCGCATCAAAATCCCCTTTCCCACATCATTTTGTTACGAATGACATTAACCCTTGAAAACCCCAATGGTTATCACAAGTACCGCCAGGTTTAACAATAAACACTTTAGGAAACTTTCGCAGAGCCTAATACTTCTGGCGCTTTCGCTCTGTAATTTTCCCTAGATTTCAAATTCGTGAACGTTACTGAAGAACATTTAGTATTTAACACATACTATGCGATTTCCGTGTATCTTAGCAACAAATTTACAATCGATCATCATCGAGATATCGTGAGCGAGATTTAGAATCGACATTTCTTTATCGTCGATACCCGAGGTTTAGAATCTATCAAGGTCGACGTTCGAAGCTCAGCTGTTTCTTCAGCCTCAGCTCATACCTCACAGGGTTTCACGAAAATCCGGCCAGTGATAATGGCTGTGATATATGCATAGGACATCTAATAATCGCTTTTGCGCGATTATTTTGTGAACGCGCCTAAAACCGCATTTTGTCCCTATAATTAAATAGGAACTGAATCTTTAAATATAACGTAAATTATGTGTAGTTTTCAGGGATGACTAAAGTAGAAGGCAAGTATGTAGATACTTTGATTTCAGGCTTCCGCCGCGATGTTCATGAGATCTGGGTAATATCCCAGAAGAGGGCAGATCTCAAGTATGTAGAGCAAATATACTGACGCACGCGAGGACAGTTACTGGCATCCAGCGAAAAGGCAGACATGCCCGGCTTGTATTTAGATGTTTATACTTGTACTTAAAAAAGAGTGAAGATTTTCCCTGATACTATATTTCGCTGCCTTCACTGATTGTATGTTACAGCACTCCTTGAATCAGATATTTCCGCAGTCGCTGCTGAAATGTAATGTTTCTGTAAGTGTCCGTGTATATAAACACGTAGGAACTTTTGAACCAACTGACGGACTTTGATAAAGCTTAGTATGGATTTCTTGCCAATCTCATATCATCAATAATACGAAAATGGCCACCGTACGAAATGGCAAGTTTAGAGTGGTAACACAAAAATACAAATTCCCTGTGATAATAGATATTCACCAAAAATAAAAACTTCTGCCATTATTTTGTATAATGTGAAATAACAAAGGACGGTTCGTTGGAAAACATGACGTTCCCACAGCAAACTGCTTGACCCTGAAGATGGAGGTACTACCATCCTTTGAAACATTCGTAGCAGTTTAAAAATTGACACAGCGAAATATTCCGGACTATTTGTTTGTTCCGTGGGCCGGGATATCGTAGTCGATATAGCGACTCGCTACGGGCTGGACGGTCCGGGGATAGAATCCCGATGGGGGCGAGATTTTTCGCATCCGTCCAGACCGGCCCTGGGGCCTACCCAGCCTCCTATACAATGGGTACCGGGTAATTCCCGAGGGTAAAGCGGCCGGGGCGTGGTGCTGACCACCCACCCCCAACTAGCGCCGAGGTTAAAGAAAGAGTAGAGCTACACCTCTACTCACCCTCTGGGCCTTCATGGCCTGTTCTAGGGAAAATTTTACTTTTCTTTTACTTGTTTGTTCAATACGTCGGTTTTGGGAAAATCCCTATTTACCTCAGCATTCGTAGCAATATCTAACTATCCAAATTTTGGGCTGATGACGAAGATAATAATAATTTGAACTTGACATGTCAGCTATGCACACCGACACGTAACACACTCTTACTCGTACAACAGCAGTACAATTTACATTCGTACAAATGTACATGGTTTGGATCTATAAGATGCGTCAGACAAATGGGCAGCACCTGGATTAGCGTGTTGGGCTTGCATTCCTTTGTTCTAAATAAATTCCTGATGATGGCACCCCGGTGCCGAAACATGTAGGAGTTTTATACTTGTCTTGAATTGTATTTTATTAATGCGTATGTTGGTTGATGTATTAATTAAATGGGAAGTAGTTTAATACTTGCTTAACCTAGAATGCAAATTGCTACTAAAATAGGCCTATTGGATACACATTTGTCATTACCAACGAAGGATGACATATTTCTATTTACTGAGACTGTTTCGAATTCTCAGCCCCCCTGTGATGTCGATTAAACAGCCGACTAATTGATATGGCAATACATAAAGTTACTAAAGTTTGGTAAATCTAATTCCTAGTTTAAATTTAAATAAATTTCACCCTAGAACAGGCCACGAAGGCCCAGAGGGGGAGTAGAGGTATAGCTCTACTCTTTCTTTAACCTCGACACTAGATGGGGGTGGGTGGTCAACGCCACGCCCCGGCCGCTTTACCCCCGGGAATGACCCGGTACCCATTGTATAGGAGGCTGGGTAGGCCCCAGGGCCGGTCTGGACGGGTGCTGAAAATCTCGCCCCCACCGGGATTCGATCCCCGGACCGTCCAGCTCGTACCGAGTCGCTATACCGACTGAGCTATCCCGGCCCACAATTCCTAGTTTAAACACCATCACAATATTATTAGTATTTCTCTGTTTTTTGTTTATTAAGTCGTCTCTACAATTCACAGGCCTTTATTCTTATTGTTTTTAAAGCATAAATGGCGAAAGAAAGCGAAGTCCTGACAACTCGCTTTGTATTTGATTATTTCTTGTTGACAGTATGCCACCTGACAAAGTTATGCAGCTTGAAGTGAAAAGTGGCAAGAGGTTCATGAAAGGTTGTGTCGAAAGAAATTAAAATCAATCGTGGCCTATTTTCAGTTATCTCTTAAATACAGTGATACCTCGGCTAACGAAGATAATTCGTTCCGGAATCACATACGTTAGCCGAAATCTTCGTTAGCCGAAATCTTCGTTAGCCGAAATCTTCGTTAGCCGAAATCTTCGTTAGCCGAAACGTGAGCAACTTTCTGCTTCCCTTGGGTTTGTCGCTTACTTTTTTTGGTTGGTGGGTCTCCCCTATGTGATGTGGTCAGCTCATTTCTTTGTCACACAAATACAGACGGAAAAGATAAGCTCCTGGATTGGCCCGACCGTTCATGTTTGCTGCTTTATGTTAGCGCGAGCATCCACTAAAACATTCGTTAGCCGAATCCATATTCGTTAGCCGAGTCCGAAAAAGAGCGAAAAAAATCTTCGTTAGCCGAAAAATTCGTTAGCAGGGTCACTCGTTAGCCGAGGTATCACTGTATAAGAGACTTCGAGAAACCACGAACATTCTGAACCAGGATTGCCGGTATTCTGGCTGAGAGTTGATCCGGGTACCTCCCGAATATGATCATAGTTGCTATTCACAATGTCACAAAGTTGGTAGCATCATGACTTGCTACAATTAAGTATTAATTACCCATACACACGGTGTTCGTGGCACAAGCAATATCATTGTACATCAACAAAGCTGGAGAGAACATGTATCAATCTTTGAGAACTGTTACACAAATTATTGTTTGTCAAAGTTGCAGTCTTTGAAAACTGCATGTTCACAGTTGTGTCATCCACTTATTCAGAAGCTCTCCCATTTATTCCTCATGTAACGCAATGAACTACCCCACTAATGTAAACTCGTCTCCCTGACGTACCGGTATGCTATCTAACATTGCGAAAGTCAATTAATTTATGGAAGCTTTTATCACAATCTATTATTCTTTCTCCCCGCACTTTCGAGATTTGGACAGAATATTTTCTATAATACAACCTGTTTTTGGTGCCTAATGAACATGTCAGTCTTCAAGTTTTTTAGGCGCCTTCGCAAGGTGCAAAAAGCGACTATTAGCTTCGTCATGTCTGTCCGTCTGTCCGTCCACATGGAACAACTCGCCTCCTCACTGGACGGATTTATATGAAAGTTGATATACGAATATATTTTTTCGAAAGTCTGTCGCGAAAGTTGAAGATTCATTAAAATCTGACAAAAACAATGGGTACTTTACATGAAGACCTATGTCCATTTATGAAAATATCTCGCTGAATTCTTCTTAAAATGAGAAATATTTCAGACAAAATTAGTAGAGAAAATCAAAACCCACATTTTATGTTGAAAACATTTTTTTCAGAAAATCGTGTCGGTTATGAGCTAATGTGGAAAACGTTTGTAAAGCTGGACAGGCCACGGATGGCAATATAATACGGCGCACGCGCTATTTTTGCTGGATAAATAAGGCTATAGACATACACTCATAGTACTTATTGCTTTGCCACGCCAACAGTGGTTAAGAGGAAGCGCCTCAATGTTACGTTAAACGTATTTGCCTGCTTTGTCGATGTACGTCCACAACTTCTGCGTTGCCTAAAAAGACTAGAGGCTAGAGGGTCTAGAGTTCGATTCAGGGCAGGGGAAAGTGTTCTTTTCTCCAAAACGTCCAGACCGACTCTGGGTCTCACTCGGACTATTATTCAATGGGTACTGGGGGTAAAGCGGCCGGGGCATGAAGTTAACAACTCACCTTCATCCAGTGCCGAGGTTAAGAATGAACGGAGCTATAGTTCTGCTCTTCTTATGTGACTTCTTGGCGTAGACAGGGACAAATTTATCGTTACATTTTTACAGCCAGTCGACCTCGGTGGACTAGTGGTTAGCGTGCTCGCCACTGGACCCAAGGTTCGCGGGTTCGATCCCGACCGAGTCTGATAAAGGGTGATAAAAATCCGACACTCTTCGGAGGAGTAAGCCGTCGGTCCCATGTCGTAGAACCTTACGAGCATGAATAGAAATGTTTCGTAAGCAAATTCAAAGTGGTAATTTCTCACCCAAGTCTCCTGACTGCCTGCCAGATGGCTCTGGCGGTCACATCAGGATCGATAGAACAGCAGCGCGGCCAGTTGGCCAGTCACCAACTGCCACGAATGCGCACGACCCAGTAACCTCGGAAAGAGGAGGCTGTTGAGCCATGGTTATTATTATTATTATTATTTTTACAGCCAATAATGTTTTCCAGTTATTCGAGAGAAGTTGTTTGATTCTGTGTTGTCCAGTAACAGTTTAGCTTGCGTAAGATTAAAAAAAAATCCACTCATTCTGCGTTGCCTAGCAAATAAGTGCAACACACAAAAGCGAAAGAAAATAAGTCAGTCATTCGCTACAAACTTCACGTAACTGCTGATGAAATATACAAATTATAATTCTATGCGTGATTTCAGGCTTCCGCCGCGGTGTAAATGAGATCTGCGCTCTTCTGGGACATTACGCAGCGTCGAATCCCGACAGCGCAGATCTAAAGTTTTATGAATCAAAGCCTGAATTAACATGTACCCTTTCTAACAGCGAAGGGGCCGGTCTCGAAATTTTAAAAGACAGATGCTTTGTCAGTTGAGGTGGATAAAAAAAACCCCGGCAGGAAGTCAGATCAAAATTGCATCTGTGATTAAACTGAGAGCAGAATATATCTAGAAACCGAATGTTAATTTTCATTTAGAAAGTTTGAATTGTCTCGACTTCTTTGAAACAATTAAATAACACAAAACTCTATAATTAGAGGAGTTTTGAGTTGCAGTGAAAGTAAGCCACTGTCTGTGAAAAAGGCATGACATTGTGTGAGAAGAAGGTACGTATACACTAATAACAATTAACGGAGGTTTAACGCCGTTAATACCAAGAGTGGCAACCGGTTATAAAAAACCTGGGCCACTTCCTTGCACTTCTTATCCACACAATCTCTTTTCCCCGAGATACGTTTTCATGACCATCCCATCTCTTTCTCAAATTCTCAAGAGGCCACCTTCAATGAGATACCCTTTCCGTATAAATTTCTCGTCTCCCTCAATCGAGCTACATACCCAACCTATCATAACACCCTCTTTATTCTAACTAAGTAAATCCATAGAGCAGAGTCTTTCTTGAGGAGCTAACAGGTCCTCAGATAGTCAAAAAATGTCCCGCATTTTATGGAAGCCTAAGTTCATTATCGCATTTAAAGAGCTCGTCACCTGTCCCTAACTCGAGCTAAATCAATCCAGTCAATGCCCTCCCGTCTTACGTCTTGAAGATTAATTTTAATATTATCCTCCCATCTACGCCTACGTCTTCCACAGTGGTCTATTTCCCTCAGGTTTCCCCACCAACACCTGTTGGCTCTAACGTAGCAATATTACACTCACATCAAACTAGTGCCAATGCTCATGTTCCTATACGAAATGGTCTGGAAAGCAGAAACTTCTTGTAAAGAATAATTAAAGCACTGATAGTACTTGTGCTGCTACTGATTTCAGCATGAACAGCACTGCTGTTTGATAGTAAACACTTAAATACAGTAAACCAATGAGAAGAAGATTCAGAAGTAGGAGAGAGGAAGATATAAGGGATTGGGGACACACACATACACCGGAGATAATCATAGCGTTGGAGACAGTTTATACACACTGGAGCGACAATCATGCATTGGAGACAGTTATACACTGGAGACAATCATGCATTGGAGACAGTCATACACACTGGAGAAATCATACATTGAGGCAATCATACGTTGGAGACATTCATACACTGGAGACAATCATGCATTGGAGACAGTCATACATGGAGAAATCATACATTGGAAGGCAATCATTACGTTGGAGACATTCATAAATGGAGACAATCATGCATTGGAGACAGTCATACACTGGAGAAATCATATTGGAGGCAATCACTAGACATTGGAGACATCATACATGGAGACAGTCATACACTGGAGAAATCATACATTGGAGGCAATCATACATTGGAGACACTCATATCACTGGAGACAATCACGCATTGGAGACAGTACATGGAGACAATCATCATTGGAGAGTTACACATGGAGACATCATGCATTGGAGACAGCTTCATGACACTGGAGACATTCATACATGGAGACACTCATAACACTGGAGATAAATTAATCATACATTTGGAGAGAGTCATTCACTGGGAAAAAAATCATATCATTGGAGGCAATCATACATTGGAGACACTCATACACTGGAGACAATCACGCATTGGAGACAGTCACACAATGGAGACAATCATACATTGGAGACGCTTATACACTGGAGACATTCATACATCGGAGACATCTCACTAAATCCGGAGTATAATCATACATTGGAGACAGTCATTCACTGGAACAAAATCATATATTGAGGAATTTCATAAAAATTTAAATATCAAAACGGTTTAATTCAGCTGGTACAATGGGGACAAGGCGGATAAATGTGTTCATATATAAAGATTTGTGGCAATGTTTGATTCATTACAGGGCTATTGCGTGGAACATCATGTCTGAAATATACTTAACGCACACGATGTTTCGGAAGCCTGCTTCGCTTCCGTCATCAGGTAAAAGTAATAGTACGGAATCTAGGCTTTTGGGTCCATTGGATCGAGCAAATTCGAGCACAGAGTCCTGGAGTATAGGTCATTAAGTTAACTTCAGGTAATGAATGGATACTATACAACGTAATGAAAAGGAACTATGTAATACACAGTGCTAAACAAGATAAGAACACAAACACTGTTGGGAGGCTTATCATAAGACCATGTGAGTCAGATTTACAGGGACGCAGATGTATAATATTAAAATGGTCGTCTATATGTTAACTTCAAGGAATCGAAAAGTAAGCTCAATAGACGTGGGTAGAAGCAAAGGCAAAGTTGTCCTTGTCGACACCATGAAGGCATATAAGGGGAGTAGAAGTACAGCTCCACTCATTCTTAACCTAGGCCCTAGGCGGATGTGAGTGTTAAACTTCACGCCCGGAAACCTTTACCCCACGAACAGATCTCCATAACCATCAAACATGAGGGTGGGTGAGCCTCAGGGAATTTCTGGACCTCTTGGATAAGAGAAAAAGTTCCTGCCCCAGCCGGCATTCGAACCCCGGATCGTCCAACCTGTGGCTTAGTCACTATACAGAATACGTCGCAGATTCCTGGTAGACGTAAGTGTAGGACATCATTAATATGGATCCTGAAGAAGGTTTGAAGGTCTCGTAGGCTTAGATCTATCTGATGGCAGTTTTCGACCGTAAGGTCGCATGTGTATTTAATCTGATGGAGAGCAATATGGACTGGAATAAGATTCGAAGCGCATCGGTTAGTTTGTTCGCCAGATATTGAGCTAGAATAAGGCTTATGACTTGTGTGTGACGTGTAACATGCACGGGAAGATGAGATATGTACGGATACCTGAGCGTAGACGAGAGGATAACACATGAATCTTAAAGAAATTTGATGTGAGGATGTGGAGTGGATTCAGCTGACTCAGGAAGAGGTCTAGCAGCAGGGTCTTGTTATCGCGACAATTAATCGTCGGATTAAATAGAATATTAAACGTGTTTTAGACTAGCTAAGCCACTAACCATTTCTCAAGGAGGATTCTGCTTCCTGGAATTGGTGCATTAAATAGCTGGTTGGTTAATAAGCTGGTAGGACACATTCTGGTCCTTTGCTCGAAAATGGCACCCGTTCTTTACTTTGTCGGTCGACTGTACTTTCTGTCAAAAACGAAACAAAGTAGAACAAGTGGCAATTACAGTTTCTTGCTCTGGTGTAATTTTTTATATATATTTTGAGGAAACTGGTCTTTAGTTCGCGTGACACAAGTCAATCTGTCTCCGAAATGACAGGTCCACGTGATTGGGGGCATCTGCTAGGACATTGCCATCACACGTCCAGCTGCTCGGTTGTTTTGTCACAGGACCTGGGATTCGCAGCCCTGCGGTCAGTCTTCAGTCAGGAGCAACATCCTACTCGACTAGCGACGTCCATAAAGACTGCACACGATGTCTAATTCCCATTTTGATATCCAAAGTAAGTGCACACAAATTCTAATTCTCGTTGCAATATCCAAAGTCAGTGTACATAACTTTTAGATATAATTTCGATATCCACTGTCAGTGCACATAATTTCGAATTCTCATTTCATATCCACAGTGTACACAAATTTTAGTTATCATTTTGGTAACCACAGTCAGCGCGTACAATTTCTAATACTTTTTTCATATCCACAGTCAGTGCACAGGATACCTAATTCTTATTGAAATATCCACAGTCAGCGCACAGGACACCCAATTCTTATTGAAATATCCACAGTCAGTGCACAGGACACCTAATTCTTATTGAAATACCCACAGTCAGTGCACAGGACACCCAATTCTTATTGAAATACCCACAGTCAGTGCACAGGACACCCAGTTCTTATTGAAATACCCACAGTCAGTGCACAGGGCACCCAGTTCTTATTGAAATACCCACAGTCACTGCACAGGACACCCAATTCTTATTGAAATACCCACAGTCAGTGCACAGGACACCCAGTTCTTATTGAAATACCCACAGTCAGTGCACAGGACACCCAGTTCTTATTGAAATATCCACAGTCAGTGCACAGGACACCCAATTCTTATTGAAAGACCCACAGTCAGTGCACAGGACACCTAATTCTTATTGAAATACCCACAGTCAGTGCACAGGACACCCAATTCTGATTGAAATACCCACAGTCAGTGCACAGGACACCCAATTCTTATTGAAAGACCCACAGTCAGTGCACAGGACACCCAGTTCTTATTGAAATACCCACAGTCAGTGCACAGGACACCTAATTCTTATTGAAATACCCACAGTCAGTGCACAGGACACCCAATTCTTATTGAAATACCCACAGTCAGTGCACAGGGCACCCAATTCTTATTGAAATACCCACAGTCAGTGCACAGGACACCCAATTCTTATTGAAAGACCCACAGTCAGTGCACAGGACACCCAATTCTTATTGAAATACCCACAGTCAGTGCACAGGACACCCAGTTCTTATTGAAATACCCACAGTCAGTGCACAGGGCACCCAGTTCTTATTGAAATACCCACAGTCACTGCACAGGACACCCAATTCTTATTGAAATACCCACAGTCAGTGCACAGGACACCCAGTTCTTATTGAAATACCCACAGTCAGTGCACAGGACACCCAGTTCTTATTGAAATATCCACAGTCAGTGCACAGGACACCCAATTCTTATTGAAAGACCCACAGTCAGTGCACAGGACACCTAATTCTTATTGAAATACCCACAGTCAGTGCACACACATTATACAGCGCATTTATATGTTAATTCTCGCTGTTTCTACGTTGCAGACCCATTTGGACACGCAAAGACCTTCGCCTATCACTGTAGTCCTCTTTATAAAATTTCGGTTTATTCCAATAATTTTTAAGCTGCTGAACAGATTTATTTTTTCCATCATTATGTTGCTGATCGCTGACTACTTCCGTTATCACTACAGCACAAATTTTGTTCAAATACATATCTTAGGAAGAAAACCGGACTCATACTTTCTCTCTCCATTCATATTAATTCCTTCTTTTTTTTAACTTACATGTGTCAATCGACGGTCATTTCACAACGCGTTAGTCACTTTTGCACATCTGGGTCAATTCTTAAAGTCCTAGTCTACTGGACTGGCCTGTTAAGTCTTCAATAAAACCACATAAAATTCAGTGCTTTTATTTCTTGCTTCCTGTTCATACATTTCTGTACGATGTCGTTTCTTTACGCTATATAACCAGGTTTATACACGTCATCGTCGTCAGAAAAACCACTAATAAGAAAATAAATAAATAAATAAATAATAAATAAATAATAAGAATATGCATCAGTTGCATGTTTTTTTCCTTTTTGAAAAATATTGTTTCTAATAATTAATCACCCACTTTATACATACAAAGTACAAATCTGCAAGCAAACACAAACTGAATCCCAATGGTTGTGCAATTAAACTGCTCGTTCGGTTACTAACGTGCTGCACTAACACGCTAGTTGTTGTCTTGAATTGCAAAGTAATTAGGGTATAACTACAGTAACAAAACAAGCACAAATAACAGAAGTACGTAATGGTGGCCAAAGTCGCTCCACTGTAATCCTACCGTTAATAAATTCTAAATCAACATTTTATTACCTTTAACAAAATTTGGTAATCGTAAGAAGAAATCTGCAACAGAAAAGATTAACACCATATATAACCGTTAAAGGCACATGGAGATGATGCTCCATTCATTCTTAATCTCTTCACTATAATGATATGCGTGGTCAGTTTATAATTCCGGACGCTTTATTCCCGGAATTCATAGGAGAAAAGTATTCCAAGTCCATCTAAACCTGGTTAAGAGAAAAATCCTTGCCCCTGCCGGAAATCGATGGTACTCTATCAGACCGCACATAGTCACTATACTGACTGAGCTATCCCGGCTTATAGAAGGAAAAGGACGCGTAACTCAAAATACAGTTCTCGTTAAAAGCTACAATTTTAATTGAAAATACATTTTTGTATTTTGTCCCTCTAAAATCCCAGTTAGCGTTTTTACACAATGCAAAGGGAAATAATTTATCATATGAAATGTTTTATCTGATAAGCTCGTGACAGCAGTTTGTACATAATTAATGTACATAAAGGCCACAATTGCAAAGAAAGCGTTTTAAAAGCACGTTTCCTTTTGTCCTGCTTTCCGCTTTTATCATCAAATTGTCGAGATCGTCATAAAAGGGTTTTGTATCTACAGGTCGGGGGGAATGCTCAGTGAAATTATGCTGTAAATTGAAGTTCTTCTTCCTCAAGTCACGTCCTGTGTTAAGAATAGAAAGTGTCCCACTTAGAGCACACCATCCCACACAAGGCAGCAAATATGACAAGAATCTGTTAGTATTCGCCCTGCATATCACACATCCGATTTCGTAATGGGGTGTGCGTGTGTGGGCGGGCGGGTCCACTGCTTTCTTATCTTTGTAATTTCCGTGCCGGCTGGCAACAACGTCCTAAGATTACATAAAGACGCTGACTATCCTCTCAGTGTTTCAGCCTGTGCGATGTGGCTACCAGTAAGGCTGTTTATAATTAAAGAGTTATTAAACTTTACGTTACTTGTACCGTACATTTTTAATTATATAATATGTTATGCAGACAAATGTACACTGTATTATGTTATTTAACACAATTTTTATTAAATGTTGCAATTTATTGACAATTTAGTGACCGATTTCGGAGCATAATTCCCTCTGGTACAGTGTTTGTCAATGACAAAGAAGGAGGAGGAGATGCTGAGAAGGTGGGAAAGGAAGATACTCAGGGGAATATATGGAGCAGTGAGGGAGGGAGAGGAATGGAGAATAAGAACAAATGGCGAAATACAACAGTTATATCAGAAGCCGGACATAGTTGTGGAAATAAAAAGGGCAAGAATGAGATGGGCAGGGCATGTACAAAGAATGCCAGAAGAAAGAGTGGTAAAGAAAATGTTCACTGGACAACCAGGGGGCAGCAGGAGGAAGGGGAGGCCCAGACTCAGATGGGTGGACGATTTGGAGGAAGATCTGAAGAAAATAGGAATAAGAGGATGCAGAAGGATGGCGGAGGATAGAGAGGGATGGAGGCAGGCTATTGCAGAGGTCCAGGCCCTTCAAGGGCTGTAGCACCACAGATGATGATGATGATGACAGTGTTTGTCAAAGTGGGTTCCTGACGTTCCGCGAAGATATGCCAGGAGTTCAGCGAAACGCTGATAAATGCTTCGGCATTTTATATGTTGTCGTAGTTATTTTTTATCGATTTATTTCTAAAATAATATTAAACTATGAATGAGGTAATATTTAAAATCAAGTATATTACATTTTGAGAGGAAATAGGCCTACTTCGGAAAGAAATAGGTGCATAAATTCAGAAGGTTGGAAAATTGCTGCCGTTTCCAACAACTTAGCTGCGCGAATCTGGATTTTCGCAATTCAGTGTGACGAAACTAAATACAGAAATACGCTAGACCCTGAGGCAGATCTCAGATTGCAACTGTCGCTCATTATACCAGATTTCAAAGTAGTGTGTTCATCAAAACAGCCTCAGCTGTCACACTGAGAAAATAACACAGAATAATTTGTACTGTTTTTGACGGATTAAAATACAGTGATGTTTTATTGTTATTTTATTTGCCCATAAGCAAATAAAAGGAAACTACACTTTACAGTACTTTTTTTTTTTACTTTGCCTATATTGCCAACTAGCCGATCCCAGTGGCCGCGCGGTCTAAGGCGTGGGTCTGCGGCCGCTCGCTTACTAGGATCGTGGGTTCGAATCCCACCGGGGGCATGGATGTCCGTCTCTTGTGAGTGTTGTGTGTTGTCAGGTAGAGGTCTCTGCGACGAGCTGGTCCCTCGTCCAGAGGAGTCCTACCGAGTGTGGTGTGTCTATCAGTGTGATCGTGAAGCGTCGTAAAATGACGAGGCCTAGGCCCCCAAGGGGCTGTCGAGCCATAGAAAAAAAAATTGCCAACTAGAAAACAGGGGTGGGGTTCCGTGAAATATTTCAGTCTGGGAAAGGGTTCCACAAAAGAAAAATGTTTAAAAACACTGCTCTTGTACATCGTCGATTACTTTTCGGCCTAAACAGTCCAGATCTGCTACATGAACAAAAGTTTGCTTCCTCGCTACTTTTGTATTTGTTAACATATACAAACGTTAGATACAAGAATATTTACAAGAATCTTATCCCACACAAACGGACCAATTTGAAAACACATTTTTATCCAAATTCAATGTTAATTTTAAAGCTGATATTTATCAACTTGGCTTTAATTATATTAGTGAAATGAACTTCAACATTGGCTACAGATAATGAGCTATAGTGGTTGTTTCGTGCAGTTTATGGGTATGTTTATGACCTATCTCCATTCATTAGTTAGTGCTATAAAACAGAAAGCTAAATAGGATTAGAGGCCTAATTTCTCATGGCCACTATGTTGCCTTCTTACATTCTGCAGAACAGCCCTATATGGGCTTGGGCCTCCTCTTTCCGAGGTTACGAGGTCTTTGTGCATTTGCGGCAGTGAGGGACCGGCTCACTGGCCGCGCTTTTCGACTCGATCCTGATGTGACTGCCAGAGCCATCTGGCAGTCACATCAGGAGACTTGGGTGAGAAATGGCTGCTTGAATTTAGCTTACGGACACTAATGGTTCTTCTTCATGCCCGAAGGTTCTTTTACATGCCGTAAATCTACGACATGGGACCGACGGCTTTACTTCCCCTCCGAAGGAAGTGGTGCTCCGGATTTTTATCACCCTTAAAAATCCATCGACCTCGGTCGGGATCGAACCCGCGAACCACTTGTCCACCGAGGTCGACTATGTTGGCATTACTGGCAATATGAAATTAGAAAGAAAAAAATGTGTCGAAAGCTCTAGTGGTATACTGTTCTTCCTATGTTTAAGGAAAATCCGTCCACAGTGCAAAAGTTATTGGAAGAGACATGTGAATGTTACACTGATTATCTGTTTCTTCCCCATAAAATAAGGAAAATATCCAGATTGTGGTCTTTTGGGGTGTCACACCGTGTAGTATCGAGGGTGAACACCATCGTTTCAAAGAAGCATGCTACTTCCACTGTAAAAGTGTATTGCTCTCACATTTAATGTTCATAGCGCCTACTGACTCCGCCCCCTCCCCCTCATGTGGATCTGAGTGTCCACTTTCCACACAACCTGCCCATATAACCTGTCCTCATCCCCACCTGACTCATTTTAGCCCTGAAGAAAGAGGCAGTACGTTCCTCCGAAACGTTAGTATCCACCTTCAGTACTACAGGATGTTACATCCCAGAGGACTACAATCTAAACCAGTGGTTCCCAAACTTTTTCGGTCCACCGCCCCCTTGGCTCCATATACACACCCACAGCGCCCCCCTACCTTTTTTAAAAAACATAAATGCGCCTTTGTTTCCACTTTTATTTCATATTTAAAAAATCGTTTAAATAAAATTATAAGAGTTAAACTTAATGTTTTATGTATTAATTAATAAATTAAAATTTATTATATTTTTTATGGTTAAGAATAATTCATTTAGCAATAGTTTATTAAAAAATAATATGTGCTTGAATAATATTCATAAATTAAAATACTAAGAAATTTAGTTCATTTTTTATTTTTAACACAAAAATTACTTTATTTGAATTTTATTATAAAAATAAATGCACTACTTGTCTACCAGCGCCCCCCTGTGATAATAGCAGCGCCCACTTCCACCTCTCGTACCTATTAGCGCCCACCTCGGTAATCCCACCGCCCCCCAGGGGGCGGTACCGTCCACTTTGGGAACCACTGATCTAAACATTTACCGTCATGGAAATCAGGAAACGTGGGCCTATATAAGGAAAATACAACCCACGTCAAAACTACTTGAGGTAGGTCACTCCAACGGTCGAAATCGGGTAACTAACTTGTAGGTAGACTCATTTGATTGATTGATTGATTGATGTGAGAGTTTAATGTTTAATCAACTATATTACTGGCACTCTAGAACGGCAGGCATTGCCTCCATTATAATGACCAATCAGTGAACTCCGTTCAGGATAACAAAAATCTCGTTTTATTGTGAGAAGCATACAAAAGACTCTGTATTCAAAATGCACAGCCATTTAACCTTATAGCAGGTGACAACAAATTACTGGTAATCACTGAACTTCAAAAGCTTAAATTCTGATACGCATCTTATTTTATGCCCTAAATCTTACTCGTTCTGTGATCTTCAGACTATCACTTTCTGCTTCAGTAGCAATCTTTAGACTGTAACTGTGTGCCACATTACCACTATTCGATCTTCATAAAATGGTATAATCCCGATAACTCAGGTTTGAATATTAAACACTAAACACCGTGACCGGGTACACTCACACTTAATAATCGGGAGATGTGGGGTTCTATTCTCGGTTAGGTATCCTGGGGATTTTTTTTTTGTTTTCCTCAGTCTTTACAGGGAAGTTCTAGAATAACGTTTAAGCAAGACCACGACTTCTTCCTTCCTCATTCCTTCCATTCATTAGTCACAATCACTCCAGCATTCGCCGCTACGTAACATATCTCACTAAGGTCTTGAACCAAACCTACGTAGAAGTAAAGTTAGCTTGTGTTTTATACAACGCCATGAGTAGGCATAAAAATAAAGCTCCATTTAGGCCTATTCCAGATATCGATATTAGACAGTAGTTAGCTGCATGTTTCGGCCGCTTTACTTCCCCAAGTAATAGTGCCCAATACGAGGTGCTCGTATATAGCTGGATGTGTCTCAGAGTGAACAGACAAATAGTGGGAAAGGACAAAAATCTGCTCCTACTGGTAACCGAATCTTCATCCTTTTTCTTATTTATTGTCAGCTGTGTCGCCCTCGGTGGACTAGTGGTTAGCGTGCTCGCCACTGGACCCAAGGTTCGCGGGTTCAATCCGGCCGAGGTCGATGGATTTTTAAGGGTGATAAAATTCCGTCGGTCCCATGTCGTAGATTTACGGCATGTAAAAGAACCTTACGGGCATGATGTTTCGTAATCAAAATTCAGCGGCCATTTCTCACCCAAGTCTCCTGATTGACTGCTAGATGGCTCTGGCAGTCATATCAGGATGAGTAGAACTTGTGCAGTCAGCGGACTGGTCACTCACTACAGAATGCACACCTCCAGACCAAGAAACCTCTGAAAGGAGGCCCTATGCTCCGCAAGGAGCGACAGGAGGAAATAAAAAATAATAAATTGTCAGCTGTGCTACGTCACATATTCAACTGAAAGGACGGCGTTAAGTAATCAAGAAACAAACAATGAAAAATTCCCTATAGGCATATTTTTCGATATTCGTGTATCGTATTTTCAACCAGTGTCAGGATTTCAGGCTCACTGTATGCAGGCAGAGAAAAATATACAGTATATTCTAGCATTAATTACTGTATTACAGAAATAAATTTAGTGGTAACAGAACTGACCGCTCAGATTTACAACGTACAGGTATACAGACGTTCTTCCACGCCCCCTACACACCATCACGTCGAGATATTTGTACGTGAGTAGGCAGCTTATACGACGGGGCACACACCAGCCTTAGTCTTCGAATGCTTAATGCAACGTTGACCTTCAAATAGGCACGTAAACTTTAAGGAGTGTATGTTCTGCTCACATAAACACATTATTGTTCAAACTGTTAATAAGAAGAAGATACAACCGTAATAACTACAGACGTTTCTTGGATTAAATTAAATAAATAGACCAACTAATGCACTATTTGGCCACTTTAATGTAGTGGTCAAATAGTGCATTAGTTGTCTATTATTAATTGATTCATAGAAATGCACGGTGATAATAATATAATTCTTGGCTCAACAGCCCTGTATGGGCCTGGGCCTCCTCTTGCCTCCTCTTGTCGAGGTTACTAAGTCATGCGCATTCAGACTAGCCGCGCTTAGTGTTCTATCGATTCTGATGTGCACGCCAGAGCCATCTGGCAGGCAGTCAGGAGACTTGGATGAGAAATGGAGGCAATTTGGCTTACGCAACATTTTTATTCATGCCCGTAAGGTTCTTTTACATGCCGTAAATCTACGGCATGGGACCGACGGCTTTACTTCCCCTCCGAAGGAAGTGGTGCTACGGATTTTTATCATCCTTAAAATCCATCGACCTCGGTCGGGATCGAACCCGCGAACCTTGGGTCCAGTGGCGAGCACGCTAACCACTAGTCCACCGAGGTCGACAAATGCACGGTGATAATAGTGTGAAATTTGTAAGTGCCCAACAGGCAAAAACAACATACCACCATCACAACATCAGGAAGAAGCTAAATACACTACACTAAAGTGGTCAAATAGTGCAGTAGTTGATCTATTTATTTAATTTGATTGATAAAAATGCACGGTGATAATAGTTGAAATTTCTTGGATTACTTTAACATCAAATTTCAAGACATACATTGCATCAACTGAAGACTTTGGACCTTACAAGAACATGATCAATGTTTTCACCATCTACTGATTTTCCTGCCTACCCATTATTTTTTAAAACAAGTTTTATAAATAGTTTCTTACAAAATAAATTTATAATTACCCCTACACTATATTTTTTGTAAATATTTTTTGTACTTTTTAATAATAATTTTCTCAACTCCTATGACGTACTTTTTGTAAAGGAAGAGATTTCTTTCCTACTGCAGTCTTAAGTTTTTATTGAATAGCTCTTAAAAGAGAAGGCCTGATGATGGCTTGTAATAAGCCGAAACTTGTTGCCTAATCGACTTATATATGGTGTTGTGTATGACTTGTGTATTGGAAAATATATGTATACATATATTTGATCAACAGCACAACGGGGATGAATCACCTTAAAATTACATGAAGTTAAATAAATAAATTGCCTATGAAATGGGACATTTTGGAAAATGTCTAACATTTTATTAGCGAGTGATGCACTCGTGTGTTTCGAATCATTTATATTGAATCACAAACTTATATGGGCAGTTATGTGGCAAATACCATTACTGGATTTAAATCAGGATTTCATTTATTGCTTGAGTAGCCAGCCACATACCAAAAACATAACGCCACACAAAGTAGGGAAGACCGGTCAAGGTTACTCATAACGTTACTGAACGGTATTTTACTCTGATTGCTATCTGGATTTACTTAACCGATGCAGCCTAATAATAGCCAGTATACTGTAAGGCATGTCAAAAGGATTTCTGCGAACTGAAATTTTGAAATGTCATAGCGTTATATTGTAGCTTACTGCTTCGCTGGGTATTCACATTGTATAAAGTTTGCAAAGGTCGAAAGCAGCCGTGAAAGGTTATTTGAGCCTGGCGGTACGATACAGTGACAACTGCGAAGCACACATAACTAGTGCTCCTTCCGCTTTGTAGCTCGTAATATTATGTAATCACAACTCGCCACATCCTTAATAGCACTGCGAGAAGACACGAGGACTACCAACTGAACGTGTATCTTATATTGCATAGTACCGGCAATCAAATGAATATTTATGTTCTCTACCACTTCTATATCGAGGACACGCGGTGGCGCAGTAGGCTGAGGTACTGCGCTACAAGTCGGCAGGTGGCGGGTTCGATTCCCGATGGCGTCATTGGAATTCTTCATTGACATAATCCTTTCGGTCGCACTATGGCCCTGGGGTCGACTCATCCTCTAACAGAAATGAGTACCAGGAATATTTCCTGGGGGGTAAAGGCGGCCGGTATGTAGGGCTGACAACCTTACCACCGATTGTCTAGAAATCTGGGAGCCTCAACCTCCTGGAACCCTAATGGGATTGCTTTACCTTTTTTTTCCACTTCTACATCCGATTTAAGGCATAGAAGGTAAAATTATCTTAGGTACATATTATTCGGAACATGACACAAAGTTTCGTAAATACAGGGCATACACAAAAGAATGGTGCAGTTTCAAAAGTGAATAAAAAATTTATGTCTCACATTACACGGGCACAACATACACCATCAGCGGCGGCAACTGTCCAAGTTTCTCATGCGCTACCAGCAGTTCGCTTCTCATGCTTACTGCGTGGCCGCGGGGCCAGTTTAGGGGAAATGCGCTGGATCGGACGTGCTGCTGCAAATGGAGACAAGAACCTTCTCCCTTGGCCACCCCGTTCGCCAGATCTTACACCGTGCGATTTCTTTCTTTGGGGGTTCGTTAAAGACAGCGTTTATGTACCACCATTGCCCACGTCCATCCATGAAATTCGTGATCGGATAACGCATGCACTGCAGGCCATTACAGCGGACATGCTACACCGGGTCTGGGATGAGTTTGATTACCGTGTGGATGTGTGTCGTGTGACCCAGGGTGCACACATTGAAGGACTGTAATTACCAAATGAGAAACTTGAAAAGTTGCCGCCGCTGACGGTGTATGTTGTGCCCGTGTAAGGTGAGAAATACATTTTTTATTCACTTTTGATACCGCATCATTCTTTTGTGTATGCCCTGTATAATCTCCTTCTGTCTTCAGATTAAAATGTGAGGAGGCAATTACTGAGTGTAATTCGATAAAAACAGCAAATTTAACTCAGTGAGAAACACAAGCCAGTGGACTACATCTATACGTGCAGGCGGGAGCATCTGTTGCAAACAGATGACAAGAAAATTTACAATAAAATCTGCGAAATATAAATTAAATTTTCACCTCTTGACAACACCTGCAGATGTAGATGTGTTTGACTGACACGTCCAGTGGATCTAAATTAGCTCGTTCTATCGCAAATAACTGGGTACGTGACTCCGCACATTTTACATGAGGACAGAGACAGTTACAAGTGCCGGAACTTTGAACTGTGCTCGGAAAAATCAGATGACGTACAAAGTGCATAAACTCAATAATTCAAACCAATGTCTCACTACCAACTAAATGCACATCTTTTAAAAAACCAATATAAGGTTTCTTTAAAATCGTCTAAAAGGCCCCTACATGTGTGCACATCACGCCCGAACAGCACGCACCATAGCAAGACAACATAAGTAATAATAGTAATACACAGAACCATGATTCTTCAAATATCCAACGACATGCGGTGCTAAAGACTCTCCACCATGTATACACAACGTGACAAGTTCAGTGACAGTGCACGATATATCTCACATTTTAATATTTATCCATTTCATTTTTATTATTTTAACATATGGTGCTTACAAGTGATACCGTAAATAGCAGGAATGAAAGTGGTGAATTGCATTGCGTGTGCTGATAAGAGGAACGCATGGACGTATTTTAAAAAGTACAATTCTGTGACCCCCTGATGATGGTTTCTTGAAAACCGAAACATATGTAGGGGCCTTTTAGACGATTTTAAAGAAACTTTATATTGTTTTTTTTTAAAAATGTGCATTTAGTTGGTAGTGAGACATTGGTTAGTGAGAATGCACGGTGAACCCAGAATAAAATCAATAATTCAAAGTTCACATGGAATTAACAAATACAATAAACGCCTACCCGTCGACCTCGGTGGACTAGTGGTTAGCGTGCTCGCTACTGGACCCAAGGTTCGCGGGTTCGATCCCGACCTAGGTCGATGGATTTTTAAGGGTGATAAAAATCCGGAGCTTCCTTCGGAGGGGAAGTAAAGCCGTCGGTTCCATGTCGTAGATTTACGGCATGTAAAAGAAACTTACGGGCATGAATAAAAATGTTGCGTAAGCCAAATTGCCTCCATTTCTCGCCCAAGTGCCCAGATGACCAGTCACCAACTGCCACGAATGCGCACGACTTAGTAACCTCGAAAAGAGGAGGCAAGAGGAGGCCCGGGCCCATATAGGGTTGTTGAGCCATGGTTATTATTTATTATTATTATAATAAACGCCTACCTACACACAGTTTTTCTTATGGATTTGTAAAATTTATTTTAAATGACCTTAATTTAATGTATGTACATGCAGTCAACCCCAGTATAGCGTCCCCCCGATATAGCGACACCTTCACTTAGCGGCCATTAATGTCTGAGCACAGAAATTCACTATTATGCAGTATTTCGATTCACCGCCATTCGCGATATAGCGCCTCAAATCGCGACAACCAAACAACGGCTTTATGTCGGGGCTTGGCTCTATTTTAATGAAAATTAAGTAGCATTTACACGAACGGATTATAAATACTTCGTGTGAAGTTTACTGGTATGATACAAATTCGTTAACTGGCCAAAATTTAAAATCATAGCAAGCTGTATACAGAGAAAGTCCTTGTGGACACTCCTGGTCTGCTGTCGGGAATTGCCGTATGATCTGGATTAATACTGTAACGAATGAAATGCCGTATAATTAATACAGCAAGGAAAATAATTGAGGAAGCTGTTCCACCACGTGTTTTAACTGACAGATTATGTAAAGCAGTTTAATGGAATATGACATTGCTGGAAGTGCTTCTTTATGTCTCATAAGGTAATACTGCTGCTACGAGACTTGTACAGGCACTGCCACATACAAAATCTTAAATATTTAGCTCGTTTTGCAAATTAAAATTCCGTTTGCTTCTTTGAAACACGAGTTTCCTTATGTACACATCATATAGGCTGATTACGTTACTGGGAATTCAAGGATACTGTTTATAAGCATTAAGATTTTCGGGATATGACACTGTGTCATTGCGTAAATTGTCACCGACGTTTCGAAAGAACGTTGTGTTTCCTTCTTCAACGGTCAAAGGGTCCTGGAACCTGAATCCTCAGAAACAATAATGAGAGAACTTCAAAATGGCGCATGTTATTTATATTTTGAACATAACTGTATATTTGATAAAATTATAATCTTTGCCAAAATTTTGCGATTTACTTAATAGTTCAGATAGTGTACAATATTATCTCTCTTTCCTTCATTTATTGCCTTTCCCTTTACTATCTGCTTCCCTTTATCTCTGTTTCATGCGAACCTCCGTCCACCCATTCAATCACCATTCTTGTTTATTTTAGCCCCAATCTTCTTTTATCCTATTCGTTCTTCTTCTTTGTATTTTTTTCCTTTTTCTTTCGTTATTTTTCTTTCTTTATCATTCTACTCTTAATATTTACAGCTTTCCTGTTTAGCGTTACGTAAGAAATCCAAGAGGTATCCAGAAGAGATTGTACTGCTGCCTCCCCTTCGCCACCCCCCTCCCCCGGGGCCCGGAAATGTGGGGCATTTTATGTCAAAATAACGTCTTTTTCAAATAAGATTAATTTGATGTCAAAAGAAAGAATAGACGATACAGTGGTGAACATTTACGGTTACAGGTAAATTAATCCGAGAATATACATAATGAAACGTATATCTACTCACTTTTTAACTAAATCTTGCTGTATTCTTGGATGTGACGCCGTGTAACTTGGTAGATAGGGGTCCAGAATTTCTCAGGCATCTTGCTAACACCATCGTCTGCGTATAAGACAGAAGTACAGTATTAATATCAGCTCCGTTAGAATCTCCTACACCACATGTTTCAAAATCATTTTAAATATCTCTGGATATTAACCCTTCAGTGACGCTGCCGTTTAAATTCCAACTACTGCACAGCACAGAGGAGTTTTTAATTTATAGTACCCTTAAATGTATTCAGGGCCGTACAGTGCACCGACGCCGGTAGCATGTGAAGAACTTTAGTCCGTACAGTGCACTGAGGCCAGCATTGAAGGGTTGTCATAGGCTGAACCTTTCAACAAGTTGAAGAATGGTTTCACGAAACCGTCTAATGCGGTTAATAAAGACTGAACACCCGAGCAGGAAGGGGCAACTCTGTCCAGAGCGATCAATTGGTCTCGAAGAAAGTTCCCCTTGGTGGGAGGTCTGAGGGGCACAGCGCCTCATTCATGACTTGGTCATGTCGACTTTACGACTAGGATACCTCGCATTACATAAAATCATTGTCAGAGGCTGCGGCGGAGTAACCAAGACCTTGATTTGCAATAACAGGAAGTGTAGTCGTGACGTCAGCACAGGGTGACTACGCAGCTCTGCCCAACAACTCCCAGGATTTAGTTCGGTGGTAACTTTGTAGTACATTTGTAATACAATAACCAACACGGTACATAAACATACACAGTACATAAAACCATACTTTGGTTACTATATGCACCACCAGTTTTAACATCCAAACTCTGTACAGCCCCCTGCATTCTGCCCACAAAATGTAATCATATTTCGTATGATTAGCACAACAAACAGTAATTATTTTCGCTATACTGACTATTTTCATACTGGAGGCGGATTGGGTTTACTGTGCGGGTTCTTCATAAAAACCATTGATTACTTACGGAATTTTAATTTCGTTTATTCTTGGCCGGGAGCCGGGAAGCGTCATCGGCACAGGGACTGGTTACGGGAAGGGCTGTCTAGGTTTCGAATCCCGTCAAGGACAAGAGATTTTTTTCCTTCTTCACATCTTCCAGACCTATTCTGAGGCCCACGTAGCTTCCTATCCAATGGGTACCGAGGTTCTTTCCGAGCGGCAAAGAGGCCGGGGCATGATATTGACCACCCACCTCCGTCGATTGCCGAAGTTAAGAATGGATAGAGCTTTACCTCTGCTAATCCTATATGCCTTCATGGCGTGAACACGGAAAATTTTATCATTCTTACCTATTTAGGCCCATTCGATAACTGACATAATACAGTTTCCTCTACACCTCAATGGCGTTTGGATGACGTGGATGTAAATATATATGCACTCTAGATTTCGGCACGATATAGAGGTGACCAGTCAGGTTGACGCCCCAGCCGTCTTTTTACTGGAGGAATGAGACCCAAGTACAAAAAAAACAAGAGATTAGCGGGACTGGCAGCCGTTTCCCAGTAACGCAGCTCGTGTAAAAGGGTATGAAACCAGCTTGGCAACATCGGAAGATGCATTTTCACTGTAGCAAGTAACCGAACAAGTTGGCTGAAGCAGTTACCCTTCCGACAAGTACTTGGAAGGTGTCTGTTCGAGTGTCAAGACAGGAAATTTTTATCCTCAAGTTTTTCGTGGCTTTACCGAGTTCAAGCCAGGCAAATGTCAGAATCGTTCCTTCTGTTAGACTACGACATCCTCATCCTTCCCAATTAATTACTTCGTATTACCCAATCATTCGATGCTGTAGAGGCTAAGTTAGTTGCAGCGTCGTTAAACAGACCGCAAGTTAATGATGGCTACAGCAAGAACGACTTTCTGTGAGTCACGTCACTACATATTTATGACACAAGGTTTCTTCCTTGTCATTAGGAACCAACCGGCAGAGATATCTATTGAAATTCAAAAGGACCAGATGTTTCATAGACCGATAAAATCCCTTTATTATTTTCGACCTGCGACATGTCATTCTTGCACTGTGTTGCCAAACACCACAGATGGAATGAAAACGCACTGTTGGAAGTCTCGCCTAAGATGAAGGGAATTCCTTGTATACATTTTGGACACCTTTGCATATATTTAATATTTTTACATTTGTGTTTGTATCAAACTATCATCTTTCCCTTTTACGACAATTTCATTTTTTATACAAGAGATTGTATTACTGTAAGATAAGCCTACTATTATTATAAATTTATTTCCCTGTTCTAATTCAAGTGTGCCACCAGTGGCATAGATAACCGTTCTGGGGCCCACCACGACTCGATAATCGCCACCTCCCCCCCCCCCCCCCCATCCATATTATAAGCAAAGTTACTTCCAGATCTCGTAACAGGGCTCCACAATACTGCCTTCTGTCAGAAGAGCAAAGTCGAGTCCGAAACAACCCACAAAAAGTGTTAGCATTCTGTACGTTTTGGGGCATCCTTACCCACGGCACCCTCCGCGCCGCGGGGCCACTGTGTGACGCGAGCATCACAATGTTGATAACCGCTCATTTCGAATAATTGCGTAAAGTACAGCGAATATTTGATCACTCGTACCGCACAGAAAACACTGGGTATTCCCCTATTCTAGCAACGGCTTTAGATTGGGTTTTACCCGAAAGAGGCATCCCGAAATACGAAAAGACTTGAAATAATTTCTCCAACAGGGACACTCTCTCTACGGCTTGCCTTTTTGGACTAACTGGGGTGGACAAACGGAGAGACGTACACATGGATGTTGATCAGTGAGGCGCGCATGTGACAGATGGACATACGTACATATAAATACAACTTGAGTCGTAAATACTGAAGAGATGAGGCTACTTCGTAGACCAAGGCATAGGTGTGACAATAATACTAAGACAAATGTTAAAAATATTCTGTATGGAACGGCTTCACCTTGCTCACAGCAGAGTCTAATGGCCTACACGACAATAAACATTGTTTCCATTAAATGTGGGGAATTTATTCACCAGCTGAGAGACTGTTTGTTAGCTTCGCAAAAATGAATCTCCTCTATGGAATAAATTAATTATCTTTATTCTAAATCCACATACTGAGCTTTATATAAGTGATCTTTCTTCGGACTTCTCCACCGTCTAAGCTTCAATGTAGCACTGCTTTTCGGAAGCCACCTCGGCTTCGTCTTCAGGTAATGGAAAGCACCTAATCTGGTGGATCCCTTAGAAAGAGCTATTCTGAGTCACTGGGCCACCACACTGAAAGTTAGAGGATGGACAAAGTGCAAAGAAAGGTCACTTCAGTCATGTACCGTCGTCAGAGCCCTGTGGATTCGGAGTGAGTAGTACTGTTTGCATCCGAATGTGCTACAGAAACGAGGTGCGTAAATAGAAGTTCAGGTTTCCTTATCTGCACAACAATAATGTATTATTATATGTAAATATAATAATTATAACAATAAGTGGTCTTTAACACAACATGTTTCGACCTTTATAGGCCATCTTCAGATTTATCCTATAACGTAATGAGGTTTTGGGTTGTGTGTTATCATGTAAGTAAAGGTAAACCAATCCCTGCGCAAGCCTGGACAGGCCCTGAGGGTTCCAGGAGGTTGAGGGTCCCAGAATTTCTAGACAGTCGGCAGATGAAGGTGGTAAGGTTGTCAGCCCTACGCACCGGCCGCCTTTACGCCCAGGAAATATTCCTGGTATTCATTTCTGTTAGAGGCTGAGTCGACCCCAGGGCCATAGTGCGACCGAAAGTATTATATCAATGAAAAATTCCAATGACACCATCGGCAATCGAACCCGCGACCTTCCGGCTTGTAGCGCAGTGCGTCAACGAATTGCGCCACCGCGTTCTTCTGCAGGTACTTCGGGTTTTTTTTTTCCACTACTGCTCCATACTTGTATTTCATTCATCTACCACCGACGCTATAGAATCTTAGCAACTGACAGCGTCGTTAATTGAAACACAGCTTTCTTTCACTCTGCGTATTCTTCACAAAACTTTACTGATTTTGCTGTACATAACAAGAAAGCCTGGAAGATTCCGGACTGCACAAAAATCTTCCCTTCTTGTACATCTGCGATGTCAAGAAGATAAGAGCGACAAATACGCGTAATGTGGAACTACCTCTACGACCGGAAACTGTTTAACGCACAACGAAAATGGAATTTAACGTTTAACGAAAGAAAGGTCCACCTTTTTACACTGGCTTTCTGTTCATGCGATGTTATGCTGCAATGTGCTTCCTGAAATCCTTGAAAGAACATTCCTGTCGCTTGTCACGAAGAATGAAGAACTTCTGGAAAAGAGAGGAAGAGCGGAATGAATAAATGACGAAAGGACGTGATTATTCCCTACCTGCAGTACAGACAAGAGAGCAAATGTAATTGTTCTTGAGAGACGTGCTGAATGTGTTTGCGTTTCAACTCAGCACGGCCAGGTAGTTTGTTGACCGTGCCGTGCCGCGCCTGGTAGGAAGGGCAAAGGGTGAGGTGAACCAACGTTTGTGGGAGAGGTTGTCATTCATTGAGAGCTAGGGTGCGGCAGAGAGGGGGGAAGAATTTCACCGCTGACTGTCTAATCACACCCTAACAAAAACTTTCGTTTAGGAGTGGCATATTGCTAGCCACCAAAGTTAATCTAAATGTATTTAAAAACTCAGTTCCTATCCCACATAAAACTATCTACATTACAATTTTGGTTAGAGAACTGACTGGTGTATATTTCCAGAATTGCAAGAAACACAAATACACTCTGAGAGGAAAAATGCACATTTTTGGTCGTTAAACCTGGTGGTATACATAGTAACCAGGAACTTTAAAGAGTTTATACCAAGAGTAGACATATTGTCCCGTCATGGAGGGCACACCAAGATCGTGAGACAGTAAAGGCCAGCGCACTCTACACCGAACCGAACGGATGGAAAGAAAAAAAAGCGCCAAATATGACCAAAACATTGTACTCTTAATTCCATCGTAACAAAAGGCTCGATGAAAGTGGGCGAAGTATTTTTGACGAAGCTGTTGAGAATCATTGGGCGCTAAAAGAATAGTTCAAAACCTGGATATTACTTAAATGTTAAAAGGAAATGTGACACTTTGTGTCGACGCAGCGCAGACTAACATGAACCGCAGCGAAATTAAGAGTGAAGAAACTTGCCGGAATTCTAGCAGAACGATCTTTTCTCTATCTTTCGGTTTGGTTAGGGGGGGGGGGGGGCGTAGCCGTTACCTAGCGAAGGCCAGCGTAGCCATGCGAACTGAGGGGCTTCGGCTGTCTTCGGCGGAAGCCGAACGCCTTGTAGAGACCCGATTATTAAATCAAACATTGAAGGATAATGTACAAAAGAAAAGTGGTGAAAAATAGGAAATACCTCGTAAATTGTAAGAGAATGTAATTATCCGTAAATGGCAATTACTAAAGTAGTAAATTTAATTTGCTCCTTTGTACGCCATGACGGTATATAGGGAAAGAAAAGTTATAGCTCCATTCATTGGCATTAGATGGAGATGGTCATCTCCACACCTCGGCCACTACACCCCCGCGGAACGAGTTCCCTGAGCCCACTGTATAGGCGGCCGGAAGGGTCCCAGATCTTGTCTTAACGTTTTGGAGAAGAGAAAACCCTCTTTCCTCTGCAGGAAATCGAAGTGCTTTTCCTCGGTTCTCCAGCCCCTAGCTAGTCACTGCACCGACTGATCTACCCCAGTCCATCAGTGTATATTATAGTCGATGATTATCCAGGGCAAGCAACAACAACAATCTTTCGCTCTCCTTTGAATGTTTATCACCATGATAAGCTTGTCTCTAGTTCGTACAGTAAAAGCAATCCCATTACAGGCCTGGACAGGCCTTTAGGGTTCCAGGAGGTTGAGGCTCCCAGATTTCTAGACAATCGGCACATGAAGGTGGTAAGGTTGTCAGCCCTACGCACCGGCCGCCTTTACCCCCCAGGAAATATTCCTGGTACTCATTTCTGTTAGAGGCTGAGTCGACCCCAGGGCCATAGTGCGACCGAAACGATTATGTCAAGGAATTAATTCCAATGACACCATCGGGAATCGAACCAGCGAAGTTCCGGTTTGTAGCGTAGTGCCTCAACCAACTGCGCCACCGCGTGCCCTAGTTCGTACAGTTACTATTCAAAATAGACTACTGTACTCTCGTTGTTCCGCAGTTTTCAATGATGTCGGACAATCCAACAGTAAATATCTTAGTTTTGTGTTGATCTCCAGTATATTCCACCAAGGGGATCAGCCGTGTCAAAATGTTTGTCAGTACTCGAAAGACAAGGCACATAAACCACGTGTAAATGAAGGAATGTTCACGTGCGAGTTTTGACGTTTACGCAGCTGTGTAGATCAGGAACCCGTTCTTAAGGGATATGACGCTGCGTAAATGTGTAATCGGATCCCGACGTTTCGAGGTAATCCTCATCTTTAATTATCGAAATATCCACCATTGAAAATGAGGACAATACGTTGCCTCGAAACGTCGGTATCAGATTACCGAGGGAAGACGCGTCATATACCTGAAGAACGAATTGTTTATATTGTTTATATTTTCCAATATATTTTTCGGCGCTGCCACATTACTGGTCCTATTATTAGCACAGTGTCAAACTGTCGTCATGCATTGTTTATTTATTTTCCCTCCCCTTGTCAGACATGAAGACTGTTATAATTTTCAAGGAATGAGTTTTCAATTTTTTTTTGTGGAGAAGAGCCCCGCAGCAGAAGCTACGGACGCACCGCAGCCATAAGGCTTATTGTGCAATCTTATGATGAAGATTAAGAGAAAGATGATTAGTCTTTTATTTTTTTGTTTTTCCATACAATGAAGCACCGGTAAAATGAAATTGACAGAGGAAAACCGAAGTACTCGGGAAAAAACCTGTCCCAGTGCCACTTTGTCCACCACAAATTCCAAATGGACTGACCCGGGATCGAACCCGGGCCTCCGCGATAGGAGGTCGGAGACTAACCGCCTGAGCCATGGCACGGCCACAGATTTAAAAATCAAATAATTTCAATTACCTAGCCAATACCTAATTTTAACGGTTAATATAATTTGTCAGTCTAGTTACCTACATTATTCAACTATAATCTGCTGGCCAAGCTATAAGGTCTTGTGACACGGGTACGAGCTGTAGGTGACACGGGTACGAGCTGTAGGTGACACGGGTACGAGCTGTAGGTGACACGGGTACGAGCTGTAGGTGACACGGGTACGAGCTGTAGGTGACGTACGAGCTGTAGGTGAACGGTACGAGCTGTAGGTGACACGGTACGAGCTGTAGGACAGGGTCGAGCTGTAGGTGACACGGGTACGAGCTGTAGGTGACACGGGTACGAGCTGTAGGTGACACGGGTACGAGCTGTAGGTGACACGGGTACGAGCTGTAGGTGACACGGGTACGAGCTGTAGGTGACACGGGTACGAGCTGTAGGTGACACGGGTACGAGCTGTAGGTGACACGGGTACGAGCTGTAGTGTGACTGTAGGTGACACGGGTACGAGCTGTAGGTGACACGGGTACGAGCTGTAGGTGACACGGGTACGAGCTGTAGGTGACACGGGTACGAGCTGTAGGTGACACGGGTACGAGCTGTAGGTGACACGGGTACGAGCTGTAGGTGACACGGGTACGAGCTGTAGGTGACACGGGTACGAGCTGTAGGTGACAACCGTAACGGGTACGAGCTGTAGGTGACACGGGTACGAGCTGCCATCTTAGACCTACACTCTCCCTCTCTGGACCGGCTGAAATATTTTTATTAAACAATTAAATTAAACACTTCTTCAGTTTTGACGGATTAGACCGTTCAGGTTGCTCCGATTCACAGTTAATTCTGTATCAATGACTGCACAGACATTCGGTAGTAATCATGAATGGTATCGGCCCATTTCAAGGCCTCAGCCCACACAGGCCACCGCAGCCCTGAATTCAATACCTTTGTCAAGCATTTAATTAGTTGTAACAATGTCCTCCCCATTTTTGCTTTGTTACTGCGCCGTAACTGCTTTTGCTTTGGACCGCATAATACCACCTGAAGCAATGAAACAGAAATGTGTTTGTTAATTACCACCTGTCTTGGATTATTTACCATACGTGTAAATGAACAAGTTCAGATGCGTACATTTTCATCCAGTGCTTGCTTTGCCCTTTAAAAATCATACGAAACCTGAATATATATATATAATTTCCACATTTCATACTAATTCCTCAATTGTATAAGAATGGCAATTCGGGGCTTCCTGCTACAGTAATCTGCAAACAACTCTTGTTTTGCAGCCGTCCTTTAATAAAATAAGAATTAAAATGGCAAAACCTAATTCTGACTGTTGTTTTACATGGCTGTGAAATTCATGATGGAAGAATATTCAAGATTTCATTCTTCTGGGACATAAAGCCGGGTATAACGATACATGTTTATAAATTACATATACCAGAGTCGATCCCAGTGGCCGTGCGGACTAAGGCGTGGGTCTGCGGCCGCTGGCTTACTAGGATTGTGGGTTCGAATCCCACCGGGGGCATGGATGTCTGTCTCTTGTGAGTGTTGTGTGTTGTCAGGTAGAGGTCTCTGCGACGAGCTGGTCCCTCGTCCAGAGGATCCTACCGACTGTGGTGTGTCTAATGTGTGTGATCGTGAAGCCTCGAAAAATGAGGGGGCCTAGGCCCCCAAGGGGCTGTCGAACCGTTGGAAAAAAAATCATATACCAGATGAGTAATCTTCATCAGCACTGTTGTGTGAACCTCAAATATCGTAGAGAAAAAATACTGTAAAATGTACCTATGAGTGGAGTGTATGGAGCAGTGTCTCCCATCTGACTGATTTCGTGAAATTTCTGATTTGGGGTTCTTATAACAATTTAAGGACGCTTGCTGAATTTGGTTAAAATCGATTACAAACAACATACACTTTACACGATGAACTGTGTACAATTATGTGATTGGCCGTTATAATGGGGACAGTATTTTGTGAGATACTGAGGCCTGAGCAAAGCTATCTAAATGTCTCGCCTTTTACGAAACAAGTACATGCAATACGATTTATCGTCTTTTACGAGATAAGTACAGGAAACACAGTATCTCCCCATCTAGTACAAGATATACATTTCACTGTTTACGAGAGAAGTACAGGAAATAGGGCAGAAAGAGAGAGGCCGGAGAATGAAGAACAGAATAAAGTAGGTGATTGACATGAGACTGAATTAAAAGCACTCACGAATATTAGGGACGGTAAGACTATTAGGGACCACAACAGAACAAATGGGCCATTAAAATGTTGCGATCTGCGAAGAATTCCTAAATTTTTTTACATCAAATTTGGTATCTCGCCCTCAGGGAAGAATATACTTTTGGGGTCTGTAGGAACAGAATATTGAGGAGGATACTTACTAATATGAGATGGAAAGTAATAGAAGAACTGAGAGAATTACGTAAGGAGAAACGTCATATTTTGTACTGTTTACAGAATATTATTAGAGTGAACAACATGAGGTACCCTTCTTGGCTAGCTCAGTAACTATTCGCTTTGTTTAAAAAGTCCACTCCATGGGATTTGTTGATGAACACACAGTGGATGACATCAGGAGTCTGGTTTTGTTTCTGAAAGGAGAGACTAGGCAGTACAGGATGACTGAGGACGGCTCATAGCGGGGCTCTAGTCTCTTCCACTATGAATCCGACATGAATGGATCCATGCTAGGGGACGAAAGTTTTTGACAAAACATTACAGTCTGTGTCTCATAGCTATATATCCTACGTAATTAAGAAATGCATAAGTCTCGTGCATACCACAGATCTTGAATCATATCTGCCTGTAAACTGGAAACTGTCATAATGACCAAAATCCTTTGCAAGGGGAAGAGTAAACAATAACAATAACAACAGCTTGAAAAAAACTGCCAAGTCATACCACTTGCCACTCTTATCTTTTAATTCATTCCTTTACTGTACAAATCATGAAGCCCCCCCATTGTACGCTTTTCCCCATCCTCTTCTCCAAAACGTCCAGACCGCCTCTGGGGCCCACCCAGCCTCTTATTCAATGGGTACCGGGTTACTTTCCCGGGGGTAGAGCGACTGGGCGTGAAGTTGACCATTCACCTTCACCTAGTGCCGAGGTTAAGAATGAGTGGAACTGTACCTCTAACTTCATGGCGTGAACAGGTACAAGTTTATCGTGTACCTTTCTCCCTCTTAGGACCGGTTATCTTCCTCGGCAGCCTGTTCTCGAAGACTCTGAGCCTATGTTCCTCCTCTAATACGCGAGACGAAGTTTCATCTCGTTATAAACAACAGGCAAAATTATAGTTCTCTATATTTTAATCTTGGTTTTTGTTTTCCTCTGTCGGTTGTTATTCCACCAATACTCCACATTGATATTTCGCATTACTTCGGCTGCGATGCCTTTGTGTGTAAAACGTCAGAAAGTCACAGTTAAAGTACTCGAAACTGAAGGTGTGTTGCTTACACTCGTCAGTTTTATGCTGTTCAGAACAGAACGTCAAAAGTTAGCATTCGCGAATTACACAACAGGCTGTACGGGCCAGAAGCGTTACGCAATGCGAAAATTTCCCCAACTTATTATATTATCCTAATAATATTTCGTACAGAGTACACATTATGACGTTTACAATTATGTAGGCTGATTACAAGGTCAGCAGTGTGTCTTTGGTATCCAATTGCAGAAATATAATGAGCCAGGAAAACCCAATCCTGCTGTGATATTCAGTTACTGGCTGTAGCATGGACTGTTGAAATAGTTACTGGTTGTAGCATGGACTGTTGAAATAGTTACTGGCTGTAGCATGGACTGTTGAAATAGTTACTGGCTGTAGCATGGACTGTTGAAATAGTTACTGGCTGTAGCGTGGACTGTTGAAATAGTTACTGGTTGTAGCATGGACTGTTGAAATAGTTACTGGCTGTAGCATGGACTGTTGAAATAGTTACTGGCTGTAGCATGGACTGTTGAAATAGTTACTGGCTGTAGCATGGACTGTTGAAATAGTTACTGGCTGTAGCATGGACTGTTGAAATAGTTACTGGCTGTAGCATGGACTGTTGAAATAGTTACTGGCTGTAGCATGGACTGTTGAAATAGTTACTGGCTGTAGCATGGACTGTTGAAATAGTTACTGGCTGTAGCATGGACTGTTGAAATAGTTACTGGCTGTAGCATGGACTGCTGAAATAGTTATTTCCGTGATTTCAGGCTTCAGCCGCGATGTTGATGAGATCTGCGCTCTTTTGGGATATTACGCAGCGTCGAGTGGTAATCCTTTACCGACGTTTCGGGACAACGTATCGGTCCCATCTTCAAGGGTCAAGAAGTCCAAGAAGAAAAGACAGCTTTGTTCTCATCTACATGATGTCTGTATCGATTTATGGGGCCCATCCAATTTCCTAATCAATCACTACTGGGGCTTTTACTCCGGGAGTAAATTGGCCGGAGCGTGAATTTGTCTATTCCCTTTCATCTAGTGCCAGGTTAAGAAACCGTGACACTGTATTTCCACCCTCGCTTACGTCTTCATGGCGCGGTACTTAATTAAGCACTGGCACGACGGGCAATTTTAAGTTCCGGTCAAACTTAACGACGTGATGGAGATTGCAGAACTTGGGTATGCTTGTCTGGTTTGCTTCCAGGAATACGATACATTGTGTTCCCGAGCAATGCACAAGGCACTGCATTATGAACTGCCCACACAGTTTGAAAGTACCGACGTTAACTCCCACTGACCTACTATACGGCCCTCAGCTGGGGTTCCGTAGCACGAACATGCCACCCTGTGGAAACGCGAGCAGCAGGAAGCGCGAAACAGCTGTATTAGTACTTCTCCTAGTAGTAGTAGTAGTAGTAGTAGTAGTAGTAGTAGTAGTAGTGACTAGTAGTACCAGTAATAATAGCCGCAGGCAGTAGTAGTAATAATAATAATAGTAGTAGTAGGAGGAGCAGTAGCAGCTTTAAGTAGCATCAGTAGTACTAGCCGCAGGCAGCACAAGCAGTAGGAGCAGTAGTAGTAACTAGTAGTATCAGTAGTACTAGCCGCAGGCAGTGCTAGTAGTAACTAGTAGTATCAGTAGTACTAGCCGCAGGCAGTGCTAGTAGTAACTAGTAGTATCAGTAGTACTAGCCGCAGGCAGCGCTAGTAGTAACTAGTAGTATGAGTAGTACTAGCCGCAGGCAGCACTAGTAGTAACTAGTAGTATCAGTAGTACTAGCCGCAGGCAGCGCTAGTAGTAACAGTAGAAGTAACAATAGTAGTAGTAATAGTAAAAGCAGCAGTAGCAGCACAATAGTAGTCGCAGTAGTGTTGCAGTAGTAGTAACGACAGTACTAGCAGCAGCAGTGGTGGTGGTGCTAGTAGCAGAATTGGCAGTATATGTATAATAGTTGGAGTAGTATATCAGTAGTACTAACTGTAGTAGTGTCAGTAGTAGCAACTTCCCACAAAATTTGTAGGCTTTCCTTGAAACGATTAGTCATTGAGACGGATAGGAATTTTCCTGGTTTTAACAAATACCAAGGTTCATTACCTTGATCGAAAAAGTGCGTGTTTTCAACCTGTGCTGACGCAGTTCAGCCCATTCTCCACTGTCACGGCCTGTTTCCCCGAGATCCAGTTGTATTATTCTCACATCTGTACCAAACGCCATTCACGTGAGGTTAGAGGCTTTACAAACAGCATTTTGTATGAGTCTGTCACGTTCCACGTGCGTGCTACACGTTACATTAATCTATTCGTTATAACCATCCTAATAACATCCGGTGAATAGTTCTAATTACGTAATTTTTACAGCCTGCTCTTACTTCCTCTCGCTTAGGTTCAAATATTCTGTTCAGCTCTTTGCAATTATTCATTCCCAATATACAGGGTATACACAAAAGAATGGTGCGGTTTTAATAGTGTTCACTATTAAAACCGCACCATTCTTTTGTGTATGCCCTGTATGTCCTTTCCGTCGGATCAGGAAATGTCACACCCTTAACCCACAGGTAACATTAGAGTTGTGTGCATTTTAATGCTAAGTTCCAGATACGACACGGTTAAACATGCACTGAACTGCACGCACTGACACTTAATTTGATGAACATTATAATTTCGATCCACTACCGTGACAATCTATCTATCTATCCTCCTGTCGCTCCTTGCGGAGCATAGGGCCTCCTTTCGGAGATTTCTTGGTCTGGAGGTGTGCATTCTGTAGTGAGTGACCAGCCCACCGACTGCACAAGTTCTACTCATCCTGATATGACTGCCAGAGCCATCTAGCAGTCAATCAGGAGACTTGGGTGAGAAATGGCCGCTGAATTTTGCTTACGAAACATCTCTATTCATGCCCGTAAGGTTCTTTTACATGCCGTAAATCTATGACATGGGACTGACGGCTTTACTTGCCCTCCGAAGGAAGTTGTGCTACGGATTTTTGTCACCCTTAAAAATCCATCGACCTCGGCCGGGATTGAACCCGCGAACCTTGGGTCCAGCACGCTAACCACTAGTCCACCGAGGGCGACACCGTGACAATAGCTCAGTCGATATAGTGACCAGGCTACGTGTTGGACGATCCGGGGTTTGAATCCCTGCATGCGAAAGAGAATTTCTCTTCTGCAGATCGTTCAGACCGGCTCAAGGGCCAACCCAGACTCCTACTCAATGTGTACCGAAGTTTCTTCTCGGGCGCAAAGCGGCCGGGGCATGAATTTGGTCACTCACCGCCATCAACTGACGAGATTAAGAATGCGTGGAGCTAGATTTCTATTTCCCTTGTGTACTGTGCACCTTCATGGCGTGAACGGGGAACATGTTTTACTGTTGCCAGCACTTATTGAAAGCTGACGAATTTTCAGATGATAAGGATGATGAGCAGAAAATGGAACTACGCTAACAGCGTGATCTTCAGACACGAATTTCTAATACTATTTGAAAACTACTAATTAAATAAATTTAGAATCCTCGGTACGTAACATTCATTCAAGGAGGATAATATATGCGCAGGAAAACACAGTCTCAAAAACAGTTTTTTTAGAAACCTCATAGAAGGGTAGAAAGGTAAATTTGTTCCTGTCCCTGACATGAAGGCATATAGGAGGAGCAGAAGTATAGCTCCACTCATTTTTATCCTTGGCACTAGATGGTGGTTAGTAGTCAATATCACGCCCAGTCGCTTTACCTCCAGGATAGAACCCGGTACTCACGGAATAGGGCGCTGGGTGGGCTCCAGGGCCTGTCTGGACGTTCTGTAGAAGAGAACAAATATCTTGATCCTGTCGGGAGTTTATAGTGAGTCTGTGTCGCATTATATAAGTTTCCACCCCGAAATTTGCGTGAATAAACTGACTAAAACCATGAATAATCTTACATTATTAAAGCGGGCTGAATACTGAAGACGGAGGCAGCAAACGTATTATTCAACACGGTATCAAAGCCAGGAACTTTCCTTGAAAAACACCTGACAAGAAAGTCTGAAAACGTACATAGATCAGATTTAGCTGAATCAGCATAAAGTCGAATGTAATTTTCACAGCCTTGCAACCACAGAATAAATATAAAAAAAAAAACTGCATCTGGAACATACTTATTTCCCAAACTGGACTAGTCTTGCTTGATTTAACGGCTTTCTATTTTGTGTGGGATTGCCGGGATGGGCAGTCAGTTTTCCTACACATAACGACAGGAACTAAAATGTGCATTAGATTGCATATCAACGCCAGGAGCACGCGAACCCACGAACCGTGGGTTCGCGTGCTCCTTAGCACACGTGGACAATATAAACTGCCTGTTTAAACCGTGCCTACCACAAACCAACACCTGGCCATTGTTTCTACACTCAATAACCACCAACGTAACAGAACACATGAAAATTATTCGAATAGTGTGACCTCTATTACCAGATGCTAAATAACAAACGGATCTTTTGCCAGAATTATTTGGTGCAATAATACACGAAGGAGTTGCCAGGTTATTCATGTAGCTTCCATTTCAAGGCAATTTGCTCACACCGAAGATTCCAGCGTCTACTCGCCGGCCAGGTGTCAGGACTTCCACCATGACAACCAATCCCACTTTACTGAATGGTGTGGGCGCCTTCAGTGGGTACTGCCCATTCTACTACCAAACGAGAAAACATTACACAACTCTACTACTAACAAACGAGAAAACATGTAACTGTAATATGTTCGTCATACAGGTGTTCTTCAACCTTACATGTGTGGCAGCACACTGAAGCATCTATCGATAAAAACATCAGTGAGTAATAAGTCATGTGTTACTGTGATCTTGCGTGTTTGCTGAAATACGTACGGCAGTTATCGAAAGATCAACAGTTTAACAAGGAAACAAATGGTCAGTGATCTGACAAAACAAGACTCAACTATTCCTCAACTGCTGCTGACTGTTCACTTTTAGGGCACACCTCTGCTGGCAACAACGTTGATCCCCTTATCGGGCTTCACCGCTGCCGCTCACTCACAGAATTTGCTCTAACTTGACGTGTATGCGAGTGTTAGAACACATTCTAAATCCACAGTGCTCAGCTATGTTTAAGAAGTTGCTCTTCAAGTAATAAACATTTAGAGTGTCAGCTGTTTCACATTAAACCACACATTATATTTCACATTAAAACACACACTGAAATTTGACAACGATACAGCATAAACACACGCGCAAGAATAAGTAGCAGAACAAGTTTTGCACTAACTGTATTCACCTCGTTTATGAGATGCCAACAATGTGGAAGCCGTTACTTCAAGCTTTTGTGTGACGTATAGCGTGTTTCTACAGTCAAAATTAAATTTTGCGCTATTATTATTATTATTATTAGCAGTAGTAGTAGTAGTAGTAGTAGTAGTAGTAGTAGTACTACAGTACCCTGTTTTTAGAAGTGCTGCTACGCCGTGGGTTATTCGAAAGATATTTTCCTCGAAATTTCGAAAATTGTAGTAATTCTTTTAGCGTCCAAAAAAGGAAAAGCTGGGTTTACGTGGAGGGACATGCTGCATATACACTGCTAGGCCTACCTGCAGGTATGTGAGCAAATCAGATAGAATTGTAATTGTATTTGTAAGCATGTCTGCCCGTTGCTTTAGTTGTGTGGGCACAAATTAACATTTGTCCGACATGTGCGTAGGAGTACAAAGTCACCTACGGTCTTCAGTCGCCCTATTCGTCTGTTAATTGCAGATTTCAGCAAATTGCGTGACTTTTAAGGAGTATATCAAAGTTATAAGTTTTAAAACTTTCGCGGCGACATGATTCAAAATAGTCTTCTCGGGCTTTCAGCCGCGTTAGCTCGTTTAAATGCAACGATTCGGGGACTGGCTCCGTCCCCATCTTCAGGCAAAACTGATTTAACATACTGCTCGGACGAGCAGTGAGCAGTATGTTAAATCAGTTTTGCCTGAGGATGGGGACGGAGCCAGTCCCCGAATCGTTGCATTTAAACGAGCTAACGCGGCTGAAAGCCCGAGAAGACTATATTGAGTATATCAAAGTGTTTTTGATGAAGGCCCGTCCCCTATACAGAGGCAACCGGAAGTCATTGAGTCTTCAGAGTACTGACATAGGTCCTATGCTCACCTAGAGCTGCTCAGGATGCATTGCTGAGGAAAGTGAGGCTACTGGGAACAGAACTTAAGTCCATGGACCGTCATGTCACTGCACGGGCTGTCATGGTTGTAGGCATTGTTCAAGAATGCAGGAAGTTTCGAATATAAAAATGCACAGCGATAATCCCGAAAAGGAAATAAGGGGAATAGAATCATAATGAAGATACAGGAGAGAGCAAAGACAGTGCTCGGTAGTAACAGAAGGGAACACAAGTGGAAACTCACGCCCCCTCTAAATAAAATACGTTTCATTCATATTGTGAAGCCTTGAGAATATGTCAGAGCAGTATTTTAGAGCAATAACTTTGTGTGTGTCTATCGGTGTTGAGACTAAAATGACTTTTGGGATTCTGAATTAGGAATGTGTGAATTTCTACCGTAATCTTCGTGTTTTAAAACATTCTCTGAGTAATCGTACATTTAGAAACATTATCAATTCAAAACTAAACACAAAGATTTGTTGTAACATCTCTCACAAAAGCAATCAAAGTTGTCACTAACATGCTGAGGGTATGAAGATAGAGCGCAATGCCATCTAGCCCCCGACAATTCGTGGATATGTTAGTGAGCTTCACGCTATGGTCGCATTTCCTCCACAGAAAGCCCACGTGTTAAGAGAATGGGAGGTTTTCTGGCCCCTGAAACCAGTCGGACTTGGAGGTAAAGAAAACCTGTCTCGAATCAAACTACGGCCTTCCGAGCAAGAGCCAATCACTTTACCGCCAGAACTAAACCGACTCACGTAACATCCGCATTTTTATTAGCAACACCATTACAGGCCTAGACAGGCCCTGAGGGGTCCAGGAGGATGAGGCTCCCAGATTTGTAGACAATCGGCACATGAAGGTGGTAAGGTTGTCAGTCCTACGCACCGGCCGCCTTTACCCCCAGGAAATATTCCTGGTACTCATTTCTGTTAGAGGCTGAGTCGACCCCAGGGCCATAGTGCGACCGAAACGATTATGTCAAGGAATTAATTCCAATGACACCATCGGGAATCGAACCAGCGACGTTCCGGTTTGTAGCGTAGTGCCTCAACCAACTGCGCCACCGCGTGCCCTAGTTCGTACAGTTACTATTATAAATAGACTACTGTACTCTTGTTGTTCCGCAGTTTTCTATGATGTCGGACATTCCAACAGTAAATATCTTAGTTTTGTGTTGATCTCCAGTATATTCCACCAAGGGGATCAGCCGTGTCAAAATGTTTGTCAGTACTCGAAAGACAAGGCACATAAACCACGTGTAAATGAAGGAATGTTCAGGTGCGAGTTTTGACGTTTACGCAGCTGAAGAAAAAAAAATTTATATCTGATAAATACGTGGAAGACATTGGACAGATTTGTGGCCGTCCTGAGATTTACTAGGACAAAATCAATGTTACCATAACAAATTCCTTCCCTTCATGTCCGGCAGCAGTAAACGTCACTTTTATGCTACTCCCATAACGCAGTAGAGCTCCATATAGACTAGACTACGGACTGGACTACTGAGGATTCGTGATAACAGGTTCAAGATATATTTATATTCTCCAAAGAGTCCGGAATGATTCTGGGGCCAAACCACCGTCTTCTTCGATGGGTACCGGAGGCATTTTTCCAAGGAATAAGGCGGCCTGGGCGTGAAGCTGACCAATCACCTGCATCGAATGCTGAGGTTAAGAATCAGTGATGCTATAGCTCCACTCCCACATACGCCTATATATCGTGCACAGGTACAACCTTACTTTACCTATAAAGCAATTATGCTAGGGCAATCATTTCTAAATCGACATTCGTGAAAACATCTTGGGGATAAGTAAAGTGTTTCAGTGAGTTCACCTAATGTACTCTCGTTTGATGTTTCTTCTGTGCCAACATTTTTTAGGCAGTTTTATAAAACAAAATTAAGGCTCATTATTTGTAAATTATAGTCTAAAGCTTCGAACGCTAAGCGGTGATGGACTAGGATAAATGGCAGCTACAAGAAATTAAATTATAAATTATAGTTGGAACGTATTATTTCGATGGTGCTTACTTCTCACACTTCAAGGAAGGGATTGTACAAGATACACTTTTAGAAACGAGTAACGACTAATGACAAGAATAAAAATTCCATATTAATCTATTGGCTCTCTGTAGTTTCCCAGGTGAAGCTTATGACGCACTTACTTTCTCCAAAGAACATTGAAAAACTTTTGCAAAAGAAGGAAAATCATATATATGCATTTGAAACTTGAACGGTTCAGTAATTCTGAACGTTTTATGGTTATTTCTACCTTTCAAATGATTAGCACTCGAGCTTCTTATCCCTCCTTTTCAAATGTCACTCGGAAACCTATTATCCCGGGTGAATTTTTCTTGGTTTATCTCAGGTGCTCCTGATAAATGCTAAAACAGGAATGCTCAAATTTTTCAGCAACCTAGAAGCCTCCTCAAATTTCGAGACGCCAGAAGGGTGACGTGAAACAAGTTCCATACTGAGACCCACAAATATCAGACCCCACCTGAAAATATTTAGTTCCACGGCGACCTGGCCTTCGAGATATGTGTACCCTTGTGCTAAAATACTACAGAAATTATCACAATCTTTCGAAATCCCTTTGACGATCAGTATCCAGGCATAAAAAAAAAATTCGTTCAGTGTTCCTATTCCTAAGAGAAGTAAAGAAGTGTCCTGCACTGCAGAAAACGTGTCATTGTGCAGCTGGTGATCCCCTGCTTGCTGTCATGTCCAGTTTTGCTGGCAGTTCGCTGTTGACTGTAGGGAACTTACACTAGTCGTTAAGTAATAAATTGTGCCAATTGGGAGGTTCAACTGCTACGGTTCATTTCTAGATAACATCCCATGTTATGTAAGAATATATCATGGAACAAAGAGGTCCGTATATACCAGCATATACGGCTTCAAATGGTGGCTGAAGTATTAACAAGGATACAATTGTCTGAAAATGTAGCCAACTCACTTTATAACAAATTTAATTCCTATTCTCATTCTTTTACACTTCATTGCTTAGGGAACAGGACATAGCAGTTAGATATGAAATTTTGAATTCATATTCTTTGTCATACATTTGGTGATGAAATAGGCTATATGGCTCCGGAAGTTACTCGTTACCCTTGCATTACAAAGGTCCGGCTTCGATCCCAAGCTATTACACGTAAAATTTGTGGTGGATAAGTGGCACTGGAAGATGTTTTGTCCGGTTACTTCGGTTTTTCCCTGTCAGTATTGTTCCAGCAATGTTCCATACACACTCCTTCACGTATCACCGACCCTACATAATCTTAGCAATTAACAATGTCATTAAATAGCATACTTAAAATGATATAGACTGTAGTAAAGGCATATTTTATTTTACGGGGCCCTACAGTCTCCATAAATTAGTCGCAAAAATTCTCCAGTATTTTATTAATAATGTCCACAGGCTACATAAAAACTTGCTGCACTCTTCGCGCATTAAGGATCAGTTTGCAGGAGCAACTTAACGTTACGAATGTGACGTCTTTACCAGGTTCAGTAGGGAAAATCAAAAGTTATATCATTAGCATATAACATGACTCAAAATTTAGTTTATTGTTAGTTAAAAATGCATCGTTAACACAACATTTCAAAGCGTTCTATTAAAATGTTCCCTGCTCAGAATTCTCAAGCTTTCGTCACGAAAACACATCGCAGGTAAAAGGTAAAGGAAAAGCAATCCCATTACAGGCCTGAACAGGCCCTTAGGGTTCCAGGAGGATGAGGCTCCTCCAGACAATCGACATATGAAGGTTATAAGACTGTCAGCCCTAAGCACCGGCCGCCTTTACCCCCAGGAAATATTCCTGATACTCATTTCTGTTAGAGGCTGAGTCGACCCCAGGAGCACAGTGCAACCGGAAGGATTATGTCAATGAAAAATTCTAATGACACCATCGAGAATCGAACCCGCAAACTACCGACTTGTAGCCGCGTGCCCCCACGAAAACACATCGCTCTATATATATTTCACATAACGCAAACTGAGTAGTAGAACAGACGCTGCATAATTTGTGTTCCTCACAAAAGAAGCAAATAGGCTAAAACGGGGATGTAATTCTAGTGCAGCAAATAAATCAGACGGCCTGTAAACACAACTTTTTGATATAAATATCGTAAGGTCGGTTAATATAATTTACATCGCTTGGTAACGCTAATTAATCATGGCAGATACACTAAACTCATTTTGAGTTTGAAATTAAATGTCGGAATGTGTGATTGGTCGTGACGTCACAGCACGTGCCCGCAGAGATCGGAACTTATCAGCGGCAGGTCATTTGCCTATTATGTCTCCTCACAGCATCGCTGAAAGCAACAGATTGTAACTTCAACGTGTGGTCCGCAAACCACCAACGACGTCCTTTACACCATCAAGTTTACGTAATTTTATGTCTGAAAACCAATTTCAGCGTCGTGTTCGGCCCACTGTCAGCATAAAGCATGTTAGGCTGATTTTTAACAACTTTGTATGAAACGCAGAAGCTATTTAGCGTCGATTGACGAGAGGATGATGGTGTTAGGTTAACGTAAATATTTGGAAAGGGGATGTTGGTGACATATTTCGAGATATTAACCCGGAATTTACTTTGCGTGGCTGAAAAAAACAGGATAATCTGAGTACATTTACGAAGTTCCTCGACGAAGATTCGGATCGGGGACCTTTCAAATAGAAGCCACAAGCATTTTGTTTGTTGGGTCAACGACCTCTTTGCTGAGCGGCCTAGTAGGCCTGAAATAGTTAAATTCTCTGTCCACGCCATGAAGGCATATATAAGGAGGAGAGATATAACTCACCTCATTCTTAACCTCAGGGCTAGAGGGAGATGAGTGGTCAACTTCACGACCCGGCCGCTTTACCCTCGGAAAGGATCCCGGTACTCATTGAACAGGAGGCTGGGTATGCCCCAGAGCAGTTTGGACGTTTTGGTGAAGAGAAAAAAATCACTTGCTCCAGCCGGAATTCGAACCCCGAACCATCCAGCCTGCAGCCTAACCTCTACATTAACTACGCTATCCCGGTAGGCATGTAGGGGTACAAGTTATGTGTAGCGGATGCGAAACTGAGAAATTCATAAAAATGTTTGATCTGAAAATCTAAAGGGGAAACCCCATGTAAGAAACTAATCGTAACTTAAATGGATATTGAATAGAATAAATTGGTTGTTATGATGTGTTTCATCACACGTGTCCAATGGCGGACTCTTAAGAAGAACACGGTAGTGGGACAACCGGTTCCATAAGTGCAGTGATTTCCTCGCCAGTTCAGTAGATGCCACTGTTTCAGTCAGTAATGATTCATTCTTGGGTTATTAACGATGCTTTTTCATCTGTACAAATTTAGTGTCGGCCGTTATGATTAACGATTTGAAAGATATGTTTAAGGTCATATAACATGAGATGCATAGATGGACTGAAAAAGACCACGAAATGTGTCAGTCAGAATATCGTCCCCCTGTCTAGATTCAAACACGGGATCTCCCAATTTTGCCATAAGTACGACAATCACTGGGCCGTGATGTCATTTAGTTTCCTAGATACCTAGGCCCTCGTGAAATTAATCAAATATTAATGACATACACAGTGAATAGAAAAACAAATTAAAAATTAAAATCAGAAAAAAGATTTAACTGTTCATTTTGGTTTCTTCATGCAATTACACACTACAGTAAAAGGTACAGGTAAAGCAATCCCATTACAGGCCTGGACAGGCCCTTAGGGTTCCAGGAGGTTGAGGCTCCCAGATTTATAGACAATCGGCACATGAAGGTAGTAAGGTTGTCAACCCTACGCACCGGCCGCCTTTACCCCCCAGGAAATATTCCTGGTACTCATTTCTGTTAGAGGCTGAGTCGACCCCAGGGCCATAGTGCGACCGAAACGATTATGTCAAGGACAAATTCCAATGACACCATCGGGAATCGAACCCGCGACGTTCCGGTTTGTAGCGTAGTGCCTCAACCAACTGCGCCCCAAACACTACAGTATGTACATGAAAATATGACTACACGGCATCATATCCCAGAACACAGTATTTTCCACTGTCACCGCTGGGATCACTTCAGATTCCTTCAGGGCCACTTGTTGTGCAGTTCAGAATATCTTGTCCCGTTTGTTAACGGGAAACATAAACAGTAGTACGTACGAAACTATAATTATACCTGCTGACTGCTATGTTTGTGATAGCTACTTAACATTACACCATAAACCTCTCTTAGTATCATTCCAACGGCGATCCTTGGTCTTGCATTCATCTGTCACCGACGCTACATAAACTCAGCAACTGACAGCGTCGTCAAATAACACACATGAAAAAAATACAACTTAAGAGAAGCACATTGCTTAAGGTTGTGAGATCTGAGGCTCTCACAGGGTGTTGCTGAAGTTGTCTTCTGGGAGCGATTGGTTAACAGATACCGACGTTTTGAAGGATTGTTGTGCCTTCATTCTTAGGGTAAAGAAGTCGGAGAAGAGTCTAAAATTGCTTTATTGGAGGGTGGAGATGAGAATATTTGGACCTGACAGACATCAAGTAACAGAAGACTGCATAAAGAGCTCTAAAATTCATAAGCTTCACCCAGTGTCATTTTTTTATCCCAATGGCTCGACAGCCCCTTGGGGGCCTAGGCCGCCTCATTTTTCGAGGCTTCACGATCACACACATTAGACACACCACACTCGGTAGGACTCCTCTGGACGAGGGACCAGCTTGTCGCAGAGACTACCTGACAACACACAACACTCACAAGAGACAGACATTCATGCCCCCGGTGGGATTCGAACCCACAATCCTAGTAAGCGAGCGGCCGCAGACCCACGCCTTAGACCGCACGGCCACTGGGATCAGCACTCAGTGTTATTAGGATGATTAAACCAACTCGGATGGGATGGAGTGAACATGTAGCACATATGGGACAGAGAATAAATTTACACAAATTTATATTACTGGCACCTAAAGGAAAAGGATTATTTGGGAGAAGTAAAATTAAATAGGACTGGATGCATCTGGCTAAGGATAGGGTCCAGTGAGTGTGGGAGCTTTTGAAAACACGGCCATAAAAAAACGGGACCCTTTTTTTTTTAGATGAGCGACTATAAGAGTCTTATGAAGGACTCATTTCCGTAGAATTGGTTATTAAATTCAGGCAACAATGTTAAGAAAAATGCAGTTAGGGCATGGGGTTTTTGGCGAAGTGTTAGGTTTTCAAGACAGCGTTTATAAAACGGTAAACGCCGAAGTGCCATTGTACACTTAGAGGCTACACATAGGATCAAACATAAACTGAACACGATTTACGTCTAAGAACACATGAACAGAGTTAAGACAGGAATGGCTGAATTAAAAGAGAAAGCAGAAAACGAAAACGACCATTGCACCGCCTTATCTCGTTACCTCGATATGAGCAGCCACTTTACATAGCCAGACTGGTAGCAATATTAACATCTGTGTGCAGAAAAGCTAAAGGCAGAAATTAGGATCACTCGCAGTTGACAAGATGCGTTTTATAATTCCGAAGAATTACACTCTCCGTTTTCGTTCCGAGGAGAAACTTTGTCAATTTCATGGTAATGTCTTCTTTGAAAATTGATATTTAGTCAAATCGTAATGAAATTAATAGCTATTTCGTAACCAGAATTTTCATAGCCTGCACACAAAACCATCGATTAGACCTTATCCTCACTAACGTAAATAGAGTCTACACCAGTGATTCCCAAACTTTTTAGGTCCAACGCCCCCTTCGTTCCATATACACACCCACAGCGTCCCCTATATTTTGTAAAAAACACAAATGCGCTTTTGTTTCCACTTTTATTTTATATTTAAAAATCGTTTAAATAAAATTGTAGGAGTTAAACTTAATATTTTATGTGTTAATTAATAAATTAAAATTTATTATATTTTTTATGATTAACAATAATTCAACTAGCAATAGTTTATTAAAAATAATATGTGCTTGAATAAGATTCATAAATTAAAATACTAAGAAATTTAGTTCATTTTTTATTTTTAACACAAAAATCACTTTATTTGAATTTTATTATAAAAATAAATGCACTACTTGTCTACTAGCGCCCCCCTGTGATAATAACAGCGCTCCCTTCCACCTCTCGTACCTATTAGCGCCCACCTCGGTAATCCCACCGCCCCCCAGGGGGCGGTACCGCCCACTTTGGGAACCACTGGTCTACACGCTAGTTCTAGTATTATCCCTTGATATTTTCCAACAAAATATCTGTAGGCATTTCTGTTTCCCCTTATCTGTTCTATGTACTTTTTTATTTCGTGTCTCTAATAATATCAGACGAAACATATAAATTACGAAAATCTTCATTTAAGTAATTTTCTCCATTCCTTTCTTACGTAAATTCTCTCCAGCCCCTATTTCGTATCAGCACTTTTTCTCATACACTCTCCATCTACGTTAGTCCCGTACTGTCACAACCAATTTTCACACCCGCATAAGGCTCGCGGTAAAATTTTAAGTTCAATAATTAATTTCAGTTTCTTAGCTGTTTATTCGACCGAAGAAGTAATAATCGATGATTATAGGGTGTTATCGATTAATGTGACTCATCCTTGCTATCGTGGTAAATATTCTGGTTTTGCCATGTGAATGTCGCAGTTAAGGAAAGCTCGAAAACTGCGATCGCGGGTTCGAATCCCTTTCGAGGCACCCATATAAATACGCGTTGCCTTGTATTCTCGTGCACGTAGAGATGTTGCGAAGGGTCTATCACACTTCCTATCAATCGCCTGCAAAGACGCAGTCAGCTCTAACGCGGAAAAGACCACAGGACCCAGTCTGTCACAGTTAGAAGAAGAAGAAGAAGAAGAAGAAGGAAGTAGAAGAAGAAGAAGGGAAGTATAAGAAGAAGAAGAAGAAGAAGAATAGTGATATATGCTATGGAACAAATTTTCTGAGAGCAGATAGAGGAGATTTGCGTTGTCTTATCAGTGACTAGATTACAGCAGAGGTTTATTTCATAGGCCATATAAGCCCTCAGACCTCCTATGCAAAGCGACAGTCTTCTCCAGAGATTACGTAACAAGGATTATGACGTAAGTCCATCCACTGTATTAGATGTTGGTTAATGTATTAATAATTTGGGATTTAATATTAATGAACACAACATTAATACACACTTGTAGATCTCGAAGGTTCAGCACCGCTAACACCAAAGCAAGCCAATCGACTATACCAGTGGTATTCAACCTGGGGTACGCGTACCCCCGGGGGTACGCGAAGACATCTTAGGGTAAAGGTAAAAGCAATCCCATTACAGGCCTGGACAGAACCTTAGGGTTCCAGGAGGTTGAGGCTCCCAGATTTCTAGACAATCGGCACATGAAGGTGGTAAGGTTGTCAGCCTTACGCACCGGCCGCCTTTACCCCCCAGGAAATATTCCTGGTACTCATTTCTGTTAGAGGCTGAGTCGACCCCAGGGCCATAGTGCGACCGAAACGATTATGTTAAGGAAAAATTCCAATGACACCATCGGGAATCGAACCCGCGACGTTCCGGTTTGTAGAGTAGTGCGTCAACCAACCGCGCCACCGCGCGCCCCAGACATCTTAGGGGGTACGTATAATTAAAAAATAAATAAATATATTATTTCATGATAAACACGGAATAATCAGGGCCTGATTTAGGGTTAGCCACAAGAGACCCGGACGTAAGGACATGAGATTTGGGAGTGCCATCTCTCTCTCTCCTTTATGCGATTCTTATCTGGGCGGCTAGTTTAATTTTATTCCACACAGTGCATATAATTTTGCTTTGCTAAAATACCTTTGTCCCTTTATTAATTTTTATATGATAGGCAATAATATATTTGTTATTTAATAGCTTGATTCTCCTTTTTTTCATTTAAAACTTATTATTTAATACATTATTTTGGATGTAATTTATTTAATTTATTTTAGATGTAGATTATAGACTATGTATAACTTGAATTATGCACCAACAACTTTGGGGGTACAAAGTTGAAGAGAAATTATATGTGGGGGTACGCGAACAAAAAAGGTTGAATGCCACTGGACTATAGCATATCCTCAGGCAGATAAGTCCTATGGACATTGTCAAAACACATTTCTCGGTTTAATATTATCCTTCCACCTTCTATCCTTGTCTCTATTAACCAGTGGTCCTCGACTCGATTTATGACGGTGCGAAAATTCTACTTGCATCATATTATCTTTTATTACACCACCGACAAAAAAAATTGTAACTACGATATTTTTCCTTTCTCGATTCCTTTCACTTGTACGCAGTATTAATGCTGTAATTTTCCTCTCTGTGTCCCCCTCTTTTTTGAGATGTTTTACTGTGTTGCCGGCAGAGTGATGAAGAGGTGGACACAAAGTTTTGGTGCCGATCACTGAATGTCTCAAGAACAACAATGGGGCAACAAGCTGTGTACCAGTTCCACAAAAAATAAGAAATATATAGAAATATGCACGACCAAATCCCTTGTGAATACATTCTTTCGTGTGTTGACGTTTGCACTCTTCTCGAATAACATACACATAGGCGTAACTTGGGGGCGAGGTCAAGGGGGCGGGGCAAATGTCCCCCCCCCCCCCAATATATTTTCTACCCAAGAATAGTTCAGTCCAGAATGTGTGCATTTTGGGTAAGAGTTGGGGAAACGATTTTATGTATATTAACGACTGGTTCAAACGAATCGTCCCCATTTTTCTAACGTGATTCCTTCGTAAATTGAAGTATCTAAAACCCGTGGTCGATTCCCCCCCCCCCCCTCCCCAATGTTATTTGCCAAGTTACACCTATGGGTACCAGGTTTCCGGAGCAATCCGCGCGCTCTGGTCTTCAGAGTAGAAGGATTCTTGATTGTTCTTTGCAGGTGATTGTAAAGGGGGCACGCGGTGGCGCAGTGGCACTGCGCTACAAACCGGAACGTCGCGGGTTCGATTCCCGATGGTGTCATTGGAATTTTTCATTGACATAATCCTTTCGGTCGCACTATGGCCCTGGGGTCGACTCAGCCTCTAACAGAAATGAGTACCAGGAATCTTTCCTGGGGCGTAAAGGCGGCCGGTGCGTAGGGCTGACAACCTTACCACCTTCATGTGCCGATTGTCTAGAAATCTGGGAGCTTCGACCTCCTGGAACCCTAAGGGTCTGTCCAGGCCTGTAATGGGATTGCTTTACCTTTACCTTAGGTGATTGTGAAGTCTAATCGACATTAATACCTTAACTTTCGTATTGAAAGCAAACATGATAGACAAGCTAGTGACAATTTAATTTGCAGAATCTCTAGTCTTAATTCACCGTGCATTTCTTAAACTACAAACAGTCACCAACAAATGCACAAACCATCAATAAAGGTATAAATGAACCTTTTATCATAATTAAAACCCTACACATGTTTCGGCTCACGAGGAGCCATCATCAGGGGTTACAATAGTGCTTATCAAATGCTGCGTTGGGTCTGTTAACGACACTCGTAATGTTACTTCACAGAAGGTTTTTTTTTTTTTTTTTTTTTTTTTAATGGCTCGACAGCCCTATATGGGCCTGGGCCTCCTCGATTTTCGTCGAGGTTTCATGGTCACACACATTTGAGACACACCACAGTCGGTAGGACTCCTGTGGACGAGGGACCAGCTCGTCGCAGAGACCTCTACCTGACATCACACAACACTCACAAGAGACAGACATCCATACCCCCGGTGGAACCCACAATCCCAGTAAGCGAGCGACCGTAGACCCACTCCTTAGACCGCACGGCCACTGGGATCGGCTCACAGTATGTTTAGGTGATCATAAAACGTTTGTATCATATGTTAAAATCGTGAAATAAATGTATTGCTTTAAAAATGGTAAAACTACACAGTCCGCTGTTACTTCTAACGTTTAAGGTTTCCACCGCACATCTAGGAGTTTCACTAGACTATACACTGCACTGCGTAAGATCTGTAGTGGAGCTTGATGAAGATGAGTAATGGATGGAGTGCGTATTGTATGAGTTCTTCAGCATTTTGTCTTTCTCGTCGTGATGTAAAGTCTTCTTGACGACGCGTAACGTAGAAATTTAGGAAAAGTGGTGCTGGATACTGGTGTGATGTAGGGTCGAGTCTTGATATGTGTTGGGTGGAAGTAAACTGTGTTATTGTATTGTACTATTGTAACCCCTGAAGATGGCTCCTCGTGAGCCGAAACATGTGTAGGGTTTTAATTATGATAACAGGTTAATTTATACCTTTATTGATGGTTTGTGCATTTGTTGGTGACTGTTTGTAGTTGCAGAATATCATTTGTACTGTACAATGTGAGACAGCACGGCACCGCTGCTGTTTTACTGGTCCATCAGTCAGAACAATCTAAAACCTCTTTTCCACTTCATGTTTTCAAGAACCACTTCCGAAGAGAGAACTATACGTCTGCCCCGCTATGTGCTTTCATGGCATGTTATGGGGTAAGTATTAATGTAGTTTTTATGTTTATTGAAGTTGTCTCCTGATATGTGACGCCGCGGAGTCTGGTAGAGTCTCTATCATCAGAATAGCTGACTATCAAAGCAATAAGTTCCTTTGAAACATTCGTAGTTCAGGGACTTATCTGGGAAGGGGGGCGATTGTTGCGGCCGCCCGGTGCGGCGGAATCCAAGGGCGGCAAAATGAATATTTTAAATGAAATAAATTGATTTTCTACCCTCGACAAATATCAAGTTATTGAGCCAAATAAAATGAAATTTAATAAATAATTACGGTTCTTCGAAGTTCGTAATTTCTGTTACAGGCGACCATTGTGATTACTCGTCCGAGGCCCCAAAAAACCTGGCTACGCACATCACAGAAAACAGCAATATTCATGATCGCTTCATTATAATAACACAAAATTTCAGATTTATGCCTCTCAATACTAAATATTTAATTTTAACTTCTGGTATAAAAGGAAAGTCAGTTAATGTTAGAAAAATAATCGCCGTCTTTTCTGAGAAACGAAGTCCAAGAATACACTCCGTGGGCGGAATGTCGTGTTACTGAATATAACATAAATCGGTGCACATAATTTTCACTGCGCTCATACGAGTATACATTTAGCAGGAGCGAGCCATATAACACAACACGTATTTCGCGTGCGGCCTTGACAGACCCCCACATAATAGCGATGTCTATGTGGGACTTCTGGCATGTTTGTTCAGCTATTGGAGATGGAACAAGGACGAATACACTTGACGACCCCACGGTCCCTCCCTGCCGCAAAACAGATGAATGAAGTCTGTGGCGTTCCAGCGAATGTGTTACAATTTAAAATTTGTATCACATTGTGACTATAGGTCATATCGCAAGGCGCAGTGGCTACGTGTGCAAGTTACGTTACGGTATTTCACTGTTCCTAGTTTCAGAATTCAATACGCAGAGCAACAGTGAAAAGTTACAGAAAAGACAAGAAAGTATGGAAATGATTTTGCCATAGTATTTAAAACTATATTTTGATTTCAGGCTTCCGCCGCGATGTTGATGAAACCTACGGTCTTCTGGGTTATTACGCGGCGTCGTGTGGTAATTGTTTACCGACGTTTCGGGACAACGTATCGGTCCCATCCTCACGGGTCAAGAGTCCGAGTAGTTTCGGACTCTTGACCTGAGGATGGGACCGATACGTTGTCCCGAAACGTCGGTAAACAATTACCACACGACGCCGCGTAATAACCCAGAAGACCGCAGATTTCAAAACTATAGTTGTTGTCCCATTCTAAACGAGGTTAATCCAGTCGTCGCCATCACGTCCCATTTCTTTATGATACATCCATCTGGTCTGTTTCCTTGAGGTTTCCCTATCAAAACTCCGTGTGCATTTCCTTTCTCCCCAAGTACGTGCCACATGCCCTCCCCATCTCATCCTGGTTGATTTCAACAGGCGAAAAAAAAAATCGTGAGTAGTACAAATCACTAAGCTCATCACTATGACATTTTCTCCACTCTCCTGTTAGTTTCTCCTTCTTAGGCCCCAACATTTACATCAACACCATGTTCTTTGCCACCTAACCTGCGTTATTTCGTTAACGTGATTGTAGTGTCACACTTACACATCGTAATTATATATGTAGTAACATATTTTGCTGTTCATTAATTTGGTAACTAAGTAGACTGTAAATTTCACACTGTTGACACCGTGCATCTTCGTCATATTAAATTAAGTTATAAACCAACCGATGCACACTAAAACCACTTTTTAAGTAGCTTTATTATAAAATTGTTAAAATTGTACCCCAATTTTAACAATTTTATAATAAAGCTACTTAAAAAGTGGTTTTAGTGTGCATCGGTTGGTTTATAACTTAATTTAATAAGTAGACTGTCTTGAACATTACGTACGTTTGCCTCTCTCTGTTTCGGAATGTTGTGCAGTGATATCATAAAAAGTCACATCTGTTATAGAAACAGAAAAGGGCGTTAATTGCTGTATCGTTAGTAAATGTGCCTAGATATACTGTCACCGGTCCGAAGTGTTGCAAGTTATTGGATAAGGCGTGTCGGCGGTATTACGGCACCGTAGGTAGCAAGTGACGGTCAGTAAGCAATCGTGTTGCGAGACGCCGTACTTAAATCTGAGGTGCTAGAGTTGAATTTACTAGAAAACATGGATAGGCTTATACACGATATTTTTTTTTTATGGCTCGACAGCCCTATATGGGCCTGGGCCTCCTCGTTTTCGTCGAGGTTTCATGATCACACACTTTTTAGACACACCACACTCGGTAGGACTCCTCTGGACGAGGGGTCCCAGCTCGTCGCAGAGACCTCTACCTGACAACACACAACACTCACAAGAGACAGACATCCATGCTCCCGGTGGGATTCGAATCCACGATCCTAGTAAGCGAGCGGCCGAAGACCCACGCCTTAGACCGCACGGCCACTGGGATCGGCTTATACAAGATATATGCACAGAAAATCTGAAAACTCTCTGGCAGTTTCATTCGTCTTCTAATTTTTATATTTCGTGTGAATGTCGCTCTTAATATAGTTAAACACATTCGAAACAAATTATATACCCAACTTCTCACTCAGCAGTTCACAAGTTCAGAGAGACTAAATTTTGTACGGTGGCTACTAATATCTATGGGCCTTCAATATGAAACTTGCTTCACGTAACCCTTCTGGCGCCTAGAATTTTGAGATGACTTTTGGGTTTTAAAAAAGTTGTGGACTCCAGTTCCAACCAGATTTCAAGTTGTATGCTTCACAAAACCGATTACTACCCGGATAAAAGCATTTTTTTTTTCAAGAGAACATTTCGGCGTAGGAAATATTAACTAAAGAAGAAATTTCTTGTGGGCCAGACCTGAAGGTTAACAAGCTGAAACATTTTATCTGATTCTGTAGATATGTAATAGAAGAGTAAAATGTTTGTGTCAAAATAAGATTTTCTTCTTTAAAAAAAGCTGTTTTGCGTCTTACAGGCTAAATATAAGCATGAATAAGAGAAAATGTGGGAAAACAAGGAAGAGATCTTACGTAGAGCGAAAAGGACAGATTTTACTAGTTATTATTATTATTATTATTATTGTTATTATTGTGTGTGGTGCTGATTACATCGACATGCCTCAAGATTCGTTTTCGCCAACACATACACATTTCTTACAAAGTAACCCCTTGTGTATTTACATACGCATGCAATATTATTCCACGAACAGATCCACTTATTTCGCTTTTGTAACACAATCAGATAAGAAAGTTTACCTCCGCAATATGCTGTAATAAAAAATGGAAAAGCGTCAATAAATACACGGCTGAAGAGCCTATTTCATGTTCTTAATTAGTCACTAAGATACAAGTTTATATTCCAAATATCTATAAAAATAGCACCGGCCGAATAAAACAGGATCTAAAATTTAAAACTTTCTTTAAAAGCAATAAAAAAAGCCCAACGACTCTCATATGTCCTATTGCTAAGAGCCACCGCACACATGTAGCACTGTTTTGTTACGTCGTTTGGTGTTGGAAGGAGCTGTAAAGTGTTGTGTTATTTTGTGATTGTAGCACCATTTTGTAATGACTGAAAGAAGGGAATATAACAAGCGAATCTGTGACAGTAAAATATTCATGGGAGTAAAAGTGTATATTTTCATGTAGCTTTTTAAATTATCTTTGCCACATTACGTATAAATATACACGGGTCTTAATTTTTGTCTTACGTTTCGGGCATTAGAACTATACGTATCCTCACATGTCTGTACAAAGATCTTTTATTCTAATTTTATAAAGGATACATGCTAGTACATAATTTTGTCGATAGTTGAGAAAGTTTTACTGACATTATAATATATATATATCTTTGAACAGTGTATGAGGAGTCCAAAATTAAGAAACAACTGATGTCATTCAAGATTACCTGCTTGTGGGACTTTGTCTATCTTCCAGCGTTTTAGAATTAATAAAAGGAATAAAAATGAAAGATAATAATCAGTAAATAAACGCGGTAGCGCAGTTGGTTGAGGCACTGCGCTAAAAGACGGAAAGTCGCGGGTTCGATTCCTGATGGTTTCATTGTAATTTTTCACTGAGTTACTCCTTACGGCCGCACCATGTCCCAGGGGTCGACTCAGCCTCTAACAGAAATGAGTACCCAGGATATATCCTGGGGGGTAAAGGCGACCCGTGCTTAGGGATGACAACCCTACCACCTTCATATGCCGATTGTCTAGAAATTCTGGGGTCCTTAACCTCCTGGAGCCCTAAGGGCCTGTCCACGCCCGTAGCTTTAAATAAAACACAAGTTTTGCGGACAGTATCGGTCCCCTTCTTCAGGCTAAAATAATGAGACCTACTCAGTTGAGCCGAATAGGCACAGATACTCTCAACCGCTGGACGACGGAGAAAGCCCAAAAGGAAGTAATCTTCAATGTGATATACCATCGTCAGAATCTCATAGAACTGGTTTTATTCTTCATCCTCCTCTGAATGTGCGTGGCAAATTCACCAATGAAGATACGGGCAGGAGAGAAAGGCGAGTTAAACAAAATCTACCAGAAAACCAGCTGCAATCGAAAGCAGATTTGCTCAGGCACCACTCGTCAGATGGAAACTGAAGACCAGAACCCCCAAAGAAACGAAACAACACCACATCTGAGCCAAGAGACTGTGTCTGCTAAATGATCTTTGGTGCAATATTACCATTGAAGGTGCCCTGGAATAAAAACTTTTTCCAGCAGAAAAATTCTTTTCATTAATCGGTAAAAACATATTTGCATTAATTTAAACTGTGTGTTTAGTAAATGCGTTAATCAGAAAAATCGTCTGCGAAGAGTACTGTAGCAGAAGGGTTTTATTTGCATTTCGCTGCTAAATTAAGCACACACTGCTTCCGTAATGAAAAGTGAATTGCAGCAGGCAAAACACGCTCTTATGATCTCGTCACCAATGCTGTCAGTTGATACAGCATCGAATTCATTATATAAAACATTCAGCTGGCAAATAATAATTATCTTGACAAGGCAGATGAATTTTCAAATGTTCGCCCACTTCTCAGCGGCCTAAGGACAAAAATTTCAGGCTTATTCTCCAATGTAAAAACACCATAATGACGAAGAAGGTATGGTTCCTTCTTTTGGAGGATACGGAAGTCAACAGCTAGTAGAGGGAACCCTGTTCGATATGACTATGAAGTTACGTTTGGAGAACCAAGAAAACGTGGGATTTTTATGATTGAATACCAAGATAATCAATAAACATAAATAGTACTTTATTCTGTAATCACCGTGCATCTTTTCACAGTCACTATTTACATACACCAACTGGATGCAACTCTATTTAAAAAACAACAAGGTATGTCATCCATAATGATATATAATATAATATATTAATATATGAAAACTAACACCTATAATTGTTCTAATTACTGTAATTATTTACAGATAAACCAGTACCATGCATCAAATACAATACCTACGAAAACATTAACATATTATTTTAGCACGAATAACAAAGTGTCTGTGCATACCAAGCAGTGAAAAAGTGAAAAACACCTTGCCTAAAAGTGAACCAATGAAAAAGACGTTTTAATATATGCAGTTTTAACGACAATAAACCCCTGAAGATGGCTGTATAAGAGCCGAAACATATGTCGGGTTTTATAAAGTTTTAAAATATGTTTTAAAAAACTATACAGTTTTTTAAATAGAGTTGCATCCAGTTGGTGTATGTAAATAGTAAACATAAATAGGTTTAGTTGTTGCTAATATGGTTCTGGGGTACAGTGGATATTCCCATATCGCAACTAAAATTTCAGTTCTGTGTTTCGATACTGTACATTTATGATAAAAAGTGGCGTGGATAGGTGTGACTAAAATATTCTGGATCGAATATCTATCCGTTTAAAGAAAGGACGTTTGCCTTTTATCTCTAAGTGTACAGATATGGCAGAACAGACTGCTTGGCAGCTCGATAAGGGCGTGGAGGAAGTTATAAAACTTGGAATTTCATCGGAAAACTGCAACCGGGATTGTACGAGTACCGACAAAGTGCAGGCAAACAATGACTATTGGAAGATGTAGAAAAAGTGAAAACATGTGATATGATGGCTTTAATCACTTAGTAGATCCGCAGAAAAGGAAACAAGGTGCAGCATGTGCCATACTAATGCTTGACTAACTAAGTAACTAACTAACTAACTAACTCCATGGAGCAGAGTCCTTCTTGAGAATCTAACAGGTCGTCAGCTAGTCAAGAAATTCCCCGCGTTTTATGGAACCCGAAGGTTCATTACCGCACTTACAAGAGCCTGCGACCTGTCCCTATCCTGAGCCATATCAATCCAGTCCATGCCCCCCATCCCACTTCTTGAAGATCCATTTTAATATTATCCTCCATCTACGTCTGGGTAATGCTTGACTGGATGCACGAATTAATGTAAAACGTTTTTCTCTTATTCATACAAAGCAAATAAGCAGTAAAGGCTTCTTGACCAAGAATCAATTAACCCTGTAATCTCTAAGAAAAAAAAGTCATTCGCGAGTCATTAAACTTCCCGACGCTGCTACGTTTATTTATGCTATTTATGATTTTTAAAGGCGTTTAAATAGCTCAGGCTATATAGTGCCCAACGATTAGCAAATCAAGAATTGGAAATGGCAAGGAAGGAAGTGGTCTCAGCATAATTTGATATAAGAACCTGTAATTTGCCTGGAGTTCTTAGGAAATCCCTGAAAACCTACCTGGATATCCGGTCACCGGGCCGGTATTTCAACCTATAACCTCTAGCACACGAAGCAGGGAGATTTGCTTCAAATATTGAAACAGAAACCTTCTGTCTTGATAGATTTTACGTAGCTCGAAGTGAATGTTGTGTTTTAAGAGACTATCAAGGGATCAGGTGGCATGTCTGCGTTAAATTTTGTCGTACATAACCGCACCACATCGCACCGTCGGTATGTTTTAATTATTGCCTTACACAAAACAGTTCATGTTCTGTCTCCATACGATTCCACACGTCTGCCTCGGTAGATTCCTCAATTATCGCAATAAAATTGGAAGCTAAATACATTTTTCATGCAGCCGCCAATCTGTTGTTTTAGGTTCTATGAAACATAACCTACGAAAGTTAAATACTTTTCGGAAATTCCTTACCCTCACAGGACCTGTAATTTTAGCAGCAGAGATTGCATAGCTGGAATAGCTCGCGCCTAACAAATTTGTGTGCCCGCCATGTTGCTTTTACAAGTTGTAGGAAATTAAAAAATAGGAGGATGAGGAGGCCTCTAACGCATGTAGCAAATTCTGTGAAAATCAGTCAACTGGTTCAAAAGTTTTAAAACACAGAAAGGTGATTTCGTTAAGGGGCACATAGATATAACTTTGCTAACAACACTGGGGGGGGGGGGGAGAGTGGGGGTAAATTTGACCATGGGTATTACGAAAGTTAATTTACGAAGAAGTCAAGTTAGAAAGATTGGGAAGATTCGTTTGAACCAGTCCTTAATGTACAATGACTTCATGCAAAGAGCACAGAGAATTTACAGTGTCTCTCTTCCTTTGTAAACGGGGACTCAGATGCCTGTAATCTGCGTCCCGTAAAACGCAGGTTTTTCATTTTTTTTCTGTCTTTACACCATTCTAATAATTGTTTAGAAAATATTTTTATTTTTTTTTTACTTTCCCCTCTTCCGCTCAGTAGCCAAAAATCTATACTTAGATAGAAAAAAATGTTGGAGGGGCATTTGACCCCCCCCCCCCTTGTACCCCCGAAGTTACGCCTATGGTAAGGCCTACATATATTAAGAGAAGAAAGTGTTAGAAGGGCGTGACGATGTGAACAGCATTGGACTGGCAAGCCTACAGGTGTCATACCTCATACAGAACAAAATCTGTCTCCACTATAAAGACAAAGTAGTTTCGCCTAAATTATACATAAACATTCAGTTCCTATCTCGCCGTCCCGTTATAAAAACGAATTACTTACTACTGTATAGGAATAAAATCGCTGTTTGATCTTACAGTCATATGAAACACATAGATATGCAGCGAGGGGAAAATGCCGAGTTTTCGAATTTTACAGCACGTGGCACGTGCAAACGAAATTTAAAATTTTACGTAACAATCACCTGCTCAAGGAAGAATCAGTACCACTGAGTTAACTACGAACTTCACAAGGGAGATTGCCCCATCTGCTATTTGTTTCCTGCAGAATTATGTCGTATTGGAACCTGTTCTTGAACTCTCTTAAAACAGTAACCCGAAATGTTACTACGTTTTGTCAAGTATGGTAACTTAGTACAGCAATGTAGGAGGCAGTGCTTGGCCTGCCGTCTATACGATGAACACACTTGAAAAAGGCAGCCACAGATTGTCACAGCCGATAGCTCTCGAACAAGACCCAATACGAACCACCAGACTACCAATGATTAACATTCAGCACCTTACTGATCGTATAATAACTATCCTACAGAACTCATTGAAGCTTTATATAAAAACTGAAAAGTTGATGCCAATAAAGTGATGACGTCAGGACCTTCAAAACTATGTTGCTGTACAGAAGAATAGTGTTGTTGTTTCCGACTGGTGGGGAGGAGAGGGGCAGCCGCGATAGTCAAAGCAAATCCAGCCAGTATGTTAACTTAAGCCAAGCCAATGAAGAAACTCTAAAAAAAAAAAGGAAAGAAAGACTAATAAAAAGAAAGAACTCACGCATAGATACAGCTGACCTTGCGAAGGACACAGTTCCTTGGCAGCATGGCTGTCTCTCCTCTGCAGGGAATAATGCTACTCCGGGTTAGTACCGCCCGCGGTTTGCAACCTGTGGCTAACAACATCCACTAGCTACAACACGGTTCTCTTCCTTCCGAATAAACAGGGAGCGTCATCTCACTTTCAGAGTGTTCTTTGTTTGTAGTTTGCAATGTAACAGTCGCACATGCTTCTGCCACTGGTACTCGTTTTCAGCCTAGTGCAGACAGTATAGCGACTAGCTATGGGCTGGACGACCCTCAGTTCGAATCTCAGCAGGGGCAAGAGATTTTCTATTCGCCAAAAGCGCCCAGACCGGCTCCGGAGCCCACTCAGCCTCATACTGAAAGGACACCGGGGTTCTTTCCCCGAGAAAAAGAGGCCGGGTTGTGAAATTAACCACTCAAATTGATCCAGTGCCCAGGTTAAGGATGAATGGAACTATACTTCCACTCCCCGTATATGCCTTTATGGCGCGGACAGGTAAAACATTACTTTTCAACCTGTGCCTAGGGAAATGGATATAACGCGAATATAAGAGACGCATTGCGTGCCTTCAAACATCTGATTCAGTGTTTTACATATTTCTTCTGATGGATACTGTGCAATGTATCAACTAGCTAGACTGAGCACTGCACAATACTGTCACTTTGCTGTGCACACAATCTACACCAGTGTTTTTCAACCAGAGTTCCGCAGAACGTCGTTAGACCTTCCGCAAGAAGCCGTGCAATAATTAAACACAAATTTCTTAATATCGCGAAAAATTCCAAATGTCCGTCAAAATACAGCGGGGATTGTTGTCTGGCAATTGGCAGTACTGGGGTAATCTCCCTGCCCTACGAACTGCCTCCGTTTTGTTTACCTTTTCATAGGCAGGGGTTCCTCGGGATGTGAAAAGTTATTTTTGGGGTTCCTCCGTGGAAAAAAGGATGGGAAGTACTGCTCTACACCAGTGGTATTCAACCTTTTTTGTTCGCGTACCCCCAGATATAATTTCTCTTCAACTTTGTACCTCCAAAATTGTTGGTGCATAATTCAAGTTATACATAGTCTATAATCAACATCTAAAATAAATTAAATAAATTACATCCAAAATAATGTATTAAATAATAAGTTTTAAATGGGGCACGCGGTGGCGCAGTTGGTTGAGGCACTGCTCTATAAACCGGAAGGTCGCGGGTTCGATTCCCGATGGTGTCATTGGAATTTTCATTGACATAATACTTTCGGTCGCACTATGCTCTGGGGTCGACTCAGCCTCTAACAGAAATGAGTACCAGGAGTATTTCCTGGGGGTAAAGGCGGCCTGTGCTTAGGGCTGACAACCTTACCACCTTCATGTGCCGATTGTCTAGAAATCTGGGAGCCTCAACCTCCTGGAACCCTATGGGTCTGTCCAGGCCTGTAATGGGATTGCTTTACCTAATAAGTTTTAAATGAGAAAAAGGAGAATCAAGCTATTAAATGACGTCAGCGGCTATTGTCAAACAAGGTAATATGAAGAGGTGTATCTGTTTGTTTATTGCCCCAACAGTATTTTGAAGTAGGTTCATTGCATCGTTAAAAAAAAGTGAAAAACAGTATTAGGGAAAATGTTAATCCCGTCCAATAGTGTTCAGTCACGTTCCAACGCACTATGTGGAATAAAATGAAACTAGCCGCCCAGATAAGAATCACATAAAGGAGAGTGAGAGAGAGAAAACAAATGGCTCTCCCAAATCGCATGTCCTTACGTCCGGGTCTGTTGTGGATAACTCTAAATCTGGCCCTGACTATTCAGTGTTTATCATGAATAATAGATTTTTTAAAATTTTACGTACCCCTAAGATGTCTTCGCGTACCCCCGGGGGTACGAGTACCCCAGGTTGAATACCACTGCTTCTTTTTTCGAAACTCCTTGGATTCGATCCCCGAGCCAGATGCTACTTTGCTCACTGAAGTTCCCAGACGATTTTCTGAGCCGTTACAGTCGAATGACATAATAGCATGACATATGCGGCCATTTCCTTCCTAAATCACAGTTACCAGTTATGCTTCCTTACGACGCTACTTGAGAAAACATCGATAAATAGGCTAACAATGAGAAAGCGTGTCTTACAGCGAAGGTAGTCTATTAATCGACTTTCCTTCTTTAACTAAAAACTTTAGTTTATGGGTTCACCATGCAGCGTCTGTGCACTTCTGAGTTTCTTTCCCTTTAAACTTTCAAACCGACTGCCCGAATTTCCTAAATTTGGCATGAATTTAAACGATCAGAGGCCACATACTGCGTTTTCAAATTCTGACGCTGTGAACATGCTTGTAAATACGAGTAGGCCAAACTAGCTCAACGCTTTCACCCGGCTTACGCAGCGCCATTAAATGAACACTGTAGGCCTATATTCAGTAGTACGACCACCAAGGATGCACGAAATCGTGGGGTTGGAGTGACACGAGCAGCACTGTCCTGAAATGATGGTAACAAATCTTCGAGAAATATGTATCGGTAAATATCGAGGCATATTCTGTAAAATGTAAAATAAAAAACATGGCGCACACGCGATACATTTCTTTTAGCTTCTGACTGACTTAGCGTGACTGACTAGCCTTCAACTTTTAACCACAATCTTGACATTCGTGGCAAAGGGATAACTGACTGCCTGACTGGCGTTAGGGGAAAGGCCAGAACCAAACTGTGTCTGGTACAGACCAAGTCGACTCGGGCGGTAGAGGCTTCTGGGTCTTATTGTGCAGGGCCCGACTCGTGACATTCTTCGAGGCACTGTCTAGTCCATCATGGCAAGTACCGGAAAAATATCTTAAATTAGGCCACGATTGCTGCCCCCCACATAGTTTCTACTTCATTACTCACTATCATTCAATCATTTTGTGCTGCAGGTGTAGACAGCACCGTCGTTTTATTTCCTGTCGCCCCAGGCAAACATATTTTTGCATTATCTCTCTCCTTGTCTCGGTTTTTACCCACACTTGTTTGTACTTTGCATAAATTCCTTTTGGGCTACCTCAAAATTTAGAAAAACAAAACTAAGGAATTTGTAGGTTGCCAAAATATTATTAATGAATTTAAAAAAAAAAAAAAAAAAGATGGCTATAACCCCGCCCCCGGACTTGTTTGCTTTGCGGGTGCTTAGAGCCGGCCTTGGGTTATTCGACATTACTGACAACGTTGTAAATAAACTAGAAATACATGAAGTCTGAACTAGTGTTGCATCTGACCACGAAACTGAGTGGTTATTTCTGGGCATCCAGGATGAGAAACGTAGTCATGACAGGGAAACTATACCTAGTTAGAATATGGATTGAAGTTTTCTTCAGTTATTCAGACAAATGTCAGGGCATTATTTTCCAGCTGACGCACCTCACGCCATGAAGACATGTGGGAGAACAGTGCTATAGCTCCAAGCATCTTATCCTCAGCACTATATGGGAGTGAATGGTCAGCTTTACGCTTCGGGCGCTTGAAACCAGGGATATAAAAATTCCGGTCGCCAGGTCACCGTGGCGAATAAATTTTTGACGATGGTGCCGCCGCTACCCGCTGTACAGGAGGCTGTGTGGGCCCCAGGTTCGAGAGCTGGACCTTTCGTATACGAAGTTCGAGTGCTATTTGAAAAGGATGTTCGGTATGTGCGTGTGCCTGCGTGCGTGGCGTGTTCTTGTTATGTGTGTTTGTTATGTAGGTCTGTAAACCACATTAACAAACTCTTTTCAGTAAGATGATAAAGCAAGCTTAACATTTCTAAACAGATACACTTCTGTCCCCGCTATGGAAAGAATAACCATAAAGCTAGCGTGTTTCCGTTAATTCTATTTTCGAATTTCCTTTCACGTGTTGCCCCCCCCCCCCCCTCCTCTCTGCACTAGGCTCCAGTAGTCAGCATAGTCTTTACGACAAACCCCTTTCCCGACTCGTGTCTCTCAAATTATTAAGGTCCATGTGTCGAAAAGAAGCTCGACAATTTCACCAACTTAAACGCCTTCTCGGATCTCAACTTTAGAGCTCCATCCAGGTTCATATAGCTACTAAACGGGATTATATATACTATTGGCTGACCGACGGGCCGATCTAATTATCCGAATTGATAAGTGAAGAGTCTGGCTCAGTTACTAATATGTAATTACGATTGGTGCCGATTCCAGCGACCGCGCGGTCTAAGGCTTGGGCCTGCGGCCGCTCGCATGCTGGGATTACGGGTTTGAATCCCGCCGGGGGCATGGATGTCTGTCTCTTTTGAGTGTTGTCATGAGAGGCCTCTGCGACGGGCCGATCACTCGTCCAGAGGAGTCCCACCGAGTGAGGTGTGTCTGAGTGTGATCGAGGAACCTCATAGAGGAGGTCTAGGCCCACTAGGGGCTGTCAAGTCACGAAAAACTATGATTGATAGTGCGTTTATTTTCAGAAAAAATAAAGACACTAAATCATTGAAAACATCTGTTCTTGTTTACCTGTCAATCCTTCGTAACTTCCCATCAAACCAAACGTTTGTACGTTGTGGATCTCCTAGCCTGCGTTAGTTCATAAGGTTACAAATGCAGTACAGGTGAAAATAATAGGGTTCACACGACAGGGAGTGCAACCGAAAACATTAAAAAGGATTGTTAAAATTTCAAACAAAATTGTCACTGAAACTTGCCACCGTGAAACAAAGCTAAGTGAAAGAGCTAAACTCGTATGATTGTCACTTCATGCGAAATATAAATAGCGCTAAGTAAGCGTGTCCCTTTGCACGTCTTGAAGGCGCATAAAGATAGTGGAAGTATGGCTCCACTCATTTGTAAACTCGGAACTACGAATACGTGGGAGTGGTAATTTTCACGCCCTGCTCGCTTTACCCCGAGGGGAAACAGCCCATTGAATAGGAGGCTGGGTGAGCTCCAGAACCGGTCTCTATTTTAGAACAGAAGCCTATCTTGTCCCTGACAGAAATTGAACCACAATTCCTCGGCTGTCCAGCCAGTAGCCTAGTCACTATATTGACTATTCATTCGGTCATGAGTTTATCTTTGGTTCTTCAGACAGGAGAACTGATGCAAGTCTCTGAATTGGTATAAATTAGGTTTATGTGCAATGTCTTCGGACTGACACAAGAAAAGAAATAAACAGACTTTGGTCAGAAAACTGGTCATAATATAAGGTTATCATGCATTCATGGCGGTTGCTCTTCCGTGACAGTTTTATGGATTACTGCACCCTGCAGGTTAAAAAGTTTGCTCCGACGTTTCAGAGCAACGGGTTGTGCTCCAACTTTAGGGTCACTAACTTTGATTTATTATTCGCCTAAACGTAATCCAGCCAGCCTGAAGATCGAGGAAGCACATTTTTCCGAAACGTCGGAATCAAATTATGATTCCACATGCTTTTCTAAACTCATAAGACTATAATTTGCCCTCAATGGTGCCATTCAATCAAAAAAGGGGCACAAAAAGGGCAGGTCCTTAACCAAATTGGGCAGGGCTGCCAGCCTGCAGCCCCCTCTATATCAAAATTTAAAAAATACAGATTTTGTAGACACGATGATATCAAACGTTTTACGTGAATTACACTTCAGCCGAAATCAGCCACTGGAAGCGGCTGATGGCTAGTATACTGGAATTTTGAAAAATAAAATTAAAAACTAGAAATATGTAGACATAGGTTTTAAAATCAAACATATATTATAATAGTCTCAAGGTCAGCCCCCCCCCCCTTGAACAATTCTGAGTGCACGACTGAAAAGGGGGCCCTCTTCCTAATTCAATCAACACCTGGAAAATCTCATTCCAATTCAATCTGCATGTCCGACTGCTTTGAAATACAAAGAAAATAATTTGGACCTGGCCACATGTCAAAACATTATAGATGCCAAAGGAAAGCCTACAGAGAGGAACGATCCTTTATTTTGAGGATCAGGAAGTGACGACAGCTGGAAGCAAATCCAAAAGGTGGAAATAAGTCCAAACGCTGGAATTCTTACCAGCTCTGTGTCTTGATGAAGGAAACGGGTCGCTGAGGAGGAGGGGAAGGGGGCCTCACGCCCACGTCTACATCAGCCCCCTCCTCTGGTTGTATGAAGGAATGCAACGGATTTCAGCCCACAAGAATGACTCGGGCACTTGCTCCAACCAGACACGGATATGAAGCCGATTTCCTTAAAAGCTCTCAGAGGCTCCCAACCGGTGCTCCGTGGGCCCCTACCGGTTCTCAGATTATAGTAAATATTATACATGTAGAATATGTACGTGTATAACATATGATTAATATAAAATGTATACATGCACAAGTGCATAATTAGCCACAGTTGGAAGAAAATGTTATTTCAGAAGGAGAACTCTTTGGTTTTCTCTGTATGTATGTATGTTGAAGCACCTGTGAATTTGTCGACAAAAGGGAACTGCGAACCATTTCCAAATCTGTCACTTTCTGCAGCTGTCATACCTTGTTTTATAAGGGTCATATAATGTTTTACAGTCCACGAAAGATAATTTATTTTAATTAATTATCTGTGTTTTTACTTTAGTATTAACGAATAAGACATGTGTTTGTTATTTATTTTCGCTGTTATGACACTGTTTTCGAAGGCTTTTTTTTTATAGTAAGGAAACCAGGTAAACTATTCAGTCGTGTTATGTAAATAGTTAAAAATTTGGAGTTTACTTAATTTTATTTTATATAAGCATAATATTAAGGGGCGATTATATTATCTCTGGACGTTAAACATTCAACCGTCGATTTCAGTATTTGCGGGCGCTTCGTGTGAAACAAACACCAACATGTAAAAAAAAAATTAAACAACTACACCATGATACAGGGCATTTCTTGAACTCGTTAAGAAAATGTCTGCCTTTAAGAAGGCTGCAGACTGATTGCCCTAAGTACAGAAAACTTCCGGCAGTCCCTGTCCTAAGCCAGTTGAGCAATACACACTTTATATCTATAAAGACATTTTCAATATAATCCTCCCATCCCAGCTTAGGTCTCCCAATTTGTCTCTTCCTTTGATATTTTCTGACTAAAGTAGTCTTATTTATCCATGCGTGCTACAAGCCCCGCCTATCTCTCTTTCACTCTCGCTCTCTCTCAATCTGTATTCTCGTATTAAGTTACAGTTAACAATTCAAAAAGCTTCAGAAAGGGCCAGCAGAAATAGTTACAAGTAGAGTCGAAGCCTATTATAACGATATCGGTTAAAGCGACACTTCTATTGAGTCAGATATTTGTGGTGCCAATTCTTTCCTCATTGTTAACTATACTCCTCGGTTAGAACAACACTCGTTTATAACGATACAAAGTATTCAGTCCCTTTCATGACATGACCGATTTCGAATTTATATGGCACGCTGTGAAATTTAATGAATTCGGTTTCTGATTTATGGAATTTTGATTTATGAGCTCAATTTAAGTACCTATTTACCTAGCTCATGACTTCCAGCACTGTCATATTATAGGCCTATTCTGCCAGCAATCAAGAAATTCAGATCCTTATGACATGTTTACATTCGCACCCGTCACCCCAGAATCGTATATTCAATATGTTATGAATAGTGACTTTTTGTGTGAATGCTATGCCTGAAAATGGGAACATGGTGCTGAAATATATATAGTAGGATGCATATTCTGAAGCGATTATCCACAAGTAAAGTCATTTTTGTTTCTAAATGCCGCTACTGGTAATATTCTGAACTACTGCAACTGAGTTTATTGTCATATACCCGTATCACCACTAGCATTATTCTCCTTACATACACAATTTTCTCCCTGCTTGTAACTGAAGGGCACAAAGCGTATTCCTTCCACCTGTACTGCATGTAGCATCCCCAAACGTGCCTCCTGTATAAGGGAATAATAAGTAGATACTGTCTGTAGATAAACTTACTTCTGATACTGCGGACCGGCTCGTGTGTTGAACGACTTAGGAAATATCGGCAAAGGAAGAATTTGTGGCGCTTTCCCTCTGCTATTTTCCTTGTATTTTAAAGTCGTCACTCTCTTCAACAGAAACGCTGAAAACACGATTATCTGAAATGTGTTTCTCCACGTTTTACGCTACACAAATTTTCTCTGCATCGTAACCATTGATTTACAACCGACCAAAATCGATATCCCGTAAACAGACTAGTCTTTCTTGTACTTATCTCGTAAAAGGTGAAACTCACAATCGGTCTTGTTCGATAGCTAAATTTCGAATCGTCAAATTTTTCTTCGACCTCCGTTCGTAATTAAGAGAGAACGTAGTCTGTCTTAATTATAAAGACCAACCACGGCGACATATTAAAATAAATGTACGTAGGCCTTCGTGTAAAGTGTCCTATGTTTGCCAGATTTTAACCAAAATCCGAAAGTGTCGACGCGTTTTAGTAAAGATCCCGAATACGAAATTTCAGGAAACCCCATGGGCGGGATTCGCACTGTTCTATGAGGGGACGCAGACAGCAGACAGCCGGACAGAAATGACTAGGCTAGTAACATCTTTTCGCAACTACCTACCTGCGCTCCGATAAATCACTGTTCAACTGCAATAGGAAGTCTGCCTCATTAATGAACTGAACCTCATTGCATCGCAAACACAGCACCCGTTAAAACAAAATACAGTCATATTCTAATGTAAAAAAAAAATTGTTACATAAGGTACTTTAAGTTTTAACAAAAATTCAGTGCCCTTTTCTACTGTCAAGTATGTTTTGAAAACAATAGGCCGTTTATTCCAAAAATTCTCCGACCGACAGCAGCCCGCGCCCCACACTTTCAATGAAGAAGTGCACAAATTCCGGACGCCAGGTCACCTGAGTGGCTAAATATTTTACCGTGGGCCCTAATATTTGTGGACTCGCAGCAAGATACAAACTTCATACCACTCTTCTGGTTCCTAGAATTTTGAGGTGTCTCTTAGATTTTTTGGAGGAAAAAAAATGTGCTCCCTGGTATAGGGGGCGTGAAGATATGGCCTCAGGCATATCCAAACTCAGAACTAGATTGCTTCCGTCAGCTTCACGTTTCGAATGTTTTACCCCACATAACACTGCAGCTATTCTGGACGTGGTGGGAAGAGGAAGACTTGATACAACTGATGATCTAATACCAGATGTCCTTCCAACAGCCGGGCAGAATTGCGTGTAGATAACGCTAAAACGTAACTCGAATCATACGCTTTTTATGGGGCCTCATAGTACTTAACGACGCTCTTCCAATCGTCCAACATCGAGACATACATTTACTGTGACTGGTAAATTGTAAAGAATAGAATAGAATAGAATAGAATAGAATAGAATAGAATACAATACAAGAAGGGCGGGTACAGTAGCGTCCCATGTACTTCGACCATATTTGATCCTCTGTGCAGCCCGTGGAATTGAAAAGAATGCTGAAGGAGTCGAGGCCGGTATCAAAGTACCTCGTATTATTTTAGCATATATATGGGGAAACTTACAGTAAGTACAAAAAAATCTCAACTGGGACAGTGGATTACAGATACGAAATCAGCTCCACGGGACTTTACGAAGTAGAAGCAGGTGTGCTGGTCACTGTACGGGACATTGCTTTCAACTCATGCTGTGACAGGATACAACCACCAGGAGCGGCCCGAGGCATGTGGGTGTCTCAGGCAGCCTAATAATCTGGCGCCCCTTCAAACCGATATCCCTTAAACGTTTTCAGCTTAGGACAGGACGGGCGAACATTTTTTAAGGCACGTGCCCAAATTGCGGACAATATTCGGGGAAATTCTTTCGCGAGTGGAAACCTGAGTTTACTAGCACCATGTTTCCGAATATTTCAGTGACATGTTAGCGTCCTTTACAGACTGGCGCCCAGGGCTGTCCCGGCTGGCTCACCCCTTAGTTCGGCGATGACAACCACCTACTAATGCCAAGCTACTCTTCAAATACGAAGGTCGGTACGAAAGGAATGCTTCCTATTTTTACTTTTAAATGTGGTGCCGGTTAGAGTTTCTTTTCTTACTCACCAGATAGCGACACTGTCCACCTCAAACAGGATCATCGGTGCTCCAGTCAGCCACGTGCTTTCAACACAGTAAAAGTGCAAAATGGCGGATGATGTGGACGTACATACTAGGCAGAGAGTTTTGACTGAATTTCATAATGCTGAAGGTCTCAGTCCGATAGAGATCCATAGACTTATGAGGAGCGTGTTGGTGAGGATGACATAGATGTTAGCTCAGTTAGATGCTGGGTCTGTCGTTTTAAGTTCGGTGAAAAGGATACTGGTAACAGGCTCCGCAGCCACGGCAGCGACGACGGAGACCAAAGACAGCGTTGGTGCGCTGATTTGGGATGAGCGCAACGTCATGACACGCGAAATGTGGCCTCAATAGGTAATGGCAAACCGGCGGTTGTGGCCATCATCAGAGAACTTGGCTACAGAATAGTCTGCGCAAGGTGGGTGCCGAAAATGCTAACCTTCGAACACAAAACAGCCCGAAAAAATCTGTGAAGAACTTATCCAGAACAGTGAGAGAGGCGAAACTGCTTTTCTGTCAAGAATAATTACTGGGTTCATCATTACGACCCACTGACGAAAAGACAATCAATGAAATCGCATCATCAGTCGTCGCCACGCAAGAAAAACTTCCAAGGTGTAGACTTCTGCGGGCAAAGTCATGGCTAGCGTCTTCTCGGAAAGTGAAGGAACCTTTTTAGTGGACTTCTTGGAGAGAGGTGCCACAATCAATTTACAGCGATATGTGCAGACATTAAAGAAGTTAAAAAACGAATTCGAAGGGTTCGGCCAAACAGGAAGATGAATCAAGTCCTCCTTCTGAGTGACAACGCCTGACACCAATCTGCGCACAAGGGAGGCCATTGCAACAATGGGGTGGACTGTTCTCACTCATCCTCCCTACAGTCCCGATTTAGCACCCTCACATTTCCATCTTTTTGGCCCCCTAAAGGATGCACTCCGGGGAAGGCCTTTTGCGGAAGACGATGAGCTGAAACACAGCGTGCGTGTAGAGCTCCGACGCTTCAGCAAAAAGTTTTACGCGACCGGCATACAGCGTCTCACGTGAAGTAGGAAGAAGTGTGTTGATAATGAAGGTGACTTCGTAGAAAAAATCTCAACTTTGTAAAGGACATATGCAAATTTCATTATAATTGTAATTATAGTTTCTGAGAAAAAAATATTGCTTTTGAACCGCCCCTCGTACGATCGACCCCCATCTTGTTCGACGCAGTTGAAACATAGTGTTTGAATAGCCTAGATAACCTAGGAAATCTTGCTTGAATCTTTACCACTTCTGCTCTGTCTTGATTTGAGTCTCTGGTTTCGAAGTTGGCTATCCTGACAGAGGTATTTTTTAAATCGTTCCTCAATTCCCTTAGGGTAATTATTCTGGCCAAAGAATCATCCACTTACAATCAGTTTCCCACTTTCTCATCACCGAAACGAAATCGTGTTTTATTCCGCTGCCAATGCAAACGTAACTCCACAGTAATCGAATTTGCGAATGTCACAAATAGTCGATAGTCATGTCGTCATGGCCACCTGGTCGGCAGATGGCACTACCGCCCCCCTTCCCCTCCCAAACGAGTGCTAATTGGCGTTTGTAGGTAGGAGCACGGAGCGTCTGCTATTGAGAGGGAACAAAGTGCGCTCCGCACCCGGAAATCAATTACACTTCAGCAAGTTCACGTTTGATTTAATTTTTAGAGCCTCATTTTCTTTGCCTGAAGTACGACGGTCAGTCAGAAAAAAAGTTTACAATGAACATATATTTTTAGTTCGTTACTTTCACCTCTAATAAGAAATGTTCAGATTTAATTGCTCTGCTATCCCTCTAGTTTTCCACACAGTCCCCCGCCATAAATGAGGTATTTATCATGTAGCGGGAGGAGCTCTTCTACTCCGTGTTGATGGAAGGCCCGTGTCGCGTGTCCTCCAGTCATGGTGTCACAAGTGTCCCAGGATCACGATCGTCTTTAAATCTGTGGCTGCCAAGATTTTGCTTCAGCTGTGGAAACAGATGATAGCTGTTCAGCGACGGATTCCACTGATATAAACATATTCAGTGTAGGTTCCTTAGTTAAGAAAATATATGCCATGCAAACCCACTTCCTGACTGAGTCCCTAATCACAATTTAATGAATACATTGAACGAAAGTCCTGTAAATCCATCTGAAAATTCTTACTTAACAACATACTTAGTAACTTTCGATCTTCTACTGGGAGCAGGGGCGTGGCAAGGGTGAAGGGGGCAAGTGGTGCGACCGCCGGAGTCCAACGATTGAGCCAAAGAAAAGGAAACTCAATAAATAATCGTGATGCTTTAAAGTTCAGAATTTGTATTGGGGGCGGCCCGGGGCGACAAAAGACCTAGCTACGCCACTGACTGAGAAAGGAAGGGATCTAGTACACTAAAATCGTCGGGTGAATTTCAGTTCTTCTCCGAGTCGAGGCAATATGACTTTTGTACCTTTTTCGTGCAGGTTTGTGAGTAGCTTAATGTCTATGCTCCTCACCAGATATTATTCGGGTGACCATATCACAGGAAGTGAGATTGGCGCGGCATGTAGCGCGCATGGGAGTGGAGACAAATGCATGCAGGGTTTTGGTGAGGAAACATGACGGAAATAGACCACTTGGAAGACCTAGGCGTAGATGCGGGATATTAAAATAGGCCTTAAAAACAGGATGGGAGGACGTGGACTGGAGTTATCTCTCTTAAGACAGGCACAAGTGGCGGGCTGTTGTGAAAAATGTAATGAAAATTCGGGTTCCATTAAATGAAGGCAATTTCTTGACTAGCTAAGGAAATAACAGCTCAAGAACTCTGCTCCATGGAGTTTCTTGGTTACGTGAAGGTTGAACAGACATTAGCAAATGTTCTTAAAACTGTTTTTTTTTTATTTAAATAAACACCAACAAAATGCACAACTTTCAGGGCGCAAACAGCTCCCTATATCATGTTACTATCCAACGCGTTTCGGCTCTTTGCGAGCCATCATCGGGGATCCTTTACTAATATAAAAGTGCTTCACAAATGCAGCATCTGTTTGATGATTGTAAATATGCACTATCTGGAGCTTGAGTTAAAAAACACATAAGTCATAAACAAGGTTAAAAATGATTTGTTAAATAACTTATTAAAACACTGTTCACTATGTTTATTGTGTAAAGGATGTTCGCGTTTTCTCGGGGTTTTTCATAAGATTGCGCACTACACTGTACTGTTTGCGATGGATTTTTGTAGACACTCGCGTTGTACGTAGTGTTGTTGTTGTTTACTTCTCGTTGCGGTGCGGTTCTCTTGAAGGTGTAGTATATGTAATTATAAAATTTGATGTGAAGAAGACGTGGTTCAGGTGCAAGTATATTGTGGGGGTTGCGTCTAGAAGTGTGTCCGGTGAGGGTGAACTGTGTTGTTCACAGTTCACCCTCACCGGACACACTTCTAGACGCAACCCCCACAATATACTTGCACCTGAACCACGTCTTCTTCACATCAAATTTTATAATTACATATACTACACCTTCAAGAGAACCGCACCGCAACGAGAAGTAAACAACAACAACACTACGTACAACGCGAGTGTACAAAAATCCATCGCAAACAGTACAGTGTAATGCGCAATCTTATGAAAAACCCCGAGAAAACGCGAACATCCTTTACACAATAAACATAGTGAACAGTGTTTTAATAAGTTATTTAACAAATCATTTTTAACCTTGTTTATGACTTATGTGTTTTTTAACTCAAGCTCCAGATAGTGCATATTTACAATCATCAAACAGATGCTGCATTTGTGAAGCACTTTTATATTAGTAAAGGATCCCCGATGATGGCTCGCAAAGAGCCGAAACGCGTTGGATAGTAACATGATATAGGGAGCTGTTTGCGCCCTGAAAGTTGTGCATTTTGTTGGTGTTTATTTAAATAATAAAAATGCACGGTGAATTAAGATTAAAGTTCTTAAAACTGCTTCTTCCACCAAAGCAGCACATAGTAAGGCATACGCCTATAGAACTGATTAAGATTCAAAGTTCAATTTGAACAGTTTCCTGTGTAGTGAATGCTTAGTAAGGTAAGACTTTCCATATCAGTTCTCTCAATGGACTGTATCATGCCCATCTGTTTTGTTTCACAACAGTGCAGTTTATATGCAATGACGTAACGTCAAGGACAATGCGATATGCGAAATCTAATTTTTAAATACGCTTAAAAACTGTCAGTAAAGTGAACAGCTAGAAGTCTGATGTTGGAATTCCCGTAGGGTCAAAATTGCCTCCAACGTCTGGACCGACTACTGCGCCCAACAGGCATCCTATTCGTTGGACGTTGGAGAATCTTTCCTCGATGATAATGCGGCCGGAACGTGAAAGCAATCGCTGTATCTAGGGGTAAAGCCAAGAGTTCAAAATATTTACCTCTTTGTACAATATAGGCTACTATTCCAAGGTATGGCCCTCAGACAGGACAAATGTCCGTACCAGCAGACTGCCTCCAGATGTAAGGGTACGTAGAAATATATTGAAATAGCATCCGGAGGCAGCCGATAAAGTTTCGCCCTCCAGTGTGTGGATTAGTGAAGGACAAACATATCCACGTAAATTCCAGCACGTTAAAAGTGACTATACAGAGTCTGGGGTTTGAATGGGGCATAGAGGTGGATAATATTAACATAGGCCTTGCAGAAAAAGTATGTATACACCTTACTACTTACCAATGTTACAACCCTGACTTCAGTTTGTATGAAAGCATACAGCTTTATACCCGTTCAACCACCGCGCTGAACAGACCGAGAGCGATGCGAATCCCCAAATTTCCGTTATCTGTTTGGTACGGATACGCACTGCGCATGCTCAGCTCTTATTATACGAAATTAAACCCATTAGCCACGGCAGATGTGATACCCAAGGAAATGTTTTTGGGCCACGTAGTAGCATATACCGCCACTCCCTCAAGTTCCTCCGTCGCTTTCTTCTCGCTTGTGACCAGTAGGGCCTACGTAGGCGCTAGCGTGTAAAAAGAGGGGGTCATTGCTGTTCATATCTTCCTTCTGTATGTTGCTGTATAGTAGTATGAAGTCTTGCCTAAGCACCTGAGAGACATCCAGTTTCTAATTTCGGTTCTGAGACTAAATGTCTTTTCCTTTCTGACCCACGCGTGCTTCTTTCTCTGTCTTCACTTCATCATTTCCACTCATCCTTCTTTTGAACGTTACATAACCTACGCAGCTGACAAAGCGTCGTTAATACATTCCTAAATAAGAAAGCAGTCGATGGGCCACATTGGGTTGGACCTGCTGTTGGTATGACGACTAATTGGCTCCGAGGTGGTAAAGATGTGGCCCAGTAGAGGAAAAGGGATTCTGTTACAACTTGCGGGCAGATGAGTTGCGGAGTGGGGGTAACAGCAGCAGGGCAAGGAAGGCCATCTCGACTTCCGCTCCGCGAGGAAGAAAGAAGAAAGATAACCAAGTGTCTGAAGCAGACAAGGCCATAGCAAGGAGACATACAAGCATCTGAAGAGTCTTATACGCGCATAAGAATGTAGTGAGAAGATTCAAGTCTTTGGGGATGTTACACCGTGTCGACCGGTAAATAGTTACCGATGTTTCGGAGGATTATAGTGCCATAGTTCATATCAGTTAATAAAGATAACTTGGTATTGTATTTATTAATATAATATATAAGGAAACTGGATTTTAGATTTGTTCACTTATATAAAATCCCGCTCTGGCATTTGAGATACACAGCGAATGTGCTGCAAGGTAAAAAAACGCTCACTTTTTCTTACATTAATTAAACTCAAGTTTGCGGCTCTTCTGCTATTTACCACGAATGCTGGTAAGGTTTGTAACTGTAACACAAGAAGTACGTTGTCACCGTATAGACAACGTATCGATTTATGCCATGTGTCGTATTCGGTCTGTTGGCGACCAGCAGACAGTAAGGGGAAAGATTTTATGTGTGTCTTTACACAACATTACAGGTCTGATTAAAAGGGCGAAACTGAAAATATTTAGTTGGTATCATAAATTGAACACATTAATCTAAAAAAAAATGCAAGGATTGGACAACGTAAAAAGAATTGAAAGTATTTATTCGTGAAGTGATTTCGCGAAGTACACAAAATGAACGTGTCCGTTTGTCCGCCAATTTGCGGGTTTAATCTCCGAAATAACGTTACGGATTTCGATTAAATTTGGTTCTTCGGGGAGTACATTAGAATTGTCTTAAGAAATTTTGTTCACTCTTTACCTTTATTGAAACACGTTTTAACCATGAAGGGAATATCGAACGCCATTTTATTCTATAACCCCTAATTATCCTTAGTTTATATATATATATATATATATATATATATATTTGCAACAGCATCTTTGAATCTGCTATAAGTGATCGTAATATTAATGAGGTTATGAAAAACTGCAAGTAACGCATTTCGAAAACGTGTTTTCCACGGAAAGACTGGATTGGATCCCAGGCCAATCCGTGTGGAATTCGTGATGAAAAAGTAGCACTGGGAGAGGTTTTACTATAAATACTTCGGTTTTCCCCCCATCACTACCATGCTACCAATGTTTCATGCCCATTAACTAATCTATCACCTAAGCAATGTGATAACAGTTAACAGCGTCGTTAAATAACCACACTTAAGAGGGTGGAAAAAGCATGAAGGTATAAACATATACGCACACGTTGTACTTCTCGTGAACAGAATGCAGGACAAAATCAAAACATAACGACAGGCAATACATGATTTGAAAGGATGGAATATTTAAAATATTTGTGAACAACCCTAACAGATCAAAATCCCATTCATGAAGAAACTAAGAGCAGATTGAACTCAGGGAATGCTTGCTATCATTCAGTGCAGAATTTTTCGTCTTCCAGTTTGCTTTCCAAAAATGTACAGATTAAGATATACAGAACTATAATTTTGCCTGTTGTTTTGTATGGGAATGAAACTTGGTCTCTCATACTGAGGGAGGAACATAGGCTGAGGGTGTTGGAGAATAGGGTGCTGAGGAGGATATTTGGGCCTGAAAGGGACGAGGTAACAGGGGAGTAGAGAAGACTGTATAACGAGGAGCTTCATACTCTGTACTCTTCAAATATTATTCGAGAGATCAAATAAAGAAGAATTAGATTGGCAGGACATGTAGCACGTATGGGGCGGGAGGAAAAAAATTGTTTAATATTATATAACAAAGTTAAACAAAATCCATCCCACTGTATTATGAAATATATTCATCTCGCAGCATTTAGTGCCACTGTTTAGACAAAGAAACGCCCCTAGACACACAACAGGGTAACAGAGACGTAGATTCATATGCCCCTTGCACTGAATATCTTTACAATGACAAATGGGAGATGTCATGCTTAAGTATACAATTTACCCGAACGTAAAGTGTACAACTGACAACAGTAAACTCCCAAAAACAAATATTTCCATGTTGGCAGTTTGCAAGCTTTTCTTCCTAGTAACCATTCCTTTCCATTTACAAACAAATGAGCGCAATTAAATGTTACTTTACAGTTCTGCAGGGTTCAGACGATGCTGTGTCACGTTTAGCACGATTCACTTCTTGGACTGTGTCCATCGTCCAGTGTTTAACATTACGGAAACTGAAACACGGCCTTTCGAAGAGTGATCCTGGCTTCGAAATTCCGTGTTTAGTTGTTAGTACTTTTAAACACTGGACGATGAACAAACTGAATTGTGCTAAATATTACTTCTATTCGTACTGGTGGGGATGCTTTTGTCTCTTGCGATACACTGCAAAAGCTTTCTTACCATCATACGTATACGATGGTACGATTTTGAATGAATTACTAAATTTGTAATATCTTTGTAAGTATGTGTTAAGGTTTACATGCTGGGCATATAAATTGGTACATAATTGTTCTATGGGATTATATTATTTTAGAAAAGCAGTATTAGATGGATCCATTATTGATTTATTACTTAACGTAGTCGGTATAGCGACTCGCTACGGGCTGGACGGTCCGGGGATCGAACCCCGATGGGGGCGAGCTTTTCAACAATTTTCAGCACCCGTCCAGACCGGCCCTGGGGCCTACCCAGCCTCCTGTACAATGGGTACCGGGTCATTCCCGAGGGTAAAGTGGCCGGGGCGTGGCGTTAACCACCCACCCCCATCTAGCGCCAAGGTTAAAGAAAGAGTAGAGCTATACCTCTACTCCCCCTCTGGTCCTTCATGGTCTGATCTAGGGAGAACTTTATCTTTTACCTTACTTAAAATACAGCGGTGATGTCTGCAGTTTTTGAGATAATTCAGAGCGTACGCCTATACTGAAAGCAGGTTCCTTGTGCGCAATCACGATCAGGAACTTAAGAAGGAGGCCAGATGGTCATATACGAAAACTCCAGAAAGTTCTGATAACTTGCACATAACGAAAGAAGGAAAATTCCATCCCTTTTCAAGCAATCACAGGTACACATTCATGGCGGGAAAAACAGTTTCTGCAAACAACTTGCAGTTCTTTTACAATATGCACAAAACCACTTGTTCCGGGATGAATGGTTTTGTTGTGCCGATAACGATAACCAATAACCGCACACGAAACAACCTCTAGGCCGCCGGATGTCGGAACCGGAAATACGTCAGCGACTTCCGCATAGAACACTGCTCTGTTTGTGCAATTACTCTTGGCTAATGAGTCAGTGGCTCTTATTTCAGATGTACACAGCTTCCAATGGACTCTTGTTACAAATACGATTGCTGTCACTGTAATGACTGTCGATACAGTTACAAACCAAATTTACATAGAATATGGGGACCCAATAAGTACAAAGTTGAACGAAAAGTGTTCCCTGAACACATTGCTCAAGATATCAATCAGAAGTCGATAAATAATACACACAATTCACTCTTAACCTGCAAAACGTGATTAAATGGCTTACTGTGAAAGTGTCATTAACAAAAACAAACGCTTCTTTTCACAGAAGTCACACATAACACCACAGCGAAACTCAGGCTACATGTTTCGGCGTAATATAAGCCATCCTCAGGTCTCTTCTTTTTTCATGAACCATTTTTAGTCAAAACCTTTCTTGCAATTCGGAATGAGATCTCATGTTTAGACAATGTATAATTACACATTGTCTAAACATTGTTTGCACTTTATTATAATTTTACCAATTTTATGACGTGTATTGTAAAGGATGGCCGATCCCAGTGACCGCGAGGTCTACGGCGTGGGTCTGCGGCCGCTCGCTTGCTGGGATTCCGGGTTCGAATCCCGCCGGGGGTATGGCTGTCTCTCTCTTGTGAGTGTTGTGTGTTGTCAGGTAGAGGTCCCTGCGACGGGCTGATCACTCGTCCAGAGGATTCCTGCCGAGTGTGGTGTGTCTGAGTGAGATCGTGAAGCCTTGATAACGAGGAGGTTCTAGTCTACTAGGGGCTGTTGTTCCATGAGGAAAAAGAATGTAAAGGATGAGATATCATTCCTAATTGCAGTTAGAGGTTTGACTAAAAATGGTTTTTAAAAAAAGAAGAGGCCTGATGATGGCTTATAAGAAGCCGAAACTAGTAGCCTAATTGAGTTGCACTGTGGTGTTGTGTGTGACTGTATTCTGTGAAATAAGTATTTGACTGACAAGCACAATGGGGATAAATCACCTTAAGAAAAGCAAAAGCAGTAAATTTTAAAGAACAACAAGTGAGGCCGTTCAATATAATTAATTTATATTCAATTGAACAACAAGTTTCACAGTCCAACAAGTGTTCAGACATTCATTTTATAAATATTATTGTAATATAAATAAAATAAACTGCTATCATGGAATTATGCGATGTTAAAAGCAATATTCAGGTGGTAAGACAAAAACAGCTGAAACTGAAGACTCAAGTCTTCTGAGATATAACGGGATAGTTGGACAGCTGAGGCCATGAAGATGGAGGCAGCACGTTCCCCCAAAACACTTGTCAGTATTCAACAATCAACACGGAATCATATCCAAAAATATTTCAATTCTCCTCAGTCTTCAGCTGGTCAAGAAATTCCCCACAAATGGAACCCGAAGGTTCATTACCGCCTTCACAAAAGCCCACCACCTGTCCCTAACCTCCAGATTAACCCAGTTCATGCCACTATCCCACTTCTTGAAGATCCATTTTAATACTATCCTCCCATCTATGCCTAGGTCTTACAAGTGGTCTCTTTCCTTCAGGTCTCCCCATCAAAACCCTTGTACCCACCTCTCCTGTTTCCCATACGTGCTACATGCTGCACCCATCTCATTATTATTTATTTGATCACCCGAATAATGACTGGTGAGGAGTACAGAACATAAAGCTCCTCGTTATGTGGCATTCTCATCAGCACCGCTGTGCGTACTGAAACGTCCAACGCCAATTTTGTGAACCAAAAGAGCTTCCCGGTCATTTACACAAAAGTTAAACCTTACTGAAAGTGTTAATTATACCCTGAAGATGGACGCAGTACAACCCTCGAAACTATGATAACCCCCACCTAACCTTGATTTCAGGCTTCCCCCGCGATGTTGATGATATCTGTGCTCTTCTGGGATACGTTGTCCCGAAACGTCGGTAAACATTTATCACACGACGCCGCGTAATATCCCAGAAGAGCGCAGACCTCAACCACTACCCAGATTACAAGACTTCATAACTAAAAATATCACAAAGTCAAACTTCGTATCAATATAAAGCCGAATACGGAAGTGTCTAAGTCCTGTCATGCCACCTAAGCACACAGAAGTTTATTGCATTTATTGACCTTAAAGTTTTCTCCAACATGTTTCGATAGCAGGACAAAGGCTGCGATCGAAATATTTACGAGAAAACTTCAATGATAAACAAAAGTTATGTGTAGTAAAATGGTACATAAAGTCCTTTATGTACAATATTGCACGATACGAAAATGGACTACAGTATTTCAAATATGAAAATAAAAGTCTTATATTGTAATGGCGTGTAACAGGGATGGACTCTGAAGCCGCCTGTTTACAGATATACACGTTTCCTTGTTTACAAAATTTGCTTCATTTGTTGGTGGGCTCCCGATTTTTTATAATTCACGATTCTGGAGACAACAACAACAACAACAACAAGTTTAGAATATAATGATATATTTTCACATAAAATATCCTATCTCAAACTGACATTAGCAGTCTGTTTAGCAGTCGTACGGAACGGACATCTGAAACAGAATTTTATCTTAAAATGTCCGACACTATCTGTTGCTTGACCAGTCATCCTGAATACAGATAACATATGAAGCACCACTTAGTCTTAAAATTAAATTAAAAATTATCCAACCAACCAACAAACAAACCAACCAACAAACAAACCAACCAACCACATAATCAACCAACCAACACACAATCAACCAACAAACAAACAAACCACATAAACAACCAACACCCAATCAACCAATAAACAAAACAACAAACAAAAAACAAACCACCTAACCAACCAACCAACCAACAAACAAACCAACAAACAAAAAACAAACCACATAATCAACCAACCAACAAACCAACCAACAAACAAACCAACCACCTAATCAACCAACCAACACCCAATCAACCAACTAACTAACAAACAAACCAACAAACAAACCAACAAACAAACAAACCACCCAATCAACCAACAAACAAACCAACAAACAAACAAAAAACAAACCACCTAATCAACCAACCAACACCCAATCAACCAACCAACCAACCAACCAACAAACAAACCAACAAACAAACCAACCAACCACCTAATCAACCAACCAACACCCATACAACCAACCAACTAACTAACAAACAAACCAACAAACAAACAAACAAACAAACAAACAAATCACCCAATCAACCAACAAACAAACCAACAAACAAAAAAACAAACCACCTAATCAACCAACCAACCAACACCCAATCAACCAACCAACCAACAAACAAACCAACAAAACAAACCAACCAACCACCCAATCAACAAACAAACAAACAAACAAACCACCTAATCACCCAACCAACCAACCAACCGACACCCAATCAATAAACCAACCAACAAACAGACAAACAAACTACCCAATCAACCAACCAACAAAGAAACAAACAAACTTACAAACAATAACTGAATAACTAGTTAAATAACTCCATGGAGCACAGTCTTTGAGAAGCTAATAATTCCTCAGCTAGTTAAGAAATTCCCCGCACCCTGTGCAGGAAAAATTTCTTTGCCGTGTTCACAAGAACGCACCACTTTCTACCCTGAGCCAGATGAATCCACTCCACGTCCCCACCTTATTTCTTGAAGATGCATTTTAATATTATCCTCCCATCTATGCCTAAGTCTTGAAAGTGTTACCTTTCCCTCAGGCTTTCCCATACGCGTCACGTGCCCCGCCCATCTCCTTAATTTGATCATCCAAATAATATTTCGTGAGTATGGATCAAGAAGAAACAAACACTACGGTGGCAGAAATCCAGGATTCAACACTTATAACACCAAAGCCTATCACTTCATTCTTGAAGTTCAAATATTTCCCGAAGTCTTTGTTTTCAAACATCTATAATTTATATGTTTTCCTAAAATTAAGGAAAGACGACGTTTCGGGTCCATAAAAACAACCTTACAAACATGGGAATAACAACAAGAAAGGTGGCAATTCAATTGACTTGCATTAAGGAAGAGCATAATGAAGTACTCGAAACCTTGTGTCTTAGGTGTGAAAAACACTTTACAACAACTTTACTAAATGAACTTGTACCCCGGGGGGTCATCCTTCTTTTGGTGGTGTACATGTTGCAAGTTTCAGCTACAAAAGTAATCAGTTTCTTTTGATATTTGTATGTGGTGTGAGTGGGGCTCTATGCGCAATGCCGTGCAAGTCTCTAAAGATTGGTGCACGCACACACACACACACACACACCACGTAAACATAGTTTTTTTTAAATATGCGGGTAGGTCTTTTTTCCAAATTGCTTAATACGACAATAAGAAAGGCGCGTCTCTATGAAATATCTGTACGTATTACTGCTGAAGATAATATTAAAATGGATCTTCAAGAAGTGGAACGGGGGGGGGGGGGGCATGGACTGGATTGATATGGCTCAGGATAGTGACAGGTGGCGGGCTCTTGTGAGTGCGATAATAAACCTTCGGGTTCCATAAAACGCGGGGAATTTCTTGACTAGCTGACGACCTGTAAGCCTTTCAAGAAGGATTCTGCTCCATGGAGTTACTTAGTTTAGATTACTGCTGATTAGCTCCGTTAACAACAGATATGTACACACATGTTGCGGTGAAGCTAAGACATTTTCTTTCCATGAAACAGGCAAAGTTTCGAGTAGCCACTTTACATGGTACCATGTGCCTTGTTTCACTTAAGTATGAAGGAAATACGCCAGTTGTGCATTAACTTCACGGTACAGGCTTTTCCTTGCAAAGACCAATAGTTAACTGATTAAGAAGCTCGCTGCTGCCAACAAATTCCGAAGATTCACCAGCTTTTTCAGAAAAACCTGTCTGGACCCTATCTTCATCCAGTTGAATCTGCCCTTCACTGTCACCTTATAATATTACACTCTCATTTAGACACACACACACACTGTGGTCTTTCTGTCTAATTTCTGACTGAATTTCGTACTTGAACACTTATGTGAATTTATTTTTGTCTTTTGCTAACGCTAAGACTTTTATGGATCCCGAAAAAAACCATCGTTTTCGCAAAAGTTCCTTACTGTACTGTATACTGAATCAAGCCAGTCCATATCTTCACAAACTTCCTTTATAGTCCATTTAATTTGTGTTCTCCAATTCATTCCTTCCTGTCGCAAGTTGTCAACGTATTTTACGCGCTTCAAACTTCCTTTGTTCTACACACCCCATCCATCTTATCTCCTTTGTTTAACCCTTTAAATACCAAATTGATTTACTTTACGTAAAGATTCGGTTCGTACCTCACAGAGAACACAGTGTGCTTCCATTAAAAGAAAACAATCGTTGAATTTTGTATTGCGAGATAATCACGGTTTATTGTGAGACACATACGGAACACATAACTGTATTGTGTGGACAACATGCAGAGCTTTTGAGTGTTAAACCGGGCGGTACACATAGTAACCACCAGGCGCTAAAGAGTTAATCACTTTAACGATAAGCCTATCCTCTGTAGTTCTTTTACGAAGAGTTGTAAGCAATGTGCACTATTCACCTTACGAATGATTCGCTTGTTTTACCACTCGTAATAATAAAATTTTCAATAGGTTTTACTCATTAATTATCGAAAAGTAGTGTTAGGCTTTCTTCTAAAACACCAATCTTCTGCAATGTTTAATTTGTTCAGGATAAATAAAATACAATTTTGTTTGTATTTTAATAATTTTAACTTGATTTCAGGCTTTCGCCGCGATGTTGATGAGATCTGCGCCCTTCTGGGATAATACGCGGCGTCGTGTGGTAATTGTTTACCGACGTTTCGGAACAACGTATCGGTCCCATCTTTACGGGTCAAGAGTCCCGTGAAGATGGGACTGATACGTTGTCCCGAAACGTCGGTAAACTATTACCACACGACGCCGCGTATTATTCCAGAAGGGCGCAGATCTTATTGATGTTAGCTAGGCTATGGAAGACTAAATTTGATCAAAATCTGTTGAACCAGAACGGTGTTGTTACACTCGTGTAAAGAGGACAACCTCAGAGATGGTCACGCATTTATGCGGAACGCACTTGCTTGTGCCCTGACCGTAACTTGCGGTTTCGCTTACTTCCTCTCGAGAAGCTATCTCCCTACCCTCCCTGAATAAAACCATCTCAGCCTCTAACTTACATTTCCCAAAATGCGTTCCACGAAACACCAAGCCAATATTCCTTTCACTGGACACGGCGGACCCTAGTGCGTTATATGCGTTATAATATCCCATTTGCCTTAATTGTGCGTTCTTTCAGATAACAAGTTTACTGTAAAAGGTAAGGGCACGCGGTGGCGCAGTTGGTTGATGCACTGCGCTACAAGCCGGAAGGTCGCGGGTTCGATTCCCGATGGTGTGATTGGAGATTTTCATTGACATAATCCTTCTGGTCGCACTATGGCCCTGAGGTCGACTCAGCCTCCAATAGAAATGAGTACCAAGGCTATCTCCTGGGGGGTAAAGGCGGCCGGTGCGTAGGGCTGACAACCTTACCACTTTCATGTGCCGATTGTCTAGAAATCTGGGAGCCTCAACCTCCTGGAGCCCTAAGGGTCTGTCCGGGTCTCTAATGGGATTGCTTTACCTCTTTACTGTAAACGGTAAAAGATGGATGTCTAAGCGCCATGAAGTCATATTGGTGAGTGGCGGTGCAGTTCCTCGCGTTCTAAATTCTGGGACCAGATGGAGGAGAGTCGTCAGCTTCAAGCGTCGGCCGCTTTACCCACGGGGAATGGACCATCATTACGCACTGAATGCAAGGTCAAGTGGACCTCAGTGTTCGTCTGGATGAAGTGTTGACTCTTACGGCTACAGCCACAACCGCCTTGCAGTCCGTCTGTGCACATACGACAACAAGAGACATGTTCGTGTGTAGAGGCAACTACTGTGTCCAGGCGTCAACAAATGGTACGTCAGTACGGCCAACTTTGTGATCCGAACTGTAGAGCAGTGGTATTCAACCTGGGGTACACGTACCCCCGGGGGTACGCGAAGACATCTTAGGGGGTACGTAAAATTAAAAAAAAAATAAATATATTACTTCATGATAAACACTGAACAATCAGGGCCAGATTTAGGGTTAGCCACAAGAGACCCGGACGCAAGGACATGCGATTTGGGAGCGCCATTTTCTCTCTCTCTCTCTCTCTCTGTCTCCTTTATGAGATTCTTATCTGGGCGGCTAGTTTCATTTTATTCCACATAGTGCATATAATTTTGCTTTGCTAAAATAATTTTTTTCCTTTATTAATTTTTATGTGATAGGCAATAATATATTTGTTATTTGATAGCTTGGTTCTCCTTTTTCTCATTTAAAAGTTATTATTTAATACATTATTTTGGATGTAATTTATTTAAATTATTTTAGGTGTAGATTATAGACTATGTATAACTTGAATTATGCACCAACAACTTTGGGGGTACAAAGTGGAAGAGAAATTATATCTGGGGGTACGCGAACAAAAAAAGGTTGAATACCACTGCTGTAGAGGATGCGGAAGCGGTAACACACAGGTAGTGCTCGGCTGAAATGTCTGACCGGAGCAGGGGATATCCTGACAGACTCCCCACATCCCAGAGCCCCTCGCAGTCCAGAATGCATAGGCAATGACCGTCTTCTTGCAGATCCTTACCACCTCACCATTCACGATCATCTTCCGCTCTCATTCGACACTATATTATGTCAGTAGGAAAAACAGCATCATGTAATAGGTTCACAACGACGTTTCGAAGGAACATGCTGCAGTTATCTTCAGTGTTGTAGGAATTGGTTCTGAGTGGACGCTTAAGTGATTAGGGCGAGTGAGTATAGGCTGCTTCAAGGAACATGGTCAACCAGAACCACTGAATTTCTTCAACCATGAAGATGGAGGCAGCATGTTTTTCCAAAACGTCATTATCATCCACAATTTATACAAACGGACCGATAAGACAAGCTCGCGACCTCTTTTGGGGGCGAAACAAGAATAATGAGTGTGATGTAAATTGAATTCAATTAATATAGATACAAGACGATAGATAAAAATTTAGGACGAAAAAATGAAGTTGTAAAGAGTGGTCGGGGGGGGGGGGGGCTGATGGGGAGGGGGCAGGATGCTCAGGTCGGATTCCAGAGCGGCAGCGCGAGGGCAGGAGAATGGCTTCCGGTGCGCTCGTGGAGGGGGGACTGACTGATACCGTGGGAACACTGCGCTACGCTCGGAGCGCTGCGAGCAAGAGTGGCCTCCGTGCTGTGCAGGATTTCCTGGGTTAAGACGGTCACCTGAGATAGTTGCCTGAACCCTAAACAGCAAGACATAGGACAATTCATGTTTCAGATACAGACAGTTTGTTTCTTGATTTAACAACGCTTTCTCGACAGCTTACCGTAGTCTTATATAGTGTTAAAATATATGATAAGGGATATGGTACAAACCTGTCACGACCTATTGTAAGATAGTACCAGCACTTGTCTAGATTCTAGACAAATGCTCTAGACTCTACAGCAGTGTTTCCCAACCAGGATTTCGCGAGAAAACGTGAAATAACTAAATAAAAATTATGAATTCAATAAAAATTCATTCGTCGTGAAAGCTTTAAATTATAAAAATTATGAAATACTGCCAAAATTCGAAATATACCTCGAAATATCGTAGGAATTCTTGTCCTGCAATTGGCAATACTGCAGTAATCGTCTGTGTGCGCTACCAGCTGCCTCTTGGATTTCTTTTCGTTTTCGTTGGGTTCCTCAGGATGTGAAAACTTATTTTAGGGGTCCCGCCATGGGGAAAAGGTTGGGAAAGATCGGTTTAGTGAGACACTCAGGTAGGCCATGTTGAGCATCACTTAGGACAGGTGGATACCAGAGCGCGAATCGAACCAAGTATTCCCCGTACGAAGCAGGAATACCAACAGCTCGATGGTGAAGTTCAGTGACTGAAGTGTTAAGACCCGCTGTTAACCAGGCCTACAAACAAAACAACCCATTCCTGTCTTCTAGCGCGCCGCTCTCGTATGAAACGTTACATTTCCTCTGGGACATCAGTGTCTCACAGTCCTGCTCCAAATGTGATGTTTCAGTTGACAGGAGGACGTGTGAACTGCCACCGGTTAATGGTGAAGGCTGCTTATTCGTGGCTAGGTTACTGCAGAAAACATTTGCTTACAAGCGTAGGTGCTTAAGAGACTGCTAAGCAAGAGAGCTAAATAGCGTAGCTTTGGAAATATTGACTTGTCAAGCCTTTCGACATAAGTCCGCAAAATCTGATTGCCTGCTTTTATTTTTTAAGAACTGGAGGTATACTTAGTTCAAGAAGCGGATATTTGTGAAACGTGGCCCTGTAAAAAAGCGAGTATGACGAAGGGGATGACTGTTCAGTTGTTAGAGGCAGAGAAAGAAATAGGGGTGTTATCTTGATGAGTCGCTGTTCTACAAATTTCACTTCATATTTCAGCAACTTCCTGTCTTAAGAGGTAGCTGATCCTTTACACAGTTATTTGATACAAATGCCTACTTTCAATTCATGGTACTGTTTATTCCAGGGAAAAGCCGGTACTCATTAACACACACGGCAATATAGTTGATGCATAAACCTGGGCTCAAATGTGGGTTTAATACAAACTAACACTGTCTTAAAGAAACTTTGGACCACAGAGATATGAAATAAGAAAAATGGGGTAATTTTTCTTAATTATAAACGCGCGATATGAACAACACGCACAATCCTCATCCCGAATGTAATCAAAATCATTACACGATTTTATAATTATTATGAAAGCACACAGGCCAGAAGATTGCAGAAGTCCTAGCAACGGCGCTAGTTTGGATCTTCCTCCAGCAATGGATTTGACACAGAATTGGAAAATATACTGGGGAAAGAAACTGATTTGGACTCAAGCCCATGTATGCAGGAGCAAAGTTAACGAATTTTCCTCATATTCCTTCCTAAAACGAACAATTTTATTAGTTTATTTACAATGTCCCTGTATCATTACCAGTTTCCGAGATACACAGCGTGAGATTTGAATATCGTAAATTGTAATCGTCTTGGTTTAAGCTGTTCTTCCTCAGCAGTCTTATTTACTATAAATTACAATATATTTATTGGCTATTGTCACAATTTTCACACCGACATACCTCAATCATATTACTATTAAGGGTTTGTTTCCTTACAAATAATCATTTAAAGTCATATCAGCGTACAGTGGTATCCGACGTTTGACATTGAGCTTTTAAATCTAAAACTGTTAAAAATTGTTAAACTATGTTTCAAGTACGTTACTTTGAGTTTTAATCTAAAAATGTTTTAAAACAATTTGAGGCACGTGTCGCACACCTTACATTTGTTAAAATAAATTAACAGGTAAAATATGGCAGAGAAAAACCTGACCCTATTTTTTTTGTTTACAGTCTGCCCTAAGTTTATTTGCAGTATAGGTTTATATATCCGTTCGAATCCGGGCACGAGCAATTAATTTTTATTTTCTCCAAAACTTCCAGAACGTCTCTGGGGCCCACCCAGCCTCCTATTCAATAGGGTACCGGGTTTCTTCCTCTGAGGTAAAGCGACCGGGGGACGAGGTTGACCACTCACCTCCATTTAGTGAAGAGGTTAAGAATGAGTGGAGCTCTACCTCTACAACCCATATATGCCTTCATGGCGTGGACAAGGACAACTTTACATTTTACCTTTATACGTTTATCTGTGAATCCTAATTACTATTTATGTTGTCGGGAGTATAAACTAGTGATGATATTGCTGTGTGTGTTGTTTGTTTGTTTGTTATGTGGAATTGTTTGTCCCGTCTTAGATGTTTGATGTTGACTGAGGAAGAGTCTCTTTCTTAGTGGCCCAGTGCTACCCACCGTAGGTAAAGCAAAGCAGCAATCCCATTACAGGCCTGGACAGGCCCTTAGGGTTCCAGGAGGTTGAGACTCCCAGATTTCTAGACAATCGGCACATGAAGGTGGTAAGGTTGTCAGTCATACGCACCGGCCATCTTCACCCCCAGGAAATACTCCTGGTACTCACTTCTGTTAGAGGCTGAGTCGACCCCAGGACCATAGTGCGACCGAAGGGATTATGTCAATAAAAAATTCCAATCACACCATCGGGAATCGAACCCGAGACCTTCAGGCTTGTAGTGCAGTGCCTCAACCAACTGCGCCACCGCATGCCCCACCCACCGTAGGTGCAGGAGCCAATTTGATTGGTGCACCGAAGGTTGTTCTGTCTTGACGTATTCTCATTAAGGGTTTATATTCTGTATGAAACATTAGATGCGTGCATTTCATACGGCATGATCAACGGTCGCGATTTAGTTGTTGACATTCCTGTTTTGTATAAAGAAGAGAGAAGACTTCAAAACTCGGCCCACTAACCGGTTATTGTGAAGATTTTCTTGACATTTCTAAGTCCCTCAAGGAATGTGCCTGAAAATGACCTCACTTAGACCAGGAACACTTCCTTTAAAATCCTCTCGAATTCCTTAGTTACTATTCCTTGCATGTCACACGGTCTTTCCTCCCGCCTCATCAAAACGTAACATACGCGCGTTTCTTCTACTCCTTGAACCACGATAGAAGCATTATTTGCTGAGAATATTTCCACTTAACTTTTATGAAATAATAAGTTCTGACTTGTTTGTCGCAACAGTACATTCAGTACAGAGGCTAGGCTGCGAGATGGACAGCTGAGGACACGTGGTGTAATTGACTGACGGCAAGGGCACGAGATTTTTCGATTCTCCAAAGCGTCCAGACCGGCTATGGGGCCCACCAAGCCTCAATAGGTACGGGGACCATTTCCAGAGGGAAAAAGCCACCGGGGCGTGAAGCTGAACACTGAACTCAATCTAGAGCCAAGGTCAAGAATGAATGGCGCTATACCTAAAATTTCAGCTATGCCTTCGTGGCATCAGATGGATAATGTTATCTGAGCTAAATAACAGTCAAGCTCTTCTGTTCAGATTCATAAAATGGAGCATTTCTCCTCTTTCCATTTCATTTTCTAGCAGAAGTGAGCTGTTACGAATTCATTAAATGTTTTAATATATACGTTGGGCCAACACAAAGGAAACACACACACATATATATATATATATATATATATATACATAAACATACATACATACAAGCATACATGTATACAGACATACATACATACATGCATGCATACATACATACATAAATAAATACATACATACATACATAAATACATACATATTGCAGCTGTAAATTTTGAGCGTCTGCGCAAGCGAACAACTTAAGCAAATATACGTAAACTGGTTTACCCGTTACACCTCCAAAATTTTCAGTTTCATAATATACAGGCGTCATTTCATTTGTAAGTAGTAATATTAATATACTAAGTTTTATTATTCTTCTTTTACTTGTCTCTCTTTTGATAAAGCAAACGCTTCAACTTAAATTTCTTGAACAGGTGTGAAAATTCAGATGTTCGAAGAACACACAAGATTTAGCGTCGATGTGAAGAAAAAATGAAATGTTACGAGTACAGCATATTGGGGGCCGACAAGAGTATAAGAGTGGCTGGTTATGACAGGGTTAAGTACAGCTGCATGACAGCGTGGAAAGATTTAAACATTTCACAAGTTGCTCCAGTCCTGCTGGCTGTATAGGATACTGCTCTGACATTACATCGACTTAAATCGTAGAAGATATGAACTAGTTGCTGCGCAGTTCACGGCGTTAATGCGGGTTTGTTATGAAGAAGTAATGACAGTGTTTTGGAAGACGTGTCTTAAGGTACCTAACGGGCGCCCTCTGTTGGCACGTAAGGGAAGTAACACATAAAATCCCGTTCATTCAAGATCTCTATTAAGATGACTTTGATTCATCGGGGCATTGTCCTGCCGCGCAGTCGTGTGAAGGTGAAGGAATGTGGCGAATTTTGGAATTCAACAAAATGGTAGACACTTTGTATTCGTTTCGGCGTAGAAATGCTTGTGGGTCCGGATTGTGTAGAAAATAAATAACAGTGCCTAAGCTTGTAACATTCTCATCAGTCACATACACATATAAACTTGTGGTCGTGCCCAAACACGACAACATGCACGATATACCGAGCAGGCTGTTTCAGCTGAAGGCTCTCGGCATCTTTATAAGCCGACCCGAAAAACAGCACTGGGTTTTCCGAGAACCGGTACACTCTGTACCTCACACTGTACGCTACGCTACAGTAGTCATAATTATTAGTGTACCAGTAATGTAGGGTTTCGCACCAGGGAAGAACACAGGCTGAGGGTGTTCAGAAGAGAATGCTGAAAACATATTTGGACCTAAGGAGACAGACGTAAGAGGAGGCTAGACAGAAAAACACAGTGAAGAGCATCATATTATTATTTTTTTTTTCCTATGGCTCGAAAGCCCCTAGTGGGCCTGGGCCTCCTCGTTTTTCGAGGTTTCGCGATCACACACTCAGACACAGCACACTCGGTAGGACTCCTCTGGACGAGGGACCAGCCCGTCGCAGAGATCTCTACCTGACAACACTCACAAGAGACAGACATCCATGCCCTAGGCGGGATTCGAACCCACAATCCCAGCAAGCTAGCGGCCGTAGACCCACGCCTTAGACCGCGCGACCACTGGGATCGGCCTTCATATTATTAGGGCTATCAAATCGTGAAGGATTTACTGGATTGGGCATATAGCACGTATGGGAGGGAACAGACACGCATACAGGATTTTTGGTTGGAAAAAGCAATGGAAGGAGACCACTTGGGAGACTGGGCAGAGATGAGAGGATGATATTAAAATGTACCTTAAATAAACAGGGTGGAAAAGCGTGGACTGGATTAATGTGGATGTCTATTTTGAGAACCGTAATGAAACTTCCGGTTCCAAAATTTTAATCAAACATCACGCAGGGATGAAGCGAAATACGTGTCAGAAATAAACCGTCGATAAATAAAGGATATGGAAGTGACGTATATGTGTAGTGAGACTGTGTAAATAACTTAGCAGTATCAAGGCATTAACTACGAAATCGTCAAAAGAAATCGAAAACGAGCAATGTCGCTAGATGGGGACTGCGATAAATCAATCCATATAGCGACTAGGTTACAGGATGAATGACCGAGGAATTAGGAATTGTGGCTTGATTGCCTGCAGGAATATAAGGTTTTTCTGTTTTCCGAAGCGTCTAGTCAGGCTCTGGTGCCCATCCAGTCTGAAACTCACTGCGTTATTTCTACAGAAGTACACTGGCCGGGGTATGAAGCTCACCACTCACCTCCATCTAATAAGGTAAAGTTCACCCTATAACAGGCCATGAAGGCCCAGATGAGTAGAGGTATAGCTCCACCCATTCCTAACCTCAACGGTCGATGGGAGTGGGTAGTCAACGCAACGCCCTTTCCACTTTGCGCATTTTACAGGAGGCTGGGTAGGTCCCAGGGCCGGTCTGGAAGGGTGCGGAAAATCTCGCCCCCCCCCCACCGGGATTCGATCACCGGACCGTAGGAAGTCTCTATATCGACTACGCTATCCCGGCCATCTAGTACCGAGGTTAAATATATACGGAGATATCTCCACTTCACTATATGTCTTCATGGCTTATATTTTTATTAATTACAGACACAACTCCATCTTTTATATCACCGAGTGGATTATGCGAGGTAGCAGGTCGATAAGCAATGAGTTAGACTTTTAGTCTTACAGCTTGTTGTGGCCGTGTATTGTATTGTATGGTGAAGGGCCCCGCAGCAGATGCTACGGACGCACCGCAGCCTTGAGGCTTATTGTGCAACCCTGTGATGATGATTAAGATGATGACTTTTTCTAATTTTTCCGTGTAACGGAGCACCGGTGGAATGAAACTGACAGGGGAAAACCGAAGTACTCGGAGAAAAACCTGTCCCAGTGCCACTTTGTCCGCCACAAATCCCACATGGACTGACCCCGGGATCGAACCCGGGCCTCCGCGGTGAGAGCCCGGCGACTAACCACCTGAGCCATGGCACGTCCTTGTGGCAGCGTAACGCAAGCAAGGCGCGTAGAGCTGTTGACACAGAATAGCGTGTGTGAGTGCGCATAACTGTGGATGCCATCTTTGAACATCGGCTGTTACAGGCTATAATGATTGTAAAGGGTCATTATTGTATTTGACCAGTACCGTTGGTCAGATAAAACAGTGGCTCTGTGTAGCGATTATATCTCATTAAAGGAACAACCCGTGTCTTCCCTTAACTGAAAAATACAAGACGTGATGCTATCAAAATCATATCATCATCTCTACAAAATCTGTATTTTCGAACTTCGCTTTGGGAGCACAAATACAGTACACCGTTATTAGTTGCCCAGGCAATAAAGCTTAATTATAAAAATAAGCTACAAATAGGTACAAAGAAACGGGACACAAGTAAGACCGTAATAACTCATAAACACATAGGCAGCCGTGACTCTTTTTTAGTCAGAATTCAGTAACATTTTTAGGCGCGTTCGCAAAATTGCGAAAAGCGACTATTACCTTCGTCGTGTCTGTTTCTCTGTCTGTCCGTCCGCATGGAACGAATCGGCTCCCACTGGACGGATTTTCATGAAATTTTACATTTCAGTATTTTTCGAAAATCTGTCGAGAAAGTTAAAGTTTCATTAAATTCTGACAAGAATAACGGGTAATTTGCATGAAAACCTATGTACATTTATGATAATATCTCGTTCACTTCTTCGTAGAATGAGAAATTTTTCGGACAAAAGTTGTAGTGAAAATCAAAATACACATTTTATGTTCAATAACGTTTTTCCGAAAATCGTGCCGTTTATGAGATAATGTGGAAAAATATGGTACAGCCAGACAGGCCACAGATGACAATATAATACTGCGCATGCGCTTTGCATGCTGGATAACAGGCTACAGACACACACTCAGAATATGTAATACTTTTTGCTTTTCCACGGCAAAAATAATTACACGAACGCGCTTAAATGTTACATTATATGTACATTGCCTGTCTTATTGGTGGTTTATCTAAAAGTGCTGTCAGTAACTCGTCGAATGAACTGATGAGCGTGAATAATTACTTAGAAATTATCTGGAAGGAAGCGGATGTGGGTTAATTAAACGCAGGTCTACTATCCCGGGATATACTTAGAGCAGTGTTTCTCAAACTATGGATCGCCACAAAAATTTGGGCCACAAAGCTATTCTGAGTGGGTGGCGAAACAGTTTCATGAATTTACTTATTAAAAGAAGTACTTTTGTAACGGGATCGCCTGCAGTGATCCTGTAGTAATGTTGGCTTGACTGTCGTTTATAAAAATAGCACAAAGCATTGACTAAGAACTTTGCCAGCCTCTCAACAAAACATTACCAGATCAGCCAAACAAAATAATAATTTTTTTTGCAGAAGCTATCGTAGGCTGGCAAAAGCTTCTGAATTTGACAAAAGCCTCGCAAAACACGAAAAATTTTAAATTTACAAGATCATGAAGATTCACTCTGTATACAGGATATGAGCCATGAGAAGAGAGTACTAAATTAAAACTCATGCAGAAGTATGTAAATGCATATATGTTTATCTTCACTCCATTAAATCATTAACATATCACATTTGTTATGCTGACTAATTTTTTTGTTTTAAATCTATCTTTATTTCTGATTCCTGGGTTCGTCAGACAAAGCTATTGGCCTAATCTGGGTCGCGGGTCAGAAAGGTTGAGAAAAACTGGATCGTAGTGACTGAATAAAACAACGATAAATCTCACGCGGGATGATCTGTGTTCAGGGCGATATCCAAATCGGGCTCCTTCTGAATACAAGCCAGAAACGTTAGCGCATGCGCAAATAAGTGTTTGGTTTTTATCTCGTAATTGTAGTGAAAGAAAGAAATGTTGAAGTATTCCCACTTATTAAATTCAGGTTCCAAATATCAAAGGATGTAACATGAAACGTCTTTCACATTATTTACCACTGTAACGCCACAAAGTGATGCCTTGAAGTATTAAATTATTTCCAACCAATGAAATATCTTTTTCGCACATTACATTCTCAGTCAAACAAAAGTAATGCACTGGCCTTTATAAGGGCACCAACAGAGAGAAAAGCAGAATACGTTAAATGTGGAAACCGCAAAAGAAGAAAAGTACTTAAAATAAAGACGAAAGTGTTCTGGCTAGTTACCCTGAAGATAAAGGAACTACGATCCGTCAAAACTTCCGTAGATGTACACCAGTCAACACGGCGTAACAACCCAGACAACTTGACAATTCAGCAGATGACGGTGGGAAGCTCAAATATCGATTTACAAGAAATAAACACTCGTAGCAGACCAACGAACTATTATGCACCACACTTAAAGTGGTTTAGGAACTGTTTTAGATATTGTCATAACGCTAGGTTTCTTGCAGCGACTTGTAACAATGTTGCATGCAGACAACCACTTCCCGTGAGGCAAGTTTGCAAGTAAAGGTAAAGCTTCCACACTTGCGACTCTTTTAAGATACATAAGCAAGCCAATGGCGCCAACATAAACTGGTCGGTTTCGATTCGCAAAATATTCTCTTATTTGCTCGGTTCATAAAGCTTTCGTTTAAGACCTGTTAAACACGACTAGCGGAAGATGCTACGCACAAGCCGGTCTACGTGGTGCTGCTAATGTGTACTGTCAGGTTCATTTGCGCTCTGGACTTCATTTCTAACCAACTGAGTGTTAGACCGAGAAGTTACGGTACTTTGCCTCTGTTCTGAAGACTGAAGCATTTCATCTGCATAAATCACTGACATACGTCAGACACTCACTCGCTGACTGAGTGACTGTCAATTTACGAGTCTAAAAAAATTCACTGACTAAAAGATTTGTAGGGGCGGGGGTGAAGCTGAGATCTCAGATGGCACTGTTGTACTGTGCCAGACTTTAATGATACGATGAGTGTGGAGCACTGGTCGAAGAAATTGTATACTCCAGGTAGGGCAAAACCAGAGAACTCGGGGAATGACATACCCCAGTGCCACTTTGTCGATCACAAATGCTACACGGACTATCTTCGAAATGAACCCGGGCCTCCACAGCAAGAAGACGAGAACTAATTGCCTGGGGTATGACATGGATTAAAAGCCCGACTAACTGAACTGTCTGGCCTGTACCCTTTCCTTTAACATCCTCAATCTTTCGCTATTACTCTTTTCAATTTTCGTGGACTTCAATTGAGAAATACTACTGTTTCTTCAGTAGGCAAAACATATTTATTATATCATATATATTTACATATACTGCAACATGTTTCGACCTGTCCTACTGAAGAAACCCTAGTACTTTTCAACTGAAATTCATCACAAAGCACAACGGGATACCAAATATTGAAGATGGTCATGGACATTAATACAAAATGCCCTTTGACGAATTCTAGCAACTCATTTTTCCCCGACATTTCTGGATGGTCAATGACGACATCGAAGACCACCACCACCAGCACATCAGCAGCAGCAGTAGCAACAACAACAACAACAACAATAACATCGCAATGATAATGACAACATAAACGAAAGCATCAATTATGAACAAAATATTCGACCGACGAATTCAGATATTGTAAATCAAGAACGTGTAAGTTCCACAAAGTAGATGGTACTAACAGACACAGCAATTCATTTTGTTGTCTGTCCTACGACAGGTCCATAGCCTCTTGCAAAGCGAGTTCTCCACAGAGTACGATCTAGTGCTTCCTCTTTAAATTTCTTGTATCCAGTAATGTAGTTTTGTGTATAACGTAGCTGCTAAAATACGGCAGTCAGTTTTGAGAAATGATAATTAGTCCATTACATGAAAGTATCAACCAAATGATTGTATTGTATTTTATTCGAAGTTTACTTAATGACACTTCCAGCTGCTGAGATGACAGGAAGGTTAGTGAATAAGGAATTGGAAAGGGCGTGTAAAGAAGTCGTCGCCCTATTACCTCGACTTTCCATTTTAAAGCCTTCATCATTACAGATGTGTCTTTCAATCACAAGAAAAACCGGACACCATCTGAATACAACCTACCGTGTCATAGCCGTGGATTAAATTTCGAAAATTGTCCATAAACTTACGCTAGAAGCCCAGAACGTTACGCAGGCTGGATCTGCCTCCGTCTTCAGGTGAAAAGTGGAAAGAAGAGAAGCTACTCAGGTTAGGCCGTCAGAAAGGGCTTGGGTCAGTGCACATTTTCAACTCTTTCTTTTCCATCTGCAGACGGAGGCAAATCCGGCCTCCGAAAATTTGTGAGTCTCTTTAGCCTCAGACGACGGTAGACGTCCAAAATTTCAGTCATGGTTTCCACATACACCAACGTCAGAATCCTCTAATGTTCAACAATGTATCAAATTTGTAAATTAAAAGTACTCATATTAGCCCTACCCTTTTTTTTTTTTTGGCAGAATTCTGCCATCTTCAAGGGTGCATAAATAACGAAAGCTATTGAAAAAAATTCACTAAAGATTATGATATCTTAAAATACGATAAAATTTTTGTTTCTCCCTTTCCGTGGTATATTACTGAAGTTAAGAGCAGATGCCTCAAATTATGATTTAAATATGGGTGCCGTACTAATTTTGACATTTACAGAGAGTGCATCATATATTATTGTTTATTGCTCCTAAATATAAAATAACTAGTTTTCATTAGCCAAAAGTTTTATCCCTATTTGTATGATTTATATTAGATTTAAGAGTATATTAATCTTATCCATTTTACTGTGATCCTTCCTAACAGTTGCCCTGTTGTACGGTGACCTTCCGTCTGTCTTATGTGACTTGATTCTCACTGCGCATGTCAGGACTCGGGTTACCTAAACTTTCCCGCGTTAAGACGCAAGCATAGGCATAAGTTATATCTACTATTACCTTTACATCTATGAATTTCATAGCTAAGCCAAAAAGAATGATTTTGTCCCTCATATACTTGTTCAATTATTTCGTTCAAATCTTTGCACGAATAAGCGTAACTAACAAACGTCATGGCATACGATCCTTCTTGAAGAGTTAATAGTTTCTCAGCTAGACAAGTTATTTCCCGCATTTTATGGAAACCGAAATTTCATAACCGCTTTCACAATATTTTGCGATGTGTCCACATCCTGAGCCAAATTAATCCAGTCTACGCCTTATCATACTATTGGTTTAAGATTTATTGTAACATTGTACTACCACCTACGACTAGGTCTTTCAAGGAGTCTCTTTCCTTTAAGTTTCCCCACCAAAATCCTGAATGCATTCTTCTTCTACGCCGTACGTGCCACATTTTGGTGAGGAGTAGAAATCATGAAGCTCCTCATAAGGCACTTTTATCCATCCACCTGTTTTTTCTCCCTTCTCAGAAGAATAAAGTCCTCAGCACTCTATTCTCGAACCCCTCGGCATAAATGTGAAATATTCCTTTCAGATCCCCGACTCTACTTGGTATCTTAAATTACCTGCTCTATTTTCCCTCGCTGATGCCTGTTATTTAGTACATATGTTGTGTAATCTGGTACTCCATACTGTAATCAATACTTCGCGTACTCTGTGCCTTTTGTATCTGACATGAAGTGATCGTCCAGTCTGTCCTTTAGGCTTATGCGATTGATAGAAATCTAAAACTGTGAGTTTACAAATTCTCGTGCTAACACGTTCATTTGAATTAAATTCGATTTTTACTTTTATATTTCGGGACGTCTTTGTGACAGGTCTTACATAGAGCATGTACATGTGAATGGACCGTTTTGTTACTGAAGCATTTGTTCATTGGTTGTTTGCCTTTCAATTGCTGTTTTGATACACACACATTTATTCTGGTCTTCTTGTGCTGATCTATTATTCTGACCAATGCTGGTTACAGTATGAAGTTCCGTGAGTTTATATAGCATAACAGTAACACAAACAAAATGCACAATCGTGAATAGTTTTTACATATAATAACCTCCTACATGTTTCGGCCGTTCATGCGGCCATCCTCAGGGAGGCAATACAAAGGATGAAAAATTAATAGAAAATTAAAAGATGATATAATTATTGAAATGACTGAAAAAATCCAAGATATAAAATGACAATGATAGAATCATAGCTTAAAATACATAATATGTACTTGAAACTATGCTTCTGTCATTGTCATTTTATAGAATAAGGAAGTCATACCTAAACCAGAGTCTTAAAAGCAGAATTACAGAAAACGCTTCCAGCAACACAAAAACATATTCGGTTAAATACATACGACACGACGCAAAAAATTGTGTCTTGTAAAGAATGCAATAGTTTTCCTGCATTGTTAGTGACGCTTTAAATACATGTAGCTACAAGATAAGTCCGAAAGAACTAAGAAAATGCAGAGTAAAGTACTGCGAATACCACCACCACCACAACCATTACAAACTAAACTAACTAACTAACTAACTCCATGGAGCAAGGTCCTTCTTGAGAAGCTAACAGGTCGTCAGCTAGTCAAGAAATTCCCCGCCGTTTTATAGAACCTGAAGGTTCATTACCGCATTCACAAGAGCCCGCCACCTGTCCCTATCCTGAGCCATATCAATCCAGTCCACGCCCTCCCATCCCACGTCTTGAAGATCCATTTTAATATTATCCTCCCATCTAAGACTGGGTCTTCCAAGTGGTCTCCTTCCCTCAGGTCTCCCCACCAAAGTCCTATATGCACCTCTCCCCTCCCCCATACGTGCTACATGTCCCGCCCACCTCATTCTTCTTGATTTGATCACCCGAATAATATTTGGTGATCAGTACAGATCATTAAGTTCCTCGTTATGTAGTCTTCTACACTCCCCTGTTACCTCGTCCCACTACTACTTTTTTTTTTTTTTTTTTTTTTAGTCGTCCTCTTCTACCTACTCCGGTTTTCCCGTTTCAGTGTCGAGGTTGTAATTTCTTTTGATCACACTGAGAGACACACCACAGTCGGTAGAACTCCTCTGGACGAGGGATCGGCTCGTCGCAGAGGCCTCTACCTGACAACACACAACACTACAAGAGACAAATATCCATGCCCCCGGTGGGATTCGAACCCACGATCCTAGCAAGCGAGCGGCCGAAGACCCACGCCTTAGACCGCACGGCCACTGGGATCGGCCCCCACTACTACTACTACTGCTAAAAATAATAATAATAAAAATAATGCAAGATTCACTCTTAGACTGCTTAGACCCTGAAGGTAGAGACAGTAACCTCTTGCAAAATATCGGTAACTGTTTACCAATCGACATGGCGTCATATACCCGAAGACTTGAATATTCGTTTGTAATAACAATGTAATTATAAAATAACAGTATGTACGGTAAATATGTTTGCGTCAGAAGCTTCATCAACGAGGATGCTATGGACAGGACATGTTGCACATGTGGGGAAATTATAAATGGACTGACTCAGTCTGGTCGGTGAACGTGATGGAAAAAATCGCTTGGGGGGATAATATTAATATATATCTCACAGAAATAGGATGATGAGGTGTGGTTTAAGATAAGGCCCAATGCCTAATTTTGTAACACAGTCATGAACCTTACAGGGCGGAGAATATGTTGATAAGCTGAGCAACTATTAGTTTCTCATAAAGGACATTAAGTTGGCAAAAAAAAAAATCGACAATAATTTTGAAAAAATGCCGACACGTCACTACACGAAGTATTTGGCACATCTGAACGGTCGCAATGCATTCGGCCTCAGTAATGGACATATCTGTGGTTAGGTAGAAAGGAGAGGAGGAACAGCGTTCATGTTACGTAGTTGCATGTCAGGTGTGATGTTAGTAAGTGGGCTCATGTAAAGGTGGGGTTGGGCCTGTGTCTAATGTGAGCATATGGTTAATGCCGTTGTATAACACGAAGAAAGACACACACAAACTCTATTATCGTACTGACCATACAGTTACACAAGCTCGAGGTTCGGAACAGTCCGGTTATATTCTTATGGAGATGAGGTACAGTCCTGACCCAAAGTTATTTGTGCTACAGTCTGTTCTGAAGTTTAACATTATTACATGTACAGTAAGCCTAAATATTCAAGTCTTCTGGGATGTTAAGCCATGAAGGAGCGTATTGCCTCCATCTTCAGAGTCAAGCAGCTTCTTATTGGATTAACTGACACTGAAGGAGGAGGCATGAGGCTCATTCGAAACGTCTGTAACTATTTACCAGTCGATACGGTGTAACATGCCAGAAGATTTGAATCTTCAGCAACCTCGCTGTATGAACCTCAAATCTCGCACTACAAGACATTTTTCAACAAATATCAAGTTGAAACACTCACACCAGTCGGTGGAAGAAATTACAGTAGATGGGTTAGATTATTTAGTTGCTTAACAATGTTTATTGAACAGCATATTTTATTGTCAGTCTTACGAACTATGCAGAAATAGGTTTAGCGTCGTTTCACTAACCCTAACTACAGTTGGTTCACATAATTTTGGTAGGTCCAAAACTAATAGTTACAAGAAATGCGCCTATCAGATTCATGTCTGTGCATCCTTCCGCGTTTCATTACATTTAATACTGGAGGTTTTCATAAAACTTTTGATCTGTTGCATTTCTGGATAAAATAGGACAACATTAAGAACACTTTGCTTGAAGATCTACGTGCATTTCTGCACGTATGTCGAAGTATAACTCGCTAATACTTACAGAAGCCAAAAATGTAAACAAATGTTATGGAGAGTAACAACACACAGATATTTTATCCATTAATTTTTTCCTAAGTCTCAAGGTCAAGAAAATTCCCCGCATTTTATGAAACCCAAATTTCATCGCCGCGTTTATGCCAGTCCACCACCTGTCCCTATCCTGAGCCAGATCAAGCTAGTCCACGCACCCTTCTTGAAGACAAATTTTAATATTATCCTCCCATCTACGCCTAGGTCTTCCAAGTAATCTCCAGTCCCAGTTTTCCCACAAAAACCCTGCATGCACCTCTCGTCTCTTCCATACGTGCTACATTCCCGGCCATCTCATTTATCTTTTTAATCACTCGAATAATATTTCGTCAAGAGTAAAAACTCCTCATTATGAAATCTCGTCCACTCCCCTGTTACATCGTCCCTCTTAGGCGCAATTATCCTCCTCAGCACCACATTCTCGAAAACCCTCAGCCTATGTTCCTCCCTCTTGCGTGAGAGACAAAGTTTCACACGCGTATAACACAACACGCAAAATTATATTAATGGATATATTAATCTTTATACTTTTGGACAGCAAACTGGTAGACAGAAGATTCTGCACCGAATGGTAGCAGGCATTCGCGGAGTTCAATTTGCTTTTAATTTCTTCATGAATGCAACTTTGATTTGTTCCCCAAATATTTCAATTCTGCCACACTTTCAAAGGATTTATTACCTGTCTTTATGTTGTGATGTTGTCCTGCATTCTCTTCTTGAAACACTGAACATATATTTCACTTCTCAGGATTTACATCTAGGTCAATATCCTTACTAAAGAAAAAAAAAAAAAAACTTTTTTTCTTTATGGTATGTATGATTTCAGCCAATAACAGAAACCCGCTTATCCTGGAAGTCTCATTGTTACCGAAATAATTAAATAAATATATTTTAAATGTAAGTGTAATAACTGAGTGGACAAATAAGAGGCCGTTGGTACATTTCCTAAGTTGATTTATTCTGACTGAGGGATATCTGCGGAAATGGTCCGTATTCCAATCTTTACTTGGGTTTTCTATTTATCTTGATTCTACAGTAATTTCAGAGCGGTAGTCTGGGTCTATTTTGAAGATTTGACCCTTTAAAGACTAAACACAAAGTGAAAGCACCTTCCTATCCAGTGCTCCCACACATCCGAAAGGGCATAATTTTATTTGAAGTTTCCTAATTTTCGCCAACTTTTCCTTCGGATAACAGCAGTATAGAAGATGAAGATGAGTATTAACAACTGGTGAAATGATACTGACTGGGGACAACTGAAGTACTTGGACAGAAACTTGTCTGAATATCACTTTGTCCACCACAAATCTCACGTGGGTTGGACTGGAATCGAACCCGGGCTTTCGCGGGGAGTGGCTGAAGACAATTGATGTGATGTGCACATTTCAGTTCTTACCTCAGATGGTACACTGTACTTCCATTAGAAAGACGAATCAGTTAAAGTATAGAAAAAGGAATTGCTGTGTACCGTGAGACTCTCATGGAATGTATAACTATATTATGTGGACAGAATGCAGAGTTTATAGTGATAAATCTGGCGGTATGTAAACATACAGCTAGGCGTCCAAGGTGTAAAGCATGTATTACGTAGCCCCGTCATGTATGTCGATGCATGTATGAATGCCGATTTGGAAAGAATGTGGAAGACAGAACACGAATGACACTTACAGGCAACCAGACTCCGTGTCGAACTTAGTCATTGAAACGAGACTTTCGGTGTTTTGCTAGGGAAATGTCTCAGATGGCAACACTGCTGTCATTCTTGTGGTGTTATTCTTGCTGAAGAACAACAGATAATGTCAGTTATCATTTAATTAGTGACAACAGTGGCTTTTGCACATTCCCTCCCTCCCGTCTCTTTTCCCCTTTACGAGTACGCAAAGCATGGATGACCAAAGTTTCGGTACTTGTTTATTTTCACCAGTGAGATGCGGCAAATAGGAATGGCATAGAATTTAAACATGAGTATTTTGACGTCATCATTAAAATTTCAGACCCTGTATAGAATGATGAAAGTCCTTCCAGTGATCGATTGCGGGCTATTAACTCAATACTTCAGGCACTGAACTTCCTTAACCAAGCAAATTAATGAATGTCGAATCTACTATCGATATTATTTATTGTCGACATCAACAACGATACGAGAACACGAAGCTCATAATTAAAACATGGCTTCAAATCTATCTGACGGCGACTCCAAGCTGATCATTTCTTCAATAAATAAGATTCTCCAAGCACCTTAAAAGACAGGCATGCAGGTTTTCTTGTGTGACAAATCTCTTTTCCTAAACTGTTTTCTCTCGGCATCGTATTGTGACACCAATTATCTGTTTTGACACAAACTACAAGAATAAATATTACGCTCTGCATCACATCATTTACTAGAGGAAACTTCTTCTTCTCTTGGCGCTGCAACACTTTGTGAGTTTTGGCATGCTCAACAATTCTCTTCCAAACTTCTCTATCCCTAGCCATCTTACTCCAATTCTGAATCCTCATTTTTCCCAGATCCGCTCTGACATCATCCTCCCATCTTAACCTCGGTCTACCAATCCTTCTTACTGCAATTGATCTCCACTCTGTTATTCTTTTCACAGTCCTTTGTTTATCCATTCTTAAAATATGTGCCTTTATATATCTAACTATATCTGCATGTTTGATTAGCAAATCTATTTCCTCATTATTTCTTATTCTTCAAGTCCCATCTTGATTTTTATTGTGCCGTATATCTTCCTCATTACTACCTCTCAAACACTCTTAATTGTTGCTCATGTATGTCTTTTAGTATCCAGCTTTCACAGCCATACGTGACTACTGGTCTTATTAGACTTTTATAGATGCACATTTTAGAACTTCTTGTTAGCAGTTTACTAAATATCGTCTTTTTGTTTGGATGAAATACTTTATTCCCTGCTGCCATTCTTTCTTTTATTTCATCTTCTATTGTACTGTCGTTGTTTACAGCTGAACATAGGTACTTAAAAGAATAAGCTTGTTCAAGTTCAATATTATATATCTTATAGCTACTTTCTTGCTTCACTTTTTCGTGTTCATATACTTTGTTTTATTTATATCTGTCAGTAGATCTAGTTTTTCTGCTTCTTCTTTCAATTTATTAAATGTTTCGTTCAATGCTTATTGTGTCCTTGCTATCATTAAGATGCCATCTGCCTAACCACAATTTGTTTAGATCTGATAGTAATGTTACACTTTAAATCCAATTTTCTCATTATCATGTCTATTACCGAGCAAAATAAGGTTACCGATAGCAAGTTACCTTGTCTCACACCTGAGTTTATTTCAATTTGTTCCGTAAAATCATTATTAATTTTAACTTTAGCTTTTGTGTTTGACAGTGTTAACTGAATTAATCTTATTAACGCAGAAGGTACCTTGAACAAATCAAGGCTTTTGCTTATTGCACGTCTTGTCACGCTCTCAAAAGCCTGCTCAGAGTCAATAAATATATTACTTAAGTCTATTTGATATTCGTAACATTTACATATGTTTGTCTTACAATGTGTATATTTTCCGTAGTCGATCTATTTGGTCTAACTCCCAAGTGATACTCGCCTGTATTGTGTTCCATCATCTATGATAACCTTTTCTGAATAAGAGAAAACACTTTATAGGTTACACTCAATAATGTAATAGCTCCATACTTTGAATATGATTTTCTATCTCCTTTTTTTTAAATACAGGGCATATTATGACTTCAGTCCACTCTTTGGGTACCTCCTTACTAGAGGAAACGTGACATCGAATTTGTATAATCGCACCTAGAATATGTTCATGGATTCTCCCAAATCATTTTCAAGCTTATAGATCTGAGTTCAGGGTTTAACATACATATTAGCACAATTCCTTTTATCGTTTTTTATGTAACGACGATATTATTAAGCGCACATATTAGACAGCATAAACAGACAATTGGAAGACCTAGGCATAGATGGGAGGATAATATTAAAATGGATCTCCAAGAAGTGGGATGGGGAGGCACGTACTGGGTTGCTCTGGCTCAGGATAGGGATAGGTGGCGGGCTCTTGTGAATGCGGTGATGAACCTTCTGGTTCCATAAAACACGCGGAATTTCTTAACTACCTAAGGACCTGTTAGCTTCTCAGGAAGGACTCTTAAATATTTGGTTATATATTAGACAGCATAAAAGAAGATACGAATAGTATAAGTCATTATTTTCCAGCCAGTGGAATTTTCAAGCGGAAGTTCAGAAGCGAATAACTGGTATGGGGGGGGGGGAGTGGGGGGATTGGGGGGGAGAGAGAGAGGAAAAAAAAGAAAAAACCAAACAAATGCCCTACCACCTCACGTACAGAATAGTCTCGTCCGCCAGCTCAATTAGGTTCTTAATTGGCCAAAAAATAACAAGTTACCTCATATACCTATGAATGACGAAATTGAGAGGACATTAAGGAATATCTGTGAGATGCCAAGTTTGCATTTCTGTTGGGGCACTGGCTATCCTCACCGAGATGTTCCGTGCTTTCTCTGCCTTATGCCAGGTAGGCCATCAAATCAAGCCGCGACCACTTTCTTTCACAACCGTTCCAATCAATGCAATCTGATTTCCTGACAGCGTGATTACATAAACTAACCATCTATTGATAATTCTGTCTGGTAACTCACTTCGGTGGCCGAATAACGTAAAATGTATAGCATAAAGGTTTTGGTAAATCCAACAAGAGTCCGACATTTTGTAAGTCCTTGTTTTGGTCACTGGATCAACACCGTGGCTTGAAATATCTGCTGTTATCAATTTGCACTAACCGTCTAGACATTTTCAATCAGCAGCAACACTATAAACACAGCCATTTTCCTTGCCCATTGAGCGCTAATGTATCGTAATATGTTGTTAAACTGTCCATGAAAGTAAGTGCGCACGCAGTAATGCTTGCGTCTTCAGCTTTATAGTCATATAAATTTCTTGTTTGTATTGTAGGCGCTTTCGAAGAATTGCAAAAAGCGACTATTAGTTTCGTCATGTCTGTCTGTCTGTCCGTCCGCATGAAACAACTCAGCTACCACTGGATGAATTTCTACTGAATTTGATATTTGAGTATTTTTCGAAAATCTGTCGAGCAAATTCAAGGTTCGTTAAAATCTGACCAGAATAACGAGTACTTTACACGAATACCTATGTACATTTATGATAGTATCTCGCTGAATTCTTCCTATAATGAGAAATGTTTCAGACACAAGTTGTAGAGAAAATCAAAACACATATTTTATGTTCACAAAGTTTTTCCGAAAATCGTGTCGTTTATGAGATAATGTGGAAAAATTTGGTAGAGCCGGAGAGCCAACAGATGAAAATATAATACGGTGCATGCGCATTGCATGCTGGATAACTAACGCTGCAGGCACACACTCAGAATATGCAACACTTAATGTTTTTCCACGGCAACAATGGTTACTCAAAAGCGCCTCAATGTTACATTATACGTACACTGCCTGTCTTGTTTGTATTTATGTTCGACAATTTTGGCCCTCTGTATTAAGATTACTGATATTAATATGATTATCAGTTTCATGTTAAATAATTTCTGGCGCGTCAGATCAACAGGATTACATTAGGGTACATGGCAACGTGTTAAATACGCAGTCCAGTGGTGGGTACGAGATTAAAATATTGCTTCTCAACCTCTGTGACGCAATGTTTTGAATTTAAATATGTTTATACACATTAAACAATAAACAAGATAGGTAACGTACCTATAACGTAACATTATGGTGCGTTTGCATACCTGTGGTGCCAAGAAAACGTAACAATATGTTCTCTTGTTAGTGTTGTTGACGTAGATGTAGCTGTCAACAATATCAGACTGTTGAGTGTTGCCACGGAAATGGCACTCTTGTCGAGCTACAAAATATTTCTTACTGCTGTCAACACTATTTGTCCAATTTGAACCAAATTTAGAGTTTCTTAACGGATTTTCGTAAAAGTCCCCATATCAAATTTCACGAAAAGCCATCCAGTGAGAGCCGCTCTGATGCATGTAGACAGACGGCCGGACTGACATGATGAAGCTAAAAGACGCTGTTTGTTGTTTATGCGAAGGCGCCTAATAAGGATCGAGACGTTGTTTAGCCATGCTTTATCATTTCATCCGTCTGTACCGATGTTTCTTACCTCTCAGTGCGTCCGCACCTCTTATATTTATACATGATTAGTACATATTTCTCTTCTTAAAGACTATATTTTTTCTTTCACGTTATTCTCCAGTTCTCGTTGTTAATAAGTTCTATTTCCGCAAAGTTATAATAATAATTCTTGGCTCAACAGCCCTGTATGGGCCTGGGCCTCCTCTTGTCGAGGTTACTAAGTCATGCGCATTCATGGCAGCTGGTGACCGGCCAGCTAGCCGCGCTTAGTGTTCTATCGATCCTGATGTGCACGCCAGAGCCATCTGGCAGGCAGTCAGGAGACTTGGATGAGAAATGGAGGCAATTTGGCTTACGCAACATTTTTATTCATGCCCGTAAGGTTCTTTTACATGCCGTAAATCTACGACATGGGACCGACGGCTTTACTTCCCCTCCGAAGGAAGTGGTGCTCCGGATTTTTATCATCCTTAAAAATCCATCGACCTCGGTCGGGATCGAACCCGCGAACCTTGGGTCCAGTGGCGAGCACGCTAACCACTAGTCCACCGAGGTCGACTCCGCAAAGTTATAGGATGATGAATAAGACGAAACGAGAAAAAGTAACGTCAAGATAAAGCTGACCATGCCATGAAGACATGCAGTGGACGTGGAGGTAGAATTCCACGCATTGTAAGCCCCGGACCTAGACGAATTTGAGTGGTTACCTTCACACTTCTGATGATTTTTCTCCGGAGCAGTGCATTCAGTAGCCAGTGGATGAAAGACTGGGTCGGCCCCGGAACAACTACGGACAGTCAGTGGCGCAGAAAAGGCCCCCGAAGTCCCCACGCCACAAAGCGTCCCGTGGGTGCGGGGAGCCCCCAAACTCACGGAATACTAAAATTTCGTGGGGTCTTAACGCAAAACATTTTTGAATATTCATCGTTTGTCGAACACAATACGCCTAACACCTCACCAGAAGTGTGGCCAGCCGCATCTTAAGGGACATGCCAGTGTACATTTGTGCATTCCAGCATTGAGAGTAATATGGGTCACAATGTGTCAACCCCCTCAAACATATCATTTACTGCCTAGTTCAGATTGTCAATCATAAAATAATACTCTATTTTCGAATTTGGAAACCTCAAGCTTAGACTTCATCTATCTGCTAACATTTCGGGCGCGTCACAAGCTTAACAGAATTCTACTGGCTCGGCGATGCCGTATGACTGTTATTTGAATTCAATAAATTTCTGAGATTGGTAGAGGTTTTTGCCACGGGCCGATCCCTCGTCCGGAGGAGTCCTACCGAGTGTGGTGTGTCTCTGTGTGATCTAGAAACCTCAACAATGAGGCGGCCTATGCCCGACTAGGGCTGTTGCGCCACCGGAAAAAAATATTCTCTGAGTAATTAAATGTTATAACTGCATCTGCTTATTAATAAATTCTAATTACGTTAACTGACGTCTAGAGCTTCAAGATTTTATAAACTGTGTGTGAATATATGAAGTGTAACTGGCAAAGTGCATGTCACATTTACGATTTTGTAAGAAGTTTACATAAATGAAAATGCATAAAGACGCATCCCCAGATCTAGAGCAGTGCGGCCACCCAGACGGCGTTCCTTTTCGTACCACTAAAAATGAACAACGGACACATAAGAAAATCGAAATGTTATGCAGTGTTCAATGGCATGATGTGCGCACCCGATTTCACGAAAAACTATCCCTTGGGCCAGGAGTACTGTGAAAGACACACAGACACAAAGTACATAAGCCTTATCATAATGGTTTCTAGATAAATTTATTTCGTAGCTAATGAGCCATACTTAGGTCCACTTCCCGGCGTTTATGGTGGGTTGGTTTCTCAGGCAGCCCCACAACTGAAATCTGCTCAGTGGCTTGCCTGAAGCTATTCCGCGTGCAGAGGTTTCAGAACCTAAATAAAGGTCATGCACGAATCTCAAACACGCTACAAACTACTAGAAGTTCTGGGAAGAATTTATGGCGCCTTACTTCTTTCAACTCTTTCACCTATATGGTGGCACAGCTACAAATTTTAATATAATGAGACACATATGTGCACAATTTGTACTAAGGTACGACTGTGTTAAATTTGTCATATATTCTCAATATTGAGAAACATTGCCATGTCAAAAATAGGGCCTATTAAATACAACGTATGTAAGTTACAATTTTGTATTTTTAATTAAAGACGCTGTCAATTACTAAAATTATAAAGTGTAAATGATAGATGAGTCGACCTCGGTGGACTAGTGGTTAGCGTGCTCGCCACTGGACCCAAGGTTCGCGGGTTCGATCCCGACCGAGGTCGATGGATTTTTAAGGATGATAAAAATCCGGAGCACCACTTCCTTCGGAGGGGAAGTAAAGCCGTCGGTCCCATGTCGTAGATTTACGGCATGTAAAAGAACCTTACGGGCATGAATAAAAATGTTGCGTAAGCCAAATTGCCTCCATTTCTCATCCAAGTCTCCTGACTGCCTGCCAGATGGCTCTGGCGTGCACATCAGGATCGATAGAACACTAAGCGCGGCTAGCTGGCCGGTCACCAGCTGCCATGAATGCGCATGACTTAGTAACCTCGACAAGAGGAGGCAAGAGGAGGCCCAGGCCCATACAGGGCTGTTGAGCCAAGAATTATTATTATTATTATTAAATAATAGATGAATTAAATATGAGTGTGGAGAATCTGTGAAATGATATCGACATGGGATAACCGAAGTACTCTAAGAAGAAACGTGTTCCATTGTCATTTTGTCCATTATAAATCACACGTAAACTGATGATTTTTTCACATACATATTTCCATATTAAAAATCATCATGTAGGAAATAATTAACACCCAAAGATGTCACAGAATAGCCACAATTTATTAAACATTTATGTGGTTAATTATTTTTGATATATTAACATAAACAGAAGATCTTAAAATGGGAACTTATTTAAAAACGGTAAAGATTTTACTAACGATTTGAAGTACTGTAATTAGTGCCTATCATAACTACCTTGTTATTCTTTTAATTTCCAAAATTGAGTGCACTAATAACCGGTGTTACAACTGAAATTAGTGCACGGTCTAGAAATGAATTATTTCGAGCACACGTAGGTATGTTGAAGGTAATCTCTTCCCAGAGGCGTCCGGTTCAAGTATCATTCAAGATCCGGCCAGAGATGGATCCGCGATGGAGCCTACCCAGATTCTTATTCAGTGCGTATGGAGAAGCTCCTTCCCTTAGGACAAAGCGGCCGGGGAGTAAAGCTGACGACTTAACTCCATCTAGTGCTGAGGGTAAGAATTCCGGAGCTATACCTCCACTCCTCCATATGCTTTCATGACGTGTACAGGGACTTCTTACTCCACTTTATTACATGTCACCATACTGCTATTTGTATTTGTCGATAAAGACGCTTCAAAATAAATAATCATACAAAATTTCAACCTCCCGCAACGAATGATGCTAATGTTGCTTCAACCTCAAAAGTTTTCGCGACCGCCATGTTGGCATCGTGAAAGGTATTAACTTGGAAATGAAGGCAACGAAGTGCTGTCTACTGTTATCGCGTTTCACAACGTCGTTCAAAAGTCGTTAGAGAGGATCAATGCACACAGACGAACATGGCGGTTCAACAAACCTATTCCCTTACAGAATAATAACAGTAGAAAAATTGGAACGACAAAAAAGGTTGGCAACGCTTATTTTATTAAGTTTCAGCCAAATTATGTGGCTCAAGGAACTCTATACTAGCATGTCAAATTTTAATCTCCTCTTACACTCTTTGTTACATCATCGTCCACTGAATTAGATTCGGTTAATCTGCACTGAGATGATGCAGATATAGTTTATACTGTAACGAAAGCCCTGTATTGTAGAAAATAAGAGAGCGTGTGTAAATATTTCAGCACGGTTATTTGATGTCTGCATAACCGAATGTGAAGTGCTCTCACGAAAAACAGCTGTTTTTTTTCCCCCACATAGTTTCCATAAAGTATGGACACTCACGAGACCACAATTCAAAGTACTCCCCTTATTTATGGCGTAGCCTGTAACTTTCATTAACTTATTTCAATTAAACATTAAAATCGTCACTGTTTATAAAACACCGACAAAATGCACTTCACTTTTACTTTTATTATGTAATAATTCAATTCAATTCAATTCAATGGGTATTTATTAACTTGCAGACTTAACAGCACAAGTGCCAATTACAAAGCCAGCACAAAAGCACAAAAAAAAAACACAAAACAGTACAAATACACAAGACAAACACTAAAGAAACAAAACAAATATGAAGTAAAACAATATAAAACAAGTACTGGGCAGAAACCCAATACCCTGACAGAACATAGATAACTTGTTTTAAAAATGTCGCAGTGACCGAGCTACAGCGTCAAGTTCATGATTTACATTAATAACAAGTCATTAATCAAAACAGAACTACCACTGAATATACAAGTATGCCTACTGATGGCATTAGCCGCGGAAGCGCATCTAGCGGAAGGACAGTTGCGTCGGTTTAAGTTAACATGAAACAGTTTAAAAGCTCTGAAATTTCAATTCGGCACACGAAGGCCGACAGTTTCCAAAAGAATAATAATAATAATAATAATAATAATAATAATAAAAGTAAAAGTGCATTTTGTCGGTGTTTTATAAACAGTGAACTGTGAAGTATGCACGGTGAGACTAATATAAAAATTAAAATCATCAGTTTATTGCTTATTAAAAGTGTCTTAGTATAGGGTACTGAGCATAAGATCTAGATATAAGAAAGAAAAAGACCATTTAGAAATGCATACGTAGTTGGGATGACAGTGTTAATATTCGTAATGTGGATCGTCACGAAATAGTGAATAAGGCTACGGACTGGAATCAGTTTTATCAGTTAAAAAAAAAAAAAAAAAAAAGGGTCAGTTGCGCAACTGTCAGCCTCTCAAGAATAACTCTGCCCCATGGAATTAGTTATTGTATTTTGGCAATATGAAGATTTGGGTGAAGCTGGTTTAAATCATGTGTTCAAGAACTGATGTAAAATTTGCAAGCAAGTGGAAGATATTTGTCGAATCCAGTGGCCGCGCCGTCTAGGACGTAGGTACGCGGCCGCTCGCTTCCTGGGATTGCGGGTTCGAATCCCGTCGGGGGCATGGATATCTGTTGCTTGTGTGTGTGTGTCTTGTGTGTTGTCAGGTAGAGGTCTCTGCGACGGGCCGATCCCTCGTCCAGAGGAGTCCTACCAAGTATGGAGTGTCTAACTGAGGGTGATCGGGGAACTTCGTAGAGAAGACATAGGCCCACTATGGCTGTCGAGCCACGAGAGAGAGAGAAAAAAAGCAAGATATTTACTACTGTAATGAGACGAGAGTGAAGATCATTCCGTGTTGACACTTTGGACACTACACACCAAAGAACCGAAATCGCATAAATAACTGATAAGCAAAAATCACTATCTGTGATTTAAACACTGCGACTGGAAAATCACGATCATTCCGATGACAGAGATGTTTGTTAGACGGCGATTCGACGTGATCAAAACAGTACAATTAGCGATTGCTTCCAAGCGAATTGTGCAACCGAACCTTCAGTTGAATCACCGTATGACGTCACATGATCACTGCTCGCCACAAGTGATCACCACCTCACATACGATTGTCACTTTAAACTGTTCGTGACACAGTGATCGCTGTCTCAGATCACCTACCATGACTCCGGACGGCATTTAAGCATTCCTTACATCGATAAGGAACCCGTACGGAAACACCACCTTCCTGTTGGTTGGTTGTAGGCGATATAATAATGGCCATTATACCGCTGAAAAGCTTCCTGTTTCAAGACGTCAGACAAGACGGACTATATGTATCTGACACGTATATAAATAGGAAATATGTAGTTTATATTGGTGTACATATAACTTTGAAATAAATTTTTGTTACTTCAGAATGAACTATGAAATTACACTATGAATGTATCAAGAACATACCATCATACTGATTACGTTTATTTTCTGACAGTTCATTTAAGCCCTTAAATTAGGAGACACTTAAAACAGACCACTGTGGACTATGACTGGAATTTCCCGAATATTTTATATATAAAAGGGCCACACTGAATATAATACATTTAATTAGTCTACAAGTAATTAAATTATTGAAAATATACATGGATAACCATTTAGATCCCTTAGTCAAGAAGTCGATGAAATGTAGCTGTATGAATCAGAATCTCAAAAACATTATGATCCTAAACGCGAATCCAACACTCTGAATTTAATCGAAATTGATCTCATATATTTGGAGGCAGATAAACACATGAATTGAAAACGTAATTTTAGACAATTTTAATATTATTACAGGACACCGAATTGCAACGAAACTGGTCTAAAAGTTTTGGTAATATGCATGAAAGTTCATTTTGCATCTAAACTGAAGGGCCCTTTTTTGAAGCTTCGAATATTAATAAATTTTACGGTCCACTTTCCAAGAATGTATTAAAGGCTAAGACATTTAAACATTCCATAGAGATCGAACATAACATTTATGTCAGTGACTATTAGAAACTTCAGAATTTTTATCGTTGTAATTTAAAAATGCTTACATAATGTTTGATTTAAAATTCTCCGTTGCTACTAAGAATACAGGTATCTAAACTTCACGTAGCAGGGTGAACATAATACAAGCATTTGAATTCCCTCGGTGCTGTACAGGTATTCTTTCTTTGAATGGCTTTCTGCGAAATACATATTTCAACATATATTTTATTTATAAACCACTAAATATAAATAAAGAAAAATTTTATAAGTTATTCTGAATGTTGTTTCTCAAACACTAACGCTTTGTACAGTATCTTGCATAGGTGTGACATTAAAAGCAAAACACGTGAAAACTATCCTAGTCAAGGCAATGAATTATAGATAAATTTAAAAGATAATGTCTTGTGTTCAGAACATAATGTGGGTTATTTTTTTCTAGTTAATAGTTCGGCAAATAAGGAAATTTTAAAGGTGACTCCAGTAGGCTTTAAACAGAGAGTGAAAAATACAAACGATCAGCTGCCAGTTCAGAAATTCTTAAGTTTTGATGACTGCACTCTGAAGAACAAAATAAAATTTTTAGATGCAGTGCTGAAGTTTTTTGGAATAGGCTCATTGTTTATGGCGTAGGATTTTCTTTCCACCTAAAGCCATTCAAATTCAGTTCCAGGTTTAATCCCCTTAATCACAAATTTGAATGTAGGCACATAAGTGTTTCATAATTAATCCAGAAATTGAAAAAGAAGAATCAGGACTAGTTGTAATGCTTTATAAAGACAAAAGACTGCTTCTAATCTACATTACAACAAAATTCAGAAAAATGGGGAAGAAAAAACTTGTACTGAGTAATGAAATAAGGATGAAAATAAAGGATTAGACTGATGTGGACAAGGAAGCTGAAAAGGGAAAGCAAATAAACGTGGAAAATCAGAAAGAAATTTGCCCAAGTGCCAAGGTACAGAAGATGGTAATTTTACACTACAGGTGAAGACAGAGATAAAGGTGTCCCTGTGCACGCCATGAAGGAATATGGGGGGAGTGATACTATAGCTCCACTCATTCTTAACTTCGACTCTAGATGGATGTGAGTAGTCAGCTTTAACTCTGAGGAAAGAATCCGCAACACCCACTGAATAGGAAGCTTGCCCCTACTGGAAACGTAACCACGATTCTTCCGTTGCCCAGCCCATAGTTTAGACCCTATACCAACTGAGCTATCCTGGCTCCAATTTTAGGCTATAACAAAAAAAAAGCCTTGGGCTATAAGCATCTGGATAGTAAATGGTTGATCATTCACAGAGAAACTGGTCACAGAAAACAGTTTCAGTCGGTAGAAGGGGCACTGGCGAAAAAAAGGGGAGCAACATTTATTGTAGATAATGAATAAATGGGAGAGAAAGACAACACGCAGAAGTTAAATGGGTTGATGAAATTATTGCTCTACAATTTACAGTAATACTTCACAGTGATTGCATTAATGTTAAAACTGTGTTACTGTGAACTGGATAATCCTCTATGGTACTCAGTATTGCAAATACTCAAGGATCATGTAATGTCGGATCCAACATATATAATGAAGTACGAAATGACATATGTCTTGATTACAGTCATGTGTTAAAAAACACCAGCGTATGGACAAACAAACTCCACAAAATATTTTTGAAATTGTCATTACTAAATTGTCTTTACTGAAATAAAGCATACTTTGCTCAAATGCACGTAGGCAGAACATAAGCGTTTTCCTCCTCCTCCTCATTATCATCATCATCATCACATCATCATCCTCACCACCACCACAACCACGAAAGTAATATTTGACGTGTAGTAAAATTATATATTCATTTTGCCACTATTTTTTTTAATTTTCTTGCTGGCAATAAAGTTAAGGACTTAGGAACTATGAATTTTAAAACTGACACCATAACACCCAACATAAGCCTCACTTATATAATTAGTTTTTTTTATGGCTCGACAGCCCCTTGGGGGCCTAGGCCACCTCATTTTTCGAGGCTTCACGATCACACACACTTTAGACACACCACACACTCGGTAGGACTCCTCTGGACGAGGGACCAGCCCGTCGCAGAGACCTCTACCTGACAACACACAACACTCACAACAGACAGACATGCATGCCCTAGGCAGGATTCGAACCCACAATCCCAGTAAGTGAGCAGTCGTAGACCCACGCCTTAGACCGCGCGGCCACTGGGATCGGCATAATTAGCATATACGAGTACTATTCAAAAACATTAGTTGATATTACGCAGCCTCGTTTTATTCGCAGATATTTAGAATACTTCTCATTACTCTGTGGTTAAAATACAGAAATTAAGAGTTATCAGTAAACATGCTACAAGGTACCACAAGCGCTAATATCAATAACAATGGGTTGTGAAATGCAAGTGGCTGGTTATAATTCATTACAAGGAAAGCAGTACTTAACCTAATGTTACTAATATTAGTAATAAGGTTATATTTTGGTTACTGCAAATATGCAGTAGCCGATTTATGCAGTTACTTCCTAGTTCTAGTCGACACGGCGCTCAACGAGACATGTAGGATAGTGACAGGATGTATGAAACCAACGCCATTGCCAAACCTCTATAGAGCGGCAGGCTTCGCAGCTCCTACATCTCGTCGGAAGGCAGCGGAACACATAGAGAAGATCAAGCAAACTGTCGATGAGCGACACGCACTCTACGGAGCCAGAACACCACAGAGAAGATTAAAATCGCGGAATAGCTTCCTCGGAACAGTGCAAGTTGAACCACCTGAAGACTTCACCCTTACCCAGATTTGCCCTGGTAGCCACCTCCTTGATTTCAATACTTGGAAATCTCTTAACCGCATTAGAACAGGGGTGGCACCAGTAAAAACAAATATGGTGAAATGGGGCAAAACAAACTCCGACGACCTGTATTGTGGCTGTGGAGAGGTACAAGATATGGGACATCTCCTATCATACAGGGACTGCCCCCAGAAATGCACCCTCGAGGATTTATGGCTTGCAAATAAAAAAGGATTTGACGTAGCCCAATACTGGGCAAAAAATCTTTAATTTAATTTAATGGTCCGGACACGATAAAGAAAAGAAGACTTCCTTAAAAACTTCAGTTGTAACCTGTGAAATTAATGTTTAGGTACTAAACATATTTTAAAAGAACATTCATCCTATAGAGTGTTCATAAATAGAACTGCTATCAAACAGGCTATTGGATATATAGTACTACTGTTTCCTGGGAGACTGCATATGTTCATCTGCTTTCCACTCCAATGGTTATAACCTAAAAATTTATATTAAAGTAAAGATAAAACTTAGGGGGAATATTGTATGAATTACTGTGCTATAGTCACATACATTGCAATATTTACAAGCAGACACGCTTTGCATGCAATCAACACATTACACGCTGTATAATTGTGAGCATAAGTTGTAACTTACCAACAAACTTGTCTGTCTCCTCTGTCTGGATGTCTTCTCCTTCCACTCATTTTCCATGCCTTAACGAAATACTTCCACCCAATCACTTACATCACTCACACTGCTCATATTATTTCTGATAACACTTTTCAGCTCTTGACGTGTCTACAATTTCATCTGTGTACAAACGCTGTAACGTTTCAGCAGTGTAACCGCCATTGCACTACTGAGTTCGATCAACCAATAGCATAGCAGTGTTTACCTACAAGTCTCATACTAATGATGCGTAATGCCTCCAGATTGCTCTGTAGTTACTTACTTCCGTAACACGATATCACGGTCTTATATATGGCTAATTTTTTCCATTCTGCTTCCCACTAACCCTTGTGACATGTTTGTTTGGTAATTTGTAGTCAAATGCAGCGCCATTTAGTATTGAAGGTAAATAGGTTAGAACTTTCTTCTGTACATTCCGTGTGCCTGGTAACTATATATACACAAAATTAGACTGTCAGCTGTCTTTGCGGTGTATAACACTCTGTTAAAACGCGTTTCGACATATGGAAGTCAATGCCTACATAAAAAGGTTAGGTTTCCCGAAAACGGAAAGATCATTATGAGGGGCATCCTCAAGCAGCATACATGAAAACTACAGATATGCATATCAAAAATTAATCAAGGATTATCAGATTAAATACCTGTGTGTTCCAGGTCTCGGGTATTATTTTGGCAGCCCTGATAGGATTACGACTTGGAATGCTCACAAACTTCTTTTTATATACGGTTAATCCTTTGAAGTATAATCTAAATGATGTCTGGGTATTCATCTTATATGCCACAGAAAACACACTGCATCTCCATTACAAAATCCTATTATTTCATGCTTTAGGCAAATAAAGTTTGTGAGAAACATACAAAACCCATAAAAACATTGTGTGGGAAAATTGCCGAGTTATAATTTCAAAGCAAGCGGTACGTGTAGTACTTCTGTGCTTTAGAGGGTTAAATATGTAGTGTTTCTTTGGGTAAATAGTTCCGACGTTTCGAAGGATCCTCAAAAGGCAAACTTTTCATCCTCGGGGTCAAGCAGGCTGACAAGAGCACCCGCACAAGAAGACACCGTCATATATATATATATATATATATATATATATATATATATAGACCATCTTCCTGCGGGGCTACATTTCTTGGATTGCTTGAGCCTGAAGACGGAGCCACTAAGATCTTTGAAACATCGGGAAATATTTACCTGGCAGAGTAACATCTCAGAAGACTTGAATCTTTAGCTGCAGATACACTGAATAAAAACAGCCGAGAACAGCCTACAAAGGGCGGTCTTCTAGCTTGGGATTTGGATGAGGGGCTAACAACTCGTGACGGTAAAAAAATCAGCATGTTCCGAAATGTTACTCAGGGCCTCGGAGGTGGGTGGATTCTCTTTGGCCGCGGCAGGTGACACCATGGTGAAAAAGTAAAACGCATATGGATGTTCGTGAGGAAGCCGAAAGTTACGAGACCACTTGGAAAAACAAGGAGTAGGAGGATAATATTAAAATGGGCCTTAAATCAATAAGATGGCGAGACTTCAACTGGCTCAGCATAAGGAAAAGTGACAGGTTTTTGTGAACACGGTAATGATCCTTCGGGCTCTACACAGTGTCCAGCAGGACGCGGAATCCGCTCGACGACGCTGTCCGCTATACAGCACAGGGGCGTGGCTGAGCGGCGGACAGTGGTGCGGCGTAGACCAAATGAAAAAAAAAAGTTAATTGTCTGCGCTCAACAACGTTTAAAATATTGAGCCAAATAAAAAGGAAATTCAATAAATAATTGTGACTTTTTAAACGTCATAAATTCTGTTAAAGGGCGGCCATTGTGATTACTCGCCCCGGGAGCCCAAAGAAACCTAGCCACACACACACACACACACACATAAACAGTATATCTGTTACTAAATTCTTGTTTCTTTCTTTCCTTCCTTACGCGACTTCCACTTGACACTGATTTTATTTACGGCTGAAAAACAACTTTCCAACATACCTTCATTCATGCAATCATTTTTTAAAGATAAACAGACAAACCTGTGTACAATATAGTCAATATACCCATTTATATTTAAGGAGTGTTTGTAAGTCCGCATTCATTGGAAGCGTCTTAAACCCTTGTTGCGGGTGACTTAGTATCCTGTAGATTAATTCGTTGCTGGATGTAAACGTCCGAGATGCTGCGTAGCCTCAAGTTTTTTACGCCCTGTTTTTTATTTTTGTTTTATTTTCTCGAAGATTGCTTTTGCTTCTGCTGAGTCTCCGACAATCATGTGTCGTCCACTTCCGGTCACGTGGCCGGGTTGATGGAGGGTCTGGCCTGCGGGCAGCCACCACCAGGCACCGCCACCTTTGTGAACCACACATTTTCTCCCTGTCTTCTGCTAGCTAAGCAGGGATTCTGTTTCATTAAAACTTGAAACCCATGACGAATGTTAAAGAGCAGCAGAAAAATAATGCTTTTACATCATGATCACAAGAGAAGAGGGTCGTTTTAGTAAATTAGGATTTTAATAGAACTCAGGAAATATATGTTACTACTTACTACTTCAAAAGGTAACAGAGTCTCCTTTTCTTACGAAAAGGGGGGGGGGAAAAAAAAACTGACGGTCACAATTCACTTATTTTATCTGTTGTTAATCAAAGCTATGGAATATGCCTTCTGGCTCTCAAAGGGCACATACTGAAGGCGTTTATGAACAAGCTGCTGAGGGCAATATCAGTATCTAGAGGTATAAAATAACAAACGTTAAGGTAAAGCAATCCCATTACAGGCCTGGACAGGCCCTTAGGGTTTCAGGAGTTTGAGGCTCCCAGATTTCTAGACAATCGGCACATGAAGGTGGTAAGATTGTCAGCCCTACGCACCGGCGGCCTTTACCTCCCAGTACATATTCCTGGTACTCGTTTCTCTCAGAGGCTGAGTCGACCCCAGGGCCATAGTGCGACCGAAAGGATTATGTCAATGAAAAATTCCAATGACACCATCGGGAATCGAACCCGCGACCTTCCGACTTGTAGCACAGTGCCTCAACCAACTGCGCTACCGCAAAATAACAAAGGAGGGGAGAAAATTATATATACAGAAGTTTCAAAATTTGTAAGCGTTCGCTTTGTATTTTATAAACATTAAATAAATCTGAGATGGGCAGTCATGCTGCTCGCGTTGGGATTACAAGAAATAAATTCGAAGATTTTACGGACATGACACCGTGTCATTTTGTAGATATATTTTTTTGTCACTTATTTAACAACGCTGACACCATCTCAGATTACATAATGACCCCTGTAGAATTGCTGGAGAATTAGGCATTTGAATGGACTTCGACGCGGTTGTGGCCTGATCTAGATCAGAACCGAGAACTTCCCGAACATGTTCTAGAGCCTTACCGCTAGAATAACCTGCTTGATTGGAACCTGTGTTACAGGACATTACATCTTTTCATATTAGCCGTCGTGAGGACATCAAGTCTCACCCCCTTTCCTGCCTCAAGATAAAGTTACGTTAAGTATTTTGGTTAGAACATTTATGACAAAGTTTGTATAAGGTTCAAATAAAAACCTCTCTTACAGAATAGGCCTATGGGAAGCCAGAAAAGTCAGCCAGTACTACGGTAACTAGGTTAAGACGTGGACGACAGGGGAACTAGGGGTTCGATTCCCAGCAGGGATTCTTCTCTTTCCCACTGTGTCCAAACCGTGTCAGAGGACAATCCAGCCTTCAACGGAATAAGATCCTTGGACTCTGTTCCGGGCGTCAAGCTGACCGGTTATCCCAACTACTACAGAGGTTAAGAATACTTGAAGCTGAACCTCCGCTCCTCTATACTTCTTCAAAGAGTTGTGTTGAATTAAGCACAATGCCAAATTTAACCTTATCTAGTACGTCACAGAAACTTGATGTGAAGATACGAAGTTGCCTAAAATGACTTGGGACAGAATCAAACAGCATCAACAACGACGGCCATCTAGAAGAAATACACAGAAAACCTTTTGGCAGGAAAACTTCAAGGAAAGAGTTAACCCTGGAGACTTGGACTATATGGAATAATAACCTAAAATATATTTCAGAGACTGGATTAAGCTGACTCAGGCCCAATGCATGGGTTTTCTGCAACACGGTGTATACATATGCGTTCTGTAAGAAAGGCAGCGGCTACATTACTACGTGAAGATAATTATGAACCCCTCAAGAATACTCTACTGTGGGGGTTGGATCAACTTATGGACTCATCTAAAGAACACACTCGTACTTTATACCAGCCGAATAACGTTCATATGCTTACGGGTACACTTACTTTGAGGCTTCAGAAAGAAGTCCCATGGATGGTGGGGATGAAAATGCAGGAGGTCCCTTATGTCTACCTGTTGTACACCCCTACAGACTCTTTTAGTTTATGCCCCACAGCCCCAAACGCTTGTGGATAGTAAAGTTCACCTACCAGCTTTCGTGTGAACAGACCGTTAAGACAACTGAAGAATTGGAATTGGGCTGGATGGGGAAACGTAACAGCTCTTAGGAAGATGTGGGACTTCTTTCTGTAGCTTCGGTAGTTGGTGAGGTCATTCACAGGTCACCAGACTCTTTGGTAACGAAACAGATACGAGCACCGTCAGCAAACACCACGAAACAAAAATGTACTAGAATGTAACGATGCCTTTCTTCTGGGATATAATGCTACACCACATCGTTAACTCCTGAAGATGGAGAAGGGAAGGACTCTCCAACTCTGGAAGATAAAGGCGGTACGTTCTTTCAAAACGTCCAGAATCAGTAACCCTGATCCTTAGCGTAATAAGGCAGAAGACATCAATCCTCAATATCAACGTTGTGGAGACCTTTTAATCTAATCTGTGGTCTTTTGGGTTATTACACGGCGTCTTTCTTTCCTTCGTGGAATCTCGACCCGTGAAGATGGGACCGACACGTTGTCCCGAAACGTCGGTAAATAATTACCTCACGACGCCGTGTAATCACCCAAAAGACCACAGATTACATCAACATCGCGGCGGAAGCCTGAAATCAACCTTTTAATCTGCACGCAAATATTACTGTGAATAACTCTTCAAAAGGCACCGGTAGGCTCCATCACAGAAAGTGGCGTATCTGAATCGGGGTACGTACATCAGGGGGTATAAGGAGCTACGTAAGAGACAGGGTAAGGCCGTGCCATGGCTAAGGCGGTTAGTCGCCGTCCTTCCACTGCGGAGGCCCGGGTTCGATCCCGGGTAAGTCCATGTGGGGTTTGTGGTGGACAAAGTGGCACTGGGACAGGTTTTTCTCCGAGTCGTCGGTTTTCCCCTGTAAATTTCATTCCACTTGTGCTCCATTGCTTGTAAAACTTGGTAAAAAAACTGTTCATCTTCATCATAGGGTTGCACAAAAAGCCTTAAGGCTGTGGTGCGTCCGTAGCATCTGCTGCGGGGCCCTTCACCATGTAAGAAAAAAAAAAGACACAGGGTATCTCATCATTTTCAGACACAGGTCCAAAGACTTGATCTCTTTAACAACTTCCTTTTATATGATTTTTTTTTATGTAACAGGAATAAAGAAAGGATATTTAAAATTAGGATGCATATTCGGCGTGGTGTGTGTACTAGTACTATAGCATAAGGAAAAGTTTCAGATGTATAGTCTTCATTGAAAAGTGCACGCGATGTCTTACTCTGAGACCAACTGAAAAGAGCTCAGGACACGCTGAAATAAACGAAAAGCAAATCCGTTTCTTGCTCACTGTTGTTACGTAATATAATTGTTAACTGAAAGGCGCTTTTAGTGTCTTACTTTGATAAAGAGAAAAGAAATGAGAAGATGCAAATTCAGCATCTGCTTCAATCTGTTTTAATAGGAGAGCCTCCTGTCTGAATAACAATAAGACTGAACAAGGCAACAGGCAATTAAGAATTTCTACATTATTTACGACTCCCACCAGATCGCACTGTCTGGAGAACTCGCTTTGGAAGAGGCTATGGCCCCGTCGCAAGACAGACTACGGAATGAATGAATGACCCTATTAACAGCCAATTTCTCTCTATCTTTATATTTAATACATTCAACTATGTTTATTTACTACAAATAAATGTATATAAAAACCATTTTCCATAGCTATTGCATTAATAAGTATAATATCAAGTTATCGTCATTAACTGATATAAATTATGACTACATGTTTCGGCTAAAATTAGCCATTATCAAGTAAATTTCAGATATTAATTCCAAATATGTTGAATATAACGCATTTAAGTATCCACTCCATCTTCAACCTTTTTTTGAATCAAAATATAATATTTATATTTTCGTGCAGATTCTGTAGTCGTATTACCCACAGTATAGACCCAGCAACCAACAAAAACACAGACAGCCAGAATAAACTACCAAAAACTGAATATTCATCTGGCACGATCTCACCCTCAACGGTTATATGATCTACTGGTTCTATACTGACAGCACACATTGATATACTGACTGCTAAAACGAAATTTAATGTAATTTTAATTTAATTTATTTCCTGGTTTTAATCTTTTTACAGTTGTATGTTTTATACTACATACAGTCACATGTTATTAACATATTATTATTATTATTATTATTATTATTATTATTGTATTCGCGAACAAACACCTTAGTGAGTCATGTTACCACAGAATTTAAACGAATGTATAACTGCGCTGTTCTGGGATATTGTGTGTCGTGTGGTAGTCGTCTACCGACGTTTCCCGAAACGTCGGTAAACGACTACCACACGACGCCGCTTAATGTCTCAGAACAGCGCAGATCTCATCAACATCGCGGCGGAAGCCTGAAATCATGACATTTTGAGTCAAAAAACTTTATAAAGTGGACTGGGTATTTCCTATATTTGGAATTTTAAAAAAAGCTTGAATTGACGTGATCATGGTCAATTTTAGCCGAAACATGTAGTCACAGTTCGTTTCATTCATTCTGTAGTCTGTCTTACGACAGTTCCGTAGCCTCTTCCAAAGCGAGTTCTCCACAGGGTGCGATCTAGTGCTTCCTCTTTCAATTTCAGTATCTTCTCTGTTCCTTAAGGTCATCCAGTAGCTGCTTACGTCTTCTCCCTCGTCTTCCCGTCATTTCTATCCTTCCTTCTAACTTTCCTTCAATCACGCACAGTTCATATCAGTTAATAAATAGAACTTGATATTGTATTTATTAATATAGAAGCTGTGAAAATTGAGTTTTATATTTATTGATTTGTATCAATTTCTGTCTGACGCTAAGATTCAGTAGCTGGAACTGGGGTACAGCACAGCAAGATAAGGACCGGCTTCGTTGGCCGAAAATATCCTTACATTAAAAAGAAACATTACCGAATATCCTCAGTGTTAAATGGACCGCGATCTGCGAACGAAACGAGAAAGATAACTATGCTGCACGGAAAATGTTTTATCGTCTTTTGTTGCAATCAGATACGACACATTTGTCATCACACTAATGGTTTTTTTTTACGAACTACCGGCAAGGGGAGGGATGCACGTGGGTTTCTGAACATGCATCAGGAACAAAAATGGCTGCTTCGACTGCTGGGTAGACTACGTGGGTTTCTGAACATTCATCAGGAATAAAAATGGCTGCTTCGACTGCTGGGTAGACTACGTGGGTTTCTGAACATGCATCAGGAACAAAAATGGCTGCTTCGACTGCTGGGTAGACTACGTGGGTTTCTGAACATTCATCAGGAATAAAAATGGCTGCTTCGACTGCTGGGTAGACTACGTGGGTTTCTGAACATGCATCAGGAATAAAAATGGCTGCTTCGACTGCTGGGTAGACTACGTGGGTTTCTGAACATGCATCAGGAATAAAAATGGCTGCTTCGACTGCTGGGTAGACTACGTGGGTTTCTGAACATGCATCAGGAACAAAAATGGCTGCTTCGACTGCTGGGTAGACTACTCACTGTTCTCACACCCAACGACAAATTAACCGAGCCCTTTTTGAGAAACTGATAAACGCTGGGTTGGTCAAGAAATTATCTACTTTTCATGATAAGCGAAGGTTCATTGCCGTGTTCACAACCCACATTAATCCATTCCACAACTGAAGAGTCTGTCTATTTCAGTTCCATTTTTATATCAAACCTAAAACTTCGTATCGCTTCTGGATTTCAAAATAAAATCGTGCAAAGAAAACGTAAGGTTATCGTTTGCATGTCACGAAGGCATATGTAGATACATTTGCATTTGTTCTTAACCTCAGCCCTGAGGCGACTGTACAAGACTTCGGGCTCCGGTAACCATTGGATATGACGCTAACTGGGCCTCAGAACCAATCTGAGAATTTTGGATAAGAGAAAAAAACTGTACTGTATACGGTGCACTTTTAATCCACGCCATGCCTACTACTAACACCATACATTTCATACTTATTCAGCAGATATTATTATTGTGTGATCTAAAATAACTCTATAAACTTCCTACGATAGAATTATTCTTGGGAAGCTAATAGTCACCCAGCTAGTCAAGAAATTCCCGGTGTTTTGTGGATCCCGACTGTTCATTATATTATTTTCTTCACTCGTGATAAATGTATCACACGTATACTACATGTATTTTAGGACCAGAGGCCGTTGAGGATAGTGTGTCCAAGACATCTGGGCAGATCCACAGATTTTAGTCACCGTGATTTCTGGCTGCTTGCGTCATCCTCCTGAGCCCTAGCACATCATCAGTATTCATAACCGTACAACCGCACAAACCAGTCATCACGAGACGTTGACGTTTGTATACCACCAATTTACAAAGGTCTACTGAAAAAAGTAAAAGCCGTTTAAAATTGTACGCACTATGCCGCACAAAAATGTATGCGAGGAGGTACAGCTCTACGCATGTTTAACTTCACTAGGTAAAATAACGTGACCAATAAGTACCGCGGCCCGAAGACACCGCGTTACTTGTTGGATAGGAGATTCTGGATACGCCCCGAATACGTTCTGGCTGTTGTGGACAAACAAAAATGTGTCCTTGCCTGGAATAAAACCCAGTCCAGCCCTTCGCCTAGTCGCTATACCAAACATTCAGAGAAAATGAAATGAAAATCATCATCATCTTCGTTACTATGAACATAGCAGAGAAGCCGGGGCATACCAGGCAGTAAAGTGTCTGGGCACAGCCTGCAACCTATTCCAAGGACATTGATATATCGTTGTAAATCCCATAACACGTTTCACATTAGATGTCCTGGAAGTTTCATTTCTCGTCACCACTGAGTCCTGATCGAATGGGCCTCTTATCCAGCAGTTATGAAAAATTATTTTCAGGGGAGATAAGCAACCAGAGAATCAAGATGACCTCTCAACCTTTTAATCCGGGGTCATAATGCACCTTCATGCTCCTAAACTCCTTGATAGCGTGGTGCTTCGGCACAGGACTTCACCGCTAAGTATCAAGGACTTGTTATTACTTGTATCTCGTTCAGGTAATTCTAGTGTAGCCTATGACTTCTGTCCGTATACTGCAAAGATGGAGTTACAAATTTAGTAAACATCTGATGAAATGAAAACTGTCAGTAGTTACAAATTCTTATATAAGGTGGAACTACACAGTGTATAAACGATATTTATGATTTTAATGTACGATCGCACATAATATGTTGTAACTGTATTGTTTAAAAAAATAAAGTCATCTTAACATTAAATTCAAAACTGTTTCCCTAAGTCAGTCAAGGGTTCACTGCTGCCACCTGTAATTGCCAGCGGCAACAGCAGCGCGACATGGACCTAGTCCACAAAACACCGAATGAAAACATCCATCGAGTTGAAGTCTGGTGATTTGGAAGGCCATTCAATATAGACAGAAAAGCAAACAATGACGACGGTGATGAACAAGTTAAATTTCTGCCATGTACGAAATTTTCCCAGAACAGTTATTTCACTAAGCAACGATTCATAAAGACGGCACAAGCTTGAACACATACCAAACGTTTGTTTCCGGGTTGCCTCCACAGCAACCAAATTTGCCGACCTGCACATCTTGTACATCTCAAACAGCCAAGTGCCAAGAAGTTCTGGAAAGGTAAAGGTAAAGTATAAGTTGTCCTTGTCCACGCCATGAACCCATAGAGGGGGAGCTGAAGTATAGCTCCACTCATTCTTAACACCGACACTAGACTGAAAACAGTAAAATTTGAATAAGCAAAGCAACGTTAGTTGTAATCTCATACTGAGAATATGCAAGGTATACGAACAAACATCGAAGGTTTACTGCAATACATTCTACAGGACGTAACCGAATGTTTGAAAGCCCTAGTCCAAGGACATTGATATATAGTTTTCAATCTCGTAACACCTTTCACATAAGATGTCCTGGAATATTCACTTTAGAATAAAGGTAAAGGTCTCCCTAGAACAGGCCATGAAGGCCCGGAGAGGGAGTAGAGGTATAGCTCTACTCTTTCTTTAACCCCGGCACTAGACAAGGGTGTGGTCAACTCCACGCCCCGGCCGATTTATCCCCCGGGAAAGAGACCCGGTACCCATTGTATAGGAGGCTGGGTGGGCCCCAGGGCCGGTCTGGACGGGTGCGGAAAATCTCGCCCCCCACCGGGATTCGATCCCCGGACCGTCCTCACTTTAGAATATGACAATGATTTACTCAGGTAATAAGGTAGGTCATTATTGCATTTAATTTCATTTTACATGGGTGTTTTCTTATAGTCAATATGCCTTTATACACGGGTGTTTTCACACGGGCCACTGTGTGGACGAACCACTAACGTCGCAGCCACAGACACGAAACCAGCTTGGCAGACACGCGTAGCTCTGACGTCACGGACTCATTTCCTCCTCCATGCCTACACCTTCCAGCGCAACCGAATGACTCGAGTCTCGGTTTGACAATGGACACTGCTGTGGCTGGTGTGAACGCTCTCATAGGACCAGACCGTGTGTTACTCCAGTGGCGCAACCACTCACTGTGTCTCACACTCAATGTGGTCTGGCAGTCGCAGATCACTCAGTGGCCCGTGTGAAAGGTGCCTTCAATGGCTACACATCATGAAAATCACGGTCAATCTGCCGGCAAAAGTGCACGAAACAATTCAGAAACAGACACATATTATACACATTCCGTGCAATAGACATATTAAACAACTAATTGCACAATAATAGCACTATACAATTTTTATTCTGTACCGTATTCTACATGTTTCGGCTACGATTATCCATCTTCATGGAGATTATTAACACAAAGAAATTCTCATTTTGATGTAAGAACATATCGTAGTCAACTCTGCGCTGTAAGTTACAATATGGAATAGTTAAAATATTAATAAAAATTTATATAACCTAAAATCAGGTTAAGAATATAAATTAAAAGTATGCAGTTCTTATTAAGAACTATTTCTTATTTTCTTTTCCAATGGCTCGACAGCCCCTTGGGGGCCTAGGCCGCCTCATTTTCGAGGCTTCACGATCACACTTTTTAGACACACCACACTCGGTAGGACCCCCTGGACTAGGGACCAGCTCGTCGCACAGACCTCTACCTGACAACACACAACACTCACAAGAGACAGACATCCATGCCCTAGGCGGGATTCGAACCCACAATCCCGCTAAGCGAGCGGCCGTAGACCCACGCCTTAGACCGCGCGGCCACTGGGATCAGCATTTCTTCTTATACATCAGGATATCATTTACACTTACGTTTGAAACCAGACATTTATACACACACCTGACAATCATCTTCGATCTATATCGATCAGAGTCCGTATGATGAGAAGTAGTGTACGATCCATAACAAACCGCTCTAGACTAAACATGTCTACGAAGCCCAACTCACTATACACTATAAAATTACAAAAACTGTATAGTGTTATTATTGTGCAACTGGTTGGAATAAAATATAAGTTATTTCAGGAGGAGGATGCAGGATACCATGACTGAAATAATTAAGAACTCAGTTACTTTCTTCTGTTGGTCTCTTGTTATTCTTACAGTTTCGTGTTTAATATTTACAATACAATATACAAAGCTGCAATTTCTTTATACGGCATAATAATGTAGCATGTTTCATAGTAGCTATAGACTGCGGTATCTATACACCTGCTTATGATACATTATCATTCATATATTACGTAAAAACATTGGTTACACAATCATCCATATGTTCTGTTCACGAAATAAGACCTCAAGACTAGATAATACTGGAAAAAAGGGTCTCTGCAACCGCACTGTGTACAACTTTAGTGTAAGATGCATCGTTATTAATATATCATCAATATATATATAAAGTTCAAGAACTTTTGAATGAGAGAGGAAAATACAATAAATAAGCATTTTTACAACAAATACATCATAAGATTTCTTATCTTTTAAGTTAAGGACTTTGTACATTTCCTTTCTTATTTTGTCACAGAAAAATATTTTTCATGTTGTCATAGGAGGGTGAAAATTACCATCCATCAGATGAGTTTCAGATGTTGATATCATCTAATATAGTTAGTATATAAAATGAATATATTTTGTATATGGCAAGTGGGAAATATTTTAAATTGTTCTTGGCAGAGTGGAGTACCTTTTATGTACATTTCTGGTGTGCTGGTTTGCATTTTTAAAAATGAATGAGTATTCAAGCATAAATTATCTGCTGCAGAAGTGTGAAACAAACACTGCCCAGTAAAGTAACACGACTCAGAGAATGAGACTCGTGTGTCCTGTACCTACTATGAGACTTACAGGCATCTCACAGTAGTTGTAATAAGTAAATACAAAACTCAGACCAAAGTGTAAGGCATTCCACTCCACCCAAGAACCTTATGAACATACTATTGATGCGAAAAACGGTATGAATTAACACTTATTAATTTTTTAATAAATATATTAAAAATTCTACATGTAATAATTATTTTAAGCGATCATCCAAAACACTGCCTATATACAACACACTTGCATGTATTGTTTTTAGAAAACTGAAATACTGACCGAAAGTCATTCCTCCCATCGACTCTCCCTTCAATATTCTAATTAAAATACAAAAATAAAATGAAATGTCCCCTCTGTGATCTCCCAAACGTGTCCAACGCCAGTCTCAAAACCAACCTACAAGTTTGAAAACAAATATCTCTTTAACTACGTATGCTGTACTGCAAACATTTAAGCTGGTGTTTTATATTTATAACCCAGTTTGAACTCTGATATGGGGGAAAAAAAAATAAATCTGTAAATCTTTATACAGTACAAAATATTCTGGATGTACAAAATAAATACAGTGATACTCCACAAAATATTATAAATTGCTTCCACTTGAAGCACAAGGAAATTACTAACTTTTTGTGTGGTTTTGGTACAAACAAATTCCTTTTAACATGTTAATTACAAGTTCACGCCCACGTAGTAAATTTTAACCAAATGATGACCATAACATTACTGAAGTTATATTCCATGTAAACAGACAGCACACTTTTACATGAGGGTGTTATATATGCATATGTAACCAAGTTTCTCAGGATATATCTTCTGTCAGTAAATTACACATTATGAAGCTACCACATGCACTTGATCATCAGACTACATCTAATGATGATGAGCTAATGATGCAGTCACACTTTACAAAAGATTACTAAGTTTTGGGATGCTAGGCTCTGTATAAATGAAAGACAAACTCAATGGAGAAGAGCCCCTTTCACAAGCTGATATTTGCCCAGAACAGAACATAAACCAGAAAGGTGTATTACTGTGTTCACAACAGTGTGCCACTGACTATAATCTGAATCATATACAGTGATTTTGCTCAGTAACTACTGCAGCTTAGTTTGTTAACAGATTCCGTGTAGCCACGCCTGTCACTGGGATGGGCCAGTCAATGTGAGATTCACTTAGGATGAAGTGGCACCGGGACAGGTTCTTCTTCCAGTACGCACTTCAGTTTTTCCCTGTCAGCACAATTCCATCCATATTCATCTACATTCTACTATTATCACGACAAGTGGGTAAACCTTGGACACTTCAAACAAAGCAATGCTCGCTCCGCTCAGATATCGGGCAGCACTGTAAAGAACTGGACTGTCACAATGTATTTTTTACCTTTCCACTACCGTGACAACTATTCCCTATTAAATAAAATGAATATATTTGTGGATATAAGAAGGTATGTTTTACCTCCTGATTTGAAGAAAGCAGAATATGAGCAATATTTGCTGAATTTTTTGAAGATTTCAAAGTTATTAAAACTTCAATTAAATCAGGTTTAGAACCCAAGGATTTTGCTGTAGGCATTGTGGTGTGTGTAAAATTAACCTCACATACCATAAAGTGCCTGCCTAGAATAATTTTCCCAGCCAATCAAAATATTATAGAACTCTGAAATATCACTCTCAGCTCTTAAAAGTTGGTTTCAGGTTTGTGGCCTTTCTAAAATAAATTTAACAATTTTGCTCTATACAGTGCCACTACTATAACGTTTTAAGTTGTTCAGATTGTCTTCATTCACCTAGTTTGAATTCCATAACCATTAATGTAGCCTGGTGCTTCTCATCCAAGAATTCTGAGCACTCTCAGCTGAGAGTTTGACATTCTCTGTAGTTATGTACATTCCCAAAATCTACTGATTCACACTTTACCATGCAATCACATCAACGAAACATCTCACGTCATATTTAACCAAGACTGTTATTTATTTAATTTGCACCAAACATTTTTTATGGAATATTTTTTCAATTGGTAATTCAGGAAAATGCAGCTAGAGGAACACACTCGTAACACACTGCCCACTATGGTACTGACATAACATCCATGTCTAACTTGTTTATCTAACTCAATACAAGAAACAATGCAGTTACAGACTGTTCCAAACATCAGTATTTTAAATAACAGTCACACATCTATGACTTGATGAACCAATAGAATACAAATTCTGTACATTAGGCCCAGGGCTTCTGTAGTGTCCCAAGAAATAATATTCTATCCACCGCTTTTCAGACACGAAGTGTAGAATCTCACTTCACTCATCCCACTTATGCTGATGTCGTATTCATGTGGTAGCTACTAATGTTAGAATTAACTTTGTGTATGCATCAGTCAACACTCACTTCAGTAATATTAGACAATAAGAACCTTCCGATGCCAGTTTGGTCATCCACACTCGACTGTGAACTGTCAGTACTTCTCAGTCAGTTCACAGACTCCCAAACACTTATTTGCCAGCGTAAAATGATCTGTCTAACATTAACAGCTAATTCAATTTTTGGTAATAATTTTGTTTTGAAGTCTATTATTCTCTCTAATGTTGCTCCAAACTTTTCATCACCCATACAGAACAAAACTATTTTTGGGATACTATACAATGTTAAAAGATAACATATGACATCAACAAAGAGGAAAGAAAAGTCAGTTCTGTAGGTATGGAAACTGGGTTACAGGTCACCAGATTTAATATACACCACACATGAACTTCACCAGGAAAAGGAAACCGAGAATTTGCAATTACTAAATTTCATTGTACACATAAATATGCAGTAATTTGTGAGCAAAAAAGCCTAAACCGTTCATGAATTACCTTGCAATATATTTCCATAATACACAAAAAACCTTAAATGCATTGAACAGAAAAGTAACATACTTATGGGCTAACCATAAATGACCTGGCCCAGTGGGGTGATAGTGGGAAATAAAGCTGTGTAGTATGGAAGAAACCTAAACTTGGAAGAATTTAAACTGTTTTCACTTCTTATCAGTTCCCAGAAAACTTTACTTTATCAAGAACTTCCTTGTACAAGTGTCCATCTGACAACCTCACCTGTTCATGACATCACATTTATATTATTAAATTTCAATTTTTAAACATTAAACACACAAGAAACAGTTTCTGAATAATACGGAACGAAACTTGTCCACTGACAATACACAAAGATCACAAGTATTTAAACTGTACCAATAAATTTTAACTCCATGGTACATTGCTATTACACTCAACATGCAATTTAATACACTGGATTAAAAGAAATGTTGTTTAAAACTTTTCTTGTCCCAAATAAACCTCCAACACCATAAAGAAGCACTGAAGTTAAGTATGTCTTGTAAGTGAAATTGTGATGCCATATTTATACTTGTAACAACAGTGAAGGACTTTTTCAACAACTGAATAGAAAATGGTGTGAAAATGAGTCACATATGTCATACTACAGTCACGAACGTTTAGCAATTAGTATCTGAACAAATGAAGACATTTCATGGGCCATTTTAATATGTATATAAAATACAATTTGTTTAATGTGTGGGATTTGTGGTGGACGAAGTGGCACTGGGACAGGATTTTCTCGGAGTACTTTGGTTTTACCCTGTCAGTATCATTCCACCAATGCTCCATACTCATATTTCATTCACCTACAACCAACACTATATAATCTTCGCAACTGACAGCGTCATTAAAACAGACACTAAAAAGAAAGCATATATTCATTCACTTTGGCTTATTAACCAAACACTGAATACAGAAATGGTTACTTTAAAATACCCTTTAACAATGAAACATTACAGTACTGACATGGTAAAGAACCACTTACTTCACAGAGACTCTTCCAAAATGACTTCATTACTGAAAATGGCTTAATTTCCTGTTCCACCTAAACCGGCCATCACACCACACTGACAACTGAACAGATCATTCTAAATTCCTCATTAAATTTCTCAGATATGTTTCAAGTCTGGGAAAGAAACACACTGATTGCTTTCATTTTACGTTTTAATTATCCAGAAGAGCGTTTATGAATTGGGAATCACTACTGAAAAATGGTGCTGACGTTGAACCAAAATTAAACGTCAGACATCACATGTGCTGGACACAATCATGCACTTAACAACTACACATTTCATATGACAATGATACCAGTTTTAAAAGTTACTCCTTGCTTTTACTGTCAAATTAAAAAACAATTTATATAATGAACAAACAAAAATTTAGTAGCTATATTCCATGTAACATGTAATATATACAGATTTACCACGTGTACAAGAAAATAGGTAGGATTATTATTTTTCTTTGCCACATAAAAAAAGGGTATGGTATTCCAGCCAGATCTAACTTTCCTGTATCCTTAAGAAGTGTTGTTTTCATAAAAGGGTGTACATGAAATGGTGACACCCACTAATCTAACCATTCAAATATGTGGGTAAATCACCTGTTAATATCAGTTCCCAACAAGAACTACTGTACCAAATGCAACACAAAATCTATTTTGGTACGAAACAACAGCATCAACGATTTGCTGTCACTAAAACCTTGACTATACTGGCGTAATGCAATACAACACAAGTTCGGAATAAGAGCTACTTACAAGTTGCATGAACTTCAGATCATATGAGACAGAAATGCATGATCCAGTGTATAATTTGGCGTCACACGTCTGCAGAAATGCAAATCTCTCTCTTATACCCCCACAGCAAAACAACCACCTTCCATTTGAAATGAGGTTAGAAGAACTAGATCTCCTACATAGGTGTGAAATCACAGTTTCTCACACGTGGCACTTGGTGTTACCAGAATTAAATGAAATGAGTCAATATCTGATATTCCTTTAAATAATTTTTTTCTTTTTCTGAGATCTGACAATATTTCTGTGTAACAATTACTGACAACGGTTAAGTTCACACACATTGGATTATGCACCTACAAGTTATTCTGTTTGCTTTGTGATTGTGTTTTATTAGTGCAGTGTTTTATTTGTATAAACGTGGTGGTGGAGGTAAAGTAAATCTGCTCGGACTTTTAAACAAGACTGCCGAAAGAACCCAACATTTGAGGGGGGGGGGGATAAAAATGAACACTGGTGTGACATATTCACATACAAAATGCCAAGCCTAAAAAAAGCGAGTGCCTACAAAACCGAATATTTTGCCACATCAAGTGGAGCCTGTATAACAACAATGTGCAATTGCCATACATAACTTCCAGAAAAGCAATTTCTTTTTACCAAACAAATTCATTTTGGAACATCTACTGAACTCACCTGATTAGGTTCCACGTAACCTTTTCATGTTCCCAAAGCAAAAAATGTCCTTGAAAGAGTTAGTCTGAAAATACATTCAAAACAATGGGACAACAGCACTGAAGATATTTTTGGAAAATAATTTCCAGCATTGTTTCCAGGCATGGCAGAGATACTGGAATGCATGTACGAAGTCAGAAGGCAAGAAATTTGAAGGTGGCCACACTCACTACAGTTTTGTGACAGTACATCATATGTATCTGCAGCTGGAAGGACACTGAAACAGACAGGTTACTTAATTGTCAGACCTCGTAAAACAGAACAGTAACGATGCCATAAACCAACCACCAGACCAATTATTCTTTATGCAGTCACTTATAAAAATGCTTGCCAAGACAGCCAGAACTAGTTTGTTTTCTAACGTGCAGGCACTCCATCACCATGCCAGGCCTTCTAGTACATGAAACAATGCCTGCCAAGCGTACAATTAACGAAACATTCAGTTTAGATTAGGGAGTATCAATAACATATCAGAATAGTTAAAATTCCACTGTATTCCTGCTTCCTTACACACATAAAGGCTCTCACGGACCTGGATCTGTCTCTGTTAAGTCACAGATTATAATTTTACAGTTGGATAGTTGACAGAACTTGGAGCAGGTCACTGGGTAGGCCAATCTTTAGAAACCCTGAGACATCTATCCCAACCACTGACATTCACACGCACACATTTCAGAAGTCAGGGCTGGAATCCAGCAACCTTTTCTCCGGCGTGACGTCGGAGAGCTTGGCGTCCCTGCGCGGCTCGCAGCGACAGCCCTGGTTGCTGTACCCCGCATAGCACTTCTCGCACAATCCCACACACCCCTTGAGGGGCCAGTAGCACCAGAGGCAGGGCAATACGAATGACAGGGCCGCAAGGCACCCCCACCTCGCCAGCAGGCGGTGTGGGCCGCACGAGCAGGGATCGTCCGCGCATGACGCCGATCCGTCATCGTGATCCAGCTCGTAGTCCTTGGAACAATGGTAGAATAAGGCCTTGACGCAGCACAGACACGAGGCATAGTCGAGACTCGTCCCCGCGGAACAGAAACATTTATTGTTACACAGCCACCGAGAGGGCAGTGGCCTGGGTTGGCGGCAAGACTCGCAGCGGCACCGCCCGCACTCGCGGCAAATGATCGAGCTCCGGTTACATTCGCCCCTACTCGTCCCTGCGTCACTGGGCGCGCTGACACTGGAACTACTACCCGGGGCATCCTTCTTGAAAGTGACAGCTGCTCCGGGCTGCTTGGTCACTGGATGCTTCTTGTGGATGGGCAAATGCAGCGCCGCGTGGTGCGGCGGATCGCGCTCTAAATCACCAAAGTTTTTGACTGGATGCTCACTCGTAGGGCGTAACGGCGTTTCTACATATTCATTCACCGTCCGCTCGCCGTAAGATCGCGGAGCCGCAAGCGTCACTTCCGCCGTTTGGGGCGTCTGTCGTCGCCGTGACGTTGAGACGGGGGACGCCGGCGTCGAGGTGCCTAGAGGCTGGAGTATTATGGTAGATGGGGGCGGTGGCGTCATTATCGCCGGGCGGGGACGATGTACCCGCGCCATCTGTGGTCGCGGGGGTGGTAAAGAGCCGTGCTGCTGTTGCTGGAGGGGCGGCGACGTAGACGTCTGGTGAGCCAGTCCGCCATGATGGGCCATGTATGAACAGTCTTTCTTCTGTTTCTATTTACAACATTAATTTATCTTTGGTGATAGTGCCCCAGGATCCACCATTCTTCGCAGCTCCCATCTCACGCCTCGCCGAATGCAACAATGGGCGTTGCTCTGTTGTTTACAGACCCAACATCGCTGCGACGCACGCCAGCTGAAACAAAATGCTCACCGTCAGCATATGGTCCCTCTTTGAAAGCTAATACATACAACGTGAAAGAATTCACCCACAAAATTAATTTAAAACTGATAGGTCCCTCAGCTAAATTAATAGTTACATCAATCAGAACCAGATGACATCTCTATTCTACAGTCAACGCCTTTACAGAGTGATGTAACTTAAGTTATCACAGTTGCCATGATCCAAACACCTTGCACTTTGGCCTCTCCACCACACGTCTCGCAGCGCACGGGGATGACAAGCTGGGACACTGCGACATCGGTGGCAGGCTATCGTAATGACCGTTACTTCAATTCCCTGCCTTGTATTTCTTAGCCTCTTAGATAATGTTTGAAAGCAAGCCTCTCGACATAAGTATGTAAAATGATTGGAACAATGAGACACCGACGCAACAATAAACATATTTATGCACTTGTACATGTCTTTTTGCAAACATTTGCAGGATATACTTTAACAGAGGGAACAAACAATACATCTGTTAACCCTTCCATGCCAGCCTCGGTGCAATGTACGGTCGTGAATGTGTGTGTAAAGGTACCGAAAACTTAAAACCCCTGTCCTGGGCAGCAGTTTGAATTTAACTCCAGCGTCACTAAAGGGTTAATAAGGCGTGGGATGCAATGCATACAGTGCAGATCAGAGTTAGCTACTGGGATTCTAAATGCTTCTAACTGCTCCGATCAACCTTGGTAAAAACGTTAACAGTAAGAAGTATAACTTCCCATCAAATTTTATAAAACTCCATTTGAAAATAACGTCAGTATGTTTTTACAAATTGAAAAACATATCATCAATTGACTGCACTACATATACACATATATACCACGCTCAAACATTCTGACTAGATACTATGGTCACCATGGAGCTCCCCACCTCACAAATTCGTGCATCCGTATCATTATTACTAATTGAAAGAAAGCAGACAGTATCAGCCTGGGAACACTCCAGTATACAGGAGCATTATTTTATTTGAAAAATGCTAGTCACTTCCCATCAGGTCTCTTATACAAACCAAGCCACTCAACGAACCGCTGCCACGTTAAGTGTCCATGAGTCATGTGCAGTCACTATAATGATTTCTTTCGTATGATACACACGTTGAATACATTTGCTGCAGGAAGTGTCATGTAACTTCGGACGAGAGTTTACATATGTACCTGTTTCAAACATGACAACAATTTACAAATACTTGAAATTTTTTCGAGCAACAGGTTCCATCATAGTCAGTAAGGTAAGACGCACAAGGCATGTGCTAACTGCATCCAAATAAGATAACTGTGGCTCACAAATTCTACAACACAGATGGCGAAGGACCGAATTTTGTGAACTGGTACCTTAACGGGTGCATGGCACAGAAGCAAATCGCACAGTCGGTCTGTTTTGTGGTTGAACTTGGTTTTAACTCGGGGGATCGTGAAATCTCAGAATAATTGATTTCCTATGTTAATCCGTGAAGTACGATCACAAATTTATAGCTGGTGTATGGTGTGCTACGAGTGCAACTAGGATAATCCTAGCTGCACTCATAGCACACTATACCATACCATACCATAGCCCACTTTCCCCAGACCATTCATTCACACAGATACGTTATACTCACGTACCGTTTTTCAAACACCTGTCCGTTTATAAGAAAACCGCCTTCCTTGCAGCACGACAGTTCAAAGGTCACACCACAAACAATTCTATGGGTTATTATAAGTTTTAGAAACCAATAAATGCACTATATTCTCATAAGTAAGTCAATAGCCCCTACATATGTTACTTATGAGAATACAGCGCATTTGTTGGTTTCTAAAACTTTTAATTAGTTATCAAGATGCACGGTGAATACAACGTGAAATTCTATGAGTTGTGTGGAATGTTTCTGGTGACACAGTACGGAACAGGGGATTGTAGGCTCCTCGTCTGTCAGACCTGGGACATTTTAAAGGATGGAGACGATGCAAAAAAAAAAAAAAAACATTCAGAATGCAGTGTCTTCAGTTTCACCAGCAGAACTACGATGTGCAATGAACAGCATTTTCTGGCGCACGTCTGCGAGCCGAAGGAAACCACTTTCAGCACTTTACTTACATAATGTACCCGCACATTTCCTCTACATTGTTCCTACCGATTCTGCATATGGTTCTGGTCTTCGTTTTCATTTACTGCACATGAAAATCTGCTGCAAAGCTGATCGGGTTCGGTTTACACACGACTTTGTACAGCTTAATAAATGAACGTCGTAGTAGTAGTAGTAGTAGTAGTAGTAGTAGTAGTAGTATAAAGTTCTCGCAATTAAGTCACACTGTAACATGTACATAACAACTGATCGAACTGTCCAGAACAGACCAGATATTGTTACACTTGAAAAAAAAACATGAAAGAAGCATACTCAATAGATGTAGCAATTCCCAACAGTCACAACCTTCACAGCACCATCACCGAGAAGCTCAAGAAGTATAGACTTGAAAGAAGAGCTTACAAGAATACAGCAACTGAACACCGTCTATATGGTAAGCAATAAAGGTAAAGCAATCCCATTACAGGCCTGGACAGGCACTTAGGGTTCCAGGACGTTGAGGCTCCCAGATTTCAAGACAATCGGCACATGAAGGTGGTAAGGTTGTCAGACCTACGCACCGGCCGCCTTTACCCCCCAGGAAAGATTCCTGGTACTCATTTCTGTTAGAGGCTGAGTCGACTCCAGGGCCATAGTGCGACCGAAACGATTACGTCAATGAAAAATTCCAATGACACCATCGGGAATCGAACCCGCGACGTTCCGGCTTGTAGCGCAGTGCCTCAACCAACTGCGCCACCGCTTGCTCCCGTCTATATGGTACCATTAGTATTATCCACAATGGGTATTATCCCCCCAAAAGAACACGACAGCTTGAAACTGCTCGATCTTTGACCCGGTCTATATATTCTAATGCAGAAAGCAGTAACACTTAACACATGCCGTACAGTTAGAAAAATTTTAGCATAATAATGAATAAGAAGTGCTTGGTCAGTTAAAGACGCGTACTGTTTGAAAACCAACTAAACCGCCCTGCATTCAGGGATGATAATGATGATGATGATAATAATAATAATAATAATAATACCACCACGCTACGTCGGCTTTGTAGGTACTGATGTCCATGTACTGTTCTCTATCATTTTACTCAGTACACTTATAAATCCTTTCTAGTGACAAAACTAATTCCTTCCAAACACAAGCGACGATAATAAAAAGTGCCGACAAATACTCAAATTCAGGAACAAACCAAACCCGCTCAGTTATGAAGGACAAGAAAGGAGGAATGGAAACCGGAAAACTTCTGTTGACGGCTGCAGCCGCAGTATGACTCCACATGACTTGTTCAGGCCCGTAAGGAGTATTGGGGAAAATAACGCATGTGTAAGAGAACTCGCTGGGCATATCGTGTATAAAATTATTTCTTACAATTCATCGAAAACAGACGCCGATTTTATATTCAGTACTAAAATAACGCTTCTCGGCATTTTAAATGTATAGTCCACATTTTCTTTTACCGGATACCGCGGTCGGGTGGTTAAGCATTCCTCCTGTATATAAATCTCGTACCGGAAACCGGCTAACCTGACCAGATACGTGACAGCTTTCCTCAGTCCCTTCAGGCCGAGGCCAGACACAGTACCTCAAACGTGGCCACCACAGTTCCCCACCACATCCTTTCCTCAGTCCCTTCAGGCCGAGGCCAGACACAGTACCTCAAACGTGGCCACCACAGTTCCCCACCACATCCTTTCCTCAGTCCCTTCAGGCCGAGGCCAGACACAGTACCTCAAACGTGGCCACCACAGTTCCCCACCACATCCTTTCCTCAGTCCCTTCAGGCCGAGGCCAGACACAGTACCTCAAACGTGGCCACCACAGTTCCCCACCACATCCTTCCCTCAGTCCCTTCAGGCCGAGGCCAGACACAGTACCTCAAACGTGGCCACCACAGTTCCCCACCACATCCTTTCCAGTTCCTTATACATCCGATCACTCGACGCCATATTGTCTGAGCTACTTACAGTATAGTATTCTTAAATAAACTATTAAAGTAAAGGTAAAGCAGCCCTGTACACGCCATGAAGGCGTATGTGGGACTGCAGGTATAGCTACACTCATTCTTAACCTACGCGTGAGAGGTCAGATTAACGCCCTGGACCGCTCTACCCCCGGTATCCACTAACTCGGAGGCTGAGTAGGTCTCAGAGCCGGATGCTTTGCAGCAGAGAAACATCTCTTGGCCCTTCCAGGAATCGAACCATGATTCCTTGGTCGTCCTAATCACAGCCTTCTCACTACACCAACTGATCTATCGTGGCTCCTTTATAGCGACGAAAGAGACGGGAATATGGCCCTGAATGGCCCAAGCCGTCCTACACCCGGAAAAAGCTAATCCGGTACCCGCTGTACTGGAAGCCAGCTGGGCCTCAGAGTCGGTCTGGACGCTCTGGAGAGGAGATAAACCTCTAAATGAACCATTAAGAAAATAAATATTTTATTGAATTACTGGCCACTAAAATTTCATTATCGATAAGGCCTATGGAAAATGTCAAATGGCCTGTTATACTACGAGATCTACAACGTGCATGTTTCAGCACATAAACCAAACGACCAACCGAACATATCTTAGGCAACCCAACTCCAAAACAAACCAACCAAAATTTTGACTGAGAACTGACCGGGTATGGGAGGTTCTTGCCACTGCGTAACAAAGACTTACGCTGTTGGTGAGTTACAGGAAATTTAACTCCCAATGTGGGGATGACATTAGGTGGTCCACTGAGCAGACGGCCTTCACAACACCTGGCAGTAAGATCAATAAGTCGCGGACAATATCGACTAGGCTACGGGTTAGACGGTTCGGTGTTCGAATTCCGATACGGGAAAGAGATTTTTCTCTTCTCTGAAGTGTCCAGACCGGTTCTGGGGCCCACCCAGCCTCATATTCCATGGGCACCGGGGTTCCTTCCCGTGGCGTGAACTTAACCACTCACCTCCATCTAGTGTCGAGGTTAAGAATGCGTGGAGCTATACCTATACTCCACCCATATGCCTTCATGGTGTGGACAGCGCCTTTACCTTTTACACCTTTCAGGACGTCCCAAAAAGCCGATTAGATGTGCTTGTACATTCTGCGGGCTGCAATCTGCCTGTTAAAAACTTGCCAAAATATCAACCAGGGAACTCGACTTCATGACATTAGGAAGTAGGTTCAGAGGGTGTACATACATCCCAATGCGGAATTCTGTGGCAATGGTGACGAGTATCACCACCTTCCGAGTTTCAGAACATGAACATTTCTTGGATAACACAGTGCTCTGAACTATGGCAGCAGGTTCAACACTTCTCATGCTTGAGCTCGCTATCAGACAAGATGCTGCGATGGTACAGTCTGCCTCATACTATATACTTCCTTAAAACCCATCTTCCACTTCAGCCCACCCACACATTTCAAGTGAACCGTTCCTAACAGGTTTCCCGACCAATATTCTGCATGCATTCTTGTTTCCCACGTGTTCAGCCCACGTATTCACAGACATCGCTATCCAGCATCACGCAGCCTCACAGATGTCGCTATCCCGTAGTACGTAGCTTCCTAGACATCGCTATCCCATCGTACGTAGCATCCTAGACATCGCTATCCCATAGCACGACGCCTCACATCGTTTCGGCTTGACACCGAACCATTTTAAAAAGACACGTTTCAAGCAATCAGCTGCGAGCTGGTGTCGCAGGCACAGGCAATTGTCACGAATTACGGTCCTGTAGTTATAAACACGTCTACAATTGGACGGCAGGAATCACATGTCTGAGAATTAAGAACAAAAAAACTAATCTGATTCCAACACCAACAACTGCGTATTTAGCGATGCTTTCCAAACTAGGTAAGTTATATGACGTCGGATTGGACGGCGATTGTGACTGACAAACTGAGATCGACGTGAAAGAGGCCGTGGCCTACTTTATGGTACTGCTAGACTGCCTGTAAGATCTAAAGGATACTAAACCCGCAGTCAGGACACCTGGTCTTCAGGCAGACAAGCGACGAACCGAAGTTCCTAACACGAAACACGAGTGCTCCATAAAGTTAAGAAAGTTGCGTTAAGTTACTAGACAGAACTAAGGATATGGCACACGATGAATGTCGGAGACGGCCAGTGCATGTGCAGACAACCGCGAGTAACGACATTTCCAACAGAAGGCAGCACGTAACTGAAAATAACGGACAGAGTAAATATTCATAATCTACAAGCCGGAGTTCAAAGGTTTCAAACTCTGAGAACCTTGAACTTTACATACAACTTATTTTTAAATTTCACGTTATTTGCTGATCGGTTGAAATTACTCTTCGATTTGTAAGTGAAAGGAAATACTCGTAAATACTGTAAATACTGTCTGTGACTTGCGACATAACTGCAGTCCTCCCGTTGAAAAACTGCATGTGCCACTACAGTCCTTATACCGAAAAACAGCATGTGCCATTGCAACCCTCCAGCCGAAAAACTGCATGTGTCATTGCAACCCTCCAGCAGAAAAACAGCATGTGCCATTGCAACCCCCAGCCGAAAAACTGCATGTGCCATTGCAACCATCCAGCCGAAAAACAGCATGTACCATTGCAACCCTCCAGCCGAAAAACAGCATCTGCCATTTTAACCCTCCAGCCGAAAAACAGCATCTGCAATTTTAACCCTTCTGTCGAAAAACAGAATGTGCCATTTGAACTCTCCTGTCGAGAAAAGTGGCCGTGGCCTAATATAAGTATATTATTATGACTGAACCTAATAGACACACTCAATGTGGGGTGACAGATAAGTGACCCTCGTATGGGGTGACAGATAAGTGACCCGAGTGTATTCAAAAGTCGTCGCAAGGGCCACAAGTGCATCAGTAAGATCCACGGAACTTTCTAAATAGTCATTTGTTGATTCACAAGGCTCCCAGAGTAACAACCGAAGCCAGTTTCCTTCCATTCATCCGTTCGGAAAAATTCTGCTGTCCGTTGCTTGTTTTCAAGACACTTTTCCGGACACCTATAAAGACGATGATGAATTTAAACAATCTGGACGGGGGCAGAATATAGGCTAATGTAACTTTTTCATCCAAAATAAACTGATGAAAACCATGGGCAGACGTTTAGTGACACACACACACACACACACACACACAATGTATATCCTATAACGCAACACTGCGATGGAAACAGAAGATCCCGGGTTCAAATCTAGTCTCGGAGACCGGCTACTTTGTGGAATCATCGAGGGTTTAAATCTTTCCAGGAGAATACCGGGATAATGCTTCCAATTAATTATTCACTGATCACGCATCATGCTACATAATATGAGCTACTGAAAACTGTCATTAAATCTAAAATGCTCAGAAATTACGTGTTTTTATAATACGCAAGAAACTATGTTGCTCTGAAAAAAACGGGTCTTTCCGCTTGATTTGGTGCTCGATAAGAAACGTTAAAGTTTTTGAACAACACCAACAAGCAATCGTGGAAAATGGTTAAAAGATTCTAGAAAAGATTTAAAATCGACAAATTCATTTCCATGCATTTATTATAGCAACATGTTGGCTCAGGATAATAAGGACAAGCGGCAGGCTCTTGTAAACACGGTAATTAACCTTAAAAGTTCCATAAAATGCGGGAAAGTTCTTAACTAGCTGACGAACTAACAGCTTGACAAGAAGGACTCAACCACATGGACTTAGTGCCTTGCCACCAACGGACCGTATTTATCAATCATTTTATTATATATACGCATACCATCGCCGGATGTCTATTTATATATGATTTATTCAACGATTCTTTTAGTACCTCAGAGCAGGGGTAGCGTAGCCAGTACCGCAACCAGACTACGGGCTTCGAATCCCTGTAGGTGCAAGAAACATTTTCTACTCTCCAAGAAAACGTCCAGACAGACTCTGGGGGCCCACTCAGCCTCCTATTCAATGGGTCCCCGGAGGTAAAGAGGTCGAGGCGTGAAGTTAACCACTCACTACCATCTCGGACCGAGGTCATGGATGAGTGGAGTCCCCGTATATGCCTTCATGGCGTAGACAGAGAAAAACATTATACTTTTTTTGCTGTTACTATTTCGGACTACATAGCGTCACGTTGCCGGACGGGCGAATGACGCTCTGTACAGGATTGGAAAGAAGAGACCTTGGCCTAGATGAGGCAGTAGCGCAACATTTGCCCACAGGCACTAAGGCAAACCTCTCAGTCGGCAACCTGGTACCCCACCAGAGATTCGACGTAGGCACCTCCCGTATGTAAATCAGACGAATAGTTGGATCCAACTGGTTCGGTCCAGATACTGTGATCTAACGACAAGTGTTGTTACTTTTACTGTCAGACTCATGGTACCACCATGTAAGCCGTTAGCCTACGGTACAAGCGGGTGTTCCCTTCCGTCACCGCTATGTGTGGAATACCAGGTTAGCGGCAATAGTTCCGGATTATCCTTGCGTTCCGAAGCTGTCCCTTTGCGCGCCATTAAGGTCAGCTTTACGCCTCGACCGCTTGACCCACGAGGTACGAGCTCCTGGTACTGGGTGGGCCTCAGATCCTGTTTGGATATTGTAGGGAACAGAAGAATCTACTGCCTCTAAAGGGAACTGAACCACTATTCCCTCGGTTGTCCAGTCCGTAGCACAAATATACGGACTACGCTACCCGGGCGCCCAGTATCATCCTGAATAAAATGGAAATTCTGCCCATAAAATGTGACCTACATTCACCCTCGCGTCTTAGATCTCCTTGTAGGTTCCCCACGTTGCCCCTTTCTTTAAGGTTTTTCAACTAAACTCTGCACGCATTCCAGACCTTCCCATGCGTTGTATGTCCCAGAGGGCGGGTGGCGAAAAGGCTGGTTGTATTTCAGATTCTGTCAAACATACTTTGTATGTAACACGGCAGGCAATGTACGTATAAACGTCACATCGACGAGCGTTCATGTAGCAACTGTTGCCGCGGAAAAGCAATAAATATTACATATTCTGAGTGTGTGTCTGTAGCCTTAGTTATCCAGCATGCAAAGCGCATGCGCCGTATTATATTGTCATGTGTGGCCTGTCTGCCTCTACCACATTTTTCCACATTGTTTCGATTTTCTATACAACTTCTGTGTGAAACATTTCTCAGTCTAAGACGAATTCAGCGAGATATTACCATAAATGTCCATGTCTTCGTCTAAAGTACCCGTTATCCTCGTCAGATTTTAATGTAACTTGAATTTTCTCGACACATTTTCGAAGAATCCTCAAATATCAAATTTCATGAAAATCCCTTCAGTGGGAGCAGAGTTGTTCCATGCGGACGCGCGGACAGACACACATGACGACGCTAACAGTCGCTTTTCGCAATTTCGCGAATACGTCTAAAGACAGCAATGTCAGTTCAGGCCTACGGGTAGGTGGGGCCCCTCAATTTATTTCTGCATTGGCCCCAAGTACATCTTGCTCCTTGATCTCATCACCCTAATTTCAGCGATAAGAGTGCAAATTATGAAGCTCCTCATTATATCATTTTCTCCACCTTCCTGCTACTTCTCTCTTATGTGCAAACATCCTCCTCAAAGAGTCCTTTTCTCGAAACTTTCACCCTGTCTTAAAAAAATATTCACAGTATACCGTGTGTTGCCATCCGCAGGTTTCAGTCAGGAGACGCGACGCACGTAGAACATAAACTCCAACACCTTAGAAATATTTTTTGACATTTAAATAAAAAAAAATCAACACCACTAATCGAGGTGACGATTTTTATGTTCATATAAAGTGCTATGTAATACAGAGGTGCACAGATCCCCGGCGCCAGGTCTACGTGACGCCTAAATCCTTGGGTCCTCAGTACGGAAACTTGCTTCATGTCACCTTTCTAGCGCCTAGAATTTTGAAATGACTGTTGGGATTTTTGGAAAAATCTGTGCACCCCAGACTTCATATCTGCCCAACAGCAGCTGGTATACTGAATGATCAACAATCGCACGTGCCATTTCGGTTATTTTCACAATTAGCATGCCCTTCGTTTTACTTTTTTTCAGATAGTCAGATCCATTAACTGCCGACGAGTATCAATAAACCATTCCCATGAACAAAGGACACGGGGCTCGATGTCTACAACCACCGTAGTTTTTTACTGACGTATTCTGCATTTTTCACCTCGTTTGGCCAATTCACGCGGTTACAAATGTAGTAACAGATTTTCAAGGTACAGATGATGAATCCGGCCTGCTTATATCCCATGGTAATACTATATCGACGTCATAGCTTTTAACGCTTTTATGTTAGCTGCTTTCATAACGGAAAAAAAAAAAAAAAAAAAAAGTAGGATGTGTATGTGGAAGTTAACAAATTTCATGACCTTCCTACGCAAACGTCAGTCTTCGAAAACAAAATTTAATTTTGAGAACTTGAGGCATATTACGGTGAAAGCACGCACGCACACCTATGCGCAGAATGCAACACGCAATTCTTTCACATTTTGATAAAATTTCGACTGGGACCCAAGTTACGACAGCTACAGCACTTATCAGTCGTGTATTTGTACTTCCAGGTATTTTTTTAAATCTTTCCTCACTGTAATCTTGTAATTGTGGTAAGCGGCAATAGTGCTCTGAAGCCCACACATCTTCCTATTCAACAGACAGCGGCGTTCTTTCCCCGGGGTAAAGCGGCCGGGGCGTCAGGTTGAACACTCACCTCCATCTAGTGCCGAGGTTAAGAATACGTGGAGCTGTACCTCTACTCATCCTACATGATTTCATGGCAAGGAAAACGACTTTACCATTTATTTGCGATCACTTATTTTACACTGTACTATGTTACCCTCTAGTTAGTTACCGATTTGGCACGTGAGCGAGCTTGTTATTGCGGGTTCCATGGCTAATTTATTTTTTGTGGCATTCGTTAGTCAAGATTAACAATAATATTGCGTGATATTTTGTATGGGGATGACACCTGGTCTCTCACATTAGGGGAAAAACAAATACTAAGGGCGCTAGAAAGCAGGGAGCTGAGGGAGATACTTGGATCTGAGGAGCAGGCAGCAACACAAGCATGGAGACAAATGCATAACACCATAATTTTCGCCCCTCGCCAAATATTAACATGACGATCAAATAACGTAGTATGAGATGTGCTGGGCAGGGCATGCGGCATGCAAAGGAGAGGAGATAAACGGATATTACGTTTTGGTGGGAAAGAGACGGCTTGTAAGATCGAGGCGTATATGGGAGGATAGTACTGAAAAGGACCATAAACAAATGGGACAGGATGATGTGGACTGGGATTAGGATAAGGACCAGAAAGTAACGAACCTTCGGGCTCCTTAAACTGAAGGAAACATCTCGACAAGCTGAGAAACTATTACGGAATCTCCTCCACGTCGTTAGTCCGTTATAACAATACGTTTCTGCTCTTACTGCAATATTTTTCGCAATTACATCCGTATTTTTTAATCTGTTAGCTGAACTTGATGTACTGTACATTTCTATGTTACGTTTGATGTACTGTATATCTGTATGTTATGTTTGAGGTACTGTAGATACGTATGTCATGCCTGACGATCTACCAGAAACCTACGCATGCGCAGATCAGTCTAACCATCGTGTGGTGGCAACGGAAACAAAAGCCTGTCTTAGAAAAAGAACAAAATGTCAGTCCAATACACATTACGACAATCAGTTTCACTAAGAATGCAGGCCAATCATGACAGCTTACTAAATATGGCTTAATATCAATGCATTTTCAAAACGAAACAAGGAGGATGCACTTAAGTCAATGGCGAGCAACCTTCTGGGGCAAATCACATCCGGGGGCCACTGCAAAGGTAGAAGGGCCGCATTTTACTTATCGCTGTAGTGAGTGGTTGCTACACGTAGCACGCGCATACATTTCAGTCGGAAAAATCTGATGCAAAGCGGATCAATCGTAAGACCTGGGCGTACATACGGGATTTGGGGGGGGGGGGGGGGACCTAACACTGTAATTACAATTTGGGAAATGTACGCTTGGCATGTCAGTTCTGTCGTGTTGCTCCCTTCTGTTGAATTAGCCTGTCCCAAAAGTCGTAAGAATCATGGAAAAGTGTACCGGACATATTGTTCAACATACGATTCACTCCGGTTAAGTATACAACACTTCCGTTCCAGCCGTGCACATGAAAGCGTGGAGGCCTAAAGCATCCGCCACTGCTGTCGAATTTTAAACAAAACAGAAATGGTCAACAAATTTTCGCAGAACTTCTCAGCATTAAAATACACGTAAATCCATCGATTTTTAAAGTTGTTACGCGCGGACATACAGACATGGCGAAGCTTAACACGCGCATTTTTGGAACGTTTCGTTACGATCACGGCAAAAATGGATTAAACAAATGATGTGAAGTGGCTTCGTCCTGCTCTGACATGAGTCCAAAGGTGGGAGAGCGGGAGCACGGTAAGTAACCTTCGGGTTCCGTAACATGACAATGAATCTCACTAGCTAAGCAACTATCAGCTTTCAAGGAACTCTTACATGAACCTACTTTCAGTGAGAAGCTTGATTTTTACTTGCTACCACTGTCACTCCCACGACGACCATGTTTATATATATACTAGCACTGTTCCATTTTTACGGCGAACTACCAATGCCATTCTGTTAACCTTAGGACTACTTATTTCTTTAAGGCACAGCGTCCACTGAAAAATAACGAGATAATCGGCCCTCAAAAGTGGCGAGTATTCAAATTTCCCCGATGCGTGTTACAGGTCCCACTTATCACACAACACTGTGCAACATTTTCCAGCCTCCGGCCTCATCTCTGAATATATCCCCTCACATACTAGGTTAGTCTAAAGCTAACACTGTGGATTAACATCAGCAGTTGATACAGCGAAACATGTTGTTTTAGACCCCAGCACGTAAACGCTTACCGTTGCCATCGCTGCCGGGTTCTGGACAGGTAGGTTCGGCAAAGCCGTTACCGGTATCGCCAAACGTTAGACGCCGTGCAGGCACGTTTCTCAGTTTCAGATTCTCGATTACGACAGTGGTCTTGCGGTTGATGACATCGTGCAGGTTGGCAGTCGGTAACCGCAGTTAGCTACCGTACAGCATCAGCATGTGAGGCTCTCACATCGAATTCTAGGCTTCTCCAATTTGTAAACGACCTTGGCAACTTATATTTAGGACTATAAACTCAATGCTGTCTGGGCAGCTTGCCGACTTGCGTAACGCTCTACAGAAATTTCCCTATATAACGTAATAAGCAATTCAGTATTCAATACTCAATGGAAGCCCGGGTAACGTTGTCAATATAATGACTAACCTACCGGTTGAATGATCCGGGGTTCGAATCCCAGCCGAGGCAAGAGTTATTTCTCTTTTCAGAAAGGTGCAGACCAGCCCTGGGGTCCACCAGCCTCCTATTCGATGGGTACAAAGGATCTTTCTCTGGAGTAAAGCGGCTGGGTGTGAAGCTGACCACTCACTTCCGTCTTGCGCCGAGGTTATGAGTGGAGCTATACCTCCAATCCCCCTATACGCCTCTTTGCCGTCCACATGTCCATCCGCGCCATAAGCTACAATTATAAAGAGGGCGACACCATATAAAACGTTGTCACTTGGTGTCGTACGATTTATCAGTTTGCTATGCTTCACTTAAACACGTGTCTCAGGATTCGTTCTGTATACCTCACATCAGAAATAACATAAAGCTGCCTCACGCTTCAGTTATTTTGTCTTCTAAGTCTCACATAAATAATACAACAAAGAACGCGAAGCGAGTCTTCATTTTTCTGTTTATCTGGCATCCACAGTGTCATAAAGTGCCTCAGGATTCATCATCATAGCAGTCGTGAAACACGCGAAATGCGGCGAAGAGATCTGGGAAATCAAAGGAGAATGAAACAGCTGGGGTCTAAAAAAAATGTGAACACGTCACAGCATTCTAAAGTACACGTCGTGCATTTTTAAAGCTGCGACCTTGGAACAAAAAATAAAACGCGATTAAAGCTGTCGTCTTGCTTCCCTTTCGGACGTGACCCTTTCAGACAAATACAGCTGTGTCATTGTTCGCGAACCGCCATTTCAATGAATCTAATAAAAAGAAACCTTCTTTGAGGCAGTGTAACGTGTAATCCAATCATATTAACTATATAGTACCGAGTTTAAAAACTAGATGGCTGAAATCGCTAGGGAAACGAGAACGACGCTTTTCGTGTACTAGGTTTAAACAACGCTGCAGTGACGATTGGCAGCAATGTATCCACAGGCTTTCTCCCTGTCCATCCATCCACCCACCCACCTGCCAATACTTTTAACTAAAGAGATTCGCCACTGCTATGTTAACATAAACATCTCAAAATTTCGAGTAATGTAATTTATTCCGCTGATACAGAGAATCGAAAATTACTCGGGAAGGAGGGAGTAATTATTCTTATAATTATGACCCTGAAGTGGTTTAGGAAAGTCAACTACATTAACAGACACAATTACGCCTCGTCACAGATGTCAAAAGCAAAGGCCCCCTTCCTTCAAATTACTTCTATACAAAACATTATTTTGGTATAACACTGGAAAAACATGCAATAACAAGTTGAATGGAATTTGTCAAAATCCGATTAAAACCAATTATTCAACGACCAGGCCTAACGGAAAGCAATAAATATGTTATTAACTTCTATATTCAACGAACAGACTTCTATAGTAAGAAAACTCGATGACACATTTCATCTTAAAACTCTGATAATGAGCTTATGCGACTGTATGACGTATAAGGCTGTACAGATGCGAGGTCAACGGCCTCTTTTGATATAAAATGAAGCAAAACTTCATGATCGCATTGCTCTGAATAAGAAGAATGCTTCTCGGAGGTCCCATGAATGGGTTTACAAACACAAACAGTGCACTAATTATCTTAAACATCATTACCCTGCCTCCGTTCCACCGAAAACTGGCAACACTGCCAGAAATCAACCTCAGCACAACAGAGATACAAACAGCACTTACGTAATCATTGCATGTGGTATTTTCACACACGAAGCATAAAAATGGTCGATTTCGCATTACGGCCTGAATGTAGATACCTTTGATACTGATCATATACAAATATACGAGTTTACAAGTTTTTTGCACATCTAAAGTCAACAAGCAATGGCTAGAGCTTCATTACAAATAAATGGATGAAACAGTGGTTACAGCAAACGAGGAAAAATTAATGGCAGGTTATAAAATGTATTTAAAATCTCCACTTCTATGATCTGTCCATTCTCGAAGACTATATTTAAGTCTTACGTGCCATTCAAGTCGTCGTTTCGTGGTTTACGAGTGTGTTTCGCGGCATTGACGGTGGTCATCTCGTGGTTGAAGTTTTCGCGGCATTCACGGTGGTCATCTCGTGGTTGAAGGTAGTATTACGCGCCATTCACAGTGGTCGTCTCGTAGCTTAGTCTTACGAGCCATTCAGTGGTCGTCTCGTGGTTCAAGGGAGTTTTACGTGCCATTCACAGTGTCCGTCTCGTGGTTTTAAGGGAGTCTCAAGCGCCATTCGCAGTTTCATCTTGTGGTTTAAGGGAATCTTAAGCGTCATTCATGGTGGTAGCCTCATGGTTTAAGTCTCACGAGCCATTCACAGTGTTCGCCTCGTGGTTTAAGGGAGTCTGACGTGCCAGTCACAGTGATCGTCTCATGGTTTAAGTCTCACGAGCCATTCAGTGGTCGTCTCGTGGTTTAACGGAGTCTTACGCGCCATTCACGGTGGTCATCTCTTAGTTTAAAATAGTATTACGAACCATCCAATGTGATCGTCTCGTGGTTTAAGACTCACGTTTTGGTTCAATTCCATCTCTTGGATCGGAGGTTCGAATCCCGCTGAAGGAATGAACACATGTCCGCGTTTTTTATGCTGTCCGTCATATCCTCCCGCCCAACAAAGCTGACACAAACATCCATCAGATTAAATGAAAAAGAAAGCTGTACACCGTTAAATAACGGCAACAAAACAGAATATGAGAATATTAAATACGAGAGTACGCGATACGCCTCCCTCCAAAACCATCTAACCAACAAAGAATCTAGTAAAATGGTCGTCCTTATAATCATTCCGTTTGTCAATACACCTGAGGTCCAGTATCATAATGATAAAAGCCCACCACCGTACCTTGCCCTAATCAGCCTGAGTCACTACAGTTTCATTTTAAACCCACAAACCTCCGACCTCTCAAGTATTTGTCCCGTCCCTTCAGGTTTGCGCGGGAAGGGGAAATAATATCTCATATTTCCCATATCTCGTACGTCATCCTCCTTCATTTCATCACTTTAATAATACAGTGAAACCCGCATGTAACGAAACCGCAAGGCACCGGGGGGTTTTTTTTTCCGGTGTAGGCAGGCTCCTTTTAATACAGGTACTTGAAGTTAAAGATCCTCGGGACTGTGACAGTTTTACCCTACAGACAGGATTCCGTTCTATCCAGGTTCCGTTTAAGATAGGGTTCACTGTATTTAGTGAAGAGTCAAAACTGCGAAGCTCTTCTATATGTGAATTCCTCAGCCTCCTGTTCCTTTCTATAAATACAGTCGAACTCGGTTATAACGTCGTGAAAGGGACGGAATATTTTGTGTCGTTATAAACGAGTGTCGTTATAACCGAGGAGTGTAATGTTATGGTTAACAGTGAGGAATTAACTGGTGCCACAGAATATCTGACGTTATTGACGAGGTGTCGTTATAAACCGATGTCGTTATAACCGGGTTCGACCGTATTTCAACTGACACGTTTTCGAAGGATTTATTGCCTGTCTCTGTACTACACTATTGCCCTGCAATCTCGATACACTGTGCTTATAACAAGCATCTTCTTCTTACGAGGAGTCTCAATAAGGCAATGCCTTTATTTCACGGTTCGTGTTCTTTGGAGAGACGGCAGTGTGGAAATCAAACTTATTCATGCTATTCTACGCCATGATAAGCAACGAAATTTCACATTTCGAGGGCGTCAACCGGCACAAGACTGAAAGGCATATTAGCCGTAAAACACTTGGAGTTGAATTTTATAAATTTTGGTTAATTTGGTCGAAAGTTCCGTTCGTTAGCAGTCTGTGACATCTGCGCCTCAGTATCAAGAGTGGTGTATGGTGTGTAGAAGTACCCCATCTTGCTCTCAACCAACCTGCCGATTGCTAAGGCACATGGTATACATGCCACGCGTGCGGAGGTCACCCAACCTGAGTGCTTATTGTAAATCTCCTTCAAAAATACCAACATAACAGAAAAATTAACTTGAGAAGGCAAGTACCGCTTAACAGTGGCTGCGAAAACTGTTACGTGGATTGTCGAAAATTATGTAACAATTTTTTAATATGTAATGGACACACCATAAGAATACTAACAAATCCTGCACGAAGCATTTGTAATATGTGAACAGTAACAGATATAGCATCAGCGGTGCACAAATTCCGTGCGCCAGATCACCTGAGCGACTAAATTTTGTACGCTGGCGCCTAATTTTGGGGGTCATCAATACGGAACTTGCTTCATGTCACCCTTCAGGTGACTGGCATTTTGAAGCGGCCCCTAGATTTCTGGAAAATCTGTGCACCCCTGCGATAGCACCGTACGATTCATTGAAGAACCCGACAAACTGAACGTAATATCAACCCATACTTGTGGGAATAATGAACAGAAATTAATCACTACATTAATTATTAAATTATAATTTATTTTAGCCTGACCATATAGAGTGAAAATTTTGACATATCAGATGTTATGAATTATTCCCAAAACTGCCTGTTACGAAATGAAATAACATTACCATCGCGGGAGTTTAACCATAAGAGATCAGAGGAAACATACATTTATACATTCTATGCGAAACAGTTTCGTGCCTACAGTTACAACATAGCAACAGCACGATGCTTGGATGTACTACCTGAAAAATTTTTCATACTTGCAGTCTGCTACTTGAAATTATGAAAAAAGGAATACGTACTGGGTAGCCAGTTATAACTTACGTCAGAATCTCTACCTAGTGAAAACGTTTAGAAAAAGGTGGCTAATGTAACCTTTCTTTTATTGAAGGGCCCCGCAGCAGATGCTACGGACGCACCGCAGCCTTGAAAGCTTATTGTGCAACCCTATGATGAAAATTATGTTTTTTCTACTTTTGCATTTTAATGGAGCACCGGTGGAATGAAATTGACAGGGGAAAATCGAAGTACTCTGAAAAAAAACCTGTCCCAGTACCACTTTGTCCACCACAAATCCCACATGGGCCGACACGGGATCGAACCCGGGCCTCCACGGTGAGAGGCCGGCGACTAACCGCCTGAGCCATGGCACGGCCCTAATGTTACCTTCCTACTCAAATGTCCAGAAAGTCCTACAGAACTGTAACAACTCAGCAGACTTGAAAAACACTAAGCCCGAAAAACACACAAACCAAACCCCAGCTTCGTTCGGAAAACTCTCCGACCCCGAGATAATCAATGAAAAAAAATGCCCCATATTCAAAACTTATTCAAACGCCCCCACAATCACCAAGCCAAAACCATGGAAATGGTACAGGAAACCGTCACGATTTATATAAAGCCTAGAACTAGTGCTTTGGGACCGACTTGTTTATATTCCACTTCTCATGACAGAATAAACATCTAGCTTCGAAGCACTGGCCCTCTTGGTCTCAATTTACTTGTTCTTAAAATATCAGTGATATACGCGTATAGGCCTATTTACATCTTTCTGTAACCAACAGCCAACTAGTTACAGCTTTACAACAGAAATCAAACGGTAACGTGGCATGTTCCTTTGAATAACAGGATTATAAATGATGTACCACGTGCATAGACTTTACAAAGGCGTTCTCTACTTTCAAAATGTGTAGTTTCATAGCAGACGAGTAAATGCAAGTTCATTTACGACCATAAGAAAAGTATAGTCTTCTAAGAGCCAAGTTTCATGGAACTCACAAGCACTCAAATTCTTGTGGGCATTTCCTTTACAGAATTTTATCCAAATCGGACGGAAAATGTACAAAACACGGGCAAAATTTAATTTGCTCCCTTAAGAACGATTTTCACGAAAATAAAAATTACTCACAGCATTACGTGAAGCTCATCTACACCAAATTTCACTCAAACCGTCCAAGAAGTATGCATATAGGAACTCAGTTACCCCCTTTAGTAAAGGACGAATGTCCATCGATTTTCACGAAACTCACGCCTGATCGACAACCTTTTGTAAATAACTCCGGCACCGAATTTCATTAAAAAAAACCGACAAACGCTTTACAGACAGACGGATGGAGGCACATGGTCAGCACACAAAGCGCTCTTTTTTTTTTACTTCGTAAAGAACGCCTAAGCAGCAGCATACAGAAGGTTAAATTATGCCATCATAACAACTGCACAACATGCTACTGCATGACAATAGGCTGGTGGGTTCGCTGTCTCCTTGGCAACCCAAGCGCACACGTGTTTGAATGTCAGATACGCAGAGTTGCATGCAGTGCTGCTCAGAGCCACTGCACCTGTTCAAAATATCAAGACACGCGCGTGTCTGCTTCCGAAGCGAATGCACTGCGAGTCCAATCGCACGTCCTTCTCTTCGCCATCCACGTTTCGCGTCTGCAAAAGAAACACACCAGCACGCTGGTGTAGTGGCAACACTATTCAAGCTTCGAATGTCGGCCATCCTGAAGAGAACTGCCCCTTTTATCTCAGTGTTTCGAAGCGAGTGCCTTCAAAACGGCCAAGGACAACTTAAAGGTCCGTATCTACTCGCCATTCAGGGCCCTTCCCCACTATCATTCAATACTGTAAATATCTGCAGCTGAAACAGCATCGTTCAATCTAACAAAAAGCACAAAACGGAAAGGACTGTGCACTAGGACCTTACAAAACTACTCCACGCATTATCGTGGGGAGGGGGAATAGAAACTTATGAGGAAAATGCAATTATGAAGTACCTTGCCACGAACTTTTCTAATCTAACGTGACTTCTCCCTCACGCTAAAAATTCTCATCGGCACACATTGTATGTTCATCGTTAGGAAGTTCCACATCGATATAGGGGGAAGATACTGTTCTCACGTGTCTGAATATTTCGCTTGTATAAGCAAAATAGCCGATAGAAAGCTAAGGTAAACAAACTTTCGACAAGAAAACCAGCAAAAGGGTGAAAACCATTTGCATAAAAGTGCACCAAAATGAGCTCACAGTTCAGGGCGTATTGGAGTCAGCACATGTTGGCCGGACTCTTGCGCTCAGTCGTGTTACGTGTTGCATATCAACCATTCCCACGAGAGTTTCCATGCTAACACACGATTTCCAGATTTGAAAACCACAATTATTAAGCAAAATGGTCCAATTCACTGGTGCTGTTACACACATTTATAGCAGAAGAAGATGTAATTTATAAAGGAGATACACTTCATTCAGCACGGAAATGGGCCACACTTCAAGCACCAAGGCCTGGTTCAGTGATTCTGAAACCGAATTTCACTAATCCTTACGGTCCTCACATCAATCAGTTCTACACTCAAAAGCTAATCTTCCAGTAGTTACGGCTTGTACACAGTGCCGTAGCTAGATTTTTTGGTGCCCGGGGTGAGTAACCACACTGGCCGCCCGTAACAGAAATTATAAATCTCTTTTAAAAAAATCGCGAATCACTTTTATTGAATTCCCTTTTACTTGGCTCAGGAGTTTAAACTTTGTCACGCCGAGAGAATACATTTTTTAAAATTCATTTTGCCGCCCCTTGGACACTGCCGTCTGGGTCGGCCGCACTACCCCCACACCCCCCGACCTGCAAACACTACCCATGTCTGTAAAAGTTTCTACTCGCAGACGGTACATCGAAAATGGCAGCCCAGCAGTAACGCTGATCCTCTGTTTAAGCATTCCACCGTGATCGTGTATAGCAGGAGTGCTATACATGAATATCAAGCTTCATCCCCAGGCCAAGGATCCACTGTACCTACAGCACGGGCCACAAGACAGCAATGAAAAGTGAAGTGAAAGGAATATCGGTGCTCCTGCAAGTAATAGCACTGCGGCCCTGCAGTCTGTAGTCATTCACTGTAGTAACCAAGCTATCCCATTTCAAAAGAAATCACGAACGCTTATCGTTCGCTGAAAACAACACAACTAATGGTACTTTATGTTGTCTGAAAGACTAAGGAAAGCTGTGATCTTGTACAGTATTATCACTCTGCCGAGGCCTCTGCTTCGCAAGAGAAAGGAGAGAGGGCAATGGCAGTGGAGGAAAGCAAGACCGTGAACTCGCACACAGGACGCAAGACAAAAGAACGTACCAAAGTGCCAGGGGTCTGAGAAAAGTAACGTTTCTTGGCAAGATTTATCCATGTAATAAGACGCACAGTTGTCACTGCTTACCAGCAGACTTGCTACTGTCCGCTAACTCCTCGTTTGGTTGTGCGCAATTTTCCTGGTTTACTTGGTAACACCACTGTTTCGCGTTCGCTTGATCACCCCTTTAGACTTCCAATATACCCTTCTTGTAAGCATATATCAGCAAACTGACCCCCCCCCCCCCCTAGACAAGTGTGTGAATATGGGCTTGATAAAGTTTCTAGGGCTAGGGGTATAAACATTTTCCAAAAAAATCTAGCAGTCACCTCAAAACTGTAAACGCCAGTAGGGTGACATTAAGCAAACTCAATACCGACAACCCACACGTATTAACTGCCACCTATACAATTTAGTCGCCCGGAATGTGTGCACCCCTGCGGGGCGTGCGGTTCATCACTCACCTGCACCTACCGCCGAGGTTAAGAGTACAGCTATAGCCTCTACTCGCCTTGTATGCTGTGGACCGGGATAGCTCAGTCGGTATAGAGACTGAGCTACGGATTAAAAGGTCCGGGGCTCAAATCCTGGTGGCGGCGAGTGTTTCCGGACCCATCCAGACCGGTCCCAAGGCCCACCCAGCCTCCTGTACAACTTGTAACGATTGTCTTTCCTGGGGTTAAACCGGACCCGGCGTGGCACTGACCACCCACCCTCTTCTAACGCCGAGGTTCAAGAAAGAGGAGAGCTACACCTCTACCTCCCCTCTGTGACTGTTTGGCATGTAACAGGACAGCTTTTACCCCCTGTACTCTTTCACGGCGTGGACAGATTCACCGTTACCTTTCAATTATTACTATACTACAGCGTTGTAGGGTAGGACGTTTCATGAACGATGAACTGAAAAGGATTTGGAAGGACACGATCATCGCCTAATCGACGTATTATCCTACCATTTGCCTGCGAGAACTGGGAAAAAACAATGAAAAAGCCGCATTCCGCATAGTCGACGACTAGGTCGAGATTCGAACCATGCAACCCCTGAATACAAGCTGTATGCGTCAGTGCTATACTAGTCCATACAATAAAAAGTGTACAAAGTAAAAACAGACGGCACTGAAAGGAATTTCCGGATTTCATGTACTGTTACTAGGAGGAACAGGTTGCATGAATCAACTCTGTTTACTTTCCTGCATGTATCTTCTGTATCCGTCTTCTGTGTGGGGCGAGCAGTACACTGTCGTGCCCAACGAGACAGTTCACAGTGTTGTCTGGGAATGACTGGCCTGGCAGTTGATCGAATCTTTACTGTAATGACTGGCCTGGCAGTTGATCGAATCTTTACTGTAATGACTGGCCTGGCAGTTGATCGAATCTTTACTGTAATGACTGGCCTGGCAGTTGATCGAATCTTTACTGTAATGACTGGCCTGGCAGTTGATCGAATCTTTACTGTAATGACTGGCCTGGCAGTTGATCGAATCTTTACTGTAATGACTGGCCTGGCAGTTGATCAAATCTTTACTGTAATGACTGGCCTGGCAGTTGATCGAATCTTTACTGTAATGACTGGCCTGGCAGTTGATCAAATCTTTACTGTAATGACTGGCCTGGCAGGTGATCGAATCTTTATTGTAATGACTGGCCTGGCAGTTGACTGAATCTTTACTGTATAAAAAATTCAACTATATAAAACCTAATCAAATGCATACGGTAACTGAAAGTACCAAATAACATACAGGATATAAACGTCGGAAATTTGACAACAAAAGCTTATAGAAAGGACAACCGAAAATATTCTATAGACTGTTTGACCAACAAACAAAACGAAAAACTTCATTAAAATAATAGCAACACTACACTGGAAAACGAATGCGTATAATTATCACAATGCACGCACGCGCGCGCACACACACACAGCCCATATCTCCAGCCCCCCTCCAAACCCTCCACCGAATCTTTTACGGCCGGTTTAGTTTCTTTATGCGAGTCTTTGTTTCCGTAAGAATAGGAATACAAGACGAGAAGAATGAGGAGAGGAAGGAGGAGAATTCAACGACCAAAGCCGGGACAGTTTAGTCGGTATACAGACTAGGCCACGGGCTGATCGACCGAGGAATTTTGGTTCGATTCCCAACACGAAGACACTTTTCTCTTCTTCAAAGCGACCAAACCGGCCACCTTTTCCACAGAGCGTGAAGATGACTACTCACCTCAATCCAGTACAGAGTTTAAGAATGCGTGGGCCTACACCCTCACTACCCCACACGCCTTTATGTTGTGGTGCTTAATTAGGCACAGGAACTTCGCGTCTTCTACAGTTCAACGATTCTTGTCGTCTATCTTATACCAACCAGCCTAGTCACACTCCCTCACTACACTGTTCTCGCAGTATTTACTTCAGTTCGTACCGACGGCGCGTAGTCCACCACAACGTCGATACGTGACATGTGCTACAGCGTCGGTCACCAACCTGTGGGCCGCGGACGGCCCGGGGGGGGGGGGCAGCGTTACTGCAAGGGGCCCACAACGTTGCAGCAGCAAGTCTTGCTTCTCCAGCCAGCGCTCAGTTCCTTGTCTTATTCTCCATTATACCATAATCAGGGGGTGGACAATCCTGGGCGATAGGTCGCCCGGGCGACCACATTTTGTACGGTGGCGCCTAATATTTATGGGTCTTCAGTACGAAACTTGCTTCATGTCACCCTTCTGGAGCCTTGAATTTTGGGATGGCTCCTAGAATTTTGAAAAGTTTGTGGGCCGCTGCTCATCATCTACATCATCATCAATAAAATGTGCACTCAAAGTTACAACACTTTGTAGTTATGTATTTTTATGAATCAACGGCGAGCCAGATACAGGAAGGAATGGAGGTAAATTGTACTGGAAGCCAAGGTCCACAACGGATTGTAGTGATTGAGGGGGAGGAGGAGGAAGAGGGGGAGGACGAGGAGGGGGAGGAGCAGGAGAATGGTACAACTTTTAATACGTGGAGATCCGCGAAATTTTGTAGGTTATGATTTGGTCTTCCATCTTACAAGAGGCTATGAACCATATAAAAACCTCGTATAAAAACCAACACAAATGTTGACAAACACACACACACACACTAATAGCTCTATTCACAAAACTAAAACAGCCGGAGCGAAAAGTTAACCACTCGTCATTACTGACGACATTTAGAAAGCGTGTTCTACCTATACCCCTCAAATACATTTCCGGTATAGTTCTTAGGCACGGAATGAAAGTACACTCACCTCTGCATTAGTCGGGAACATCCCGTTCTGAAGCACAACAACGACCTAAGATAAGCAATACCTGCAATGGTACGATACACATTACAGCTCCTAACACGCGCGCCAATAGGCTCGACAAGAGGTACCCGTGATTTCTGGCTTCCGCCGCGATGTTGATGAGATCTGCGATCTTCTGCGGTATTACACAGCGTCGAGTGGTAATCCTTCACCGACGTTTCGGGACAGCCTATCGATCCCATTTTCAAGGGTCAAGAAGTACGTTACGGGACAGCCTATTGGTCCCATCTTCCAAGGGTCAAGAAGTCCAACTTCTTGACCCTTGAAAATGGGACCGATAGGCTGTCCCGAAACGTCGGTGAAGGATTACCACTCGACGCTGCGTAATACCCCAGAAGATCGCAGATTTCATTAAAAGGTGCCCGGTTCGAATTAACCGTTATTCCCACTAAGGTTTTCCTCAGTCACTACATAACAATGCTGGATAATTGTTTTAATATTGTTTTCACCGTGCATCTCGTATATATCAAAAACCAAAAACCAACCAGATGCACAATCACTATTAAAAACTTTAATAGTAGTATTACATTAAACCCGACATGTTTCGGTCAGGTACCTGACCATCTTCAGGGGTACACTACATTAAAATGCTATGTCCATATGTAAAACACACTTGAAATGTGAGCATATAAGGTATTATATATTATTATTAATTAAGGTATTATATGCTCACATTTCAAGTGTGTTTTACATATGGACATAGCATTTTAATGTAGTGTACCCCTGAAGATGGTCAGGTACCTGACCGAAACATGTCGGGTTTAATGTAATACTACTATTAAAGTTTTTAATAGTGATTGTGCGTCTAGTTGGTTCTTGGTTTTTGAATGCTGGGTAATGTTAAAATAGGCCGTGGCTGCTTCTTTCCGAGCCCGTACCTACTCATCATAATTTCCTCACATCTCCAGTATCATTCCGTGTCACACATATTCCTGCAGTTGAAACGTCCACAAATAACTCGAGAATCACTGCCACCAACACATTTGCCTTTCCACAATTGCATTTCCGGCTTTCGATGTCCTGAGACGAGATGTGAGTCAGAACGGTTATATCTCATGCCAGAGTAATCTACTTGTACCAGAAGTACAATTTGCCGTACTGGCAATTTCGACGTGTATTTCTTTACGGCACTGAATCCTTCGCTGCTGCATAATTTCTGCGGTGGTTCACAATCCGAGCGCCGCACACCGACCCTCGTGACCGGCTATACCAGTGTTTCCCAACAGGGTTCTGTAGAACATCGTTAGGCGTTCCGCAAGAAGTCGTGGAATAAACACACACAAATTTAAAATACTGCGAAAAACTCCATAATTCCTTCGAAAAATAGCGGGAAGTTTTGTCTAGCAATTGGCAACACTGGGGTGAATTCCGTGCGCTACCAACTGCCTCTTTGTTCTCTAGCCTCTAAACGTTTTCATAGGTAGGGATTGTTCGGGATGTGAACAATTATTTTTGAGGTTCCTCCATGGAAGAAAGATTGGGTGACACTACTATTCTGATGGTTTATCAAATTTGTCCCTACACCACGCAAGTAAATGATATGGAATGAAACAGACTCAGGTCAGTGCCTTATCCTAACCAGTTCATAACAGATGTCTTGAACAGCAAACCGTCGTCATATGCCTGAACGAGATACACTGGATAAATTAAAATATGAATTTCCAGTGACGAAATGCGATTATATAGCGTGGAACGATGTGAAGCGTGGCTACAAAGGGCAGAAATAAAGCTGTTTCAGAGACCGTGTGTCTACAACACACACAAGATGATCGCATGACAGTTAACACAAAGGCGACGGGAAGACAAATGTCAGGACCATAAGCCAAGTATAGAACAAGGGTTTCCAACCCGCGGCCCGCCAGCTTGTATTATGCAGCCCGCGGCCGAATTTGTAAATTATGTACATATTATAAAAATTACACAATAATTCCGGCGGTTAGGTATACCACTTATGGTTATTTTTCAACGTGTGGTCTGTGAACCAACCCGCAACAACTGGTGTGGCCCTTTGCCAGAAAAATGCTGGAGGCCCATGATATAAAAGGTTGAACAGAAACAGATATACGGAAAATAAGAGGAAATGATTGTCCATGTCAGAGAAGAGGAGGCAAAAAGACCATGTGCACGTAAGGCCCGAAGACAGGTGGCTGAAAGCAAGCATGGAATTACAGCCACGCAGGGCGATGAATGTGGACGAAGAGAAGCTCGGAAGTGAATTATGAGACCGGTGATGGCATTACGGTGCCTAATTCGAAAAGAAAAAGCAATGTAAGTAGTTACTGAAAAAAGTCAAACCGCGATACAACGCCACTGTTTGTTACCGTAATCTGTGGCGGTATATCGCGGGTTGCGGTACATCGAAATAGGTAAAGGTAAAGTTCTCCCTAGAACAGACCATGAAGACCCAGAAGGGGAGTAGAAGTATAGCTCTACTCTTTCTTTAACCCCGACATTAGATGAGGGTGGGTGGTCAACTCCACGCCCCGACCGCTTTAACCCCGGGAAAGAGACCCCGTTACCCATTGTATAGGAGGCTGGGTGGATGCCAGGGCCGGCGACGGGTGCGGAAAATCTCGCTCCCACCGGGATTCGATCCCCGGACCGTCCAGCCTATAGCGAGTCGCTATACCGACTGCACTATTACATCGAAATAGTGAATGGAGAATTTCTGTTCACCAACTTTCATGAGCGCTAAGTGTGAGAGGTGCTATAGCGGGGTCTGATTATAAAAGCCACTCAGGCTATTCATATTCAGACGTCATATTTAAATTCTTACATCTAAGGGGCAAGACATGCAAACTGTGACTCTTGAAATTTCTAGCCGATCGGCTGATGGAGAGATGCTACCTGGCAAGTACAGAGAATGATCTGCCTGGCTGGCATGTGGTGTCACACAGTTCAGAACGGTTTCGGTAGTAGAAATGGCAATTTTACAGTCGAATGATCAAGATTCCTTTATAAAATTGGAGTTTCTGCCTACAGATACACCAAGGGTGCATAAATCCCGGGCTCGCCCGGACGACTACATTTTGTACGATGGCGCCTAACATTTGCGGGTCCTCAGTATGGAACTTCTGGTACCTAGAATTCTCGGGTAATAGCTCCTAAATTTGTTAAACATTTGTGGGCCCCTGAGTTACACAATTTATATGCAGTTCAAAATCATCAAGTTGTGTCACTTTTATTTCGCCCCTAACACAATAAATGGTACCTTTATGTACTTTTTTGAGTACGACAGCACCGACTCAAAATTACGTTCACGAACGACGGATCACACTCAGGAAGTACTTCCCACCATCCAGTTCACATCGTTTGTATTCCCGTCTGCCGACTATAAAGCGGAAGATCATAATAAAGACAAACCATCATTTTACCCGCTGTTCTGTATGGTTGTGAAACCAGACATATCACTCTAACGGATGAACAATGCATGACGCTGTCTGAGACGTAACTAGACGACGCAACAAATTACATAACGCTCCGTAATTTGTACTCTTCACCAAATATTACGAAGAATAAAGGGTGGGGCACGTAGCATGCATGGGAGAGGTGAGAAATGCATACACCTCAGTCGGAAACTTGAAGGGAACAGAATTGGAAAACGTGGGTATACAGAAAAGATAGTATTTTATCTTGAACAAACAGGGCGTGAATATCTAGCTATGGATAAGAATGGTCAGATTGTAGTCGCATGGGTTTTGACATCGTTTAGTAGTATAGGCTGACACCAATGCTTCGAAGGAATATGTTGTCTCCATATTCACGGCAAACGTTTCTGGCTCAAGCCGTATTCTCCATTTATTTATTTTTGTATATCAATTCATTCCTTACGTTCACTTTATATTTAACACACTAACATTCAATACAGGTGTAAGAAAAGTCTTAACAACACCCCCCCAAATGTCCATTTTAACACCTACAGCGGCTCGATTATGGCGCCTCCCCAACTCAAGGGTTTATGTACTGTGATGAGACCTGGTCAACAGGACATAACAGGGGAAGGTCAAGCCTAACTGCTGGATCCATCACATCAACTGACAGGAATGGCAAAATTACGAGAAACCCCAATTGGAACAGCTACTGTCCGAACCGAGAGGCGAATCTTGGACTAAATATGAATCAGTATTGTTAGACTAGCAGCTTCATAATTTGAACGTTTAATAACACTGGATTATCGCAAACTCAACTCATTCTGTTCCGTAACGTCTCTGAAATGGCATTGATTTTACTGGATAACGGAAAAGGAAGCTGCGTGTGTGTGTGTGTGGGGCGTCTTTCCTGGAGGATAAAGCTGTCGGGGTGTGAAACCGAGTCTCACCTCCGTCCGGTGTCAAAGAGGAAATACTGCAGCTATAGCTCCACTCCTCTACTGTCCTCGTCAGATAACTTAATGCCTGTTAGTGCGGGGGTGAAGGGGCAACCTGGTCAGGGGAGAAGCACAGCGCACGCAGCTCCAGCTGTTTTCTCTCCGTTTCAAAAACATCCATAACTAACAGGACTGCAGTTTCGTTTAATCAATGGAGCGAAGTGGAGTGTCAAAAATTTCTCCCAGGGGGCCTTATAATAGAACACGTAAAATTTAACCTTAACATAAGTGATTTAATTGCGACAGACTCTGTACTCGTACTCCAAACAGAGTAGATGTATTTGGAACAGGTATAACATTGCCTGGCCATTCCGACGAGAGCCAAGCAGAGGCCGGACCGTGCCGACCACAGCCGTGTGCAGTGTTAGGGAGCTCAGGTATCAAGTTATCTGAGTATATATGTAGGAGTCTTCGTGGTGCTGTGCTTCAATGTTACTTTTATATACCGGAAAAAACTAGTACCAAAATGGTTACGGTATGAAGTAAAGTAGTAGGTGAACTGTAACTACACTGCAGGCTTGTTCTGTCGGTACGAAACTGGCCTGTCGTCTCCACCTGGCCGTGGAACAGAACAGAGACAGGCCTACACAAAATCCTGTGCAAGTTGGCAACACACAAATGCCATTCCTACGTAAGTTGACAACACACAAATGCCATTCCTGTGTAAGTTGGCAACACACAAATGACATTCCTAAGTTGGCAACACACAAATGTCATTCCTACGTAAGTTGGCAACACACAAATGCCATTCCTGTGTAAGTTGGCAACACAAATGCCATTCCTGTGTAAGTTGGCAACACACAAATGCGATTCCTACACAAACTACTAACCTGACTGCTTTCCTGAGGTTATACTGTAACGACACGACAAACAAACGTGGTTTCTCAAACTTTTATATTTAAAATCGAGAAGGCTTACCGGGAGAGCAGTAGCACACAAGTGAATTAAAACTCAGGTCCGCTTTCCTGAGGTTCACACTGTGTGATAGGCAATGAACCATTATCACAACCAACACTGCAGCATTCCAAAAACAGAATACGTCATGCTCTTTCAACGCAACCCGCACAAGGCCCGTCTCGTCCCGAAGGCTACTACCGCCACCTCCCCACCTCATTTCCTTCCATTCATTGTACATGATTGTTTAATGTACAATCAACAGTTAATAAAGTGGTGTTCGATACATCACCAATGAATGCATGACCGAGATATGTTGGCAGATAAGTGGATAATTGTGTAGATAAGACATAAATACAGATAAAGAGGAACAACATATTAACCATCATGGACAAAGACACCAAATGGTTTTTGTAAAAAGCAAACCTTAACTAAAAAAGAGCTGACAGCACGTATGAAAACTTCGCAACTGGCTTTCGGGAGCTCTCACACGGGACGCTACTTCACGATGGCGCCACGATCAGCTTATGATACGACTGTACTCTTCGTTTGAAGTGAGAACTCGCATACTGAAGACGACATAGTAACGATATGTTCACAACTGACCGATACAACGACGGCCCAGCATGCTGTGTCGTCTATCGCTCAGTGATAAACATATCGCCATAGAGGGCCGAACTCACCAAGGGCTTCTGAAACGCTTTACTAGTTAATGCAAGCACGAGTGGGGAAGCAAATATTAAACTTGTGTAGCTTACTGAGCAGCAATCCATTACGTGTGACTGAAGGACCCTGGTTATTCAAAAAACGGGAAAGTTTCAGTTTCCTGCGTCATCCTGTAAAATGATCTAAAGCTTTCCACTGTTGTCGTGCAGGTCGCTGGTTAAAACTAAACTGCAGAGTTCACCACTTTTGTTGAGGTATGGATGAACCCAGTCCTTACTTCATGCTGACTCTCCCATCTTCTTCTCCTCCACCAGATAACAAGTACGTTGTTTTAGATTGACGAAATGTTCATACTGACGCTATGCATATCGTCTGAGCGGACTGCCCTTCCAGTGTGAGAGGCCCATATCGTGTCTATATATCGTACTGTCATCGCATTGCAGTCGTACAGCACGTAGCGTCCTTAGCGCTGAGTTATGTTGTGTATACAGAAACTAAATAGCCCGATTATGTGCTGAACACTACTGGGTGACGTCACAAGTCACCTCATCGTTGCTTAGCAACAAAACGTAGAAGAAATGTATGTACAGTACATGCGACATACGACATTGTGCGAGGGCTTGCGGGTTTTGTTACTGTTCAAAAAGAGATCGAAAGGATGACTTGGTCAAGTGAATGCACTCCGTTTCTGACTGATCCGTGAACGTGAGGTGCACTTGCCCAGTAAGTTCTTAAGTGGTCACAAAAACTGACGGACAGTATCCTTATCGAAGCCTCGTCTCTCGAAGTAGGACTGACATGAACGTAACGGTGCTTGGGCAGCACAACTACAGCAACATACCAATTATCATTACAGATGAAACACACTCTCCACTAGGTCCTTGGGCATTAAAACTACAGTATTATTCCATTTATTATTACAGATGAAACACACTATCCACTACGTGCTTGGGCATTAAAGCTACCGTAATATTCCAATCATTATTACAGATGAAACACACTCTCCACTAGGTCCTTGGGCATTAAAACTACAGTATTATTCCATTTATTATTACAGATGAAACACACTATCCACTAGGTCCTTGGGCATTAAAACTACAGTAATATTCAATTTATTATTACAGATGAAACACACTATCCACTACGTGCTTGGGCATTAAAGCTACCGTAATATTCCAATTATTATTACAGATGAAACACACTCTCCACTAGGTGCTTGGGCATTAAAGCTACCGTAATATTCCAATTATTATTACAGATGAAACACACTATCCACTAGGTGCTTTGGCATTAAAGCTACCGTAATATTCCAATTATTATTACAGATGAACTACCTTTACATTAAATATTCATATTTAAAACATTACTATTACAACCACAACACAGTCGTCCAAGAGGTCTTTCCATGACGACTTGCGACCAAACTCGTTTCATTTCCTCCACATATACATTTTTCACTGAAAATTAAGTCTTACCATAATTAACTCCTGAACCCCCTCGGTGGTGTGTGGTCATTACGTAATAACTAACTAACTAACTACTCCATGGAGCAGAGTCCTTCAGAAGCTAACATGTCCTCTGCTAGTCAAGAAATTGCCCGTATTTTATGGAACCCGAAGGTTCATTACCGCATTCACAAGAGCCCGCCAACCTTCACTATCCTAAGCCATATCAATCCAGTCCATGCCCCCCATCCCACTTCTAGAAGATCCATTTTAATATTATCCTCCCATCTACGCCTGGGTCTTCCAAGTGGTCTCCTTCCCTCAGGTCTCCCCACCAAAATCCTGTATGCACCTCTCCCCTCTCCCATACGTGTTACATGCCCCGCCCATCTCATTCTTCTTGAATTGATCACCCGAATAATATTTGATGATGAGTACAGATCATTAAGTTCCTCGTTATGTAGTCTACTCCACTCCTCTGTTACCTCGTCCCTCTTAGACCCAAATATCCTCCTCAACACCCTATTCTCGAACACCCTCAGCCTATGTACCTCCCTCAGCGTGAGAGACCAAGTTTCACGCCCATACAAAACAACAGGCAAAATTATACTTCTGTATATCTTAATCTTTGTATTTTTGGATAGCAAACTGGAAGACAGAAGATCCTGCATCGAATGATAACAAGCATTCCCCGATTTCAGTCTGCACTTAATTTCTATCTGAATGGAATTTCGATTCGTTAGGGTTGTTCTCAAATATTTGAACTGTTCCACCCTTTCAAAGGATTTATTATCTAACTTTATGTTGTGATTTTGTCCTGCATTCTGAATGCGAGACATGACCATGTACTTAGTTTTCTCAGCATTTACTTCTAGACCAATCTCCTTACTAGCCACTACTAAAGCTTCTGGTCATTACGTAATGCAGACGAAAACCATTTCCACCGCTCACTTCAAATCTCGACTTCTCTTCTCGTACCTGCTAATACAGGGGATTAAAGTCTGTACGAACTTCAACAGACTGACTGACGCCGTCTGAGACAAAGTGCTGAGAATATCTGCAATAACGGAACACAAGTCAACAGCTGATCGAACTGGCCGAGGTCGGCTCAAGCACAAACACTTCTTCTGGACGTACCCGGGTCGAATCGCGGTCGTAACATCAACCATCCTGACAGGTTTATCGTTCTTCCTTAGTCCCTCCAGGAATATATCGGGATAATATCTTAAATTAGGCCACGATCACTTCCTGCTACATCACTTCCAAATCATTATACTATATCGTCCACTCTTTAGGGGCTATGTAGTCGGAGTTATATGGACGGCGTCAAAGGAACTACAAACATTGGCACGATGGAGATTACGCTGTAAGAAGCTTCATGATCTGTAATATTCGTGACTTATTATTTGGGTTAATATCAAGGACGACAGGGGGCCGGGGTGGCGTGTCCGGTATATCGACGAGACTACGGGCTAGACGGACAGGATTTCGATTCCCGGTGGGAGATTTCCTCATTTCCAAGCACGTCCCGACCGGCTCTGGTTCACACCCAAACTCTACTTCAATAGGTACCTGGGCTCCCTCCCAGGGGCAAAGCGGCCGGATCGTGACTTTGGCCACACGCCTCTCATCTACCACCGAGTTTGAGTGGAGCTATACCTCTACTTCCCCCCTGTGACTTCGTGGCATGTACGTGGCAATTTTACCTCATATGAAGGAGAATAAAGTCAGGGCACTTTACAGAAATGGGTATACATCCATAACTATAAGATACGTTTTAGAAATGAGTACCAGGAATATTTCCTGGGGGGTAAAGGCGGCTGGTGCGTAGGGCTGACAACCTTACCACCTTCATGTGCCGATTGTCTAAAAATCTTGGAGCCTCAACCTCCTGGAACCCTAAGGGCCTGTCAAGGCCTGTAATGGGATTGCTTTGTAAGATACGTTTTAAATAATTTTGCTGTTTGTACCCACTCCTGAGAACTACAAGAACACATGAACTACACATTTCAGAATACGTCATTCACCTTTCGTAACCGAACAGCTTTTTATCCTGCAGCTGTACCCAGGATCGAACCCGTGGCGCATAGCGAGGTAATCGGGCGCGTCAGACGTGCGCAGAAGGGTACTGGTTTATTGAATGGAACTGGGGCTTCCTTTCATGACGGCCAGGGCCTGGACTAATTGTTCCGACCCTCTTCCATGCTACCGCAAACATTCAACCCAGCTACAAACAGTCCTTGACAAGCTGGAAGTCTCTCTTCTATTCTCCAGATTTATAGAACCCATACGTTCATTACTGTGTTCAACACTGAACTCTATACTGAACTAGTTCCAAATAGTCTCCAAACTCACGTCTTATTTATTTATGACCAGATATTAAGACACTCATCAAAACTTCAACACAGGCCAGTTTTCTTAACGTGTCCAAGACAAAAAAGTTTGGGTGCAATATCTCATCTTCCCGAAGCGTACTGCATTTCTCGTCCATACCATCCTCATGACTAACACACTAATAAAGTGTAGTGGAAAGTACAAATTATGAAGCCTTTCATTAAGAAATTTTGTGTATCCTGTTACTTCCTCGCTCTTGTCCAAATACCAGCACAATACTCTCATCCTCAGTCAACACGTACGTTGTTCCTTCAGATGCCAGAGCAAGTCACTTATACAAAACAGCGGATAGCATTCCGGTTACAAGGACAGCGCATTTTTAGACGAGAAACCGGACAATGAAAGCAAAATGAATGGTGGGTAACACGGTCGGAATTTAACATGTTCTTTAATTTCTTCATAAATGGTACTTTGATTTATTACCAACCGTGAACATGAGATCTATTCCAAAGTTCCCATAGGCTGGCCTAGTCAGTATACTTCTACTCGTAGACCTGTCTCCTAACTAGCGACTAACACAGCGTCTGTGCAGTTCTCGTTTAATAGACCACAATTACCACATTAGGCTGTTTACATCCCAGTTCAAATGAACCTGTAACTTCTGAATTTAAAATCACGACACCTGTCATTTACGAAATTCAACGCGCACATCCAACAGCGTTGTTAAGGCTGGTATATCGGTATGTTTCACAGAAGCTATTCATTTTTCAAATGGCCGTTGCGATAAGCGATACACAACACCAAGTTTCATCACCATTACCACAAAAACGAACCATTTTACACATTCCAGAGCCAGTACAATCATTGACATCTGATACTAATTTCCTTATCATCTCGTTGTGTTTGTCAAATCTCTATCGATTAAAGGGTCCGAGTAACACAACACTATGAATTTCATGTATTAATTATATTCACGACCGCATCTTTCCGCCGACTCATACGGCCATCATCAGGTAGTCGTACAAATTCATAAATATAAAATTTTCTTTTCAAGAATTTGTAAGACTACCTGACAATGGCCGTGTAAGTCGGCCGAAACATGTTGTTAATATAATTAATACACGATATTCATAGTGTTGTGTTACTCGGACCCTTTAATCGATATTGACTGACGTTAGATACATTTTACTACTGTCCTCTTGTCTACGCTTCATAGTGACCCCTTTCCATGCTATTTCCCACCCAAAATGCTGTGCATGTCCAGTGCACCTACATAATCACGACTTAATAATCCTAAGAAAATTACGTGAGGGGTACAAAGACGCCCATGTTCATGAAACTCTCTCCTGCTGCTTCATCCACAAGCAGCCGTGCAGTTCCTTCCAAAACCACCATTCCCACGAACAAACATTCTGTATACGTTCCACCGCATCACAGGCGCCTGCTATGTTAAAAGACGTGCCAAATCTGCTTCAAGGACTAAGGGAAATAAAGAGTTAGTCGGCCTACACACTCTATTAAAGCGTTACGTGGTCGTCGGTCGGCGCACAGCACACAGCCAATGCAAGTTTCACGCTTAAAAGCAGAGTGGTTACTATATGTACCACCTGCTTTAACATTTAAAAACTACGCTGTCTACAAAATGAATTCATGTTCCGCGATTTTTTCTAACACAGACTAATTTCTCTTTTGGTCTCTGTGTCGGAGGCAGACACTCCCAGATATTAAACACATGTTCCTGAAAAGGTTAACAAAATTTCCCTCCCGTGTTCGCCATCCGTTTGGCTGAGGGAAGTTCCTGCTGTAGGCAGGCCTAAATTGTTTATATGAGACACGCTCATGTGATACTTGTATCAGCTTAGTGGTCTATGGGTCAAGCCTTTGCCCTTATTACATATAAAAAGACCTTATTTAATCTGATGACTATTGGATGTCACTTACTGTCGGCTCTCCTGTCCTACTAACGTGACCCAATCATCCGACTGCGTGCACATACGACGAAATAGCGGCGGGCTGTGACAACCGCTAGTTGTCAGATAAAATACGGGGCCTACACCTTCACAGGATACGCCATACGCGAAGCTGTAAGATAAAATACGGATCCTATACCTTAAATAGGACACGACATAAAGCGTGGTTGTCAGATAAAATACGGGCTTTATACAGTAAACAAGACGCAACATACGCGAAGCTTCCCGCCCAATGACACGCAACGGACTCAACGTAATTCGCGCTAAGTACTTTTGGCGCAAGAGAAACTAGACACAAAATATACTTAGCTGCATATTACACTATGGTTTATTCAGCGTAAACTGCAGATGGCACTCATCTTTCGCAAATATTTCAGAACTACTCACTGGAAACGCTAATCGACAGCACTATATATATTCTAAAACACAGCACAAAACAGACTTTTTTAGACGAAACCGGTAAGCGGCACCAATCTGCACATAATTATTCTGTCCGAACTAAAATCCCTGAATACATACAACTGAACACGTGACCAATTTCAACGTAGGGCTACTTAATGTTCTTTTATACAAAACTGCGTATTTGAAGACCGACGTTTCGGGCAGGAACTTATTTCGGCTGTTTAAAACGAAACGACGCAAACAACCTCAATTCTCTTACACGACAGTAAACACGAGTTCCCAAACAAAACACTTCCGACTTTAATAACGATCGACGAATCTCCTAAGCACCGCTACGATGAACACCGGAACTTCTTCACAATAAATACGACAAAAATTCTAACGTGACGAAAGATCTATTTATTCCAGAGTTGGGGAACCGGATTTCTCATATACCAAACTAACACTTACTTCGTTGGAGTAACGTTGTGGTGACAGCAGTTACTTCTTCACGTTGTCTCAGTAGCAGCCTGTGCTTCTTTTTGAACCGCGGTGACAGGCCGACATTGCTAGCCAACTATTTCATCCACATTTCCTTACACACACAACATTCACCATCTTCAAACACGGCACTGCACAATTTCAAACACTCCTCCTCTGAACGAAAATAGCTTGCAACACTTTCACTGCGATTTCACACTACTCAGACGTAGCTTTGGAAACTTCACCTAATCCTCTGCATAAAACAGTTGACTACACAGGCGTTACGGCACAGCTCTAGCGAAGCACACCACCTACACACGACAGCGCTCCTGTGACTGAAGCTAACCCACTCGGCCGAGACTCAGAGCGATAAAGAAAACCACAAGCATACGGAGAGCCATCTACCGGTACCGCTACGAAAACGTGCTACGTTTTTATGAATGGGAGAGCGTTTAGTGGCAGCCATCATTGACTTGTCTTGAATGAAAGGGCAAAGTATAACCATACTAGAAACATCGATCGCAGTACGAGAATGTTGGTATCTTTGTAAGTCGCGAACAAGCGCAACGCGGCGGCTTATAGTGACAGTTTTCTGCTTCTAACAGCAACTGGTATAAGAAAAGACTTGAACTGAATATAACTACGAAATGCAAGCAATGAAAGAGCTGGTACCAAGACTACTGACATTACTCAAGGATAGAAGGAATACGGCCAAGGTTTTTCGCGACAAGCAGGAGGGGGGGGGGGGGGAATGGTAGAGGGGGAAAACAAGAGAATTGCAAATAAGGTGAAAGGCGTACATACAGGTGAAGTGAATGGTGACTTGGAGACACATAAAATAACACGGTATACATGGAACCATCACAACTGTGCGATCAGGCGAGGCATCATGGTGGCTGGGAAAGATTAAATTACCTTAATATGGGACAGTGAAATTTTCTGGGTTCAAGTCAGCAAGAACGAAGACAAATGCACAAAAGAAGCCACGTTTCCCATCTTTCCGACGAGACATCATTGAAATCCTTAATTAAAATACAGCTACACCCACACACACACACGCACCCACTGCAAGTGTTCGCTAATTTGTCTATTTTTAGCCTACTTTTCGTGAGAAATTTGAAGTATCTATTCCCCATACGGATCGACGAGTTTTCATACAATTTGGCAGAAGCTTTACAACGCACGAGGCCACCACACGTTTGTGTTTACGAATTCTATACAATCAACAGAAACTACAGGACGGAGGTACAAACGTCAGGACGTGTTAACATAGTCTTACGCTACTTACCGCTTAGTTCTGAAGTCGTACCCAGCAACTGCGTAAGGCTACCGTGGACTTTTACTTCGGGGTACTGAGCTGATCTGCCATTTTTTATCATTTACATTTTAATGTTATGCAATTTAAGGTCATTACAGCCATTTGCACACAATAAATGTTCAAACTTTATTCTTGGATCACAATTTTCCGCGACGAAGACAGGTTTCTGTTCAATCCAGATTCCATTCTAGACGGGTTTCACTCTGTGTTTGTTAACAGGTAACATTTTCTGTACACTACTACTTGCTGAATCTCGTACGCATGTGAATTTAATGGGCATAATGGCTTTCTGACACCAGTCATGACCACTGCTGAATTAAGTAAGACGCTTATTGATAGAAGTTGCCTGATTTTACAAGACAAATCACACTTCAGCGAGTCAGTCACGTGAGACACATGACGACAGAGTTAGCAAGATTGTGACGTAACGACTCGTATGGCATTGACGTAGCACTGCACGTCGCGAATTCATTCCCGAACTGATTAAATACTTTGTCAACTACAAAGTTTGTTAAATCAGTATTTGTACTTCGAAAGTCGTAACGTCGATTCGAGTAAAATGAAATCATTATATCTAAGCACGAAATGTCAAAACCGGTAAGTCACATTCTACGTTTTAACTGTTATAGTAAGACAGCCATACTTCAAAATCAAACGCACTGAACATTCAAGTCTTCTGGAATGCCATCATTGTGCAGCCTTCTTCTTCAGGGTCGAGCTTATTGAAAATTATTTACCAGTCGAGACGACGTCACATCCCAGAAGACATGCCTCTTCAGCAACAACGTTTTGAGAACCTCAAATGTCGCAAAGCAAGACATAATTAAAGTTTTTAAAGTTAACAATCAGGTTCTAGAGCAGCGATGGAGAACCATACGCACGTGCGTCTTATATGCATTTTGCATATTGCAAAACGCATATAATCCTAAGCCGTGTAATAACCGAAAAAAGTTACCAGGTACGTAAAAGTTTGTCTCAAAGAGATATTTTTTTTATAAATGAAACAGGGCTGAATTACTAACGAAATGCTACCTTACGTGTGGATGTGTGGGTGTGGGTAAGAATGAAATTTGTGGTTATGTATGCAGAAAGTTTTGTCCGATGTTTTCAGACACGCAACCTTAAAACGTTCGTCATCCCTGGTCTAGGGAGAACACAAGGTTTCAGAATTATGCTCGCCCACTCGCCATGGGCCTATTAGCGTAAATGAACCTGGTGTCGTGCACAAAATGCGTGTTACACATACTGCCTGGCTATGGGCGAGAAGATACGCAGTTCAGTTTCTGGAATATACAACGTTATTTTAAATAGCCCAGCTGCCTTTAAACACTTCATGTCGTTTATATGATTGAAATACATGACGAAGTATGTAAAAGGAGTTGGGCTATGCAATAAATTTACTAAAGGCTACACGATATGCTAAAGAAAAAGCTCAACTCCTGGAATCCAAAGTGCAAGTCTTAAAAGTATTAAGCCCCTGATGGTATGCGAACCACTGACTGAAAGACACTCAGCGGTGTAATGTGGAGATGAATGGCGTGCATTTGTCAGCGCACCGTTATCAGAATCTAAGAACAAACACTCGTTTTATTAAGAGATCTGTAACTATCAACAGGATATTTCGCAACAGTATTGTGAATAAAAGTTACGGAACTTGACTTTTAAGTGGAATCACAACTTGTTTCTACTCAACTTTACTCGTAGCATACAGTGTGGCAACCCCACAAAAAAAAAGTATCACAACATCCTTTCAACATTCCAATCAAATGAATGACCGACAGGCGCGTTCGCAAAGTCACGAAAACCGCCCATTAGCTTCGTCATGTCTGTCTGTCCGTCCTCATGTATCAACTCGGCTCCCGTTGGACGGATTTTCGTGAAATTTGATACTGGGGACTTCTACGAAAATCTGTCGAAAAACTCCAAATTTGGTTAAACTTTGAAGAAAATATCGGGCACTTTACACGAAGTGTTTGTATTGTTGGCAGCGACATATGTAACGCAACAACACACAGAACGCATTGTTGTGCTTCCATGGCAAAGCTCTCAATATTTATTACATTGTTGAAAGCAATATATGTAGCTCAACAGTACAAAACTGAACACATTGTTGCGTTTTCATAGCAATTCTAACACTGTATATTGCTGACCGCGACACACAGTAGCTCAGCAATACAAAGGTAACACTTTGTTGCGTTTCGATGGCAACAACGGTTACGCGAACGCGCCACAATGTTACGTTATACGTACACTGCGTATCTTGTTTCAGTATGTCGTCATCAAGACACAAACAAAAGCACAGCTTTACGGTAACCCAACGACATTTCCTTAGGCAGTACGCAGGACACGCAACAACAGTAGTACCCTCAGTACCAACAGACGCATTAGTACGTCTATGGCCGCTTCGCTACAAACCATCCGGATACGACATCGACACTGCACAATCGTGCAGAGGATACAAGCGACTACATAGCGACTAGAAAAATGTCAACAACAGTGGCCATATTCTGAACAAAAGAATGTAAAAAACGAGTGAATTACGATAATTAAACATGACTGTAACACGCACGTATAGGCTATATATATATATATATACACGTATAACGACACGCAAAACAATATACAATTACAGAATAGAGAACAGAGTGGCCCAAATTGAGTAAACCGCTTCTGAATTTATAAAAGCTGTCAAAATAGACCCTCTGTGTTCAATACACAACTCACAACACTGTAACACGCACTCTTACACGGCTCTGCACATGTTCCTTCGGCGAAAGGTTTCAAATGTGAAGTATGGAAAATGCAGTGTACAAGAGAATTCAGCTGAATCTGGACCCAAACCAACGATACCTGCATGCAGACACACAGAAAACAGCTGTGTTATTGTGCCATAAAGAGAAGAAAATCAGAATTGCATTCTGGAAAAAATCAAGGCCAGAAGTAATTGGGGAAGCATTAAGTTCCGCATTTCTACCTTCCCCGCTCTCCGATGAACATACAACCTCCCGATACAACGCCACCCTCACTTAGCGCCCATAAAAGTTTGTGAACAGAAATTATTTATTACACAGCCTTTCGATACACCGCCACAAACTGCGGTAAACAAATAGTGGCGCTATATCGGGATGTGACTGTATTGTTGCATATATCTGTTATATTACGGATGTTCCTTACATTATATATATATATATATATATATATATATTATAGAAACTGAGGCAACGACATTGCATCGATGCAGTACCTTCTGTACTTTGTCCGTATCATCGGACCTTATCACTTGCTTATTAGTACTTTCTGATCATACGCCTCTTTGTATTCGCTATGCCCAATGTTTGTAACTGCTTATCTGTTATTCTTCCTGGAATTATGGAGCCCACCGTGTGACTCCTTGCAGACGCAGTCACATGTGTAGGAGTAACGAATACTCCAACGCACAGATCACACACAAACCTGTCTGATAAAACCTCTGACGCCTGAAAGGGCGCATTCCCAATCCTGCCGTTGATCCAGACAGTCTGTATAAGTTGCTGCGAGGCCTTCCCGGCCTGTTTTCTGTAAATACGGCCTATTGTAATTGAAGTGCCTGGAACCTGGTACAACCAGTTTGTTTCAAGCATCCCTCACAACCTATACGAACCTATTCCGGTGGAGCAACATCCACGATACGCCCCGCCGGCCTTCTCCGAAATTTCGGGGATACAACAGTATGTTAACGTTAACAGCGACTACAAATATTCGAAAACTAAGCGAATACTTTGGACATAAAAGGAGTCTGGAGAAACCCGTATACTAATGATCTTCAGAGATGTTCTCCTCCACAAATATTATCAGGGAAATCAAATAAAGGAGGATACAATGGACGGATATAAAGACGACTTGGAAGACCTACATATTGACGTAAGGATAACATTAAAATAGGTTTTAAAGAGAAGGCGAGGACAGGTGTAGAGTGGATTAATCTGGCGTAAAATAAGGTCCAGTGGCAGGCTCTTGTAAGCACGGTAATGAACCTTCTGGTTAATTAAAAGGAAGGGAATTTATTCACTACGTCAGCAAGCAGGATAAGGTTGTGTATCGCGAACCATGCAATGTCGCCTGTGCGTCTGGCTCCTCCGGAAGTGCACAATGAAGCTCCCAGGTTTAGCGTCCTGGTGCTCACCCGGGGCGATCTCCCAACACACAGTGTCCAGTCTATACGCACAACAAAGGTGTCGGAGAAGTTGCCTATTCGTCACGGCGAATCTTCAACCCTTCGAGGGGCGAACTGGGCGTCGTTTCGTGCGTACCGGGAAGGGACTGCCCTAGGGGTCACCAACAAATTCTCACTTATAGGAAGCCCATTCATTCTCCAATGTGGAACATTTTATTTTGAAAGGAATAATTAGCACCTCACGGAGCCAATGTTTTGCTTGTTTCTGGTATAACCTATGTGCGCAGTGGCTCGATGTATCAGCACATTATTGCCGTTTTGTTTAACGAACAATTTTAAGATGGCAGAACACGAAAAAAGGGAAAGAGGAAAGAAAAAACGAAGAGGGGATGGGAAAGAAGAAACGATGTACGAAAGGTACATCGAAAGAAAGAAAAATGAGAGGAAGAACAACTCGGACAGAAGTAAAAAAAAAATGAAGGAGAAAAAAGGTAGGGGCAGGGAGGTAAATAAGCAGCAACCTAACTCTAAGCGCGCGAGACATCCTTGAGAAACTGATAGCCGCTTCGCTGACAAAGAATAAAATAAAGATCAATGGAAAGAACAAAGAGATGAAAGTAGAAAAAGAGAAATGAAGTGAAAGGAAGCAGTTTTCAGATAAATTGACAAAGACCGACAATCACAACTTCACTGACATAATTTCATTGACGATTACGTACTACATGTTTCGGCTTACGAAAGCGGCTATTAGGTACCCCTTTTATAAAAAATATTGAGAGAAAAATGATTACATTGCTACGATGTTAAGAATAAGAATTGAGATCTTAATTTTACAACGTACATGGCCTATAACTAGGTGACGGGTTGGACGGTCCGGGGTTCGAATCCCGGTAAAGTCAAGAGATTTTCTTCTTCTGCAATACGTCCAGAACGGCTCTGAGACCCAACCAGCCTAATATGCAAAGGGAGAGGAGATTATTTCCCAGGGATAAAGTGGCCGGGGCATGAAGTTAACCACTCTCATCCACCCAATGCCTACGTTAAGAATGAGTGGAGCTATACCTCTACTCCCCCTACAGGCCTTCATGGCGTGGATAGGGAAAACGTTACGTCTATAAGGTATATACTTTAGTACCAGAATTTGGGTTCCATTTTGGCCGGAGCAGTTTTCATCACGGTGCCGATCCCAGTGGCTGCGCGGTCTAAGGCGTGTGTCTGCGGCCGCTCACTTATTGGAATTGTGGGTTCGAATCCTGCCGGGGGCATGGATGTCTGTCTCTTATGTGTGTTGTGTGTTGTCAGGTAGAGGTCTCTCGACGGGCCGATCACTCGTCCAGAGGAGTCCTACCGAGTGTGGTGTGTCTGAGTGTGATCGTGAAGCCTCGATAATGAGGAGGCCCTGGCCCCCTAGGGGCTGTTGCGCCACTGGAGAGAGGTTTTTATTAGGTATGTTTTTAATGTCGCTGGTAGTCTCAAAGGAAGAGAATTACATCTATACAGACAATAAAGTTATTCTGAATGTGAAAGCCACGATTTCTCACTGTTCAAACAGGTAAGGCTGTTGACAGGTATGTAAAACTGTACTGTTTCGGTTCTACCACCTGCACGCCCTTACTTCGATATTCCGAGCCGCAACCGAACAAGTCACACTGTCAGCTCTCTGTTAACGTAAACAGCAAGCGCGTTTCGAGGTGCAGATTCTGGCTAGAAACCAGTTGCGGCGGGGTCACATCAGCCGCCTCTTTCTGCCAACAACAGCGTGCTAATTAATCGACCGACAATTTATTTCACTGAATGACGCAAAAACACTTGTTAAAATACTAAACTAATTACTATTAAATGACGATGTGACAACTACTGATATTCTGAAGCAATGGAAGTGGGATTATGACAACAACCAGCAACTGCCAAGTAATAAAGCCTTCCCGAACTTTTAGTTTAGTTTTGTTTGTTTCGCACCAGATGTCACGGTGGTATGTTGCGCCCCTGCTTTATGCTAGGGAGGTACCGAGATCGAATACTGGCAATTATTACTGGACTTTTCAGTCCCTCCAGACAAATGCTGGGATGGAACTTAAGAAACAGGTTGAAGCCCCTGTATTCGCCTATCACACGTTATTTTATCTTTCAAGCCCCACATACGTATCTCCTGTAAATCTGTTTAGTTACTATTTCCCTTCTCTATCATCTTTTTCTTGTTTACAGTTACCCTTTCTTTTAAATTTCCGTATCTCTCCCGCTCTGCGGCCGCTTTAACCAAAGTGGAAAGAGCTCCCACCCGGTACCCACTGTATAGCAGAATGGGTTAGTGTCATCAGACATCCTCTTTTTCCCATAAATGTCCTCTTTAAAGGGTAGCTTTTAACGTCCGGGCCCTTTTTTGATACAATGTCCTCTTTCTCTGCATGTCATTTTCACACACCTGAGACATTCAACGATCATTTCTCTCAGAAAGTTTGAAACAACTGTTTGTAAGCATTTCTTCCTTGAGTGCCGGTGAGTGACGTCATTAGTGAATCGCTGTAACCTCGCAAACTTCAGCTTTCACAAAACTCCACAGGAAAAAGTCTAGGAGGGTCAGATCTGGAGATAACGCAAGCCAGGAAGCAAACCCCTTCGGCCGAACCATTCCTCACGCAACTGCCTATTCAAAAATGTCACATTACTGTGCATGTGTAGTGGCGCTCGGCCATGTTCCGCCAAAGCTTTGTCCTTATGGATCAAATACGAACAAATATGAAGGAAATATCATGAAATATCAAGAAGATTTCACTCCTCAGGGTAGGACACGCGTACACTGACATCTTTACACCAATCAACAATGCATCGTTATATCAAAAGATTGCGAACTTCATCAGTACCGCTGCGAGTAACTTAAATATCGCATCTTGAAAGCGCATCTTTAAAACCAACGCAGTTTCATTTCTGACGGCAAGCTTCCGTTCAGACACGTAAAAGTTTTGGCCTATTCAACGCGTACAAGAATAATATGGGACTTGAGCAAATTTACTGCTTGAATGACGAGATGCGATTTGTTTAAAGTCTGAGGGTAAGGTTCTCGCTATCAACATCTGCCGATTGATCATACAGCTCCTGCCGACATCTGCATCTACAGTTCTTATCGCAACTTCAGAACCAGAACTGCGTCAGTGAAGATTCCAAGTGTCTTTCCACTAAGTGCCGTGCTCTAGAAGTCTTTGACGCCTCTTTAAAACGTGTCTTGCAGTTACTGCAATTTTCAAATATTTTCAAAACAAAATCTCAAGTTTCTATATCATTACAGCAAGCATACATAAAGTGAATGAGAGGGTGAGTTAAATCTGCAATTATCTGTTGACTCAATAAGTTGTTCATTCATCATTCTGCAGTCTGTCTTACGACAGGTCCGTAGCCTCTTCCAAAGCGAGTTCTCCACACAGTGCGATCTAGTGCTTCCTCTTTCAATTTCCAGTACCTTCTCTTTTCCTTAAGGCCATCCAGTAGCTGCTTACGCCTTCTTCCTCTTCTTCCCGCCATTTCTATCCTTCCCTCTAACTTTCCTTCAATCACGTGTTTTAGAAGGCAGTTTCTACGCAAGATGTGACCAATCCAGTTAGCCTTTCTTCTTTTTATTGTATGTAGGATATTCCCCTCCACCTTGACTCTTTGTAATACTTCTTCATTTTTCACACGATCGGTCCAACTGATCTTCTCCATTCTTCTCCAGCACCACATTGTACGCTGAACAAATCACTGAAAAATTTTTGATTTTATCAACGACTTGTGATCACACAACATATGCCTTATCTTGAGTTCTTCGGCTGGGTCATCTGACAAAGGCAGTGACTGTGAATAAATGAAACGGCACTCAACATCTACAGCACAGATAAGTATCAGCTCTTCAGCTGCTGCGTTTGAATTCTCTGTGCATTCACATCACAAACTTTTGATCGCAACAACATACGTATTGCTGTTGGCTGTGAGACCCAGAAATGCCAAGTCCAGTTTTACATTAATCTCTTACTTTACGAGCTCAATACGCCCCCCTCCCCAAACTGCTCGTAAGGCCAAAAACCGTAAAAAAAATAATTTACAATTACTGACCACGTTATAAATTTTAGCTGGTTACAGAGGTCAAAAATTTCTCTCCAACATAAAAGTTCACCTTATTACAACACAAAACGGTAGCTAAATAAGAAAAAAGTACTACTAATGGTCAATTACTGTATTTAAATAACATTATTATCCATTAACGTACGCATAAATGATAGTTACGTCATTGAAGTTGTATGGAGATACATAAAAATTAGGTACCACCAGCATTATACACAACACACGAAACTTCCTGATCATTTAATCGATGCATATTGAATAACACCGGGAAAGCGGACTTTACAACAAAGCTGAAAGAACAGTGAGAGATGCTGCGATGCTGCTGCTTCTGCGCAGACCGCCCAGCGATGCCGTGACGTCCTGCGCATCCGAGAAAATTCGGGAAATGAAGACAGCCGAGAAGAGGTGCCGGTAACAACGATCGGTAGGCGTAAGGAAGGAGCTCGTATAAGCAAAAAGAGGCTCGCAAACTGAAAAAATACATTAATTTGCGCAACTCGTATTACCGAAAACTCGCAAACCGATGGCTCGTATGCCGAGGGATTACATTTGTTTTCAGATGTAACTCTTTACCTTTAATGACTCCTTTGTAAGCACTGCACAGTATCACACTTCTGTATTAATAATTAAGGTAAACCAATGATTTAAAAACGTTTCTTGATACTCCATTTTGTTCTGTCTTGTACCGGTCCCGCTAGTCAGCTTACACTACCTCCAAACACGCACAACGCAAACACCACGGCAATATTTAGGCACGAGTGCGCAGTCAGTAACACGTAAGACACTGGACTAAACTGGTGGAGAAAATTTATAAAGCCGGTAGACGAAAGCGCCAGATACACAGTCGAACTCGGTTATAACGCCGTGAAGGGGCGCAAATATTGTGTGTCGTTATAAACGAGTGTTTTTACAACCGAGGAGTAGAATGTTATGGTTAACAGTGAGGAATTAATTGGTGCTACAGAATATCTGACGTTATAGACGAGGTGTCACATATAACCTATGTTGATATAACCGGGTTAGACTGTAATTCTAGTACCGTGTTTCAACATTTAGGTCGGTGTTAAGAGAAATGGACCGCATCGTAATTCAGCCCCGCACATCTGCAAATGTACAGCTGAATCACGACAGCCATATCGCTCACGAAACAGCAATTTGTCGTAACCCACTGATACACAGTTTTACAGGAGACAGAAAACACTTGACAGATCATTAATAGACCAACAATTAAGCATGTTATGCTTTCACGAAAGTATAAGGAGAAACAATTTTTTACGGACACAACATTTTGACAGAAGGTGTGTTTGTAACCCAACTGTCTAGTAATGCGGGAACCTCAGTTTGACGAATTGTGTGGCTTACGACAAATTGCTGTTCCATGACTGATGTGCGTGTATTATAGTTTAATTTGTGGATGTGGATGACAAGGGAGTGAAGTCAGTATGGAGAGTGAAACGACTTAGGCCGTTTTGCTACGCAGCTTTCCTCTCTTTACGACGTGAATTAAGTTACAAATAACGAAAGCTGGGGGGCAAAAACGGCATATGTCAATGCATTCTCCATGCCAACGACTTTTCCATGCTCGAACAAGTTAACAAATTAATGCTCATTTATAAATCAAATAATTTTATAAAACGCTCGCGACTTATCGGAAGGCTCTCAGAGACCCCATAGGTTGAGAACCAGTGTTATCGACGGAAAACCGGCCCTTTGAATTCAGAACTGTTACAAGCTCTCACATGAGGGTCTTTTGGTTTCACACATAATGTTTGTTCCGACGTTTCGGAGAAACGTGCTACCTCTACCGTCGGGGTGATGAAACGTTCACAGTCACACTACAGATGTAGTCATCATGTTCCCACGAAACGTCGAAACAAAGTTATTACATTACACGGTGCAAGAACCCAGACGACCATTATCTGAAAAACACCCGACGCGAAAACAAAAAAAAAAATTTTTTTTTTTGACCAGTTGTGTTACACAGTTCGTGCTTACTTCGCTATAAACACTGGCTTCATGAGACTGGCGACGCAGGGAACAGTTTTAACGTGTCCACTATACCCTGGAATGTGTGCACACGCAGCGATGCGAATCCAAACATCTGAAGGTGCTAATAACAAATGTACGTTTACAAACTGCCTGCGTTGCTGTGCACTCACCTCTCAACGCTGCTCCCTGCATCCGAACATTTTACTGAAACTGAGGCGGAACGGGCCGGGCCGGCTTATGCGTACGGTTTTAATGGTTATGCTCACTGTTTTTCCAGGACTTTCAAAAAGACAAAACGAGTGGGAGACGTTAAACCAAATCATGCACAGGCGGAGAGAAGCAGGCAGGAGAGCGAGTATCTTCTCTCTCTCTCTCACACAGGCAGTCGACCTTCTGAAAGCCAACCGAACGCAACACGAGTAAAGATAGAGGTCCGAGGATTTCTCTTGCGAACAGCTCAACAGCCATGAAGCCTGGCACGGTCCAGTTCTTGGACACACTCATCGACCAGTTTCGTGTTTATTTCTTTCTCATCCAATGTCTCTGATGAGTGGGTAGCATTCTTGTTTAGTATTCAGAAGGCTCTGAGTTCAAATCTAAGCTCGGAGGCTGGCTTGACACATTTGGGTGGGCAAGTCCCTCCACCCACCCCACTGCCAACTGTCACCATAAAATAGGCCGTGACCGATTCATTCCAAATCCTTTCCATTTCACCACTGAAGCATCATCCCTGCCGTTTGACGCCACGTAACATATTCAGGTTCTTGTTGTATCCCTCATAGAGTACAGCGTCGATTATTCGAACTAATTGGGACCGAGGAAGTTCGGATAAACAAACATGCACGAGAATACCCAGAGATAGGTTCGCCGTGGCTTCTCTTTTGCAGAAACCACAAATAAACAGCGTCCTCTCAATTTTTTGTCGCTGGCTTTTTTTTCGTTTTTTAACCATCTTCGCTGTCTAACTTTGATACAAACTTCAAAATTTCATTTTTTCTACTTTTTGCTACTTTTTTACCGGCGGTGGTTCGGATAATCGACGCTCTACTGTATTGACTTTCTATTGTACGTTTGCCTTTCTTGGAATCAAGGCGTGCGACTTTAAATTCTACGTTTTGAAACATAACAAATAAACAAGGCAGGCAATATACGTATACCATAACACTGTAACCACTGTTTTCAGTGCAACGCAACAATTCGTTCCATTTGTATTGATGACGTATATGTCGCTGTCAACAGTGTAACAAATACTGAAGTCGTTGCTACGGAAGCAGCATTGCGCTCTCAGTACTGTTGCACTACACACTTCGCTGCTAACAATATCAAACACATTTAGGTCTACATGTAAAGTGCCCGATATTTTTGTCTGATTTTAACCAAATTTGGAGTTTATCGACAGATTTTCATAGAAGTCCCCAATATCTAATTTCACGAAAATCCGTCCAGTGGGAGCCGTCCTGATAATGCGGACAAACGGACGGTCGGATTTTCGCCTAAAGAACTGTAGATCAAGCACGTACCCCTGGCAATGCTAAGTGCGGTTGCGAAGCGGAAGGTTGATAGCCTGTTTACAAATACAATTACAGGAATGGTCTCTCACAGCACTTCACACTTTCAATAACAATTACACCTGCACAGATGAGGGTTGGCAGACCGAGTCACAGAACTCGCCCACTACGATTACTTCATTTCTGAGGAACAAGATTCATTCCTGACAACCATAATTACATTTATGTAAACAGGAGTGCACACATTTCGGGCGCCAATTCGCCGTGGCGACTAGAATGTGTACGCTGGCGCCTAATATTTGTGGGACTATGGAAAGTGCTTCGTTTCACCCTTCTGGCAGCTGTATTTTTGGAAACATTTGTGCATCCTTGCGCATAAATATGATACAAAAGAGTTGGTAATTATTTTAAGTTTCGGTCCCACCTGCGTTGCATGACGACGACAACAACAACAACAACCCACGTCATTCACACAAATTCTCAGCAACTAATTCAGCCACCTCTAATAGGTTACCTGATAGCCAAACTTACATCAGCAGTTTAACAGCCGCTCAGCTATGAGTAATTGCAGACTTCTGCCGCGGTGTAAATAACATCTTCGCTCTTCTGGAATGTTGCGCGGCGTAGATTGGTAGTTACCGACGTTTCGGGGCAACCGACCGGTCCCACCTTCAAGGATCAACTTGCCCTTGAAAGATGGAACCGATAGGATGTCCCGAAACGTCGGTAACTAACTACCAATCTACGCTGCGTAACATCCCTGAAGAGCGAAGATTTCAGCCGCTCAGCTGTTTCGGTTCCACGCTTTATGGAACACGTTCACAAAAACCCGCCAAGCCAGTTCAGTCCATTCCTCTATGATCCATCTTCCAACACCACATGACAGTCCGAAAACACCGCTGAAAGTTGGGAAACTCGAATACAAAGACGGTACAAAGATATGTTCAGGCCAGCCCAAATCAAACTGCTTACTCGACACTTTAGTACAACGGATACTCCTTCCAAGATTGGTCATACGCAGTAGTTCCTGGCCAACCGCACTAATTCTTCTGGAACTCATAATATCGTGATCCTACTGACAACACTCCCGTGAGCTGATTTGACCTACTGCAATTGTTGAGTTTTAAAAATGAAAATATACATGTTACAGAGAATCGGATAATTCTGAGTCAGTTAAATTTTGGGAGAAGGGTACGGGGGATACCTAAGACAGAGCTTTCTCTGAAATCCACTGTGTGTGTTGGGGGGGGGGGGGGGGAGGCTATGCGCATTTAGCGAAATCGACCACGCAAGTAGCCAACTACAGTCAATCCCCGATATAGCGCCACTGTTTTTTCGCCGCAATGTTTGGCGGTATATCGCGGGTGGCGGTAAATCGAAATATTGTATAATATGGAATTTCCGTTCACAGACTTTTTTTGGGCGCTAAGCGAGGGTGGCGATATATCGGGGTTGACTGCACACAATTCATAAATACAATTACAAAAGCCCTACACATCAGAACTGATGTTTTAACTCTGTCAAGAGGGATTGGGGTTAACTGAGACTTTAAGTGCCTGATATCTTTGCCCGATTTTGAGCCAAATTTAGTGTTTCTCTACACATTTTTATAAAGGTTCCCACTATCAAATTCTACGGAAATCCGTCGAGTGGGAGCCAAGCTGATATATGCGAGGACAGAAGGACGGACAGACACGATGAAGCTAAAAGGCGCTTTCTGTGATTATGCGAAGGAGCCTAAAATGACCTCTGCATAAAAACAATTTGAAATGTAATTAGGGTCACAAAAGAAAGCCAAACAATCGGTCGAATTTAACAGTCCATAAGAATATAACGCACCTTTATAAGGCAGATTTGCAACGGCATATTCATTTACTGCTTAGCTGAGAATGTGCAAGACTGGGAAGTGAACCGAATTTCAATACGCGACCATCGGTGATCCTAGCTCTTTCTTCACTGACCATACTTTCAGGCTGTGTGGGGCTAAACCTCATTTTCTACGGAATAATCAAATGAAATCTACACGTGCAATACATAACAGCATTATTTGCTGTGTGCGATTTGAGACCCTTACCATACAGAGTACTTACTGTCCCTTACGGCATGACACCATGTTGTCTCACATATTACTTTGGGCCGAAACATGTTGCTCATTGGTAACAACGCGTTACATAATAAACAGAGTTTTGATGGTGGTCTTAATTAATCGAGACCGGATATATGTGCAAGATCGCGCTACATCACATTCCAACAGATACTGTCAGCGAGGGGTGAAGGCGCTGGAACGTATGTAGGCCTACTTCGAACGTCGGAAGCCTCAATATAATGAAAATGTGTGGCAATGTTAAAAAAACAGGCCTACAGAATTTTCCATAAGAATGAAAAAGCTGTGTAGACACAAAGACGTGATAATTAAACTGTAAGTTCAATAACAGAAAAATCAGTCACTCCACAATACAACTTTACGAATTAGAGCAGCATAAATAGACTCCTGCCTTAAACAAAATGTTCTGCTGGGTGCCTGCAGAAACATCACTCGATGGCGTTTGGTTCATCCAGCTAGCCAAGACATACGAGGTGTTCTGAAGCCTGAAGGTCCAATCTCCTGTTCACAAAAATCCCCGCATAGCATGATTATGATGGTGATGATGATGACGGCGATAACAGAGCCGAGTAGCAACGGGTTGGACAGTCCGGGGTTCGAATCCCGGCAGGGGCAAGAGATTTTCTCTTCTCCAAAACCGTCCACACGGGTTCTAGGGCCCACCCAACCTCCTATTCAACCGGTACCGGAGTTCTTACCCGGGAGTAAAGCGGCCGGGGCGTGTAACTGATCACTCAATTCCATCTAGTGTCCAGGTTAACAAAGAGTGGAGCTATACTTTGCTCCCCTATATACCCTCATGGCGTGGGCAGGGACAACTTTACCTTTTACAATAATAATAATAATAATAATACAATAATTATTTATTCGCACTGTATCAAACCCAGAGGTTATGCATATCAAAATAATGTACAAGTATGTATGTTTGTGAGCTGAAACTGAAAGTGACGTGGAAGATGTCGCCGCCAATTTCAGGTATCCTTCCGCAGTTCGGCCGGAAGAAGACTAAAATTCCACTAAGGCGACCGAAATTCTAATTAGATACATCCCAATACAATAATATGCTTACGCTCCTACTGCTACATTCAAAGCCTCGCTAAGCACTCTCTCTTGCTGCTACATTACAAGCTGTCGCATAAGCATCTCCTTTAGCTGTACATTCACAAGCTCTGTCGCTAAGCACTCTCTCTCTGCTGCTTACATTCACAAGCTGTCGCTAAGCACTCTCTCTCTACTGCTCTCAGCTGCCTTCATTCTACCAAGCTGTCGCTAAGCACTCTCTCTCTTGCTTACATCACAGCTCGTCGCTAATGCACTCTTCTCTCTCTCAGCTGCCTTACAACTTCACTAAAGCTGCTTATTCGCTTCAAGCACTCTCTCTCTCAGCTGCTTACATTCACAAGCTCTGTCGCTAAGCACTCTCTCTCTGCTGCTTACATTCACAAGCTGTCGCTAAGCACTCTCTCTCTCTCAGCTGCTTACATTCACAAGCTCTGTCGCTAAGCACTCTCTCTCATGCTGCTTACATTCACAAGCTGTCGCTAAGCACTCTCTCTCTCAGCTGCTTACATTCACAAGCTCTGTCGCTAAGCACTCTCTCTCTGCTGCTTACATTCACAAGCTGTCGCTAAGCACTCTCTCTCTCAGCTGCTTACATTCACAAGCTTCGCTAACTCTCTCTGCGTTCATTACAGTGTGCACACGTCTCTCCTCGTCGCCCTTTTGCTTACATTCACAAGCTGTCGCTAAGCACTCTTCTTCTCTCAGCTGCTTACATTCACAAGCTCTGTCGCTAAGCACTCTCTCTAGCTGCTTACATTCACAAGCTGTCGCTAAGCACTCTCTCTCTCAGCTGCTTACATTCACAAGCTCTGTCGCTAAGCACTCTCTCTCTGCTGCTTACATTCACAAGCTGTCGCTAAGCACTCTCTCTCTCAGCTGCTTACATTCACAAGCTCTGTCGCTAAGCACTCTCTCTCTCTCTCTGCTAAGTTCTATTCCCGTTCGGTGCACGCACAAGTTCCCTTCAGACCCTTCTACCTTTGCTCCGTCCATTCAGAAACACAGAACTCAATTTAACAAAGAATTACCTGCATTAAAATGCAGCCATCCACACGTCGCATCTTGCGTTTAAGTATATTACAACCAGTTTTATTTCAAAGCACAAACACTGTTCTTAAGTTTCTTAGAACCGATTACTAAACAGGATTCCTATCAAATAGTTCTGGTTCGAACTGCGAATTGGCAGCTACAGTAAGAACAGTAAACATTTAAATGTGAAATGTAATTCAGCTAGTCAACTGTTCGTCCAGATGTCGCAGTCTGACACCCACGGGAAGCAGCTTCGTTTCCACACAGGATACATTAATTTCAGGTTATGTGGCCTCTTTACTCTCCGCATCTCCATGCGCAGCGTCATTTTTATTAAGCTTCTCCCGAACAGAATTCCAAAACTGTCGTGATGGGCACTCAGCCATTTATATTTATACAGTAATTCTAAATTCCACTCATAATGATATAGGGTAGCCGAGCGAATTACCTTCCGTGAACAGGCACGAATTACAAAAAGGTGACTAATCATATAAAAAGGTACAGTTGTGCTGTGTACTACATGAAGGCATGTGGGGAGTGAAGGTATAGCTCCACTCATTTTACACCTCGTCCGCTTTTTCCTATCCGTATCTCTGATTTGTCATATCATCGAAAACTTCCTACACAACTGATGAATTTCTTCCCCCATATCACCGAAACGTCCATCTGATCCACAATCACCCTGAAACCGGTGGCAGCATGTTCCTCAGAAACGTCGGGAAAAAAACTTATCATCCCACACCATATAAAAATCCAGAAGACCAACATCTGAGAAGCAACGGCTTAAAACAGCATGACATATTTTTTTCTCACACATCATTGCCTCTCATCGACCAATACAGCTATATCGTTGTTAAACTGTTGCTATTTCAGTATATTTTACATCTACTTACATGTATTACACTCATCTTCTACTCTTTTCAGTAACCTCAATGCCACATTTTCATCACTCTTTTCATTTACTTTCCCACCGCTTTCTTTAATATTATCTCTCACGTTTACATCATAGACAAAGTGTTGTGGCTCAGACTGAATGGAGATTTACCTCTACGTCCCCTACACGCATTAAATAAATTGGGCTTAAGCACAGAGGGGCAACATTACTTCACTCGAACACTCATTACAACACACGCACATGTAACAGAAAACATAACGAAGTATGAAGAAAAATATTAAGACAGGTTACGCACTCGTAACTTAAAAAATACATGATTTCGCGTTCTGTGACAAACAACTCCAAACAAAAAGCCTTACCTTCCAGAAGGTTCCTTTTACAAATGTCTCACTATACGTACAATATTTCTGCCTTCTTGTATCCTTAAAGAAACCCCGTTAAGTCTCAGTCTGTTGATACCACTTTACTAACTAACTAACTAACTAACTCCATGGAGCAGAGTCCTTCTTGAGAAGCTAACAGGTCGTCAGCTAGTCAAGAAATTCCCCGCGTTTTATGGAACCCGAAGGTTCATTACCGCACTCACAAGAGACCGCCACCTGTCCCTATATACGAATTTACTACAAGTATATTTACATTATAACCAAGCTACACGTTTCGACATCACCATATCTTCTACAGACAGTCGTGTTAACGAATTATTAGTCATGTAACGCACTGTTCATAAAACAGTTATGGATCTAAGCCATATGTATAAACACCAAACCCCGTTGCATAAACGTGTTCATTTCTCTCATTTTACTCGTGGCATAAATATGTTTTTATGCCACGGCGTTCACATATAATGTGGCTTAGATTTATAACTATTTTATGACTAATCAAAGTGCATAATAATAATAATAATAATAATTTTGTTTACACGTCTGTGTGTGGGCCGGAATAGTGCAGTCGGTATAGCGACTCGCTGCGGGCTGGGCAGTCCGGGGATCGAATCCCGGTGGAGATTTTCCGCGCACGTCAGAACGGCCCTGGGGCCCACCCAACCTCCTGTGCAATGGGTACCGGGTCCCTTTCCCGGGGATAAAGCGGCCAGGGCGTGGCAATGACCACCCACCTCCATCTAGCGCCGAGGTTAAAGAAAGAGTAGAGCTATATACCTCTACTCCCCCTCTGGGCCTTCATGGCCTGTTCTAGGGTGAACTTTACCTTTTTGTTTATATGTCTGCCTGTAGACGGCACGGTGATGTCGAAACGCGTAGCACGGCCATAATGTAAAGACAGGCGACTATACAAGCCAAAGTTACAGGAACAAACATAACATGTCAGTGCAAGAAATGCTTGGTTCTAATCAATATGACACTTCGATTAATTGCGATGCACCATTATGGGTTACGTCAGACATTCTGTTAAAAACGTAGCGATTGGTATTTAAGCACAATTCATAGACCTGTAAACATCTGGACAACAGAATAAGTACGCACTACCTCACAGTAACTTACATGTCGTACTTTAAATGCGCCACAAATCACGCTCAGAAATACTACCCCTTCTGTTCAAGTTTATTTAATGGACCAAACTACTGACCAAGAATTATCATGCTGTCTCACACATATGGACAGTGTCTTTCCAACAAAGGGCGTGATATATTCGCTTAGGAAATATACCAGCAGCGTTTCGTATGAGGACTCCAGTCTTCGGAGATACGGCGCTGTGTCGTTAGTCGAGTAATTCCCGACGTTTCAAACCACCTACTGCCTTCATGCCCAAGCAGTCCAATTGACCCTGAAGATGAAGGCACTACGATCCTTCGAAACGTCGGGCCCAACGACACAGCCTTGCACCTTCAGCAACAACGCTGTTAGAACCCGAAACCTCAACAACAGCAAGGAACTAACTGCAACACTGCAACGCAAACAAACGGTATTATTCTCACAGTGTAGTGACACTGAAGGCAAATACGATGGTCACTTTGCACCAGAAACAAATAAAATCGCAATTTATGGTCGCTAGAAGAAAGCAAATGACAACCAAACGTCTTATCTCTGGTGAGCGGGGTTCACGCCGTCCAATAACTAGGCCCCTCTACTCTCTACAGATGCCTGTCCTAAAAGAAACTCCCGTCTGTCTTTCAGTTGCTTTCTTATTACGCTAACTGTAATGTTCGCACAATATTACATGTGTGGTTAACGTGGATGGAATGGGCGGATCTTGCAGAATGCATAAGGGATGTGAGAAAGCACTACATTGTGGTTGGGCGTGATGTGGTGCATTGGATGTAACCGTGCCGGGTTTGAGGTCTTCACGTGACTATGAAGAGTACTTTCTCCTAGGATGTGACATTGGATTTTCAAGAAGTGGGATGGGGGGGGGGGCATGGACTGGATTGATCTGGCTCAGAACACGGACAGGTGGCGGGCTCTTGTGAATGCGGCAATGAACCTTCGAGTTCCATAAAATGCGGGAAATTGGGGAATTTCTTGACTAGCTGAGGACCTGTTGGCTTCTCAGGAAGGACTCTGCTCGATGGAGTTAGGAGGTAGTTGTGACATGGTGTAGTCTGTACGTGTGTACCGACGTTTAGGAGGAACCTGCTGACTCTATTAGAATAGATTCATCTGCCCTTACGACGGCAGGGCACTGCGTCCACTGCACACACATTCTGGCATACGTTCATTTAACAAAGTAGGCAGCGTACGCATAACGCAAATTGTGGCGAGTTCGCATAACCACTGTTGCCACGGAACAGCAACAATTCGTTCTCGTGTATTGTTGAGCTATGCGTCAACAACGTAAAACATTGCAGCATTGTTGCCGGTAACAATGCTGCAATGTTAAAATATTAATACAAATATTAAAGCGAATCATAAACAGGTAAGGTAGTCTGTGAGGATGCAGACCGGTTCAACTGGCTCAGAGCGCGGCACAGTGGTGGGCTCTTGTGTACACGCAATGAAGCTGAGCAAACGACCTTTCCATGAAGATCTTACACCATGGAGCTACTCGGCCGTTTAATAAAGTAACGTGAAACAAAGTCTCTCACAATAAGGGAAGAACACTGGCCAAGGGTATTGGAGCATACAGTGCTGAGGAAGGAGGTACCAGGACGATGGAGGAAATTGCGTAATGATGTGTACTCTCCACCAAATACAATTAGGGTAATCACGTCAAGGAAGATGCTATAGGCGGGGTATATGACAGGTATCGCCCTCGGTGGACTAGTGGTTAGCGTGCTCGCCACTGGGCCCAAGGTTCGCGGGTTCGATCCCGACCAAGGGCGATGGTTAAGGGTGATAAAAATCCAGAGCACCACTTCCTTCGGAGGGGAAGTAAAGCCGTCGGTCCTATGTCGTAGATTTACGGCATGTAAAAGAACCTTACGGGCATGAATAGAACTAGTAGTGCCCGTCGGCTAAATTCAGCGACCATTTCTCACCCAAGTCTCCTGACTGCCTGCCTGATGGCTCTGGCAGTCACATCAGGATTGAGTGGAAATTGTGCGGTCAGTGGGCTGGTCACCCGCTACATCAATGCACATGACCATAGAAACCTCCGAAAGGAGGCCCCCAATGCTCCGCGATTGGAGCGACATGGGGACTAACTAACTAATGTGACAGGTATGGGGGAGAATAGCAGTGCACATAAGGTTCTGACTAGAAATCCCGAAAGGAAAACGATCGCTTGAAAGACAAGAGTAGATTGGAATATAATATTAAAACTGAGTTTGAATAAACGTGATGGGAAGGAGTAAACTGGATTTGGCTCAGGATAGGAACACATGACCGGCTGTTGTGAACGCGGTAATGAACCTTCGGATTCCATAAAATGCGAGAAAATTCTTGACCAGTTTGTCAAGTAGGATTCCGTTCCATGGAGTCAGTCAGGCATTCCACATTACAACATGCCTCGTCTGAAGTATATTTAAAATTACTTGGAACGAAATGGAAGCATGCTTGCGTAAGAAAAGTCCCGTTACATTATTAAACCTTCACTACTTATAACCACCTTCCAAATTACATCTCATTTCGAAAAGAGATGACGTATCATCGAAAGAAGATTGAATGAATGTTACCTAGAAGGCAAGGAGAAGTGTCGTTTAGTGAACACATGATCTTCAAATGTTTCTTGCATACAAACATACACAATAGGACCATCTATCTTGCTAGACCTATAGAAATTTGTTAGCAAAATAAAAGAAACAAAAAAAAACACTCGAATACGAGTCGAATCATTGTCCCTGAAGGTGAGGCACGTAGAGAAACGGAACACAACCTTCTTCTTTTTTTCATGTACTTTTTATTTCATTTTTTCTTACCTGTTGGCTCCTGGTATTACGCATGGCCATGCAACCTTTTTACTACCCAACCTACAAACATAAGCTTGTTTGTACCAATACAGTCCTGAACCACGCATAAGGACCGTAAACAAAGCGGTGGCCATCACATCATTAATGAATGTGCTCGCGTGTACTGAAATTACAAGATCAGCCTGACGACAGAAAATTGGAAGATTGACGTCCAACTTCCGATCGACAAACTTCTGACACCGCGTTCATATCCAGATGTTAAGGAAAAGTTGTCGCGATGCATGTCATGAAGACATACGGCGGACTGGAGGTATAGGTCCACTCATTTTAACAGCGGCGCTAACTGGAGGGGCGGACGCCTTGCACGCTGCTCCAAACAGCTGCCGGTACACAATGAACAGGAGGCGGGGTGGGCCCTACAGTCAATATGGCAGCTTCCGAAAAGAACAAAATCTCCTCACCGTGGCGTGAATTGAACCACTAATTCTCGAAACGTCCAGCCCGTATCCTAATCGCTATACCGTCTACGCTATCTCGAGGGAAAAATTTTTGAAGTTTATTTTTAGAGGCATACATGAGAAGCGACAGTGCAACGCAGATTCTGGATGCCAACTCAGCATTTGCTCTACGACCGAGGAAAACCATGGAAAATGTACAGCGAGACGTTAACCTGAACTACATTTAAAAATTCAGTTCGTACCTCGCAGTAAATACTAGGTCTTGGTTATAAAAACCAATCAGCTAATGCTGTACCTTCATCCCTCGCTTTTCGGAGGTGAGGTTCCAAGACCCCCACGAAAAGCGGAAGTCCGCATATAAGTGTCCGCCCCCCTCCCAAAACAATGTTTTAGTACTTTTAGTGGTTTTCTTTTCTTTGCAGAAACATTGTGATTGGGCTGCTGCTTCTCTTTTTCCTTCAGCTCCTTGAACATCACGCAGTATGGCTCGAAGACCTGTTCGAGTTGTCGAACAGTTTTGATGCTTCTATCCACTGAAGGGTCCGACTGACGGATCCTTATTCTTGGGACGACACCGCGAAGTATGAATCCGCGAAAAGCGAGGGATCGAGTGTATAGGAAAATAATCGCAGTTTGTTCTGAGATCCATACAACACACATAAATACACCGCGTGGGCAGAACGTGGAATTTTTGAATGTCAAACCTGGTGGTACATAAAGTAACCACCGGGCCTTAAAGGGTTAATATATTACCGACCTCTTATTTAGCCTGCAATAAGGAATGACATGTTACTGTTCTTTGGAATCTGTAAAGGGCCACGTAACACACACCGTGTAACAAAGGGTAAGGTTACAACACATACACAGGCATATTGTGGTTCTGAGCCAGACGCTGGCTTAACCTCGACCCTGGCTGATGTGAATAGTCAGTATAATCTTCCGGCCGCTTTGACCCAGAAGAACCAGCGGTACGGGCGGGCTTCAGAACCGGTCCGAGTGCGGTGACGAAAAGACACCATACTAACAGAGTTATCCAGATATAAAATAGCCTTTAATCTTTAAAACAAAAATATTTAAAGCAAAGCTGTGCAATTTACTTGGTTTGCTACTGTAATGATCGTTGGAACTGAACGCAAAACCTCACGACATATATTGTGATACTGTTACAATATAATTTATAACAAAAATCATGTTCCAAACACTAAGAAAAAGGTAAAAGCCTACTTGGGGTAGAGGTGACCTTCTAGCGCTTGCGCAGTGAAGCTTCCAGACAATACTCAAACCAAAACTTTTATGAATACACAATTCATAAGTACAGAATCAACCACACACGTAACCTTAGGTTCGAATGAGAACCGCGACAGTATTATTGTGATCTGTGGTTCATATTCACTGAATGGGCCGTGACACATTGCATGGCATTATTACGGCTGCAAAATAAAGATCCAAAGCAGTGTTTCCCAAAAGTTTTTGCTCGCAGACCCCTTCTGGCTTCGAAAAATAACCACGGTCCTCACATCCTTGCTCAAGTAAATGCAGAGTGTCCGGATGACAGGTATCCAAAATTAGCATACGTAACAATGCGTTGCATGATTTGACCTTAATTAAACTGATTGTTGTTCGCTTCGTCGGTACAGGGGATTTCTTAATTAGATATTATATTATTAATTATATTATTAATTATATTATTCATACGAAATAAACATATCGCCAATTAAAGAAGTTATCGATTATTTTTAACAGAACATTATTCCTTTAACTTTAAAAAATAAGCAAACTTCAAAGTAGCCATCACAGAAACGTGTCCACGGATCCCATGCGAACTGGTCGCGGATCACTTGGGATCCTCGGAGCACACTTTGGGAATTACTGTTCTAAAGTATCTTACGATATTCTCCCATTTGGTGGCGACATTTTAGTGCACGTCCACATTTAGTCTCGCAGGAAAATAGCCTACCCAATCTACTATTCAACAGACACGAGGGACTCTTCCCCTGGGTGTAAAGCGACCGGAACGTGAACCTAACGACTCACCTCCATATACTGCCGAGGTACAGAATGAGCGAAGCGATACCTCCAATACCCCAAACGCCCTCATGGCATGTACAGAGACAAATATGCTCTTTTTTTACTGCGCTTTCGCAGAAGGCCGCGGCCTATGAACCCACGCAAAAACGCACCATTACTGGTTTTTATACAATGTTCTAACTTCGTCGAGTACAGTCTGTCTGGAGACGCTGATGTTGCTACGTTAAATCACGCAATTCCCCCGTTTTATGACACTCAAAGCCTCATTATCGTCTTCACAACAGCGCATTACAGTCTATCCCGAGTCGATGAATCTAGTCCATATCGCATTTCTGTATGATACATTTTAATATTATATTTTCATCTAAGCCTTGATCACTCAAACGGTCTATTATCCTGAAATCCACAGACAAAAACACTGACCACGTTGCCGCCTTAATAAACACCGAATGAGCAGGAGTGCAAGAAGGACCTGTAGAATATTCATGAATATCCCCCGCACCCAATTATTAATAAACCTTTTCACACATCCAGATGTGGTTCTAACAGACAGGATGACTGCGGTGCAAAAGTGGCAGCTCCAGACTCCACAGGATACATAAATTATATTTATATACCCAGATTCCCACAGAAATGTCTATGGACGTTTCCTAATAGAACATAAACTACCACATAAAATACATATTCCATGTATTTTATGTGATTTCTACATCCAGGTAAAGGAGACATGTCTAAGGTAGCCATCTTCACTTTTGATAGATACTTCCTTCATTTATCAACAGCAAGGGTTATGTAACGTCAGAACGTAGGACGAACTGTGAATGGAAACAGATTTGGAACGAAGCGCTCATGGCCTACTGCCCCCATATACCCGGAGCGACTGAGAAAAACCACGGAAAACGTCAGACAGGAGAGGCGTCGTGCTACTTGTTACTGGAATGTCGTAACAACCACATCCATCGCGCCACTCACACTCAACAGATATTCCGGAAGGCTATTCCGACATTCCTCTTCCTTGGCTCTCTTGTGGAGAATGTCGGAGAAAGTTCCATCAGGCGTCTTATAAATCAGGTTCGTTGAAAACAGTGATAAGAGAACAGCAAAGTAGTAGTTCGTGTCTTGTATATATAGCGGCAGTAAAGGCAAGACGCGACGAGAATGGTATCAGTCTGAAGGGACCAGGAGGCTTGGGGGGTTCACAAAACACGAGGAATATCATGATAGGAGTGCCCAGTATCTGTTCGCAAAGAGGACAGGCAAAGTACGTATAAACATAACATGGAGGCGCGTTCGCGTAACCATTGTTGCCGTGCAACAGCAAGAAGTATTACATATTCTGAGCGTGTGTGTCTGTAGCCTTAGTTATCCAGCATGCAAAGTGCATGTGCCGTGTTATATTGTCATCTGTGGCCTGTCCGGCTGTACCATATTTTTTCCGCATTACCTCATAAACGGCACGATTTTCGGGAAAAAGTTATCGGACATAAAATGTTTTCCGATTTTCTCTACAACGATTCTCTGAAACATTTCTCATTTTAAGAAGAACTGAGCGAGACATGATAAATGTACATAGGTCTCCATGTAAAGTACCCGTTGTTCTTGTCAGATTTTAATGAAGCTTGAACTTTCTCGACAGAATTTCGAAAAATACTCGCATATCAAATTTCATAAAAATCCGTCCAGTGGGAGCCGAGTTGTTCCATGCGGACAGACAGACATACACGACGAAGCTGATAGTCACTTTCCGCAATATTGCAAACACGCCTAAAAATGCCTGAACTCTGCGAAGTCAGCAATATGAAGCTCTCCTATTAAAACGTGTTCATCACTATGTTTCCATATACCTCCGTAAATAAATAAATAAAAAAAAAATCCCCCTGTGCCCCGCATGAGGAAATAGAGGCGGGTTCGTAGTCAAACCCCAAGCGTTCTACACATCGGCACCAGATGGAGATGTGGAAGTCAGTTCACGCACCGACCGCTTTACCGTCGTTCAACAATCTGTAACCACTGGAACAGGAGGCTGAACGAACCAGAGACGTGATGGAGAAGGAAAAAAATTCCTGCCGGGAAGCTCGTAGAGGAGTTTTAATGGCTACCAGCACACTTTAAATTAACTGTGAAAGATAAATGTGTCCCTGTGCTGCATAAAGCACTGCCCCATAAAGGCATTTAAAAGGTAAAAGAAATGTAAGGCTGTCCCTATCCACGCCAAAAAAGCATATTGGGGAGTATATGGAGGTAAGTGGTCAACATCACGCCCCGGCCGCTTTTCCCCTGGGAAAGAACCCTAGTACGCGTTGAATAGGAGGCTGTGTAGGCCCCAGAGCCGGTCTGGATGACTGGGAGAAGAGGAAAGTACAGCTTGACGCATTCTTAACCTCGGCACCATATGGAGGTGATTAGCGTCACGCTCCGGTTGCTCTACACCCAGTACCCACAGAACAGGACTATGGGAGGGCCCACAGCCGGTCTAGACGCACTGGATAAGAAACACATCTCTTGTGTGGCTTTGTGTATCTCCACCTTCCAAACAGAAAAAAAAAAAAAGCGACTACAAACGTGTCCCTCGCAATTCTGTACCTGATGTTCATTTGTTGTACGTATAAAACCTACTTTCGCACAACTAATTAGCTCTACACGTACACTACGCACTCAAGAGAGATTATTCTTCCTTGAACTTCGGTAAATACTCACTGTGGCTAAGCCATATCCAGGAATATTTCACATAAACTTTTGTATATCTTAAATGACATCCATAGGCCATATCAAGCGCCATTTTCTTTACGATGTGCCATTTTGTTTACTTTCAATTAGACATTATATTAGACATATGCAGATCACAATTAAATTCGCGAAACAGTATACATTTCCAATACCAAATTTCGTGGCAATTCGCTCCCTATTTCGACAAACAAAGCATGCTGATAAACAGTCGGTTGGTTATGATCTCCCAACCACGTAATTCGCACAATTAAATCACAATAACTTCAACCAATTGCCATGATGCTAGTCCGGCAGAGAAATATCTTCATCACCTGAATTCTTTGGCACCATACTCTGGCAGCAGTAAGAACCCAACCCATGCTGCTGCTCCTACAAACCGGATATTACGTAACGCCAGTGTTTTCTACTTGTGGTGGCTAGCTTGGCTTTGGATTTTGGAGAAAGAAGGAACGGCCTGCCTGTTGGGTTTGTCTTACAATGCGAGTGTTCCGAGGGAAAGCGGCCGCGTTCCAATGTAATACGGCTCCATTCACACTGAGCACACCAAAAATTCAGGGCAAACCTACCCGCTCAGTTCATATTATGATCTTCTGTGTTATGCCACCGTGTATGTGGTAAGCTGGTACGAACGCCGTGAGCAGTTAAGGATTCAGTTAGTCAATACACGCCTACATTCCGACGTTTTTATGGAATCGTATTTCAACTGCTACTGTACTGCAACTGGGCTTGATACTGAACAATTTTAATCACAGTCTATTTCTCTACGAGTCGAGATAGTGTCGTCAGAGTTTACGCTACCGGCTGGACGCCCGAGCAATCGCCGATTTCCGGTAGGGACAAGCGTCAGACCAGACCCGGTCTGGGGCCCACCCAGCCTCCTACTCAGTTGGTACTTGGGCCTATTTCCCCGGAAGTAAAGCGGCCGGGGCTTGAAGCTGACCATTCACCTCAATCTAGTGCCCAGGTTAAGAATGAGCGGAGCTGTATCTCCACTCCCCCATATGTCTTCATGGCGAGCACAGCGATAACATTACCTTATTATCTGTTTCTTTAATATCCATTCCCATTCACGATAGCTAGGTACCACAAATCGACAGCGTAACACCCAAATACAGCACAGTAAAGTCCTCATTATGCGACCTAAACAGGACCGATGACAGGTGGTCGGATTACCAAAAATATCGGGTAATGCGAAACAAATCGCAAATTAAATGGAATTGCAGTACAGGTACAAATTTGGTTTATTAATGATTATTCTGCCGATCCCAGTGGCCGTGCGGTCTAAGGCGTGGGTCTGCGGCCTCTCGCTTACTAGGATTGTGGGTTCGAATCCCACCGGGGCATGGATGTCTATATCTTGTGAGTGTTGTGTGTTGTCAGGTAGAGGTCTCTGCGACGAGCTGGCCACTCATCCACAGGAGTCCTACCAAATGTGGTGTGTCTGAAAAGTGTGATCGTGAAGCCTCGAAAAATGAGGCGGCCTAGGCCCCCAAGGGGCTGTCGAGCCATTGAAAAAAAAAATTATTCTACAACACAAATAACACAATAGAGTAGAGAACAACTGTTTTGAAAAGGTAAATTTCAATGAAGTAAACTGAACGATGGGTTTTAAACCGATTACATGCGCGAGTACGCATGCGCGCGCAGCACAAAATTTTAAATAACACGTCGTATGGGCGGAAGGTCGGATATTCGTGACTCCACTGTACTGTTTCAAATTCTTGTTTCCACATGCGTGCTACATTTCCTGCTTACCCCATCACTATCGATTAAATAACCTTCAAGTACTTAAGCAGAACACCGCTGTTGAAGGGTTCAGTTCTAAATACGGAGGTTGGTTATCGTGATAATTCTTTTTTCCCATGGTTTCCTTCAGTGCGTTCAGACAAAACGTTGGGCTTCATAGCCCTACGTGACACCCATTCTTCGATCTGCCGCCATTTAACCTACTCTACGGCGATACCATCGTAAATCGAGCTAAGACACAAATAATCACAAAAATGCGAGCTTCCAGAGATGAGACTGTCGCGGGTTCTGATGCATTGCAAACACGGGGACACAACAAGCAATAATATCGTGTGGCCGCCCTGTGTTCCACAACAAGCAACAATATCGTGTGGCCGCCCTGTGTTCCACAACAAGCAACAATATCGTGTGGCCGCCCTGTGTTCCACAACAAGCAACAATATTGTGTGGCCGCCCTGTGTTCCACAACAAGCAACAATATCGTGTGGCCGCCCTGTGTTCCACAACAAGCAACAATATCGTGTGGCCGCCCTGTGTTCCACAACAAGCAACAATATCGTGTGGCCGCCCTGTGTTCCACAACAAGCAACAATATTGTGTGGCCGCCCTGTGTTCCACAACAAGCAACAATATCGTGTGGCCGCCCTTGTTCCACAACAAGCAACAATATCGTGTGGCCGCCCTGTGTTCCACAACAAGCAACAATATTGTGTGGCCGCCCTGTGTTCCACAACAAGCAACAATATCGTGTGGCCGCCCTGTGTTCCACAACAAGCAACAATATCGTGTGGCCGCCCTGTGTTCCACAACAAGCAACAATATTGTGTGGCCGCCCTGTGTTCCACAACAAGCAATAATATCGTGTGGCCGCCCTGTGTTCCACAACAAGCAATAATATCGTGTGGCCGCCCTGTGTTCCACAACAAGCAATAATATCGTGTGGCCGCCCTGTGTTCCACAACAAGCAACAATATCGTGTGGCCGCCCTGTGTTCCACAACAAGCAATAATATCGTGTGGCCGCCCTGTGTTCCACAACAAGCAACAATATCGTGTGGCCGCCCTGTGTTCCACAACAAGCAAAAATATCGTGTGGCCGCCCTGTGTTCCACAACAAGCAACAATATCGTGTGGCCGCCCTGTGTTCCACAACAAGCAACAATATCGTGTGGCCGCCCTGTGTTCCACAACAAGCAATAATATCGTGTGGCCGCCCTGTGTTCCACAACAAGCAATAATATCGTGTGGCCGCCCTGTGTTCCACAACAAGCAATAATATCGTGTGGCCGCCCTGTGTTCCACAACAAGCAATAATATCGTGTGGCCGCCCTGTGTTCCACAACAAGCAACAATATCGTGTGGCCGCCCTGTGTTCCACAACAAGCAACAATATCGTGTGGCCGCCCTGTGTTCCACAACAAGCAACAATATCGTGTGGACGCCCTGTGTTCCACAACAAGCAACAATATCGTGTGGCCGCCCTGTGTTCCACAACAAGCAACAATATCGTGTGGACGCCCTGTGTTCCACAACAAGCAACAATATCGTGTGGCCGCCCTGTGTTCCACAACAAGCAATAATATCGTGTGGACGCCCTGTGTTCCACAACAAGCAACAATATCGTGTGGACGCCCTGTGTTCCACAAAAAATCACATCTTAACTATCCTACATCGTAATGTAAGATACGAACAAGACAGGAAATGTACGTATAAACGTAACATTAAGGCGCGTTCGCGTACCCATTGTTGCCGTGTGAAAAAGCAAGAAGTATTACATATTCTGAGTGTGTGTCTGTAGCCTTAGTTATCCAGCATGCAAAGCGCATACGCGCTTATTATATTCTCATCTCTGGCCCTCTGGCTGTACCATATTTTTCCACATTATCTCACAAACGTCACATAAACAATAATTCCTAGAAATAAATATAAGCCCTATTCTGTGGGATTTAGCATAATCAAAAAACGAACAGAACTGAACAGGCTCCACATTCATGTTCAACATAACAAAATTACAACAGGCCTGTGAGCACAGTTAATAAATGCAAACTACTTGTGAAAATCTAGACGTTATATTTATGGTATTTCAGGAATAGATAAATGGACGAAATATTTGCCGCCAATCAGTTCTGAACACCCAGTCTTCTGCTTTGTGTAGAAACCTAAAAATTACAGCAGAACATATACCAAACTACACTTTTACTTAAGTTACCTGGGTGCGAAATTCGGTCTCTCACTTTAAACCTCAGAGGGAAGAACACTGATCGACAGAGTATGTACATAAGAGTACCAGGCAAAAGAAAACTGAACACACAGAAACTTCAAAACTGGCAGGCCTACTCTTCAACAAACATTATTAAGTTGATAAAATAAAGGAGAGTGAGATGGACGGGACATGTAGCACTCATAATGCACAAGCCTACGCTGCCACACACCCACGGCCACTACAGCCCACGTACAACTGTTACGACGTATCTGTGCCTACATCACATCACCACCATCCGTAAACGAAAGAATTCGGTCTGGTGCCCCTGGCGACCGAGAACTTTTGGCTGGCGACTAATTTGACACTGGCCTTCGGAAGGTGTTTTTTTCTTGGAATTTTGGCATTCCACTCGGTCAGTTACCGCGAATGAATGGCCAACCACACCCAAAGGAGCCAAGATCAACGCAGTTCGTCAAATTGTTACTCTCTTTTTTAAAATCGGTTTTTCCCTTCCCACTATCACATGCCTGTCCGAAGTCAGGATAACTCAGTCGGTATACCGACTATACAAAAACGGTGACCGCGAAATCGCGGTCAGATTCCCGGCAGGGCAAGAGATGTTTCTCTTCTTCAAAACGTCCATATTGGTTCTGACGGCCGGGGCATAATTCTTACCATTCACCTCCATATAGTGCCAAGATTTGGAGTGCGTGGAACTATACCTCCACTCCTTCGTATGTCTTTGTGCTTGTCATACTGGATGTTCGGTACAAACAACATGACAACAGGACGAAAAATAACACCGTGCGCCGATCAGGAAGACAGCCACAGCAAGACACCATAAAATACTAATTCACCATCTAATTGCGATCAAACTATCTACCTGGCCGAGATACAGTCGAACTCGGTTATAACGTCAAGAAACGGACTGAATATTGTGTGTCGTTATAAACGAGTGTTGTTCCAACCGAGGAGCATAGTTTTATGGTTCAGAGTGAGGAATTAATTGATAGCACAGAATATCTGACGCAATAGATGAGGTGTCTCATAAACCGATGTCGTTATAACGGGTTCGATTGTATCTTCAAAAAAATCTCGACTCCCTGATCATCATCATCATCAGCAGCAGCAGCAGCAGCAACATAGAATTTGGCTAAATCGTCTGTTCGCAAATCCTCAGCAGAAGTAAAGTAACTTCAGATCGTAACAATTAACGTAGGGCTTTGTATTTATTTCTGGAAGTTAACTGATTTCACTGTACTGACTACATCAATGTATTTCCCCGTTATTCATCTACATTCATTTCACTTCACTCCCGTCAACACACTCACGGCTTCGCTTCAGTGAATGCTTTTCACCAAATCGGTCATTAGCGAGTCATAAACAGGCCCTTATGCTACCAAAATTACAATAAACGCACAGTTCAACCAATGACACTACATAACCACAAAAAATAGATCCTCAGCTGATCAGACAAGCCGTCCACAATGTTGCCGTATTTCATGTCGGGTTTTTCCCTCCTAAGGACAACTGTCAACCCAATCTCAGTGTACCAACCGTAATGCAGACATTCGATTTCTTGATGTACCACCAGATATGCTGTCAGCGTACTATAGTTTAGAAACCTCTGCTGTATAAACGGCCATTCTAGTCTGACCACGTGTACACTTGTGTAAATTCACTGAACAAATACGTGGTAAAACTCTGGGCTGCAGCACGAATTTGGAAGTGTTAAAGATGTTTCGAAAGGACGTTCGATTGATTGATGAATGGATATGCTATTTAACGAAGCCGTCTGAAGTACATGTAAAATCAAAGAAGTCGGTCCTTGCTGATACTGTAATGACTAAGAACCACGAAAATACATTAGTTGCCTTAAAAGTAACAGTTTTAATTTCTACAGTGCAAAGCCGCCATTTTAGGTTGCTTATACTGTAATGACTAAGAAGCACGAAAATACATTAGTTGCCTTAAAAGTAACAGTTTTAATTCCTACAGGGCAAAGCCGCCATTTTAGGTTGCTTATACTGTAATGAATAAGAAGCACGAAAATAAATTAGTTGCCTTAAAAGTAACAGTTTTAATTCCTACAGGGCAAAGCCGCCATTTTAGGTTGCTTATACTGTAATGACTAAGAAGCACGAAAATAAATTAGTTGCCTTAAAAGTAACAGTTTTAATTCCTACAGTGCAAAGCCGCCATTTTAGGTTTCTTATACTGTAATGACTAAGAAGCACGAAAATAAATTAGTTGCCTTAAAAGTAACAGTTTTAATTCCTACAGTGCAAAGCCGCCATTTTATGTTGCTTATACTGTAATGACTAAGAAGCACAAAAATAAATTAGTTGCCTTAAAAGTAACAGTTTTAATTCCTACAGTGCAAAGCAGCCATTTTAGGTTGCCACAGCTGCTCTCTCTTTATGTGCAAGTATCTTGCTCCCAAAAAGTCCTGATTAGTTGCATTAATATATTAAATACGTAACAAATATAACTGCGTGGGGCGTCACAGATCACACCAGTCGGCAGAGACTGTGCTTCCACTCTACATGCAACATCATGAAGCAGCGCTGAACAAGATGGCGTACACAACACAACAGCGAGTTGCGGTGAAATTACTTTACCAGATGCAAGTATTATTTAAGTTTAGTGCGTATTCAGAGTAAACTTTCGACTGCAGGAAATTTGTTTGCAATAAACAGATGGGCGAACCAACCTGATTCGGCAATAAAAAGGGCGTTCTCGGTAGAAATAACGGTCCACCAAAAATACTGCATGTGTTTTTTCAACTTTTCTCCCCTTTTCAAAAGGACAAAGCACGGCGGCATAAAGTAAATACTATACTATATGTTATCAATGGACGTGCTAAACATCGAATTTTTACGGATATGCTGCATGTTTCTGATACGGGTGGTCTTGGCCAAGATACTTTTCGTATCTCAACCGAGGGATTTCACAATGTTCAAGAACTGAAGCAATAAACTGCACCAGAGGCCAGTACAACATTTCCAAACTACAGAAAGGTTCTGAAGCCGACATCAAAAACTTTGACTTTGCCGATAATGTTGGATTCAGAAATCCCAATCGTGACGTTTCTAAGGCACTACCGCAAAAAAAAAAAAAACACACAATTACAGCTCTTGCTTGATTTTTAAATATTCCGTAATAACAAATTGTACCAGTTTTTCCCCTGACCACGTCCGCCCTGAAGGTAACATGTAATCACGGCTGGATTATCTGTTAGCCATACTAAGGCTACTTTGTGGCTTTCCTGTCTCTTCACGGCTTTCAACTAATCCACAACCACTCCTTCAAAATCCTTACTGGTTTACCATTCTTCGTAATCTTCTCATTATGTTCAAAGCCATATAGGCCTAACCCATTCATTCTAAGATAATATTAGATAGCAACCCCAGGAAAGAGCTTATTCGGCTTTGACGCCCCCCCCCCCCCAGCACAAATCAGCTACAATTTAAATCTCTTCAAATTGCTAAGAAAAAAAAATAGTTTATTTCACACCTTCATAAGCAAAGATACATGGAAGTAAGGTAAAGGTAAAGCAATCCCATTACAGGCCTGGACAGGCCCTTAGGGTTCCAGGAGGTTGAGGCTCCCAGATTTCTAGACAATCGGCACTTGAAAGTGGTAATGTTGTCAGCCCTACGCACCAGCCGCCTTTACCCCCAGGAAATATTCCTGGTACTCATTTCTGTTAGAGGCTGAGTGGACCCCAGGGCCATAGTGCTGCCGGAAGGATTATGTCAATGAAAATTTCCAATGACACCATCGGGAATCGAACCCGCGACCTTCCGGCTTGTAGCGCAGTGCCTCAACCAACTGAGCCACCGTGTACCCCCTACATGTAAGTACTCAACAGAAACAAAACTAAAATTTCGAATTAATTCAGTGAAAAACAAGATTTCACACACCACCCCCTGTCATTTCGAAGAGGGGCCTTAACCCGTAGTCCCTAAAACACAAAATAATGATAGTGTCCCTCTTGTGCCTATCATAAACACTTCCTTTTCGTATCGTATTTAAACGTTCAGTTTCTTTTTGGAAACAATGCTGCGCGCTCATACAAAACACTGAATGAACTGCCATTCCCTGCTCGCGTCTTGCCCTGATTTCACCATGAAGTTAGGATTTTTGGTTTAATTATGAGGGTTACACATCTTAAAGAGGAAACGAACCAAGGTGAAGATCTCATCAGAGGCTTCAGAACCGTAAAGAATACCGCGCCTAATCAATCAGGCCGATGTCGAACCCCAGACCGAACTCCACCGCCTTACTGCAAGACCACGAGCTTCCTACAAGAGTTTACGTAGTTTAATCTAAGTTTTTTGGAAGAGAAGACAAGATAAAATATTCTGAACTGAATAATAGCATATGTTTGTTCTGCTCTGTATTCCCAGTGCATATGTACACGCAGTTTAAACACGCTCAGCAACTGTGTGTACAAAATATTTCAACAAACAGTTTAAAAAAATAAAGTAAACAGGTGGAACGTGTAGTATATCACGCCTTGCTCTTGATTCAAAAACTCGGGCAAAATAATGTGTTCAGACAATCTACTTACAATCCAGTGAAATAAAACTTCTCCACAATGAAAAATGACAATGAAAAGCCAAAAAAAATAAATCCCTACCTATTCCGATGTCAAACAGGACATACAATGACAAATCAGTAAGTCACATGTTCATTCAAGGACTTTCCTACAGGTGTCTATTAAGCAAAGGAAAATTTCTCTGTCTGCTTTCGCATTATTTATAAGGAAGACAAACACTGGAAACTTTACTGTACTCTTATTCTTGATCTATTCGGTCTCGTACCCTACTCCCGGTCTTATAAACTCCCCCATGCCCCCTACACTTCCCAGAAAAACTTAGTTTAAGTTTTAACGGCATACATAAAAATTACTGGTAATATTTACTTGCTTACTTAATGGAGCTCAATGCTCAATTCCATTACACACGCTAAACATTGGACACAAAAACAGAAAATTTGAAACGCGGAATGACAAACAAGACAAAGATTAGGTGAGAAATGATAAAAAAGGTTTAAATTCGTGTTTGATTGTTGGCTTGACATTTACCACAGCAAGTTTCTTTATGACAATGACACAATTTCATTCGTATCTTATGACCTGAACCCATTAGCAGCGTTCGATTACTTGAATGTATTAAATAACAGTTCTTTCGTATTAGTTTCGACGCACATCTACAGCTGACAGCCTGCGTCATTTTGTGGGCAGCTGTCAAGAAATGTTTCACCGAATAAAAAAATAATCCTTGTTGTCTTTGTACAACTACCTATGGCCCAAAATGCTGGGCGCCCTCCCTCAAATTCTTATATAATCGCCGTAGGAAACTCGCTCCTCAAGTTATGAACACTGTTCGTGACTAATGCGTTTCGGCATTTAAGAAGCTACAACCCGACGTTTCGGGACAACGTATCGGTCCCATTCTCACGGGTCAAGATTCCGAGTAGGAAAGAAAGCCTATAACATAGAAACTGGAAAGCACAGCGGTCCAGTTTCTATGTTATAGGCACAACTGGAGACTTGGAATGTGCACATCTGATTAATGTCGTGACTGAATGCACAACTGGAGACTTAGAATGTGCACATCTTATCAATGTTGTGACTGAATGCATAATTGGAGACTTGGAATGTGCACATCTGATTAATGTCGTGACTGAATGCACAACTGGAGAATTGGAATTTGCACATCTTATCAATGTTGTGACTGAATGCACAACTGAAGACTTGGAATGTGCACATCTTATCAATGTCGTGACTGAATGCACAACTGGAGACTTGGAATGTGCACATCTTATCAATGTCGTGACTGAATGCACAACTGGAGACTTGGAATGTGCACATCTTATCAATGTCGTGACTGAATGCACATCTGGAGACTTGGAATGTGCACATCTTATCAATGTCGTGACTGAATGCACAACTGGAGACTTGGAATGTGCACATCTTATCAATGTCGTGACTGAATGCACATCTGGAGACTTGGAATGTGCACATCTTATCAATGTCGTGACTGAATGCACAACTGGAGACTTGGAATGTGCACATCTTATCAATGTCGTGACTGAATGCACAACTGGAGACTTGGAATGTGCACATCTTATCAATGTCGTGACTGAATGCACAACTGGCTGTTCAGTACAAGGTCACACCACAGAAATAATATAATGTTTATATTAAATAGTTAGGCAATCTGAAACTCTTGTGTCCTGGTTTCAGTTCCCGAAGCCCACCCCTCTCTTAAATAACCATGTTTAAGCCATTCGATGGGCACTAGTAACTACGCTGCCGGATAATAAAAGCACCCTGAATGTGCAACTGAGTTCAGTGTGATGCTTCACTAATTTACACCAGACACTATAATTTTACTGCAAGTAGCAGCCACATTTTCACACCTTACACGGACCAGCTACCTACGAACTACGCATATCAGGGGTGCACAAATTATCCAAAAATCTAGGAGCAACGTCAAAATTCCAGGCGCCAGAAGTGTGACACGAAGAAAGGTCCAGTACTAAGGACCCACAAATATTAGGAGTCGCCATAAAATATTGTCCCCGGGCGACCTGGCGCCCCGGGTTTGTGCATCCCCGACATATATAAATGCTGGCTTTAGAGTACGATTCATTACCAAATATCAAACTAAGTGGGCGGACAATGGGAGCGAGTTTAGACTACAGCATTACAAAAATTGTAACACAGGGAAAACGAGATACTTTGGCGTCAGTAACACTAACAAATGAACAAATAAAGGCGAGGCGAGGTAAAGTGTTTCCTGGGCCTGACCACTCCCAGGGAAAAGCATCCACTGTATAGGAGGTCAGATGGGCGCCACAGTCGGTCTGCTACGGAAAATAAACAAATTCTTGCCCCTGTCGGTAATGCACCCCAGTCTCACAGCTACTCTGCAGATACACAGACGTGTCCAGCCGATTTGATTTCAAGCATTTTAAACAGAAAGTTATATTAATTCAAGTTACCTTATCTTTCCTCGGTGCAAACAACACCAGCCTCTCAATATACGTTTATTTCCCACAGTGGGGGAGACAATTTCTTACCCGAAACCATAAGATTAACTTCATAATGCAACGCCTTTGTTTGGCAATAAAAATCACGTCAATTAAACGTTTTTATTTAGTCCCCACGATCATACTACCTTCAGAAAAAAAATCGCCACTGGACGTTATACTGAGCCAGTTCAATCCACAACCCCCTTTTCTTTAAGACTTCCCTGACTTACTATCGAGCTACACAATCTAGTCTCCTTCCCAGTCTTTCAGAAGAAACTTTAACAATGTCTTTTTCTCCTTCCCCCACTACGTAGCACATAACCAACCCACTGAATACCTCTTGATTTAACAACAAGCAAAACACTGGGCAATAATTAATATTTTCCACAACCAACTAAATGCACAGTATTTTTACTATTATTTCTATTAAAATAAACTCCAACATGTTTCGATCCTTACAGGATCATCATCAGGGAGTATATACATCAAATATTCGTGCATAAAACATCTAAAATTGTTGTAAATAGTTGTATCTTGATATCGTGTACACCATGTAGCAGGAGTGAATGTGAGATGTAAACAGTTCCTTGTGAGATTGATTCACATCACATTCACTTATACTACACGGTGTACACGATATCAAGATACAGATACAGCCGAACCCGGTTATAACGACATCGGTTTATGCGACACCTTGTCTACAGAGTCAGATATTCTGTAAAGGTAAAGCAACCCCATTACAGGCCTAGACAGGCCCTGAGGGGTCCAGGAGGTTGAGGCTCCCAGATTTGTAGACAATCGGCACATGAAGGTGGTAAGGTTGTCAGCCCTACGCACCGGCCGCCTTTACCCCCCAGGAAATATTCCTGGTACTCATTTCTGTTAGAGGCTGAGTCGACCCCAGGGCCATAGTGCGACCGAAACGATTATGCCAAGGAATGAATTCCAATTACACCATCGGGAATCGAACCCGCGACGTTCCGGTTTGAAGCGCAGTGCCTCAACCAACTACGCCACCGCGCGCCCTCAGATATTCTGTGGTACCAATTAATTCCTCACTGTTAACCATAACATTACACTCCTCGGTTAGAACAACACTCGTTTATAACGACACAAAATATTCAGTCGCCTTCATGGCGTTATAACCGAGTTTGACCGTATTTACAACAATTTTAGATGTGTTTTATACACAAATACTTGATGTATAAAATCCCTAATGATGATCCTGTAAGGACTGAAACAGGTTGGGGTTTAAACTAAAATTAAAACCAACTTGATGCACACTCACTATTAAAAATTTTAATAATAGATTAATTAATTAATTAATTTTAATGAAAAAAATTTTTAATAGTGAGTGTGCATCAAGTTGGTTTTAATTTTAATTTATACAAGATGCACGGTGAATACAATATTAAATAGGTTGGGGTTTGTTATTTTAATATAATAATAAAACAACTGTGCATTTCGTTGGTTCTAAAAAATGTTATTTATCAATGTACGGAGGAAGTAATAGAAAAAACTGGACAAAGAGTGCAAATTCTAAACGTTCGTGTAATGTAACTTTTCCTGTCACTGTTACTGTATGTCTCTTAGGTCCCAGGCCTCCTCAATCTGTGCCGACAACGAAAATATTACATAAATAAAACAGTATGTTCTGGAAGGATGAGTGTGTGACTTGGAACACACCCATACCGTTTGACTGGCTACTGCCTCACACATATTCCTTGATTCCTCAGGTGGTCGGTCGACGGCTTCAAAACGCGGAGACCCGGGTTAGAGATCCTAGGCCAGTTTATGTGGGATTTATTGTGCACAAAGTGGCACTAGAAAATGTTTCTGTCACAGTACTTCGGTTTTCCCCTGTCAGGATCATTCCACCAATGCTCCATACTCGTCGTCATGCATCTGCCACCAACGTTATATGACAGGGGTGGCCAGCCAGACGAGCCTCGGGAGCCGCGCTTTAAGAGGCAAGTTAGACAAGGTCCATGTGTTAATAAAGAAAAAACATTTTTCCTCATTTGACGGCTTCTTATTTCTATTCATTCAACTACTCGTACAGTAGGTTAGTCTCAGTTTATGAGTCTCCATGTTTAGAAAATCTTTCAAAGCACCGATAAAAGTCGCCCTCGTGTGCATGTAAACTACCCGAATATTATATTTTTAGAGGCAACTTCGGCGAGCCGAGCTGGACGGTCCGGGGATCGAATCACGCTGGAGGCGAAATTTTCAGCACCCGCCCAGACCGGCCCTGGGGCCTACCCAGCCTCCTGTACAATGGGTACCGGGTCATTCCCGGGGGTAAAGCGACCGGGGCGTGGCTTTGACCACCCACTCCCATCTAGCGCCGGGGATAAAGAAAGAGTAGAGCTATACCTCTACTCCCCCTCTGGGCCTTCATGGCCTGTTCTAGGGTGAACTTTACCTTTACCTTATCATTATTATATACTGGTAGGTACGGTATTTCCGCTTTAGGGAGTTTTACTTTAGGACTGAGTGATGACTTTTGTATGTTGACTATACCATGGAGCTTCCCCTCGGCTGTCCGGATTCCCAGGTAATCCGGACCATCCCCCCATATAGTCCGAAAGACCGAGCGACTAATGTATTACCATTTATCGCCTTTAAATTTCCAACAAATGCTATTTCTAAACATGAGACTAGCATAAAGAAATGTCGGTGAAGATCCCAGCACTGCCACCATCAACGTTGCTATTCGAGCAGTCAACAGCAGTTGATACCGAAAGTGTCTGTGCAGAGAACTACCTTACGTGAAGGGCAGTCAGTCAATACAGGACGTTCGTGTTTGAGAGCAGGGTGCTGGGGAGGAGAGCTGTGCCTTATGGGCGTAACAAGGACGTAATGAAAAAAATAATTCTTCAAAAGGAACGGAAACCGTTGCACTGCACGGTATAGACACACACAGCTCTCTCACGACGGGGTGGTTTTCGGAACAGTAGCAGATTACAGCTTAAGCCTAGAGGTTCAGAAACATGTCACGTTCAACACAACGACGGAACACAAATTTGTAAAAAGATGTATTCGTTGTGTGACGTGTGCGCGTGACGGTTGTCTCAAAAATACCATTCTCAGAAACAAGTCATAAATGGCACAAGCAGCAAATAAATTCGGAAACAAATTATCATTCTAACGTATTAATGTTCGAATATTAAACAGTGTAACGCCTATCAAATAGCTGTACTGCCTGAAACTTTGGGCAACCCCGTCAAATCTTCCGAGGTGCCTGTACCACTAAAGTTTTTTAGGCGCGTCCGCAACACTTTGAAAAACGACTATTAGTTTCGTCATGTCTGCCCGTCCGCATGCAACAACTCGGCTCCCACTGGAAGGATTTTCACGAAATATTTGAGGATTGTTCGAAACTTTGCCGGGAAAATTCAAGTTTGATTAAAATCTCCCAAGAATAATGGGCACTTTACATGAAAACCTATGTACATTAATGATAATATCTCTCTGAATTCACCCCAGAATGAGACACTTTTAGACAAAATTTATAGTGAAAAGCAAAACACGCATTTTACCTTCAATAATTCTTTTCCGAAAATCGTGCCGTTTATGAGATAATGTAGAAAAAAAAAACGAAATGCAGTTTTCTGTTTCCACTGCAACAACTGTTACGCGAAAACGCCACAATGTTACGTTTTACACACACTGCCTATCTTGTCTGAAATGTCTTCCCCCACACCCCCCCCCCCCGCCTCCAAAAAAAAAATTTAAATTGGTCTAAGGGTACTGTATTCTGAGACCTGACGCCGTGTAGTTGGTAGATATGTGACAAGGTTTCGTAGAAACCTGTTGCCACCATCTTCAGGGTAGAAGAGCCCTGCACTGCCTAAAATATCTGTACTATTTGTACCTTTGAAATCTTTGAAGATTCGTAGGTTTACAAATGTCTGCAATGCACATGTTGAGCAGACCTCTGACTGTCTGTCTGCCTGTCTGTCACGCGTACCGCCGGACGTCACGCACCTTCACTACCATTGTTAAGTAGCCTTTCTAGTCACAAACGCGTAACTTATGAAACGCCAAGCTATCGCTGATCCAGCTCACTGTCAGTACGCCACAAGCTGTTGCGTTCCGTCTCAGTTTGTGCAGCATGAATCTGACATGTCTAGTTGCATTGGAGCATAATATTAAAACAACTACCTCCACAGGGCAGAGTTCTTCTCGAGAAGCTGACAATTCCTCAGCTATTTAAGAAACTCCTAGCATTTTACGGAACCCGAAGACTCATTACCGACTTCATAACGACTCCGACACTTGTCGCCACCCTGAACTAGATTAATCCAATCTAAACCATACCCTTCTATATATTTAACATCCATTTTTAATATTATCCTCTCATGTATGCCTATGTCTTCCATGTGTTATTTTTCCTTCGATTCTCCCCACCAAAACCCTGTACTGTATGCTTCCATATCCACACGTGCCACATTCCTCGCCCATCTCATTCTCATATATTTGATTACCCTAACAACATGCAGTGCGTAGTACAAGTCATGAAGTTCCGCATTATGCAAGTTTCTACAATCTCCTGTTACTTTTTCCCTGTTTGGCCCAAATATCTTCATGAGCGCCTTACCTCGAACACCATCAGCCTAAGTTTCATACCCAATTAAAATAAGAGATAATATTAAAATGGGCGTTAAAGAGAAACAGGGTGCGAAAAGAATTCAACTGACACATGGCAGTGTCCAGTGACCGGTGCTTATGAACACAGAAAGGCCAATACTTGACCAGATTTGTGACTATCAGCTCACCAAGGGTGCAGCCAATTAAACCAGTGCATGTGCGTGTCGGCATACTTGAAACACATCATGACAGTGTTCCTTCGAACCATTTGCCATTAACTACAAAGCAGGCTTCCCATTGCCTCTGACATTATAGCCTACAAGGCATATGCGAGCCAGTACAGCTCAGTCGACAGTGAGTATGACACGGGATGAAGACAGAAACTGGGTTCGATTCCTGCAAGGGGGAATCGCACAGACCGGTCTGGGGTCCATCCAGCCTCCTATTCCATGCATACCAAGTACTTCTTCCCCGGGCGTAAAGCGGTCGAAGCATGAAGTTGACCATTCACCTCCATCTGGTACCGAGGTTAAAAACGCGAGCAGCTATACCTCCATTCCCCCATACGCCTTCATACCGTGGTCGTTAATTAAGCACACGGACAAATTTAATCGTATACAAGCCATTCAGCTGACTGGGTCTGGTTTAGGGGTTCCCAGTAGGGCTAACAACCCTTCACTGAAAAATTCCCTGTCGCCACTACAACAACGGCTTCCTTGAAGTCGCTCAGGATATGGTCCAACAGCTGGCAGCTGTAAAATTCGATTCATAAATAATTATTTTGCGGTTCAATAAAGAGCTTAGCGACTTTCTTTTTGTGCTCTAGCCGACTTTCAACCAATCGTAAATTTCCAGTCTTGAGACGTTAGATGCAGGTTTCTCGAATACAAATTAATTGACTATCTTAAAGAATTAGCAGCAGCAGCAGCAGCAGCAGCAGCAGCAGCAGCAGTGGTACGGTATTATTCAGTTCGAGAAAATGTTATGTCATTTACCTTCCAAAACGCTGAATATACGGAAGAAAAATAGGTTTGCCATTTGTTTTTGTATTGCTGTGAAACGCAGTCTCCAACTTTGAGAAAATAATTTTAATTTCAAGTGCCTGGGACAAAGTAGCCAGGAAAATATCTGGATCAAGGAGCACAAGTAACTCAGCAACTAGGGATATTACGTAACACCGAACCTAATGTCACCAAGGATAGATACGATAATGGAATATACAAGGCTACGGCGCGCTGTGGGCTGTGGACACAAGGAATACACACACAATTTCGGTGGTTACTTTTAGGAAACGTCAGCTTCGACTAACTAGATTACGGAATAACATTAAAGATGTATATCCGGCAAACAGCGTAGTCGGTATAGCGACTAGACTACGGGCCGGACGACACGAGGTTCGAATCCCGGCAAACGCAAGGGATTCTTCTCTTCTCCGAAACGTCCAGATTGGCTCTGAAGCGCACCTATCCTCCTATTCAATGGGTACTGGGCTTATTTCTCGGGGTAAAGTCGACAAAGCGTGAAGTTGGCAACTCTCCTCCATCTAGGGCCAAGGTTAAGAATAACCGTGTATTTACCTCTGCTCCTTCCATATGTCTTCATGGCGTGGACAACTCTACCTTTTATTTGGCAAAGAGTCTGTGGGGATGGATGGTGGACAGATCTGGCTCAGGATCGTGTCCACTGGCGATCTTGAAGCCTCGGGACCAGCAGGGTACTTGACTAGCGTTTCAGTTTCAACAGACAGCAAGATTATGAACCGATTTGACATCAACAGTACAATCCAACATGAGATGGTGTAGAGGCGAATACAGCGCCCACAGTTAAAATCCCTTCGCCTGAGTAACATGCGAATCACGTTAAGGCCAGAAGCAGCAGTAACGCAAACATTCTTCCTACCTTCCACCTCAAGGACCTGGGTTTGATAACAAACTGTATTCCCTCAGCAGTTTCTAATCTCGTCACCCCCAACACCAAACGAATTACCGCCATGGAAAACTGCCGTTCTTCACAAGCACAAGCCTAACTGGAGAGATAAAACCATTCCGGAGACCTAGGCGTAGATGTCAAGACAATATTAAAATCGATCTCAAAAGCACAGGGAGAAAGGATGTTGACTGGATTCAGCTGGTTCATGACGGAGCCCAGCGGCGTGTTCTGATGAACACAGTAAAATCAAGATGTTTAAAAAAAAGGGTGGGAAATTTCTTGACAGGCTGAAGCGTTATCATTGTGTCAATAATCAATTAACTAGTTTGTACATGAAATATTAAACGTAACTTGTTCATCTTTGTGCAAGGTCAACTCTAAGTTTAATGTCACTGAATATGGATGTTAAAGAGAAAACAATAAGGGAAATTTGAAGGTCCTGCGCGGGCCGCAAACCAATTTTTAACATCAAAAGTCTCATTCTTCAGAGAAAATTTGTTTTATATTACACGATTACAGGACTAAAGTTACTGTTAAAAATTATTCATACAATTAATATAGCAATTAATTATAATTTCATCTTTAGGATATATAATTTTTAAAAAAATGGAACGTCAACGAGAAACTTGCCCCATTTCTTTGTCACTGATATCTGTTCACGAAATACACGGAATTCCATTCTATAAAATATTACTTAAACAACTGTACTAATTATTATTAGAACATACTAAAAACTGAAAGAGGGAGATGGTCGAGCTTACCACTCCGTATTTTTCTCTCCTCCCACTGCAAATCATCAAAAATACGATGTCTGCCCATGCAATATGCAAGACTCTCGTTACAAAATAAATACCGTTCAGCAACTGTAACCGTGCGTGCCAAGTTCACCAGTCACTAAAAAAAGTTGCCCTTCTTTCTGATGGGGGAGCAAAAGTAAAATGTGTTCGAAAACACTCGGACCGCGTGTTGTTCATCCCTACTATAGGACATGTCTTGAAATGCTTACAGTTACCCTAGTGGTAAAGAAATTGCCGGCTCACGTAATCCAAATTCATATGGCATGTTTACAACAGCATATCCTAAGTCAGCTGAATCCGATGCATACTGCAATGTCCAATTCCTTCGACGCGAATTTTATACATTACGCTACATACACGTGTCATATCGTTTCCGCCGCGCCAAGGTTCAGGCGGGTTAATCGCCGGCACTAGATGATATGTGATCGCCGGACTCTCCCCATGGAGGCCGGGATTCCCAGTCAGCATAATCCCAACATTGCTCCATGCTCATATTCATATTCAAATTTCATTCCTCTACCGCCAGTAATATAATCTTCGCAACTGACATCATTAAATTATTAAATAAACCACGCCCACTCTCTTAGTTCAAAAGCGCAAATTAAGAAATTCATTATGTAATATACAGTATCTCCAGTTCCTTGTTAGGTAACTAAAACAAACAAACAAACAAACACACAAACAAACAAGAAGAGCCACCATATAATTCATATTTATAAGAGGATTTCCATTCGTTGAAATTCTTGATATGCGACCAAGATACAAACGGAAATTTGGACTGCTCCTTACAAGACACATGTACGAATTATGTAAGTACCTTTTCATGTGTAATTTACATTTCGTCAGGGTCAATTTAGATCACTGTTGCCAACATAAAATTACTGCTTAGTATATGAATTTATTTCCACTTCCGCCCGCAGTGGAAGATAAGATTCCTACGTTTGACTCACAGCATGATCTGCACATTGCTCAACAGAAACAGCAGTTTCTGTAATCTTAAGATAATACAAACTTCCTCAAGTAGCAGGCTGCAGATTTACTATCAATGAGATATCTCAATATGAATGAACGGTATCAGACACGCGCCCATCGATAGCGTCTTAATCTCGAGTGCTTGTTTCCGTCCGTTCAGTCATTTACTTTTCCTCTAGACGTTACTATCTTGATGGACTTCCACAATTACTGAATGTCACTTCCTACGAAACATCACCTGACTCTCCGTACAACGTCCTTTTCGAGTGTCATCACACTGTATGACCAGTGATGATATTCGAATATCGTTTCCTGCTGAGGCGGGGCGTACAACATGCGGCCCTCTTGACCCCGGCGTACAATCCGCCTGATATGTTCGTGGGGGGGGGCTAATTTGTTAGCTTGTAACCGTTTGCCGCCGGTGTCACTGAAATACAGGTGGTACTGCTATTAAGAAGTCTATATTTTTGGAAGCTGACAGGCTACACTTCAACATTTTTATCATTAAGAAATTAATGCGGTCCACGTAAATGGGTTTCTGCTCATGAAACCAGCTACTCTAAAAAATTGGGACGCCCCTGCTGCAGTGTATCCTCTTACTACAGGAATTGTGCTGATTTTCAAATGTCAGTTCTTGTAGAACGTCCTCTTACTACCTCCTACTGCGCGGGTGCGCACCCGCGCAGTAACTGAAATGCTCCCGAGCAAACTGAATTGTTGCCGCGCAGCTGGAATGTTTCAATTTTCATTGTAAATATTCTTATTATGCATATTAAAAAACAAAACTTTGAAATTGCAGCGCAGTCGTCAGGTCGTGTAAAAAATTATCCGCTCAGAGCAGTAGCAGGTCCGCGCGGCTATAAAAACAATTACAGGGAACGTTGCTACAGGAAACTGTGCTGATTTTCACATTTCACTTTTTGTAGCACGTCCTCATACTATAGGGAACTGTTGACTATTTTCGAAGCCAACAGTACTGAACATTAAAACCAACGGCACACAGAAGCCTCTCCCAGAAACCGAAGATTCCCCTGCCGTATTAGTAACAACTCGCTACTTATCCTGTTTATGCATTTATGTATTTATCTTCTAATTACCACCGCTGTGCTCAGACTATATAGAGTCCAATGATAGAGAGAAAGACTGTGAATAATGCGGTGGAAAGGATTTAGAAGAAAATGGCGGTGTCCTAATTTGAAGTAGGCCTACTGTCCCGGAATTTGCTTGAAGAGATTGTGAAAAAAAAAACACAAAAAACTCAGGATATTCCGACCGGGCACCGCCTGAAGCGTTACCAATTTCGCGTACTGTTTCACCAGCCTCATGAATCCAGTGATGCACATTCTCGTACCATACGAGCTCCGTTTTAATATTATACACTAATCTACGCCTACATCTGCCAAGCTGTTTCTTTCTTGTTAAGTTTTGCTATTACAGTATAATGGTAATGCGTATTGACTGTTGCCGAGCTAATGCCCGGCACTGTACTGAGACTGACTTGTGTCCCCAGCGTGAAAGTCAAATAGCAATTGTGTTTACGGTTGTGCACGTGCCGACTGGATACAAATGAAGCAGAATTTTAGGAATTCAGCATAAATGACACAACACAACATTAACAAAAGGACATGCGTTTCCATATGAAGGTGGATATAAACCACGAATAACAACATGATTTTCGTATACAGACCTCTTCGCGTTTTCACGGTGGTCCTGTTGATACTGTAGTCTTGTGACACCGTACAGTCCTGTAGGTACAAACCACAATTTCGAATATTTTCACAATTACAAACCTTCAAAGACCAAACAGTCTAGGCAAGCCAGGCCGCGTTGCACTACTGCTGGCTTTCGATCATCAAAATCGAAATGTTTGTACAAGACTCGGTCACAAAATAACTTTACATCGAGTAAAACTTCATAAACAAAGAGCCTACACTGATTGTCATTCTATCAGGGAAAACAGTCGCCGAGCGATTATCACCTGTTCCCAGAGCTGAAGCAAAATCTTGGTGGCTACAGATCTAAAGACGATCTCGATGTGGAAAACGGCTGTGACACGATGGCTGATGACACAGACATCTGTCAACAGGCAATAATAAAAGCTCGTCCCACGTTACAATAATTGCCTCGACTATGACGACGACTGCGTTAAAAAGTAATGGGACAGCACAACAATTAAATGTGAACTGCAAGAGCATTTACGCTTTCGGAGCGGTGTCGCCGAGGTTTCCGTTCTGGGGTATGACGCCGCGTCACTGGATTCGGTTCGCAACGTTTCGAGACAACGTAGTGGTCTCATCTTCAAGAATAAATATTCTCATTACTGATTAAAATATAGAACCAAACTCCCGATATAGCGCTACTGTTTGTTCACTGAAATTGTGGCGGTATATTGAGGGTGGCAGTGAATAGAAATACTGCATAACAGAGAATATCTGTTCACAGACTTTCACGGGCACTACATCAGGGTTTGAATGTATATGCACCATTAACTCATTGTCTGACAGTTCCTCGTAGAATAAAACGAACTGTGCGATCCTCATGTACAAGAACTGTAGTTCTGTGACACTGTACCCGCATGCGCAGATAAGACTATTTTCTTCAAAATGTTAAACAACATGGCCGCCGTACCAAATCTACATATTTAGTCTACCGTGCGGTTGCGACAACTGATACATCACCGGGTACGGACCAGTAAAACCTTGCACACCTATCTGAGCTAAACTTTGTAACGATAGGTCTGACATGCTCAACGTGGTCGGAATTTGTACAGCTGGTGGACATTATGTTTAAAACTGGATTACTAAACTGTGCAACCACTACAGCACAGTTGCTACCATCCTAGCACACAGACTTTAAGAATTCTGAAGGACAGCAAGCGCCGTAAGTTATTGTCTAATGCTCTGTTTTATGTTCACCAGAGCAGAGCTTCGGGCAAAACCATTACTCACGGTTAGTTTGCTTTACAATAACAATGCGTGGTCAACCACCCTCGAGAATCAATTACAGTTCCTCTGACCTGAGACAAAGCACACAACATGCATGCTCTTCGCTGTTCAATACAGGTGTCCCTTTTACCTTGTCCCTGAGCACTGCAGCTGTCATGGGATATCCCAGCGGCTGCCAGCTTTCTAAGCGACAAAGCTGCCGAGCTCAGCAACACGATAAGAGACATCCTGTAGTATGACATCGCAATACCGGAGTGCAGACGACGTGAATGTAGAGCTCCGTTCTAGACCAGTGTTTTTCCGACGGTTGGCTGCATGGGCGCCGAGGTCTCGAAAACATTAACTACTCCACGATTAACAAGAGGCGGAACAGCACAGTCGGTATAGAGACTAGGCCATGGGCTGGACGATCCGGGTTCCAATCCCGGCGGCAGTGGCAAGAGAATTTTATCTTCCCCGAAACGTCCAGACCGACTCTGGGACCCACACAGCCTCCTAAGCAATGTGTACCGGAGTTACTTCCTGGTGGTAAAGCAGCTGTGGCGTTAAAGTTGACCATCCACCTCCATCTACTGCCGAGGTTAAGAATGAATGGAGCTGTACCTCTAGTTCACCTATATGCCTTCATGGCGTGGACTGGGAGAACTTTACATTTTATTAGCGATTACTATAACACAAACTATAATGCAAATTGTGAAAATAATTGCCTTTCTTGGAAAAAAGAGTACCTCAGTTCACACTGTGTTGGGATTATGGGTGTGGGGACGGGACGTCGGAGTGACGCAAGATGCAACAGCGCACTAGACGCAGGCAGTGGCCCCTTTACGCTAGGATCGCCGTCGACCCCAGAACTATATCGAACCTTGCCCCTCCGTGCTACGCAGCCTGCCGATCGACCTGCCCAATAACGTTTTATCGTTCTGTAATATGGATTCCAAAAGCACATATCAAATCTTACGCTGTGTCCGACAGCACAGCAGCATCGTATTCAAATGTCTTGTGTTCGGATATTTACCGGGTGTTTACGTGGTCTTCCTCTATCCCGTCAGGTTAATGCAGGAACAGTAACAGGGCACCATAAAACACCTCCCAGTTCCAAGTTGGCACGCGGGCAGCTGATGGTCTCAACGGATGCTGCATGGGTTTCCCCACTTCCCTTCTCACGTCCCTCACTAATTCAAAACCTGGCTATTGTGTGCAATACCAGACCCTAAACGCGGTCAGCTGCAGGTGTTCCTCCTGTCGGGCTTATCATATTCACTGTCACCATATTACCAGTTTTTCTCTCAAAGACAATTCACTGCATATTCATTACAAATTACTACACACACACACACGAAAAAAAAAATAATAAGTACAGCCAAGCCCCGATACAGTGCCACCTCACTTAGCACCCACAAAACTCTGTGAACAGAATTCCTCTATTATACAGTATTTCGATTTACCGTCACCTCCAATATACCGCCTAAAGTTGAGGCGAACAGCGGCATGATATCGGGGTTTGACTGTAGAAGGCCTTCAAGAGAAAAAAGACCACTTTACTAGCTGTTATCATTGCCCGAACTCTCTCTAGCAGTGTCTTTAAGCGTATGAAGACGAAAATTCATCCACATTTTATGCCTAATCACTTCGTACCTTAGAGACAACACTGTGCTGCGATTACAAAGCCCAACCGGTTAATGCTCCATACGGAAACAACAGCTATTTATAGTCAGTATCATACAAATCGCATCAAGTACACTGTATGAGCAAAATACTTAGTATTTTAATGTTAAACTTGGTGGTATATATAGTTACCACATGGTTTAAAGGGTTAATGTAGGCCACATGTGCTTCCTTATAAACCCACGTATACGCAGCAGTTACCTTTCGCATTTACGCAACCGGTCAACGCACTGGCTACTTTTACAGAAACGTTCAGCGCCGTATGCACATAAGGCTGACAACAGGCATTATTCAGAGCTAGACAAATTCAGTCCACATTTGACACCCCGTTTATCCAATACAAAATTTTCACGTTTTGCTAACACCTACTGTCAAAGCGTCATCCCCAGTAATTTTTCGCCTTAAGTTTTTCGTCTTTCTTAAGCGTACTACAGCAACAGAGACATGGACATGGACAAGACCTTCCTGCCCATTTCACATTTCGTGTAAGTTATTTTACATTCTACAGTTTCTCTACAGAATTGGCTAAGCACTAGGGCAGCAGTGGGCCGGCCAATGTCGACAGCACAGTGAACTGAACACTGGCATGTAACCGAATGTGATGGTCCCAACGGTGAAAACAATACGGGTCTGGTTTTAATATTTTCGTATGGAAACTACAAGACACGATTAATCAAACGAGAACACGAATAGTGTATTTTCAATTATTCCATTCTTACATTAGCATGCAGGGAGTGAATGGGTTTAGCCCCCCCTCCAAGCGACATCCTGTCGCCCCTACAACGCTAAAGGAGAAAGGAGAAGTCCCCATCCCACTTCCTGTTCTCTGCAGCCGTGGGGGAGGGAGTGGAAGAAGGCAATTATACACGAAAATGACGGATCATCGATTCTGCTGCCTGCCTGCCCAGTTTTTTCTGCGTCCTCCGTCACATACAGACTTTCCTTTGATTCAAGAGCGGGATGTCGATGGGAATCCACGGCAGTACAGTGTACAAAACTAATTCCTACCATCCGTGTTCTGACATTCGCAGTACGTGACTGAATTAGACTCGAGGCGAATTACAGAGTCCTGTTACCTTCTGTGTTCTCGCAGCCGCGCTGCTGAAGATTCAGGTCTTATGCGATGCTATGACGTGTCGACTATTAAATCCTTACCGACGTTTCGAAGAAACAACGATCCTTCCAACTGACACTGCGTAACATTCCACAAGACCTGAATCCATTGTTCAGTGATCCGCATTTTTCAAACGTGATTTCTTACAGTGAACGAGTAACAAATCAAACAAAGTGTACCTGACAATATAGGAAGGATATCACACAAGGAAGGTCACTTATGGGGGGATCAGCACATCACAAGGCAGTGGTGTAGATACGACCCCCGCAGACCCAACCGGTGCGGGGGACCCCAAAACGTTCAGAGCACCAAAATGTGTTGTTTTTTTTTTTCGAAATGGATTCCGTTCTGACAGAAGGCAATATTCAGGATCCCTGTTATGAGGTATAGGTGTCACTTCGCCCACAAACAGACCCCCCCCCCCCCCACCGTCGGGTTATCTACGCCACTGTCACAAGCCCTATACCAACATAGACAACAAACAAGCACACATCGATGCCCCAATCAGAATTTAAAACTGTGACCCCAGCGTCCACGACCTTCACCCTCTTCCTTTGGGCACACCTACAAGCGTTTGCTTCGCGCCATCGAATACCATTTAAACAGGCCCTAACTTTCATTACAATACACAAATCTAGTTTCCTATCCAAGCAAAACAAAAGGTGAAATTTGTTGTTTTATACGGACAGAAGCGTGTACTTGAAACACGAATGTTTTCAAATACACTTTCATTCATTCTTCCATTCGTATCTGTAGGCTTCTACAAGGCCTCAGAATCAGCGGTGATTCACTGACTTGGATAAGCACAGTTATCAGCAAAATATTAACAGTAATCAAACAATTTAGGTCTGGCTGGATAATGCAAGACTTTTCCAAAATCTAGGAGTCACCTCAAAATTCTAAGTGCTAGATGGGTGACATAAAGCAAATTCTATACTGAGGACCCACAAATATTAGGCGCTACTGTACAAAAGTCAGTCGTCCGGGATTTGAGCACCCCTGGGCTAATGTTTAACAAATGCGAACGAAGGTCATACTGCGATGAATTTACGGTCAGGCTTTCGTATAAACATGGCAAATACCAGGAAATTAACTTGTAGCATGTTCATAACGAAACTGGGAGCAACGATTTCTGATCACATAACAGGCACCACTATAGTCAATACCAAGGTTTACAAGCTCATACAAATTAAACTCTTAAAGCTTAGACGTAACCATGTGCACCGCCTTGTTTAACATTAAAAACCCTTCATTTTGCCCCACAGTGTTTTGTGTAAGTCACATCACACTTCCAGTATTTCCCCACACAGCATTAACTTACACATCTCCCTAATGGACACGTCCTACGTTCTATGTGAGGCACAAGCTGACATTTGATACATAGTCTGCATTACTGACAGTCCTCGAAGGGTTAATACAATAACACAAAGAACATTCTTTTCGTTTTTGTCAAGAAACACACGACATTTCAAGGGCATAACCCAAACATTTAATGGTACTTGCTTCTCTGTGTGTCACTCAGCCTATATGATGCATTCGATATTTCTAACATGACACTGCGCAGCTTCTAAGGCAGTATGTAATGCGTACTATTATTACGCAGTCTAATACTCTGACTCTGATATTTATTTGTTGAGTTAGGAATACAATGTTTTACAGTGCAATACAGGTAGGGCAGCACCCGCTAACACCATCCAGACTAATGCAATACAGCAGTTTCATTAATTTAAGTACACACGGTTAAAATAATAAAAGATGATACCCAGTATACAGGTTTTGGCTTAAAGAAACAGCTGCAGGGTCATTTTTATTAAGAAACAGTTAACCACCGTGACAACCAGGGTTAATTGGAAGGTAGTCTCAAGAAAAGGAAGATGAACTGAACATAATAATAATAATTTCTCAAGGCGCAACAACCCCTAGTGGGCCAGGGCCCGATGCAGAAATAATGAGAATAAGAATAAAGTTCAAGGTCAAGGCCACGCCCCGGCAGCTTTACCCCCGGGGAACGAGACCAGGTACCCATTGTATGGGAGACTGGGTGGGCCCCAGGGCCGGTCTGGACAGGTGCGAAAAATCTCGCCCCTGCCAGGATTCGATCCCCAGACCGTCCAGCCAATAATAATAATAATAATAATAATAATAATAATAATAATATAAACCATGGACTAGACAGGTCATGCGGAAAAACTTAGTTTTTGTTGAAGAAAAAGGAAAACCACTGTAAACTGGACAGTCCTTGGATAACTGGACGAATGATTACTATTAACAGTTAACGAGCAGACATATTAATTACTGTGTTCGGCAAACACTGTTTACATAAAATCCCATAAGGTTGTATATAGGCAAAAGGAGACCAGGAAGTTAATAAATTAAAATACATCTTCATCAAAGTAGCTGATATGGTACGTAAACTTCTGCATGATTCCGTAGTTCACGCTTAACATTCGGAGTAATTTACTTCATGGGCTGAGTCGATCGTCTCGTGTTAAAAATGGGCACAGGATTGGTCTCTGTGCTCAGCGTATTATTAGCCTGAAAATGGTGACCGATCCTGTCCCCAAAACTGTCGTTTTATTAATTTTGAATATTTTGTTAACAAGAGACGATGGGCAAAGTCCATACAGTAAATGATTCCAAAGGCCTGGATCACTGCCACTCAACAAACATTCATAATTATGTAAGCGGGGAAACAAGCTGTCATAATGCGAGATTTCACGTTCTCAGCTCAATATATTCATCTTAATATCTGACATCCCCGTTGGTACGTACACGCACAGTATATTTCACTCTAGTTCAGTAATTACAGTCACAACCAACATATATACTTTTGACACATTAAGCTACCGGTTTCAGCTCTATAGAGCCATCATCAGGCCTATACAATAACTATGAAAATTAAACTGTATACATTTTGTAAAAGGAATACCACACAAAATATCAGGAGTACGGGAAAGTCTATACAGGAAGGTTGCTTCCTGTAGGACCAGTCTATCCGGTCGCACAAAAATCCGTACGTAAAAGTAAAGGATTAACACTGGCCTTCTAAGCCGGGATTAGACGGCGCGTGGCTCGGCTCGTTTTACGTCATAACTGACGTCATTGACAAAGAATCGTATTCAAACGCGCCGTGTATCCGGCCTGGCGCGGCGCGGCTTGTGATTGGGGAGCGAGGCTCGTTGGATAGCCGCAGAAGCGGTTTTTTCACGATCCTCAAATGGACTCGGCGCGGGCAGCTGTTGCGGCTACACGGGCTTGCAATCTATGCGCCAAGCCAGTCTCGTCCAAGTCTGTATACACTTAGGTCTGGTCTTTGTTTTCTGCTGTCGGGGTGCGCGAAGAGTTACATTTTCTGTCCCACAATTGGTATTGGCTAGAATGGAGTGGTCAAACGAGGACATTTTTAAGTTCACAGAACAACACGACTTATTCCACAAGCCGAGCCGAACCTACCCGAGCAAGGCCGCTGGTCCGCCATTCGCCGAGCTGCGCCGCGTCGTGTAGCCAGATTGTCTTTTCTGTTCCGATCTGTTGGCTGAGCAAATGACGTCACGTCACTCGACGAGCAGCGCGCCGTCTAATCCCGGCTTTACACTAGCACTGCATATACATCCACATCTTACGGTCCGACGCCATTTTATATATATTTTATACATTTCTTATATTCAAGTTTTTAATGCTTATATGCTCTGTATTTTATATTTTTATTTTATAACTTTTATATTCACATTGTTAAGACATACCCTTCCTTAGGCAACCCTCCCCCTGCCCTGCCACCGCTTTATACATACAATTGTACAAAATAAGGGGATTCCTTTTACAAAATGTATACAGTTTAATTTTCATAGTTATTGTATAGGCCTGATGATGGCTCTATAGAGCTGAAACCGGTAGCTTAATTGTGTCAAAAATATATATGTTGGTTGTGACTGTAATTACTGAACTAGAGTGAAATATACTGTCAATACATTCAACTCTTCTGAAATCTTATGCAGTGTAGACGGGTAAACAGTTACCGACGTTTCGACAGATCGTAGTGCCTTCACAATGGCAGTAACCGTTTACCAATGTACACGGCGTAACATTCCAGAACACCGTCTTCAAGCTCTTATAAATTGTAACTGAAAACCAGAACATAAAGTACAAGAGAACACGACGATACACATAATGATTAAATAACCATCAAAGCCCACTCCATTCGCCACTTAATAGAAAGACTGATATCGGGTATTGCTACCGTCACGCCTTCCTGAGCCAGCTTAACCTTATCCACATCACCACACGCTACTGTATGCTTAACTTTAAGATCATATTCCCACCGGCATTTTGGAATTTACAGATCAACTTACTAAGAAGTGTTCTGGCAAAAATGCCGTTAGCTTTTCTTACGTAGGCGGGCTCCATACGTGTCAGACTTCCGTCCTAAAGATCGCCTTAGCAGCAAAGCAAGAAGTGGCTTCCTAACGTCGCCTGTTCACGTTCTGTGCCTTTGTTTTCAATTTCCGTTTCGCCAAATAAAATGCTACGTTCCGGAACCACACAAAACGTGAACATTAAATACAGTCGAGAAGCAACAGAACTGCCTCTTTGGAACAACTACATACAAAACAACTACTCCGACGTGCATTTCTGGTTACCGTCTTGAAATAAACAAAGCTAACAAGCTATCCATCTTATAACTGTTCCAGGACCAAGTAAGTATATTTTTAGGGGCTGTCTATTCCCCGACAAGCACAAATAGGCTACATAAACAAGATACCCGATTTATTTTTATCTTCTTTACTTTTACACCCCTTTATTCATTTTCTCCACATCATTGTGTTTCTTCCTCCCCCTCCACCGCGTACATGCAAGGGGTTTTCTAATTATGACACCGCTAACATGCTTGCAAAAGCGAGCCAACCTAGACTAGTTCAGCCCTTACGCCGTATCAGTGCAATGAGAGTTGGGAATCTGAAACTGTTACATCTGAAAACGTTAACCCACTGGCAGTCTATCCTATGATGGCTGTGAGACATCAGTGGATGAAGGTATATTTGTAGTGGTGGTGTTGGTTCGTAGTAATTTTGAGAAATGCGTTTGAAATATAGGATTTAATTTTATAAGTTTTTCCTGAGTTAGTATGCCAATCCGTTATTAACAGTAATTTGCGCAGTAAAAAGCATAAGTTAGCACTCTTGGGGGGGGGGGGGGGAAGTAGCCACAACAGAAAAGCAGCATTTTCAGTAAAATCTATCGCCAACCATCAGAAATGTATTTGCGACTAAAACTTGTACCACATACTGAACGTACCCAAAAGAAACGGACCTTACGGAATAATGGATACTCATTCACAAACTACAAATTTGATATGACCAGCAACGAAGCTAAACAGCGAGATATCACTCACAACACAGTGCTGCCAAGGCAGGAAGAATTTAGCAGCCGGATACGATTCAGTCTGTGCCAAGGCTACTTGATGCAGAAACGGAATTAGCAAACTGCACAGCAAAATCCTTTACATTTATTTCCTTCTATATTTATTATTATTGTCGACCTCGGTGGACTAGTGGTTAGCGTGCCCGCCACTGGACCCAAGGTTCGCGGGTTCGATCCCGACCGAGGTCGATGGATTTTTAATGGTGATAAAAATCCGGAGCACCATTTCCTTCGGTCCCATGTCGTAGATTTACGGCATGTAAAAGAACCTTACGGGCATGAATAGAAATGTTTCGTAAGCAAAATTCAACCCCAATTTCTCACCCAAGTCTCCTGACTGCTTGCCAGATGGCGGTCACATCAGGATTGGCCAGTCACCAACTGCCACGAATGCGCACGACCCAGTAACCTCGGAAAGAGGAGGCCTGAGCCCATATAGGGCTGTTGAGCCATTATTATTATTATTTTTACTTTTTCTTATATACTTCTTTCTTACTGTCTCAGATCTCGAAAGACACCCATCCCCTTGCACATCTATCACAGCCACAAAATGGACACTATCCAGATTTACGCCAGGCTTCCCGTTATTAAATGTCCAAGACCCCGAGATATGGCTAGCCTACTAACGCTATATATTCTGCTTAATTCATTGGGTGTTTAAACTCAGTTACAGGCATGTGTGGTAACGAGAAACAAAACCTCAGAAAATACGCAGTTAGATGTGTCCCCACTTTAAAATTAAAACTAAAATGTCTGATCCGATTTGAAGAACAAAAGGTCACACTCTAGACCTGACACGTGTAAGGAAGGTTACCAACGCCTCTACACAAAGGCAAGGAGACCACGAATGGTAGTTTCAGCAACTGCGTATTTCCATTTCCGTCATGAAATATATATGTATGTTATCTGTTCGTACAGATCCGAAGCCTCGTGTGATGAAGATCACTGCATGAGAACCTACTCGCCTCAGGAAACGCAGGCCAGAGCCCCCACAGAAACGACCGGTCGTTATGCCTTTCTTTCCACCCGAATGGCTTGGTTGCGAGGCGAAGATCTAGTTTCAGAGCTGCCAAATTTACGAGATTTACAGTTCGAAGCCGCAAGGTGCCTACGGTCACAATATTCATCTGAACACAGCTTCAAGTTATATGGTAAGCACGAATGTAAACTGGTATCCATAATCTGGAAGCATACGACGTGACAGAGAGCGCGACGCTGGCCACCCTCGTCACATCGAAACATCTACGACCTTAGGCGTTTCCATCCCTTCCTGAACGAAATGGTGGCAACGTGTTCATGAGAGGACGGTGTCATCCCCGTGTCTTCTCCCGTTCAAGAGACCGCCACTTCCTGAAATACCCACATTCCTGAAGGATTTAAACTCTTTCCAAAAGAATGATCTAAATCTAATTCATTTCCCACCCCTTAACTTTGTGGGCCGGGATAGCTCAGTCGGTATAACGACTCGCTACGAGCTGGACGGTCCGGGGATCGAATCCCGGTGGGGGCGAGATTTTCAGCACCCGCCCAGACCGGCCCTGGGGCCTACCCAGCCTCCTGTACAATAGGTACCGGGTCATTCCCGGGGGTAAAGCGGCCGAGTCGTGGCATTGACCACCCACCCCCATCTAGCGCCGAGGTTAAAGAAAGAGTACAGCTATACCTCTACTCCCCCTCTGGGCCTTCATGGCCTGTTCTAGGATGAACTTTAACCTTTTTTACCCCCTAACTTTTGTGTGTCCTGTGCATCATGTGATTAAAATAAAGGCATGATGGGGAGGACGTGTTATCTGTTTCATCCCCGAAACTATTTTATGGATTTCAATTACATTCTTATTATCGGTGCCTCACTCAAAGTCTCGCGTGAATTCAAATTTGGTTACGTCAATATAACCGCGTTTTATACGTAGCCCAAATATAAGTCTCTCTCTTGAAAAATGAAGCGCTGACATCGCTGAACGCGCTTGTACTCCATACTGAGATACAGCTTTCTATACATGTTACATTAAACCCTCTAAAGATCAAAAATAATCTGTAACATTCAGCGCGTACCTCACAGAGAACACACTGTGTTTCCATTATAAAGACCAATCGGTGAATGTTATATATGAAAGAAATTGCTCCTTACTTTGAGAATCATACGGAATATATAAACACTATGCGGAAAAAATATAAATACGTATAGTATAGCGCGTACTATAGGCCAGCGGTCGCCAACCATTCGGACCTCACGGACCACTAAACTCACAATTTTGAATCCCGCGGACCACTAACATGAATTTTTTTTAAAAAGGTACAAACATCTATAAAATAATGATCATAAAAGTTCCATTTTATTAATATGAAATGCACTTGTTTAATTATAACAAAATTATTAGTGTGATATTTGTTGCTGCTTGTTTTAAATAAGTATAATAAACATAAAAATTGCAAATAATGTCCAAATTTCTCCACGGACCACCAAAATTTTCTCGCGGACCATCAGTGGTCCGCGGACCACCGGTTGGCGACCGCTGCTATAGGCTACTGGGCTAAACTGACGTTGAAATTTGAGAATGCATAAAAACAAGGTAGAGAAGAAGAATGAGGGAAGGGAAATACGTAACGACAGATGGGTTTATCTGAAACTCGCAGCCTATCACTGCACGTACTCAGTAAGGTAAAGTTCACCCTAGAACAAGCCATGAAGGCCCAGAGACGGCGCAGAGGTACAGTTCTACTCCTACTTTAACCTCAGCGCTAGATGGGGGTGGGTGGTCAAAGCCACGCCCTGTCCGCTTTACCCCCGGGAATGACCCGGTACCCATTGTACAGGAGGCAGGGTAGGCCATAGGGCCGGCCAGGACGGGTGCTGAAAATCTCGCCCCCACCGGGAATCGATCCCCGGACCGTCCAGCTCGTACCGAGTCGCTATACGTACTCATTATGTTTCCGATATTCCTCAAATATTACTCGACAAATAGAACACATCAAGTGTATTAAATTATTTCAATTTTAGCCCGACGGCCCTAGCATCCTCATGCGGGAACATAACAGCACAGAGCCAGCTACTAAAGTTTACACAAAACTGTTTGAATTTGCTTTCTAGTCATAATGAGCGGTCATTAGTTTGTGTTACATTTTAAATGTGCTTTATGGTCTCTTATCGATTCATTCTATCAGTACAACAGTACAATGTACAACCTTACACACATTTTTATCATGTTTACGTCAATCACATTGACCACTGAAGGCCGCCACATTGGAATCCAAGTCCAACATGCGATAATTTCAGCATAATCATATCTTGTATACATTCCCAAAACATAACCAGCCATTTTCAGTCTATTTCCTTATTGAATAAAGAAACATAGGCCTCTCACGTCCGCGTGTGTGTGTGTGTGCGCGCGCGCGTGCGTGCCCCTTCCAACACAATAAAATATACAGATTCATCAGTCAAGTAATATTTATTAACAGGACTATGGCTACATGTTTCGGCTAGGGTTAGCCATTTTCAAGTCTATTTGAGACAAATTTAAGTTCCAGTATCTCGCATGTAACGCCTACATTGTATGTTGTTACACAATATTGTACAGTGTATCAACTTATTATTAAAAAAGTCATTTGCACGATTTAGTGTACCTTAACAGCTAAACTCAGCGGTAGCACCATACAAATATTACACCAAGACAATAAATTCAGAACCAGCTGACATATTTTCATGACACTTCGTACGAATGTAATGCGACCTTACGCCACTTCACAATTATACTTTCGAATTTTCGGCGCTATGTGGGTCTGTACACTACGCCGTGAACTACAGCTGTAATTTCAAAACACAGACTTTGTGACAGCTGTAACTCGCCTCTGCCTCAATTCCACGTCACTGAGGTGTACTGAAGGGTACGGAATTACCACACGTCACCCTAAATTATCCGTGAGCCCCAGCCGACAGGATCTGTTACGTATAAACACTGCGAGAAACCTCGAACCCATGCCTGTCGGGTCGTTCAAGTGCAACCGCCCCCTCCCCTTAGACGTGCAATCAGTGACGTCATGCGCAAACAAGTTAAAAAATGAGGCACGTTAGCCACAGAGTAAGGACCTTGAGGGACGAGCTCGCTTTTACATTTCAAATTAGGAAGTTTGTTCACTCGCTGGGTCAAATTCATTCAACAGCCAATTTCAGTCCAACGCTTCCTTAATGATACGTAGTTACGCTAGTAATAACGTTTGGAAGGAGTGGCTTCAAGGCCATGCAACAACCAGTCCGCTGGTGGGCATTTCAGGTACACTTTCTCCGAAGCTGCGGTCCTAGAACCCTATGCGGGAACAAACTAAATTCAACAACTTGCATGTGGTGAGACAAGAAACTGAAATCCGTGTGCCTGTTACCAGCAGAAACCGATGGTTCAGCACCTCTAGTATCAATAATGACATGAACCTGGGCCAGTTCCACCTACCTTCCTATAATTCACTGCCATTTCCTTCAGGTCTTACAAGTGGTCGGCCCATCAAACCTCCGATGTACAGGCTGATTTAAAACCGTTTTATCACGATGATAGGGTCTGAAAGATAAGTGCTAACCATTATACAGTGAAACAGCTCCGGAATATGCTTCACACGAGTCTACACCACCGTCCATGCTGCTACCTTCCTCACACTGAATTACGGTTAGTCCAGTCAAAACACAACTTATTCTATTATTTACCACTATACAACTTATACTGGCCGTCCTCTGAAACATAACCTACGCTTTTACTGATTTTACCTTGTAATATTTTAACATTATGACTCACTTATCTTCATATTCATATATTCTTGATCCAGTCTTTTTTAAAAGCTATTAACAAAGTTATATAAATTCTACTTCCCTGCAACATGTATTCTCACCAACATTATTTTAATTTTGTGTACGAGTTGGTGAAAATACATGTTGTTGTAATAGTATGTACACGAAATGGACAATTTTAAATTTTCTATTTCCCAAGGCTATTCTACCCATGTTATGTACACCCACATAATAATACAAATTGTGAGGTTGCCAGATCTCGATTCCATATAAATTGTATGTGTATGTATATACATATTCTTTTATTCTAGTGTTCAACATAATGATGGCCTTTCAGGCCGAAACGTGTAGCTGAAAATAATGTAGTAAATTGTTGTGTTTTGACTGGACTTATCGTAATTGTTAAAAAGCACAATGAGGATTGATTCTCTTAAAATTAAAAAAAAAAAATTACCTTCCTCCTACTTGCCCCACACAGTCTCGCTGCTACTCTATTCACCGAACTGCCCGTGGCACAAACACATACTTGTGCTAATAATTTATGAAATCACCCTGTATTTCTGCCTCAGGCGTATCTCACCTATATGCTCAATCCATCGTGGCCACGCCGATTCGTCTTGTTCAATACGAAATACCGCTACATCCTGTATTTTAAATAATTAACATTACATCATGGGCGCAAAATCATTCCGTGTGTTTTCGCCTCTGTCTACGATGCACCGTACAGAAGCTACAGAGTCAGGAGTACTTTATCTTGATCCACTTCAATCGGCTTACCATATTTATTCGAATTTAATAATCTCTAAATTCTGAAAAGATAAATTGGATAAACCATACTGATCAGTTCTATACAGTTTATTCAAGAACTGTATGCGTTATCTGCACACACTATATAACATGAACGCACAATTGAGGCGGTGCAACTGTACTTCTGTCCGCATATTTAATCTAATGGAACACATAAATTTACTGCGCAGACAAAATGTACATAAGAGTTTCTTGAATATACAGTAACGATTTCGACACATGACAACTGTACTTTTGTTACTAGTGTCTCTAGATATCTTCCGGCTCACAACGCCATCATCAGTAGCAATTCTTAATGTATAGAATAAGTTAGCTTACATTGCCAATAGTCTTCCTGCAATAAGAGATCCAAATTTTTCCCTGTATTTTTATAATACTTGGAAATAAAACGAAACAGTTAAACGAATTAAGGTAAAAGTGTGTCTGTAAAACCCAAATTATCATTGGATTAATCTTATAAAAATATATGCATCACTCCTGCATCACTCCTTAGTGTTTAAACTTTATTTATCTTTATACTAGCATTTAATGTCGACCTCGGTGGACTAGTGGTTAGCGTGCTCGCCACTGGACCCAAGGTTCGCGGGTTCGATCCCGACCGAGGTCGATGGATTTTTAAGGGTGATAAAAATCCGGAGCACCACTTCCTTCGGGGGGAAGTAAAGCCAAATTGCCTCCATTTCTCACCCAAATGGCTCTGGCGGGCACATCAGGATCGATAGAAACAGTAGCGCGGCCAGTTGACCAGTCACCAACTGCCACGAATGCGCACGACTTAGTAACCTCGGCAAGAGGAGGCCCGGACTCATATAGGGCTGTTGAGCCATGGTTATTATTATTATTACTAGCATTTAATACCGCAATACGGAATATACAGGATGTTCTCATAAATTTCGTTTGCAAATTTATTACTGTTACAGTAAGTGTTACATTCAATAACAACTCGACTTTAAACGGTTAGCTTTCCCAGTGCGAGATTTTCATCAGCATAAATAAATACAAGGCCAAATACGAGCACAGCAGTCCCGATTTTCGTAAATCTCTATGTTCGGGATTTCGATATTTCGTGATCAGCCTTGTATTGTAAGGTTCCATCTTACAACGTTGGACATTTATGGTCATTCGTTACTATTTCACTTCTTCGTCACGCGTCGCAAACCAGCCCTCGCGAAGCAACAGTGCGGGCACGACCAGCATCGATTCCTTACGTACAGTGAATGGTCGAAGTGCACAAATCCCGGGCGACTACATTTTGTACGCTGGCACCTAATATTTGTATATCCTCAGTGTGGACCTTGTTTCATGTCACACAGCCGGGTGTGTAGAATTTGGAGGCGGCTTCTAGATTCTTATTCCCACATTCTTGTTTTATTCTATTTTTGTGAAACATTATTTAAGTAAACAACGCCTGTGTCAAATCAGTAATACCAACTTGACGGCCGTACGATAAAAAGGTAAGGCCAACACCACAGCTACTTAATGTCAGATGCTGAGCTGTGTGCTAACAATCTTCGAGAAACACATGCCTTCTGTCCACGTCACACCTGTAGCACGCAACAGTCGCGCGAATTCTGCACATAGTTCACAGTCTGATGGAGAAAATCGATGAATCACAACGCCTATTGAGGTGAAAAACAGCGTGGCTAGGCACCGGATGCGGGCCTCGTAACTCATTTGCTAACAGCTGTAACAATCAGTTTTTAACTTCGGCATCTAACACTGTTCTTGAACTCAACACATTTTTCAGTACCTCACTATAGGCACCATGCGTAGCTCAACACACACCTGGGCGGTACTGAAATTCTATTCACGCTTTTCGTAGCATGTCGGCAGTACGCGAGATTTCAGGCTCCCGCCGTAGTGTAATCGAGGTCTTCGCTCTTCTGGGATGTTACCGCGACGCAGGTATACACCCACGCTGCGTATAACATCCCAGAAGAGCTAAGGCCTCATATCGGCACCAACCTTCCAAACGGCTTCCCGTATGCGCACTTTAAGTTATTTCGAGGTGTACACTTTGGGCCCGACAACCCCCCCCCCCCCCCCACACACACACACAAAGAAATCTGAGAGTGTCAGAACGCCTGGAACTCGACTCACCCATGCCAATCATCCCACCATGAAACGTTTCACCCAAAACCGAGAAAAATGACGACTAAAATGAGGCGCAGCACCATCGTGTTGCTGGTGTGGTTGCCTGATGTGGACGGAAGGCTGGGAAGTCTGTCCTGTGAGGTATTTGCACTGCAACAGACGACTTCGGCTGACTGTACCACAAAAGACATTGTGCACTTTGTTGTGTGGTGGCCACGTTTGTTTACACTGCCTCTGTTTTCCTTGGGAACGTGCAAGAAACGAGTTAGTTACCAATATCTGTTCAATTAGAACAGTCCCATGTGCTTAACTATGTCCTCTATCCCATACTGTATGATTTATCGGCCTACGAAATCCCCCGCACATTTTGAGACACACTGTACTGTGTATAGAAAGACGAATATACCTACAAATTTTTACAGAAGCTTGAATTCAGGCTTCCGCTGCGATGTTGATAAGATCTGCGCTCTTCTGGGATATTACGCGGCGTAATATCCCAGAAGAGCGCAGAGGGCATAAATATTACAGAAATGGCAACAATGTCAACGTTGTACATAAAGTTAAACATGTAGCAAGTACGGAGTAACATGGGCTGCTTCTCTTCTACCATTGGTTAACAAATACCAATAAACAGCCATCAAACACAGAGGGCCTTTCCTGTTAAAACCCGAAGCAATTGTGTTGCCATACGAGAGAGGCTTTGTTTAGACGTCAGGCTAGTCTCTCTATGTTACAACATTCTCCTTTGTAGCCAAAACAGAAGTGGTAGGGTTATAACAAAAACAGACCCAACTATTTATCAAGCCGAAACATGTAGCTACGATTAGGGTTTTAATGATAAAAGGTTGTGTGTGACGTCTGTTTGTTGGTATATTTGCATATCAAACGCAACGGGATGGAGCACATTACGTTAGTACCATTGGTCTAATTGCTTAATGTACTACAGTTGTGCAGTTCACAGAACTTGAACTCTGGCATAAGGACCTGTCACCAACTGAGACTCATTTTGAGAACTAATCACCACCTCCAGGCAGCGTATCTGTGGCAGCAATGAGCTACTACGTCACCGGCTCATTGCTCCATTTGGTGGAACGGTAATTCACTACAACCAGACATGCAAGTCACTGTGTATCCGTCCGTCGAATCAGGCTGTATACATACACGGAACCCGGACCGGAAATCTGTAACGCTGTCACAAAGCGAACAGATATTCCAAACACGTGCAGTATCACCCTGTTTCATATTCTAAAGGTCCCTGATCGCAGTATACCCCAGATAACTACAATGACTGCAGTGCCCAAGTGTTTCCTCAGATTATTCTACAAATACCGACACAGTAGCTTCAGACTACGGTCGTTTGCTTCCTCGTCCATTTGAATATAACATTTTATAACTACGCCGTGTCATTTAGACGCAGCCACGCTAATGCCGGCAATCGTCACCCCCGCCGTCCAGCCTTTAGCCAATCGTACTTCCTGAGATATCCCGGCTCCCCTCGTGCTATATATTAAGCCAGGGTTGTACAAATTTTTAAAAATCTAGGAGTAACTTCAAAATTCTATGCGGCAGAAGGCTGACATGAAGCAAGTTCCATAACGAAAACCCACAAATATTAGGCGCCAACGTACAAGATTTAGTAGCCCGTGCGACCTGGTGACCAGGATTTGTAAACCCCTGTATTAAGTTATACCTCCTATAACCACAACGTTATCATTTATACTTATGACAAAAGCGGTGTACATTTCTAAAAACACATCATCGTACACAGCATTTCAAAATACCGGATGTCAGTGTCCAAGCATTCGTGAACTCAAAACCAGATTAGAGTTCGTCTATAGCTTCACGCCCCGACCACTTTACCGCTGAGGAAACGGCCAGCTGTACACATCGGATGACGTGGTGAAGGCTCCAGAGGCGGCCTGGCTACGGTGCAGAAAGCCCCTGCTTCTTCTGAGGATCGAAGCCCGACAGTCCAGGCCATAGCTCAGTCACAATATAGTCACTGAACTACCCTACCTACCGGAAGGGATTAAAAAGAACCACTGTTTTGGTACAACCTCCTTTGCAGTGATCTTGGTCCTAACTTCCACAAAAAGCTCTCGCGTTCAGAATTCCTAGAACGACGACAAAGACATCACGCCGTGCACCATTTTCCTTTTCAGGACGTTAAAGTTCGAACATGTAAACAAGAATACATGAATACCACTCATTAGGCTGCATTAAAGTGTATTTATTACGTCATACATCAGTAGCAAAGGATTAAACGAAACCACACACATCAAACAAATAAAGTCACCGCGAGGCGGCCTAGCATGCTGATTTCAGAATATAACCCCAAAACTTTGTTGCACTGCTACACAAATGTTCTATGTCCATACGACAATCTCCAGCCTTATCAGCCTGCACAAGAATGATGTAGAGCGACTTGCCAGTGCGCAAGCAAACAGATATTTTGCGCATTTCTATTCTTAGATTCAAAGGATCACAATAAAGTTTCATATATTATACATCTGTATCAACTGGTTGGCTCGTACGTTATTTCAAGACGTATATGCATAGGTTATTCAGTAAGCGACGGTGTAAAATAAAGGGGAACGGGTGGTTGCCGCACATTTTGTGTGTTCGCCCTATTTGTCTGAAGGAAATTAAGGGAAAACGTTTGCTACATAGAGCAAATGCTTTGTTAATCATTGGCATTATTGGATCACATCCTGAGCTAGATAAAACTTCTACACTCCGAACTCCTATTTCTCTACGACCCATTTTTAATGCTCTCTTACTTATGCCTAATTCTCCCTTATGATGTTTCATTCAGGTTTCCCAACAAAAAATTTGTACGCATTTCCTACCTCCCTTTGCGCAATACAAGCGCACCCTTTCCAATTACTCTGATTTGATCAGTTAGTGAACAAAAAATAATGAAGTTTTTAATTCAGCATTTTTTTCTAGCTTCCTACTGCTTCCCTCCCTGGTAACCTGTATTTTCCTCAGCAAGCTCTTATCACAGGTCCCCAGTCTGTGTTTTCCCCTAAAGGTGGGAAATCGACTTTGTGTTAACGAATTTTCAGAATCCTACAAACTGTATGGCTAAGTGTAGCTTCTACCACACGTAAGTCGCTGATTCGCCTTTTTGAAATTCAAACAATACAAAAACTGCACAACCCGTGTACAGGGGACAAGGGACGAGACAAGCTTGAGGCTTTGCTTTGAAAGTAACATCAAGTTCTGATGACGTAACAGCGAGTATTTGTATACTGCAAGGCCCATATTTCACACCGACGCTGCTGGGCACTGGATCCTGGATACTGTTACGCAGTTCACATTTTTTAACTCACTCAGAATGATGGCTTGACATCAATTTCCGGTTCCTTTCACGTGTTCAGTTTTACGAAATACATTCCACACCGGAAGTGCTTCCTTTACACAGCCAAGTGAAATCAACGCTTCAGAATTGAAGACATCCGCTTAACACTTTGGAAGGTTTGGACTGTTTCATGAACAGACGACAATTTTCCAGGGTAATGTTTCTTCTTCATCTTCTTCCACTAGCTTTACAACCCTTTTTGGGTTTCGGATTCCTCAACCAGATCATTCCAAGCTTTCCTATTCAGCGCCAATTCTTCCCAATTTTTCACATTTATCACCTTCATATCTTTACACACTCATCCAGCGATCTTATTCTTGGTCTTCCTGTCCGTGGGCTCCCCACTGGTTTCCATTCCAATATTCTTTCTGCCATCCTTGAGGAGTCCATTCTTTGAATGTGGCCTAACCATGTGATCCTTTGAGCTTTAATAAATCTTACGATGTCTGCTCCATTAATTAAACGATCGAGTTCAGCATTACTTCGTATTCTCCAGGTACATTCCCCGGTTCGTAGTGGGCCAAATGTCTTTCTTAAGATCTGCCTTTCAAACACGCATAGGTTAAGATCTGCCTTTCAAACACGCATAGCTATTTTTATCATGCTCCAGGCCAATGTTTACTGGACTTCATAAGCTAGCGGACCGTCAAAACACTTGCAAATGGAATTCAAAACAACAAAATCAGTGCGCAGACGACAGAAGCGAGATCTCAGGTTCTCATTAGCTGAAGATTCAAGTCTTCTGAAATGTTACACCATGTCCACTGGTAAATAGTTACATGATCTTCAAGGTCAATCAATCCAAGACTGACACCGAAGATCAAGGCAGTACAATCCTCCGAAACGTCGGTAACTATTTACCAGTCGACAAGGCGTATCATCCCAGAATACTTATAACTTCACCATCACCCCTGCGAAACCTCAAATATCGCATTATTACCGTTATTCATTCACAAACAAATTCAATAAGGCCATGTATTTCCTTCAATTCAATTAAAAAATACTTATCCCCCCCCCCCCGCATGTTTCGGGTGAAATTTCGCACATTTTAGGGGTTTTCAATTTGGGAAGTTATCAATTAAAAGGTCTGACACTGCGATATGAAAATACAATTAAGACAAACATTATTCAAATATTCCTAAGAACAGTGTGTTTTATACACAAACCACATGATGACAGAACATTATCTATCAGTGTCGTTGAGACCACAGAACCTATTCTATGTCAATAAGATCGATCTCCCCAACTACCGAGCAAGCTTCACATCCACATTAAACAACGGCCAGATTCACGCACGTGTTTTCATTACAGGACACTTCGTAAGCCCGAATTACGTGTTAAACTACTCTAGGCCTTCTCGCTTTTACAAGCACGCTCGCAGCGTCACAATTTAAAAATCCCGTAGTTCTGTGCAAACCTTATTAAAACCTTTAATCCTCACAAACGCACTGCAAGGAAGCCCATCTGTTTACGGAGTATCCTGTTGACGCCACACCCCACACACACCAGTACCGTTGGGCAGAACGTGGAAGAAAATAGGCAGGCATTTCTGCAAAACACATATCACGGTGGGCGGAGATTCAATACGCTGCAACCATTAACCGCTTTTCAGTCTTTTCAATGGAACAGATCCGTAAAAGACTCAGCCCATTGCACAAAAAACCATGACTTGCGTTAATTTTACGGGAACTTGCTGTAAGAAGTGCGGAGGATGATCATTTTAACGCAAAGGCCCGATTTCAATTATTATTTACAAGAGATCAGTGCAAGGTATTACAAAAGAATGCTGCTTTAATTTACCTAGTTTCGCAGGTTCACGTCACAAGGAAGAACAAAAAATGTCTTCACACACGTACAACTTCTTTCATGTAAATATTTTCAATGGTACAGATTCACGACCTTCACCAAACAACATAAGATCAAATGAAATACTCCGTGAAGAAATTATCAAGGCCTTTCCCAGGAGCGCACACATTAAATGGAAACATAAGAAAGCCTGCTCCACAAGAAGTATTAAAACACGTTACAGAAAACGGAACATCATGATGTTTTTTTTTCCATAAACCACAAATCTCTGACATGTCCATGTTTACGCGATAAACGCGTTATTTCAAACATATATTATGTAAAGCAAAGCTGCCACGTGTCCATGCTCAGCGCATTAACCTCGATAAGAGAAAAAGTCTGTCAGCTTCAAACTCTGTCCGCTTCACCACGGCGGACCCAGTCACATTCACACAGCGATCTTCAGCTCTCATAGTAATCGAACTCCAGTCACTTAACTACTTGACTAAGCTAGTCTAGCCAACGTTTCTTGCACAGGCATGATACTCGAGCATTCTGTAATCTATGCCCACACAGGCTTCATTATCACCACACAATTCGTTTCAACAGCTTCATTTCAGTTGTTCAGATGTTTGCCACCTTGTTTCAAGATGGAGGAAATGTACCCACGATCAGCCGTGACAAAGATGAGGTCTGCTTAGTGTTACTGTGTCTGCTATCTATTCAGGATGTACCTCGTTCGAATCTCCTGCAGGTAACTATCGCGGACTAAAGTTTCAACTATTTTCGTCAAATCTGCCCATTACCAATGCTGTAAGTACCTTACACGGAGTTGGAAATCTGCCGGTACCACACTCAAAAGAGGGAATGAAAAGTGGAAGCATTCTACAGTAGGCAGCATGCTCTTCATCAAACACTATCAAAATAAGAATCACGAATAAGATAAGGTGCAGAATAAATTCCAAACTAGCGACCAGTAAGTTCAGAATATTTCATCTTCTATGTACCAATTAAAGACTGAAGATTAAAATAATTTTAGCTGCGGTCCTTTATCGGCGCAAAACGTGGTCTCTCGCCTTGAGGCAAGTACACTGGTCAACACTTAAGAACAGAAAACTTAGGGGTAAGCTCCATTAGCAAGTGCCGTGATAGAATGGAGAAAATTACGCCATGAGGAGTACTTTAATTTGTACTATTCTCCGGATATTACTGCGACGATCACATCAAGCGTAAAGGTACAGAGTAAAGGAAATGGGCCATGCATGCAGCATTAATTCATTCCCCAGTCTGTCTTACACGACAGGTCCATAATCTCTTCCAAAGCGAGTGTCCACAAAGTGCGATCTAGTGCGTCTTCTTTCAACTTCCAGTATCCTGCCTTTTCCTTAATGTCGTCCAGTAGCTGCTTACGTCTTCTTCCTTGTCTTCCCGCCACTTATATCCTTGGATAAACATAATTTACCCAGTAAATACATGGAAAGAGTTCTGGGGATAAACGGAATGAAGAAAATACAGACTTACATAAGGGTATGAGGGCGTGGAATTGTTGCAGTATGGCTGGGTTAGTCCACTGGTGGATACTGTGAACACGGTAATAAACCATGGAATTCCGTAAAAGTGTGATAATATCCTGAACAGCCGACACGCCGTCAATTCCCCCATAAGTACTCTGCTCCACTGAGTTAATCAGGACCCTCCAATCCCTTTATGTTTTGTTACGTGAGCCTTGTGCAAAAAACTGAGCAGATTTGGTGTAATACTACAGCAAAATACGGGGGTTTCAAATTACGACACTGCGAACATGCCTGAAAAAGCGAGCCGACCTATACTTACGTCGTACAGTAACAACCTACAATTGTGTCGCCTCATACATTTTTAACCAGTTTAAATTTCAGAATGGCAGAAACCACGTCATCAGATTCGAGTCCTCTCTCTGTTAAATTCGGAATGCGAACCTTACTGGAATGTTCCGTATTTTTTGTATGAAGCTAATAAAACGAACGCACGATGCAGTGTTGTTTCCGATCGCAAATTTCGTCTTCAAAACTACTTAAATTGTGTACAGGCGATCTATACTAAAATTGTTCCGCACAATTTTCTAACTGTTCAGTACCGATTCAATATAACCCACTTTTTCATGAATCTAAAACTTAAATATCTTAACTTTAATTTACACAACTGTGATCAGGGGTCAGCAAATTTTCCAAAAAATTTAGCAGCCACCTCCAAATTCTAAGGGCAAAAAGAGTGATATGAGGCAAGTTCCACAGAGAACTCACAATTCTGGAGTGACGTCTGAACCTCACTGTTATCTGGCATTTTCTTCTTGGTGCACGTGAACCGATGGGCATTTTTGTACGTAAGAAAAAAAAACTACAGTAATCATGTTCAAAATATTAGGCACCACTGTACAAAATTACTCTATCCGGGATTTGTGCATCCCTGCCGCTGATCTTCACTGCGTAAAGGAAACGTACATAATTGCTACTCCTGCCTGTACTGTACTAAACATATCAACGCATGCAATCATACACCATTTTAATAAAGGAACCCCGGATAATGGCCGCTTGATAGAAACATATTAATGTGATTTAACAGACTGACTTGTGTTTTGGTCTTGTGTATTTTAGCAATCGAACATTACCAATTTTATCTTCTTCTTCCTCTTCTGAACCTCCGCAGGTTTAGGCTACTGAGCCTGTTCCTGTCTCTGAAGATAAATTTGGTCCCTCCATCTTATTCTGGTCTCCCCCGATCTCTCCCGCCCGTTGGTTTGTATTTTAGGGCTTGCTGTGGCAGTCTAGTGTTTCTCATTCTTTCTACGTGTTTTACCCAGCCACTTTGGTAGTATTCAATTTCTTGAACAATATTTTTTTACGTTTGGTCTTGCTCTAATTTCTGCGTTTATAATCTTGTCTACTGTTGTCAGTCTGACGACTGCTCTTGAAAATTTCATTTGTGCTGCTTCTAATTTTTGTCTACTTCTTTGTTTCTTTGTTCTCACTGCCGTATTTTAGGGCTGCTTTAGACGTAATATTATATAACCTTAGCTGAGTTTCTTTCGTCATTTGTTTGTCACAGCTCCTTCTAATAACATCATTTTATAAAACGTTTGTATTCTATACTCTAAATACCTGTCAGTATTGTAATTTGATATAATGCTCCCTAAGCATTTAACTTCTGGTACTTGTTTTTTTTTTTCGGTTTAATTCAATTTTTACTCTCACAATATTCTCTGAAGAAGAACTGTAGGACCAGTTTTATGATCGTACAAAATATTTACATTACACAGTTAACATTAGTCTACGACACAGGCATACGACTTTAAATTTTTTACATTCTTTCGTTTCTACACTGCTGATTAGCTTCACTACACCACATTCGCATGCGCAGTAAACAAGCAACAAGATAAAGATCCATTCGTAAAGCAGTATACTTTTCGCATACAAATAAAACATTCATTTCATAACGGCTTCCTATTTCCGATCCCGAATTGTTCCGTTTCACGTTAGTTATCCTTTTTTTTGAAGCCACATGTGGACCTATCGGCCAGATTTAACTTTCAAGAGGCTTGTTCCATAGAAGTTCCCTAGTTGTGGTATTTAAGAGCAGCTTATACGGTTTGTACACAGCAACCAGTGTAATGAGCTCTAAAAAACTGTGATGTATTTCAGTACGAAATAAGAACAGCTAAACAATGAAAACCGACACACGCACAAACGATCAATTAAGTGTTGTTACATTCTTTCTCACAAGGCTGCATGAGATTTTGAACAAATTTATCGGCGTGTAAGTCTATCTCAGACCGTGCCATGGCTCAGGCGGTTAGTCGCCGGCCTCTCACCACGGAGGCCCGGGTTCGATCCCAGGTCAAGTCCATGTGAGATTTGTGGTGGACAAAGTGGCACTGGGATAGGTTTTTCTCCGAGTTGTCGGTTTTCCCCTGTCGCTTTCATTCCACTGGTGCTCCATTAATTGTAAAAGCTTGGTAAGAAAAACTGCTCATCCATCTAGCATCATCATTGGGGTTGCACAAAAAGCCTTAAGGCTGTGGTGCGGGGGCCCTTCATCACAAACGAAAAAAAAAAATTCTATCTCCCCCTCCCCCTCACAACAGACAAAAGTTCAATTATTACTTGTCCAACCGTGTTTGTCTGTGACAATGTGTGCATGTGAAAACTTGTTGCTTTGCATTCCATAAAGGCATATGAGTGGAGGTATAGCGCCACTAATTCCTAACTGCAGCACTATATGGAGATGGCAAGCTTTATGCCTCAGCCGCTTTAGCCCCGGAGAAGAATCTCCCGGTACCCCACTGAAGAGGACACTGGGTGGGACGCACAGCTGGTCTGCTTTCTTTACTGAAGAAAACAATCTTTTGCCTCGGCCAGGAATGGTTTCGGCTGTCCAGCCATAGCCTAGTCACTATACCGAATACGTACCGACTTTAATCGAATTTTCAACAGAACACACATAAATTCGTAGAAGCGTCGATGTTATACAACCATCCTAAGGGAACACAAACCACATTTCACTTGAACTTCGACGCTAGTACAGACTGAGCCAGCGACAAAATTGTTAACGAACTCCATGTAAGATATGTAGTATTTGTGGCGAGTTGACTCCGTTAAGCACAGTCCCTTCTTGAAAACCTGACAGTTCCTCAGCTAGTCTAAAAATTCCCCGCACTTTGTGGAAACCGTAGGTTCATTACCGCATTAACAACAGCCCGCCACTTGTCCATATCCTGAGCCAGATATACCCAGTCAACGTCCTCCCATCTTAATTACTTTAGATCTATTTTAAAATTACTCTCCCACGAACGCCTAAGTCTTCCAAGTGGTGTCCTTCTTTCACGTTTCCCCACCCAATCGCCGCATGCGTTACCCGCCTCCCCATACTGCTACATGCCCCGCCCATCTCATTCTCCTTGACCCCATCATCTGAATACTTGGTGAGGAGTTCAAATAACGATGCTCCTCATTATGCAATTTTCTCCAGTCCCTTGTTACCTCGTCCCTCTTGGACCGAAATATCTTCCTCAGCGCCCTATTCTCAAACACCCTCCGCCTACGTTCTTCCCTCCCAAGTGCGAAACCAAATTTGATACTCATACAAAACAACAAGCAAAATTACCCTACATTTCTGTATAGTTAAGTCTTTATATATCTATGTAGAAAGCAGGACGACAAAATATTTTGGAACGAATGGTAGCAAGCATTCCCCGAATTCAATCCCACCTTAATTTCTTCCTGAAGGCCATTTTCGTATGCCAGTGTCGTTCCCAGATATCTGAACTTTGCCACATTTCCAAAATACTTATTAATACCTGTACTTATATTGTGATCTTATCCTACATTCTGCTAACAAGACATGAATATATACTTAATTCTCTCAGCATTTACGCCTACACCAACCAACTTACAAGCGATAAAGCTTGTGTTTTCCTTTGCAGTGTGTGTTCTTGCCCGATGCATACACATAAACGGATGTAGACCGGAAGCTGACGAGTCCCACTGAATTTAAACTCCTCCTAGTTCTCGTGGGTCTCCCTAACGATCTAATTTTGAAAAGCAATACCGATTAGGCATCTGCTTGTTTCAGAATTACTTCACGGGAAATACACCTAACAAACGTTCACCTACCCCGACTTCACTACAGGTTTCATTTGAACACACTTTAATTAACCTGACTAACTTTATCGATACACCAAACGCAACGAAAACACTGAGTGTACAATACTTCACTCCTAACCGAATCATAGGATTTCTCGAAGTATTCTAATAGCTGATGTATTGCTCCATTGTATTCCCATCTTCCCAATTATCTGAAGAATGCACAACATTTGCTGAATAGATGAAATACAAGAACATTATATTATATGACAACCCGCATCCAAGCGTTACTCAGACCGTTCCACGTGACGGAAGGCAGCGCATCGCTCGCCGCTACCCCAGTATGCCGTTAAGTCGGGCTCCACGAATATTCATTCAATGTACGTATTGCCGTAATATGAGATTTTTTTACTCACAATATTTAAAGAGGTGCTGGAAATATTGTCGTACGGCTCGCAAACACAAGTCACATCTAACAAACACGTTCTTTGCACGTGAAAGTTCTGTTGGGTTTTACGAGTCAAGCGACCTGACAGGAAGTTGTCAGATATAGGCCTAATGTCCGTATATTGTGGCGAAACCCACATTCAGTTGCTTAATAAACCATAAATAAATAAATAATATTCAGTATAAGTCTATAGAGAACATGTAAAGCCCATAGTTGATCCACGTTTGTGAAGTAAATCTGTAGGCCATATTTCAAGCATAGGGACACGCAAAATGTTGTAAACTTCTTTAAACACATAACACACTCTCAGTATAAATAGTACTGCTCACTTTTAAAATTATCCATGTTCCGTACAGTAAGACAGGTCACCATATATACACCAACAACTGCACCACAATTAGATATGATACACAAATACGTGGTAAACCTGCTATATGTTTCGGTCTTTTTTCGGCCATCTTCTGGGAGGCATTCAACAAAGAAAAATACGGGTAGTTATATGATATATGTGCAATAATAGTGCTAAAATACAAATATTAAAATGGTCAAAAATTTTTAGAAAGCATAGTACAGACCGTATATCGTCATAGTTATTACGTGAATTGCAAACGAACATCTGTTGTAGAAATTCATCTTTGTTTTCTGGGATATGTACCTGTCTCTCCTGCAGTTGTCTATATAAACAAGGATGAATGTTTGCAATTCAAATAACTATTACGATATACAATCTGTACTATACTTTTTAAATTTTTTTAACCATTTTAATGTTTGTATTTTAACTCTATTATTGCACATCACGATATAACTAGTCATTACTGTATTTTCCTTTGGTAAATACCTCCCTGAAGATGACCGAAAAAGGCCGAAACATGTAAGAGGTATACCGCATGATTGTATATCATTGTATCTAATTATAGTGCAGTTGTTGGTATATATATATATATATGGTGACCTGAGTATTGTTCACATTTAGTAGACAGACGCATCCTCTGAAGAATTAAAAAACACAAGAAAACTGAACAAAAACAAATATTCAAAGAAGAGTTAAGTTTAAATCAAATTCCTATGAGCCACAATTAAATAATCAGGAAAATAATAAACGCAATCATACAATAAATATAAACATTTCAGAGAAGGTTATGACCAGAGAAATAAAATGCGTATGGTGCCAAGGATGTGGATTATGCTGTCTTAACATACAAATGAGTAAAACAGCAGAGTTATGGAACAGCGTAAAACCTGGACTTAGATTTCAAAGGGACAAAGTAATTACTCGCCTGACATACGCCAATAAAAGTTTGCTTGCAGCATCATAAGATAACTTAAAGATAGCAGTTATAGGGCCAAAAGTAAAACTAGTCACGGATTACTAAGCTCTTAACATGTCAGAAACATAACCTGAAAGAATGGGTATAAAATACAAAGAATATTGGCAATAAATGGAGTTATAAATGGTTATGTTAATGAAGAAGGGTCCAAACTTTTATGTAAAATATAGATAAAATGAAGACATAGGGTAAACATTGCGCATTCACAGCCCAGTGAGCAGAATAGCAATGAAAAATGTTAAACATAAAAAACAAGAGAGTTGTTTCTCTACACAATATGTATAACAGCAAAGTTAGTTTTAGGTGCTGTAATGAAGTTTGGGTTACACAAAAAAAAGAAACACAAAAAACAGAAGCTTAGGTCACCGCTCTGAGTACCTTTGTGAGATAGAAAACCAAATGAAAAAAATAAGAGGTCTACTGAAAACTGAGAATACAGTACACGAAAAGAAATATCAGTTACACTGGAAATATGTAAGCATAATGCCAAAACTAACGTACTTTGGCATACATAATCCCAAAGTGCACGTGGCATGGGAAGACCAGTTTAAAAAGTTCTAGGGATATGTATGAACTTGTAGCAGTCACTCGAGCTGCAAACAGAAGTCACCTCGCCCATCCAGTTATTTCAAGTGGCCCTTCTGCAAAGTTTGTGGGCTCTTACATTAAATTTTCATAGGAATTTCGTGGCCAGCAGTTATAGAAATGGCTATCATATCCATATAAAATCTCTCTCTCTCTCGGAATTTCTTTGTACCACTTCGAAGTACCTTTGATATAGCAGGGCTATACCTGAAATTCCCCATACAGGGAACTGTATCAGAATAACTATGAACTCCTGAAGGAGAACTGTACCACGGATTTTGACATTAAACGTAAGAAAATTTCCCTAAACGCGGAGGAAACTTCCCTGAACACATTCAACCACATGTGTCTCACATTTCAGATGCGGTTAGAGACCCATGGAAATACAGAGTCCGTATTTCATCTGACTAATACAGTTTGCCTCTTCCCGAAGTGGCTCCGCCGCGCGATGGACGGTCTGGTGAGTGAGATATGTTAATACGACAAACGAGCCGACAGGAAGTTATAACCGATCGCTGTCAGATATAATAATGGCCATATATATACGGAGTAGAATAAGTGGGTGGAGGAAACTGGATAAAATAAGAGTGGAGGAAATTGGATATCCCTGCCCAGCATCACTTTGTTCACTTAAATACCACATGCACTACCTAACACTTCGACGTTAGAATTCGCGATCAAACAGCCTTGCGCCTTTTCAGAGACCATGGACATATCCTAATGAGACGAATTTATTTCGTCTCTCTGTGCATTTCCTATAGCCAATGTAATCAGAAGCCCTTATTTGTTTCAGCGGTCTACATACAGTAGAGTGAGACTCGATTTAACCCACACGTATGACAGTAAGCATGGAAATATATGAGAATACTGATTATTTTTCTTTATACGACGCTGCGTATGCCCAGCATAAGAGATGAACGAGGCTAGGCTGGCTCGCTTTTACAAGCATATTAGCAGCGCCACAAGATGAAAACTTCGCCCCCGCGCGCGCAGGTGTTTGTTAGTCCCCGTATCAAGTACAGAACGCCTTATTTTGAAAAGTAATCAAATGGACTCGAAAGTAAAATAAAGGGCATATTTTCGCTGTCACAAAATATGCAATGATAAACCGTTACATACAGCACGTTTTGGGCCAATATCCACGAAGAGGACAATAAAATAAATGTCTTTTATTCCTTGTTTTAAGCAAGCAACAATCAGATTTTTCCAAATGTACGTATTACTGTTGTTCTTATTACGAACACTCGAAAAAAAATCACTGCAACTATGACAACGTGCGTGAAAGCAAACTAAATTTGGCAACTCCGGGTACACAGTATAGTGTATCATTTTGAGTTCTAGGGTTAAATCTCGGATGAGAGATATGAATAGAACCGCGACAACTATCACAGTCAATGGCAGTTAAAAATATATCTCAAGAAGTGCAATACAACTAGACTGGTATGCTATTCGCATCGTGTAACATTGGCCTCTAGGAGCCTTGGGAGAGGAAAGCTTAGAACAGCCAGCCAAGTCACTTCGTTCTTGGCACATGGACAAAATGCTCTTTACTATCGGAACGACGAATGTTGACCTAAGAGGCTAATGGAGTTCCATTCCTCATTCAAACTAAGAGGAATGTAAGATGATAACATGTTTCCATCAGGCTTCAGATAAGCTTACAATACCACTAATGATGCCAGTTTATTTATGGATTATAAAACCGTTCTGAAACAAATTCCACCAGACTCAAACATGGAAACCTTAACCTCCTGGAAGGCAATCTATTCTATGCAACACTCAAACTTTCGGTTCCTACATCGAAGAAAAGACTGCATATGTGCAAGCTATACAAAATTACTAGTTACAAAAAGCAATCGTCCTTCACTCTTGAAACCTGAATGTCCTTTTAAGACTAAATACATGATTAATAGCGTCACTCCTCTCTCTCTCTCTCACTGTATCTGTAAAGGCGACTTCACACGGAAATGGATATTTTACAGTTTTTATACGTGCGTAAACTCGTTACGGGTCATGGTATGGCTTCCATCTAACGCCGGTTAGCATATTTTGTATCGGTTTAATACGTACAAACTAAAGCGTATAATACAGTCCTGAATCCTTAACTTATAAATTGAACGGTACGGTATCGTGTGTTTAACTGAATGAACTGACGGCAGAATGAATGAATTGGTGAATGAGCTCGTTGAAACTTTCACAATCCATGTGACCTGGATTCCCATTTTCATTGACGAAACATGTAACAAGTGACACAGTACGATTAATCTAATCATAAAACACTCAGAAATTTGCTGCACTAGGCAGATAAAGCTCAACTACGCGATAATCTTTACTTACTTTTATTCATTGGCGTTGTGTGAAGCAAGGCCTGCGAAACGTTCCTCTCTTCGGCATGGGTTAAATAAAAACATGAACCGAAACTCAATTAATGAGTTCTTTCCTTTTTTTTTTTTACTGTTCTTTCTAATTTACTGTACCCACTCGCAACAACTTTCTTTCCTGTTGTAATGTTAAACACTACGATGAATGCACACTTCTTGCATCACTGATATAAAATGCGGCATGCCACCAGACACCTTCCACCCGAAAATCACAAATTAAAAGCAAAATATTATGGAGTCATTGAAGTTTTAAACAACGATATGTAAAACCTGCGGCATCCGAACGAACACTCGCTTTCTTCTGGGATACTGAACATGAGTTAATCCTTCTCTATATGTGCGTAAAGCAGGAGAAACTCTATAGAAATCACTTCCTATGCACCATGAAATTTAAAAATCGTTGTGATCGTCAAAAAAAAAGTTATGCAGGGGGTTGCAACAACGAATACTCCACTGAACGCAAAGCACAAGTCTTATAAATGAAACGGATGCTCAGGATTTACTATTCCCAAGTAAACGACGAAGTCGGCAGTGGGTTGCTGGTGAGGCCATACCGCCGCCATGATCCGTCGCTACAAGCTGTCCGAGTGTAGGAGGCACTGAACAGCAGAGAAGAGGAGAAGCATTTCTCTCTCTCGCTCCCCAAAACCCCAAGCCAAGTCACAAAAGTTTCATTCCTGAAAGAAGCGACGAACAATTCACACAACACAAACACTGATCTTGACGGTCTTGCGTCTCACACTCACTACAGCCACCGCACTTCCAACACAGCAAAGCATGAACAGATTCGCATCTGTAATAAAACATACATGAAACACCACGGTCCAGTTTCGGAAACCTTGGATATCTTTCTGCGAGCCGAGAGAGCAAGCCCTGGTAAAGGGAGCGGTTTGCGCATGCGCTCTCCGCAGAGACCTCGACTCAGTCCTTACCCCTCCCGCTCCGCGCCAGCCCGTCGCCCCCCTCATCGTGCCGCCATTACCGTTCATTCATGGCTGCTGTCAGACGGAAAGAGCAGTTTTCAGACAGAAAATTTGGCTCCGCCCAGATATCCTCTCTACTCGGTAAAATCGAAAACCGCGTTCGCTTTTCTAGATTTTCCTACCCCCACGGTTACCATGGCATACATATTATATATTACATGGCCATATTGGCACCCTTTCGCACATTCAACCCCTTATGTATGTTATTGACAATTCGAACCTTATTTCATAAGACTGTTTCATTAGCAATTGGGAGATGGCAGATTATTTTACTCAACTGAAAAGGAAAGGGTTAATTCATGATATTGTGTGGGTGGAAACGGCGGGGCTCTCTATTGGAGGGGAACAGAGGACAAGTCCATTGATAATGGCGGCGGCGGAAATATCGCACTGGAGGGGACGGTGGGCGGCTGATAGCGAAACAGGGGCATAAGGGCCTTGGCATGTTGGCCATACAAACAGGCCGCTGTTCGAATCTTTCGAAGTAGGCACAGTTATCCAAAAGTGTGCCAAACGCTTGAAGAATAAACTGACAGATCAGAGTCCTCAATCCACGTCAGAATTGTCTTCCCGTTTGCTATGTCAAAACAGACACAGACAGAATACGCAGACATATTATGTTGCCTGTTATCTTACATTGATGTGAAACTTGGTCCCTGACGCTGTTCGAGAACAGTGTGCTGAGGAAGACGTTTGAACCTAAGAGTAAGAAAGTCATAGGTGGCCACTTAGAAGACTTAGGTGTAGATGGGAGGATAATATTAAAATGGGTCTTTTAGAAATCGGATGGGAGGGCGTGGATTTAATTCATCTGGGTCAGAATAGTAACAAGTGGAGGGGGCCTTGTGAACACGCTGATGTTCCTTCGTGTTGCAGGAAATACGGGGAATTTCATGACTATCCCAGAAACTACTAGGTTCTTGAAGAATGATTCATCTTCATGGAGATAGTAGTGCCTTTGGTAAATTTTTCAGTGTTTCTATAGCTTACTTTCAGCTAATTCAACTATTTTGCAAGCCGATTATGTCGTCCACTTCCTTATACATCATATATAACATTTTAGATCTACTGCCGTCTTATATCTACAGACAAGTTCATGAATTTTATTTTCCGTATTAGTAACTGCGGTCAGCATGATTTGCAGACCCCGTTGCGTTAGCATGCAGAGTACCCTATTCGTCATATATATATATATATATATATATATATATATATATTACGAGTGACGATGAATCAGGAAGGATGTAGAATGAAATGGTCGTGGTCTATTCTAAGACCGTGACCCGGAATACAGCTGGAAGAAGTACGGAAGCCCACATAAGAACCCAGTGTGGTCACGCAGCTAACCGGCTACACCACGAAGGCGAGCCAGCCGCTTCTCCACTGCACACGGCACGTTAATGGCGTACTGTTAGAGAAGGCTGTGAACGAGCAGAACTGTCACCACATTGCAGCAACCGCCTGGAGAACCCGAAGAACTCACGAGAAATCTGTTACATTGATGGATTCGACCCGACGTGGTATGCATATCGGAAGTGCATCCATGTAACGGATAACGAACTTGGGCGGGTGTGACGTAATATCCGCTAGAGGGATGGGGGAGTTAATTATGTAATAGGCCTAGATCGGGACAGCGTCCGCTTTTCCACTCTTGTTAAATCTGAACCTCGCAGAATCATGTGGTTCCGTGGCACCATAAGTTTGCATTAACCATAGCCAGATCACTGACCTCTTATTTAGTCAACGAAGAGGATTTACTTCTGTTATAATTTTGCCGCCAGCAGTCACAAACTGTACAAGGCATAACGCATTTTCGTTTGTTGTAGACAAAGTTTCAAAAAGCAGGATTATTGGCCTACTTAGCCTGAAAACCTGTACAGCTATAATTTCCTTTCTTCTGCGATATTCCATTGTAGCAGACAAGAACAGAAACAAGAAAAGGAAGAAGAGAAGAAGAAGAAGAAGAAGAAGAAGAAGAAGAACAACAACAACAACAACAACAATGTGACGTGGGACAAATTATTTCTCGGCTTCACACAAACACACATAAATCTGTCTTTGAAAGATTGACAGTAGCGATGGGAGAAAAAAACGTATAATTTCATTACATATTTCAATGACTTGATGTACTGAAAGTAGGTAATAACAGAAGTTACGATTGTGTACTGTTGAAACATAAGGTGCAGCCTGATACAGGTCATCTAAACTGACACGAAACAGGATGGCATTACTCATGTTTGGCGGTGCCAGTCTCAAAACATAACAACATTTTTACAGTTCCACACTATACTTAACGTGCTATCCTAATTTATCCATTACATAATCGTAATATCCATCCATAATAAATCCATGATAAGTGGGTCCCTGTCACCACGGCATGGCGCGTCCTCGGGTTGCGGATGGAGGAACGGCTTCCGGATATGGAGGGTAGCTGCGAATACATTGAATAAGCAGTCGCGGACAGGCGACAAGGGGTGTTCCTCCGGCTTGGGGGTTGGGCGAGGTGCTAACAACTCCTCACCGTAAAAAATTGCCATGTTACGAAACAGATCACAAAGCCTCGGACCTGGACTGATTCTTTGGTACAACTTAAGCAACGGACAAGGAACATGAGATTTGGAACATGGAACGTGAGGAGCCTGTACAGGTCAGGGTCACTTATGACAGTGGCTAGGGAATTATCTAGGTACAAATTAGATTTAGTGGGTGTACAGGAGGTTAGGTGGGACAAAGGTGGCACAGTAAGAGCAGGGGATTATACTTTTGTATATGGAAAAGGAAATAAAAGTCACCAACTGGGAACAGGTTTTTTTTGTACATCAGAGAATAGTATCAGCTATTAAGAGAGTAGAGTTTGTTAGTGATAGGATATCATATATGGTGCTGAGAGGTCGCTGGTGTAATATCATTGTTCTGAATGTGCATGTACGAACTGAGGAGAAAAGTGATGACTAGGGTTCGGATGTTTATGACATTTCATATTTTTATTCGGGCTTCTATTTTGATTCTAAACTGAAATTGAACACTAATTGGGTTATTCTAATCACAATCAGACTGTATTTATTTTGCATATAAATCCATATTTAGGTAATTTTTATGTTTTGGTCATATTTATAGTTAAGATGCATATTTTTGTTATATTTTGGGGATAAAATTCTTATGCGTCATGTTTTAAAATTATATTTTGAGATGACTATACTTCAAAGAAAGAGTCACTGTTATTTTGACATAGCTGTAATTGGTATGTATACAAGGAGACAATGAAGTAGCGGTAAGTTTCAACCCTTGGTGGCTACATTAAATGCAGGTAGCCCCCACCCCTTCTAAGGCTAATATTGTGGAAGTAGGAATGCAGTTGCCCTAATCCTATAACCTTTCTTACTTGTAACTGCATTTCTCAGGCATTTACAATGAATCCTTCAGTTAGTTACGATGCCGAAAGTGAAGTGTTCTGAAAGTGCGAAGTTAAGACGTTTCCGTTAAAGATTTTGGCGAGGAATATTTTAGTTCTGATGGAAGAATTCTGTTCTGTAAACCCTTTGTGAAGTTGAAGTTACAGCTGATAAGCGATTTAATGTGCAACAACATTGTGATACGGCAAAACATAAAAATAGTTTGAGCAGACAAACTAGTCATCAAAGCAGGCAACGACTTCTGTTCGATAACACTGCAACACCTTCACCATCAAAGAAAACATAGGAATTTTCAAAGGACCTGTGTGAAATGATGGTGTCTGCCAACTTACCACTAAACAAAGTGAACAATGAGCAGTTCAAAAATGTCTTGGAGAAATACACGACTCATTTAATTCTAGACGAATCAACACTAAAAAAAAATTTGTACCTGCCTGTTATGAAGATGTTCTAAAAACAATTAGATGTACTGTGGGCGACAATATTGTTTGGGTTTCGATTGATGAAACAACGGATGTCTGCGGCAGATATGTAGCGAATGTCGTCATTGGCACGCTCTTTGCTGACCGTCCTGGTGACATATTCCTTCTTGATTCCGAAGTTCTGATACAGTAAACCACTCCTCTATCGCTGTACTTTTCGATAACGCCATGAAACTCTTGTGGAAAGGTGACGTTAAGCGAGACAATGTTTCCTTTTTGTAACGGACGCTGCACCGTGTGTGTGGTAAAAGCTACCAAGGGCCTCAAAATGCTTAATCCATAAATGGTCCATTTAACATGTCTGGCTCATGCCCTGCACAGAGTTGCCGAAGAAATTAGACATAGTTATACTGAAGTCGACAAGTTTATCTCGAACGTTAAGAAAATGTTCGTTAAAGCTCCATTGAGGGTGCAGAAATTCAAACAAATCGCACCTTCATTGTCTCTTCCTCCTCAGCCGGTACTCACTCGATGGGGTACCTGGCTCGATGCTGCTGAGTACTACTGCGAAAACTACGCAGTTATTGAAGAACTTGTTAATACTTTTGACAGCAGTGACGCATTTTCTATCACAATTGTTAAAGAACTATTTTCCAGTAGTTTGTCAGGAAGTCTGGCTTGTATAAAATCTACCTATGGAGGCACAGCAACTACAATTTCTCGCCTAGAGGCAGTTGGTACAGATCTACATGAAAGTTTGGAGCTGATCAAGGGAGTAACGTGCGATATAGGGCGAGCAAGAGGCAAAATATGTGATGCTGTGAAATCAAAACTTAATACAGAGCTGCGTCGAAACGATGGTTATGCGACAATGTGAAAAATAAGCGACATTCTAAGCGGAAATGAAGTTACACTGGGAGTAGATGAACCAGCGTTAAACAGCAATGATTTAACCTTCTTCAAATAGCTCCGGTGACGTCGTGGATGTCGAAAGGAGCTTCTCAAGTTACAAGACCATATTGAGCGACAATCGAAGAAGATTTTCATTGGAGGCCTTGAAAATGCACATCGTTGTATATTGTAATGCTGCCAAGAAAGTCAGAATGAAGAAAGGTACGTAATATTTTGAAATTTATTTATTTATTTGTAATTAATGAATTTGATATGCATGAAAGGCTCTTATTTTAAATTTATCTTCTTTTTATAGGAACACGTATTCTCAACATCTGATGCTGATCCAAAACGAGGCATTTACAACTTAAAGCGACTGAGGCTTTTGATTAAAATTGCTAGGAAATCAAGTGATGTAATAGTTGTACATGCATATGGAAATAAATAACATGATTGAAATACAAAACAATTTTTAATTTTAGCAAATAGTTTTTCATAAAAAATTAGGTCATATTTTGCCTTTTTTAGGTCATATTTAGCTATTTTTGGGGCATATTTGCATGCATATTTCTCGGTTTTTTTAGGTCATGAACATCCGAACCCTAGTGATGACTCAAAGGACAGTTTCTATGAGGAATTAGAACAGGTTTTCGATCATTTTCCTAAGTACCATATGAAAAATTCTGTTAGGAGATTTTAATGCAAAATTGGGGAGGGAGGATACTTTCAAACCGACGATCGGGAATGAGAGTTTACATGAGGATAGTAATGAAATGGTGTTAGAGTTGTAAACTTTGCCACATCAAAAAATCTAGTTGTTAAGAGCACGATGTTCCCGCACCGAAATATTCATAAATACACCTGGACCACTCCTGATGGGAAGACTCATAATCAGATTGATCACGTATTGATAGATAGGATATGACATTCAAGTATACTCAATGTGCGATCTTTCAGGGGAGCTGACTGTGATACTGATCACTATCTGGTGGTTGCAAAAGTTAGGTAAAGACTGGCGGCAATTAAACAAACAGCACAGAAGTTTGATGCAGAGAGATTTAATCTCAAGAAGCTATGTGAACTAGATGTTAGGAAACAGTATCAGATAAAGATCTCAAACAGGTTTGCAGCTTTGGAGAACTTAAAAGTTAGTGAGGACATAAACAGGGCTTGGGAAAACATTAAAGAGAGTATCAAAATCTCAGCTAAAGAGAGTCTAGGGCTGTATGAAAGGAAGCAGCATAAACCATGGTTTGACGAAGAATGTTCAAAATGTTTAGATCAAAGGAAGCAGGCTAAAATGCAGTGTTTACAGAATCCAAACCAAAGTAATGTAGATAATCTGAACAATGTAAGACGTGAAGCTAGTAGACATTTCAGGAAAAAAAAGAAGGAATATCTGAAAGCTAAAATTAATGAACTTGAAACAAACAATAAGAACAAGAATATCAGGGACTTTTATAGGGGCATCAATGACTTTAAGAAGGGTTACCGGTCTAGAACAAATGTAGTAAAGGATGAGAAGGGTGATCTGGTTGCAGACCCTCACAGTATTTTGGCTAGGTGGAGGAATGATTTCTTTCAGCTGTTTTTATTAATTCCGTCTCAAAGAATTGGTTTCAACAAAAGAGGTTAAAGTTTAGGACTGACAGTGCCGTCTCAAGTGTTGCTAACGTATTTCATGTACTTCCCTTGGCCTCCGCTTGAGGCAGGTCTGTATATTTCAGTTTTATTTCTTATTTAAAGGTGCTAGGAAGATATTGTTTCTTATTTACACGTTGCTTATGAACCGTTGATCTCCGAAATAAATTACCCAGTATCATGCATTAGTAAGTACAGTTTTTAATGTTTATTAAGTTTAAGGTACTGTAATTTTTGTTGATTAAAATTTTGCTGTTTCTACGTGCGAATTATTCGCATGGGCACAGCGAGTCTTATTTATAATTATAACGTGGAACGTAAGAAGCATATTACACTAACTAGACTAACCTCATGAAGCACACGGTACCTGAAAACCTATGGTCGCCCAGCCAATGAAGACGTTCCCCGCGTTTTGTGAAAGCCAATATCTGTTACTGTGTTCACAAGAGCCGACCACTATTCCCATTCTTGCGCCAAATGATTCCAGTCCACAACATAGCGTACCTCATTTCTATGAGATACATTTGAATATTATCCTCTAATATACACCTACGTTTTATAAGACGAGGTGCCATACCTTGATTCAGAATTATGCAAGAAACATGGACTTCAGATACATACTCAATAATTAAGAAATAAACTTTTAAAATTCAGTTCAGCAACAGTTAGGCATGTTGTCTATCCATCACTCCTCCTTTCCAAAACACTAAATATGATCCACAAAACAATAATTTTGCCAGTCGTTTTGTACTGTAGTAAAACACTGTCTCTTATCGCAATGTAAGAACAAAGTGCATGAGAACAAGGCGTTATAGATAACATTTGGGTCATAAGAAATGGATATGATGAAAGTAAAGATAAAGTTCGTAAAAGGACTTCATGATTTTTAATATTTTCCAATAGTTTAAATCAAGAAGTTGTGATGTACGGGGCATTAGTAGGCAGGCACAGCAACTCACTGAACAAGTGATGGACAATTCAGCCAACTAAGCAGCTAACTAACTCAAGGGAGCAGAGTCCTTCTAGGGAAGCTAATGGTTTGTCACTTAGTCAAGAAATTCCCCACATTTTACGGAACCCAAAGGTTCATTACCAAATTGGAGAAAGCGACATAACAAGGAACTAAAGCAGGTTTTTGGAGATTTAGATATACTGTCATTTGTCAGAATAAGTCGGCTCAAATGGATTGGTCATGTTAACAGAATGGAGAATAAAGGAACAGTAAGTCAAGTATTTAATAATAATCCCCAAGGAAGTCGACCAAGAGGACGACCAAGAAACAGATGGTGGAATTGTGTACAAACAGACGTTAAGAAGTGTAAAATTAACAACTGGAAAGAAAGGTAAAAAAACAGAGCTGACTGGGAAAGGGCCATTAAGGAGGCGAAGGTCCGCATTGGACTGTAGTGCCACCGAAGAAGAAGAAGAAAGGTTCATTACCGCATTTACAAGCGCCCACCATCCTGTCCCTATCCTGAGTCAGATCTATCCAGTTCATGTCTCCCCATTCCACTTCTTGAAAATCCATTTTAATATTATTTTAGCACATACGTCTTGGTCTTCCCAGTGGTCTCTTTCCCTCAGGTCTCCCCACCAAAACCTTGTATGCACCTCTCCTGTCTCCCATAAGCACCACATGCTCCGCCCATCTCATTCTTCTTGATTTGATCACCCATTATATTATTGGACAATTCAGCCGGTACCCGAAATTCAGTAGGCTTGCCATATTCACAGTACCCGGCCATTGGACTTTATCCTGAGCCAAAGTAACACATAAACACCATCAAATCAAATTTCGAGGCATATTTTCATATTGCACTCCCATCTATACTTACGGTATAGAGTCATCCCACATGAAGAATATTTGATATGTGGCAACAAATTGTATGTAAGTTTATTCTATTTTCACCGTGCATTTTTCGAGTATAGACAATGTTTTTCACCAACTAAATGCACTTGTTATAAAAACACTAATGTGACCCCCTGAGGATGGCTCATTGGTGAGCCGAAACATGTCGGGGCTTTTTATCAAACAGTTGTAGAATATTTTAGTGTTTTTATAACAAGTGCATTTAGTTGGTGAAAAACATTGTCTATAAATTGTATGTATTTCACGTTATATTCACCGTGCATCGTTATATAACTGATTATCATTCACCAACAAATGCACAAAGATAATTTTTCACTAATTACTTTATTAAAGGATTTCCCCTATACGTATTTCGGCAATCTATATTGCCATCTTCAGGGGGTCATTTTGGTGATTTCACCGCAAATGTAATTTAATACTATCCTACTATCAATTTTAACAAGCTATTTTAGTACTATTTTAATACTATAATACAACTTTACACAATTTTTATACAATTTTATAGATGGTATAATAACCAATATTGACACATGTACATTGGTCTATGTACAAACCAAAATGACCCCCTGAAGATGGCAATATAGATTGCCGAAATACGTATAGGGGAAATCCTTTAATAAAGTAATTAGTGAAAAATTATCTTTGTGCATTTGTTGGTGAATGATAATCAAATTGTATGTAGTTTACCAAAGGCGACTAGAATTTTGTGAGAGGTTGCCATCGGCAGAGCTTACTAGCATTCAGTCCTGTCAAGTTTTAAAAAGCAAATCCCACAGGCTGCGTGCAAATTAGGTGTTATAGACAAATATTATTATGTCGGTACAGTTATCTGTTGGCGTGAAAGAAATGAAAGAAGATAGTAGACTGCCTATTAGATATGATAATAGTGATAATAGTCCGCTTACAAAGCGTAGAGTAAAGATAAACAGATAAAACATTGATAAAGCATGATAGAAGAGGATGAGAAATATCCCACTGTGCGCTGGTGCACGGCAGTACTACCAACACACATCTTAAAACGGCTGCCACCGACGCGACGTATTTCAGTCATAAAACACATAAAATTATCCCCGTCCAAGCCACAAAGGCATATAGGGGGAGTAGAGGTATAGATCTACTAATTCGTATTCTCGGCACTGGATGGAAGTAACGGGAAACAACGCCGGTATCCATTGAGTAGGTAGCTGGGTGGGTCTCAAGAGTCGGCCTGGATGTTTTGGGGAAGAGATAAATATCTTGCCATTACAGGGATTCGGGCCCCGGACCGTCCAGTCCGTAGCTTAGTCGCTTTACCGTCGTATACTGTCTAATGGCTACTGTCCACCTGGCTACCCGCTTTTCGACGCATGGCATCGACATTCAGTATGATTTTGAAGGAAGGCCGGAAAGAACATGGACCGAAGCACTTAGGGAATATTTTTAAGATGCTATCACCATCTTGCCCTCTGTAGACTGAGAAAAACTGTGAACTTGTAAGTCAGGAAGGCCAGTCTGTGACTAGGACTGGAAACGCGGACCTTGGAATACAAAGCAGTAGTATTCGTCACTTGCCCTGGATACTTGCTTTCATGGATCGAACACACAACTACAATAACAGGCTAAATAAGCCTAATAAAGTGAGCCTGGAAAGCTCAGTCGGTATAGTGGCTAGGCTACGAGCTGAACATCCGAGTAACCGTCGTTCGATTACCGACAGGAGCAAAATATAAAATATTCTCTTCTTCGCAATGTCCAGACAGGCGCTGGAGCCCACCTAGCCTCCTATTCAATAGACAGAGAAGATTATGTTCCAGGGGAGAGAAGTTACCGCTCATCGCCATCTAAATCCGAGAATAAGAATGAGTAGATCTGTACCTTTACTCCTTCCATACGCTTGCATAGCGTGCACAGGGACAACATTGTCTTTCATTATTACAGTGTAGTCTCGATTATCCGGGGTGATGGTGAAGAGAGGCTGCACGGATAATTGAATAACAGGAATAATCGAAAACATGTACTTTATTAAGCCACAAAGAAAAAATAAAAATGTAATTTATTTATCATATATATAATACATACATAGCTCACGCTTATTGATTACATAAACAGTCTGTGATTTTTGTTTCTGTTGAGGATTTTGTTCGAGCACTCAGCGCTAAATCGCGTTACTTCCCACCTTCGTCATTAGACATTAGCACGTGTACGGATAATCCACAAGCCGGATAATCCGCTCAAGCATTATCTAGAGCAGTGGTATTCAACCTGGGGTACGCGTATCCCTGGGGGTACGTAAAATTAAAAACAAATATTATTTCATGATAAACACTGAATAATCAGGGCCAGATTTAAGGTTGGCCACAAGAGACCCGAACGTAAGGAAAAGCGATTTGAGAGAGTCATTTTTTTTCTCTCTCTCTCTTCTTTATGCGATTCTTATGAGGGCTGCTAGTTTCATTTTATTCCACACAGTACGTTGGAACGTGACTGAACACTATTGGGCGGGATTAATATTTCCCCTAATACTGTTTTTCACTTCTTTTAACCATTGCAATGAACTTACTTCAAAATATTTTTGAGGCAATAAACAAACAGACGCACTCCTTCATATTACCTTGTTCTTTGACAGTTGCCGCTGACGTCATTTAATAGCTTGGTTCTCCTTTTTTTTTATTTAAAATTTATTATTTAATAAATTATTTTGGATGTAATTTATTTATTTTAGATGTATATTATAGACTATGTATAACTTAAATTATGCACCAACAACTTTTGGGGGGTACAAAATTGAAGATAAATTATATCCGGGGGTACGCGAACAAAAAAGGTTGAATACCGCTGATCTAGAGTACACTGTATTATGGCAATGCTAAGGTTAGCTTTCACTTTTATTTTGAGAAAATAAGATATTGCCTCTACAAAGGCCGGTTTCCATTAATTCAACCGTTTTTTGACAGATTTTATGTACTACAAATGATCTCAAGACAAGCTGTCATGTATATACGTGAAGGTGTGAACAGAAGCAAACATGTAGGGTACAAGCCTCTGTGTCAGGCCTACTTGTCGAGATCACAGAAAGCTGTCACACAGCCCCGTTCCTTATTAATTTTGTGAATCGAAAGCGGATGCAGGACGACCACGCCTCTGTGGACACAATGTCCAGTCTGTCCGGGAGAGAAAGGAAAACGGCATTTCGAGCAAGCAACCGTAGCTCATGGCAATATCTCACGGCACAGGACGTCATTACCATTAAGTCCACTACGACCAAATTAAATTTATCCGTTTTGTTTTGTACGGTGTTCGTCGACTCAGGCCAACAAACAGTTATTATAATAATTTGATTGAATTTGAGGTATGTGTTCTGGGATATGACGTCATGTAAATGGGTAACTGGTTCTCGACATTTCGAGAGAAATTAGTGGTCTAATCATCCACGGTGGAATTATGCAATTCCTCTTAGTTCTGAAGATTAAACCACTAGATTGTCTCGAAGCGTCAGGATCCAATTACCCAGTGACATGCTGTCATACCCCAGAACAAGAGAAACCCGAGCTATACCACCGCAAAAAGAAACCTAAAAACTGGAATCGATTACACTGTTTGGAAAACTGTTGAGAATGCTTGGATTTAAGACGAAAAACATGAGCCTCGAGTGAATTACATAATGGTGAACTTCATAATTTGTACCATTATAGAATATTATTTGCCGATCCCAGGCGTGGGTCTGCGGCCGCTCGCTTACTAGGAGTGTGGGTTCGAATCCCATCGGAGGCATGTGTGTCTGTCTCTTGTGTGTTGTGTGTTGTCAGGTAGAGGTCTCTGCGACGAGCTGGTCCCTCGTCCAGAGGAGTCCTACCGAGTGTGGTGTGTCTAAAAAGTGTGATCGTGAAGCCTCGAGAAATGAGGGGGCCTAGGCCCCCAAGGGGTTGTCGAGCCATTGAAAAAAAAAAGAACTTCATAATTTGTACCATTACAGACTATTATTTACGTAATCAAATCAGGACGAATGAGGAAGGGTGGGGGTAGGGAGTTTGGCGGAAATGAGAGATACATAATTACAAGAGTTTATGGATGACAACATGGCAGACCCGAGTATAATACTACATCTGGTATCGAAGTTCAGGGTGGGAGAAGGTGGACTTGAGTTAACTGGTTCAAGAAAAGTAGTTAGTTATCAATCAACGCTGCGTAACATCCCAGAGGAGCGAATATCTCATTTACACGGCGGCATAAGCTTTAAATCACGTGCTCAAGAAAGTTTCAACGTCCGAATTTTTTGAACTGTGTCACAAAATGTTTGGGCTCAATTTAACAGCATATTTCTTTGTCAGACAAGTAACGACCTTATTTCGAGACCCTGAACCACGGCAGAGGAATGGTATTTGACTCTTCTCCAAAACATTCACAACGGCTCTGGGACCACTTATCCTCCTATTCAATGGTACCCGTAGGCTCCTTCCCCGGGTGTAAAGCGGCCGGGCGTGAGGCTGACAACTCACCTCCAACTAGTGACGAGGTTAAGAATGTGTGAAGCTATATCTGCACTCCACTTAACTTATATGTCTCCATAGCGTGTATGTTGAAAACTTACCTTTACCCTTACCTGAAAAAAGAACGTCAACAAATACGGATATTACTTCGGGCACTGTTTGTTAACATGTATTCACCCACCTGATTACATACCGATGGTCAGCGTTGTGGTCATCACTCGTGGTCGGAAGGAGTCGACGTTGAATCTGGACATGATCGTGATTATTCTGATGACTGCAGCATAAGCTTCCTCTCTTCCATCTACCACAAGCTAGGACAGCGCCTCAAATTAGCCACTATTGCATTACTTCGCATTTTCCCAATTCGCCACGCCCAATCTTCGTTCGACTCGATGCTTTATAACCTATAGAAATGAGAAAGTGTCATTAAATAAATGTATTAGCAAACCAACAGCAAATATATTAGGGATATAATCGTAACCAATCACCCTCCGTGTAGAGCCGGGCTTTAGAATAAGTGGAGCTCCAATGCCACGCTCCAAGCAATCTGCTTAAGCTCAAATGTATTCTTTTCATTTATTCGATATAATGTTCTGCATCTTAAATGAGTATTCTACTTTCTCTCTCATATAATGTTAATTTGCACTGTTACATTTACCATGACTGCCATATAATTCCCAGTTCGAAATAGTGGCACAGATATTCAGGACTGACACATGTGTTGACATTTGCATCCTTTCCTTTTTTATTATTGCATTCTATTTTTCTTCTCTCCTTATTTCTCTCTCTTCCTAAGTTTCAAACATGAAAAGTTGTCACGATCGAGGTTAGACCTGTACCTCAGTACGCCTGTAACAGTCCGCCATATTGCAGGCACCGGCCGTGGAGCCAAACCTCCAAAAATTTCAGTCTCTATACTGCAGATGTCAGACTCATGATCTGACCGCTGAATATGTAAATAAAAGTAGTCCAGCCATTAAGACGTAACTGAGGTTGACATTCTAGCCCTTAACACTGTGTGACGTTGGTTGCCAAATTAACACTTGGTCCTTTTGCCTGCAGGACTACAGTCGCCGACGGCCATTTGACAGGACGTCAGGCAGGTCCTAGAATCATTCTGAACGCAGTGGTTAGAAGAAACATCGCAACGCCTCTAATGAGAACTGAACCCAGGTCGTCAACATCGTAGTGTGTCAGATAACTAACTGAATTGTCAGAACGTCAAACCATCCAATTGCTGATTGAATTATGAAAGACTCAGTCGAGGACCAAAATGCAATGACCACCTGCATTTTGACATGTCCAAAATACTTTATGGTGTAGATTGAATCTGACAACGACAGAGGTCAATTGTTACTGAGGACAGTTTGTCTGCAATGGCTGCATGACAGGAACATGGAAAAGTGAGTGTAAAGAGGAGACACAGAGGAAGAAGAGAGAGTAAGAGTATGGGGAGGGAAATAAACAGAAAGACAAGAACGGCGAGAAGAAAAATAAGAAGAAATGTGAGGAGGAAAGAAGGGAAAAGATGTAAATGAAGAAGAAATCGAAAGAAGGACGAAAATGAACGGAGAAATGATGGAGATTTTAAGACAAAATAAGAGAATAGATAAAGAGAGAGTAAGTGAAACATTGCCTTATGCACTGTCCACATCTCTTGTGTCCAGGAAAACTTCCTTGATGCTGTCTCTCCTACCGCTAAGCTGTTCTAATGCACGGCACCCAGACGCTGGGTACTTACTGGGCAGTTCGACGACGTAGTTCCAGCAACAAACGTGGGAAAATCATAGTGAATTTCGGTGGCCTTGGCCTATTTCGAAGTACTATCTCAGCAGTGGCCTAGAAAGACTGAGAAAACCATGACAAATCTCATAACGAATAGCAGATAGTCCATCAGAATCTCAAGCACAAATCTACTGTGTTGACGCCACACCCAGCTCCAGCGGCCGTATTCTTAGCGTTGGGAATTTCACTACCAAATTGAAAGAATCATTTGTCTGTAAAAAAAACTGTTTTTAGTTTAGTTGCATTTCTGTTTTGATTTATCTGATGTGCTGACAGCAGCATATAACAACTGCAGTCAGGACAGAATCAAACTTATTATGTAACCAACAACTACAGAATTTTTTTTTTACATTCTACCAGCTGCACGTTGAAATTAGCGTTTTAATTAACACAAGCATATGAATGGCAGCCTGAATAGAGTATTGTCAGTGATCATTCAGCACACGATAGATGCCAGTAATCAATGGCGTTACGTAAATCTGAATGTTCAACTGTTTCATAAGCAGTCAGTGTTGGCCTGGTTCCAGTTCATTTCTTCCGTTCTTATGCAAATAATACTACAATACCGACAGTTACTCAATACGAACACCTGCACAACTCACGGATACACCACAAGAAGTTCTGCAACAGGCTTAGTTACCCACTGTGCTTTATATTCTTTCTGACACCAAAGTCGACTGAACTTTTAATTAACTATACAATATACTGAGTGAAATAATTCTTGTGTATGCTCATCACGCCAGGAAGATCTTTCCATCATCGGAATCAGACGGAGATGAGCAGCAAATTTCTGGCAGCTTTACCCCGGCATCTGATGGCTAGGGAGTTGGGTGGGTCCCAGAAACATGTTTTGCGTGTTGATGAAGAGAGATATTCTGTCTCTGCTATCAATCGAACTTCTGCTTGTCAGTTACTTTAATGACAAACCTGCCCGCAGTCGCAGCTTATAATTATCCCTTATGTTTATTAAAAATTTCGAATAATGTGAGTCTATGGTGGTAGTGTTAATTTATTAGGTAGTGACGTGAAGAAAGACACTAAAATTATAATCGCAGCAGCCTGGAAATAAACATAGACGAAATAAGTACGTGTTTATTTATTGTCACCAGAACGCAGGATATCACAGCATACAGTAACAAGTTTTAGAAATGTGATGCAGTTCAACTTAGTGGTGACCACAATAACGGATCAAAATTATTAAGATTAATTGGCGGTAAGCCGATCCCAGTGGCCGCGCCGTTTGGGGCGTGGGTCTGCGACCGCCCGCTTGCTTGGGATTGCGGGTTAGAATCCCACCGGGAGCAAGGATGTCTGTCTCTTGTGAGTATTGTGTGTTGTCAGGTAGAGGTCTCTGCTTCGGGGCTGGTCAATCGTCCAGAGGAGTCCTACCGAGTGTGGTGTATCTGACTGTGATCGTGAAGCCTCGATAATGAGGAGGCCCTGGCCCACTAGGGGCTGTTGCGCCATGGAAAAAAGAAAATTGGCAGTAAACTTCGGTGGAGAGAAATATGTTTCACCCATCAGAACCGAATTACACTTTCTCTTCACGGGGCCAAGTTCCCAGGTCTTTGCCATTGCACTTCAACTTATCCCATGAATAACATCTGATGGACTGACTCTAACGCCATCTGTTACATATCACACGTACTACATGTCATAATACCTCCTATCAAACAATAAATGTTTTGTTAACACAGACGTTACACCTGGGGAATGCTACGTATTGAACATATTCATATTATTATACCTGCGTTCTTAATGAGTTACTTGCAAAACCTAAAGCCGGAATAGCTCAGTCGGTACAGTGTCTAGGCAACGGACTGGGAGATGGAGGAATCGTAGTTATCTTTCCGGGAACAGCAAAAAATTTCTCTGTTCTCCAATGCGCCTAGACTGGCTCTGGGTTCAACCCGGCTTCATATTCAATGGATACTGGATATCCGCAAATAATGGGACTGGAAGCGTGAAACCGAAAATTCACCTCCAACTAGAGTCGAGGTTAAGAACACACAGACAACTTTAAATTACAAAACTTGTCTTAACATGAGGGAAAAGCTTCAATTGAGAGTGACTGAGCAAAATGTGTCGAGGTAGAAGATGCAAGTAGCAGGTTCCTACCAAACTTTGATAACCTTCTACCGAATTAGGGCAGTGTCACCTCCCAGAAAATAGCACAATATAATTTATTCATTTATATATATCGATCTATTTATTCACACATGCAAACACACGAACTTAGTCGACCTCGGTGGACTAGTGGTTAGCGTGCTCGCCACTGGACCCAAGGTTCGCGGGTTCGATCCCGACGAGGTCGATGGATTTTTAAGGATGATAAAAATCCGGAGCACCACTTCCTTCGGAGGGGAAGTAAAGCCGTCGGTCCCATGTCGTAGATTTACGGCATGTAAAAGAACCTTACGGGCATGAATAAAAATGTTGCGTAAGCCAAATTGCCTCCATTTCTCATCCAAGTCTCCTGACTGCCTGCCAGATGGCTCTGGCGTGCACATCAGGATCGATAGAACACTAAGCGCGGCTATCTGGCCGGTCACCAACTGCCATGAATGCGCATGACTTAGTAACCTCGACAAGAGGAGGCCCAGGCCCATACAGGGCTGTTGAGCCAAGAATTATTATTATTAATTATTAAACACACGAACTTGTCTAGCCATTTTTCAGTTAATTCATTCGTCAATCCATACACATAAATCTGCTGCTTCCTTATGTAAGGCGGATAACTGAAGCCGTAGATTCCTACGACATGGTAATAGAGTACACGGCGTCATATCCCGAAAACCTGTCGCATTCATGCACCACAGAAAGAATCCAGAATCACAAGCAAATAATGAAAGACTGCTTGATGGATGATGTATTGATGTGCGGATGGATGAATGAATCAATGAACGAAGGTATGGATGGAAAGAAGAATGGATTGTTGGGTAGTTGGAGGGATGACTTAATGAAATGAACTGATGAAGAGTTAGATTATATTGGTGTCTTCTAAGATGAAATTATATAATCTTATATTGATGATCTTCTTTTCTGGTTTGAATTGTATTGAGAAGAGGTTCGGGATTGTTCAGACGATGCGAAAGTACTTTGAATGATCTAGAGGCACGTAATTACACGTGTGGTTGCACGGTACGGTGGTTCGTGGACTATTACCCCGTAACGCAGTTGTTTGTCGCTCGTATCGCGCTAGGACCTGACCGTCACCCGGGCAGAATTTAGGCCTACGCTGGGTTCTGGTTTGTATACTCATGTAATCGAATGTTTGTTTGTAGCAAAAAGCAACAGAAGATGCGTTATTAAGGGGTTCTTAATGTCGTGAAAAGCCTATAGCCAGGTCACTGACTTTCCAAGGTCATGGTTACCAATTCAAGGACAATGCTTTTCACAAGATAACAGGGAGAGTGATGTTTTGCATTTAACATAATTCGTCTCTGCAGTCACAAGTAATAGGAGATATTTTTTCGTGTTCGAAGCCTGATCCACCTTGTGAGGTTTTAAAGTTCTCGGATTACAACTAAAGGTTAGTTTTCTGCACAAAAAAGTATGAAGTAATACATTTTGTAGGTGCTTGCAATGCAAGTCTTCTCTGTAGGAACAAGTAGCAGCGTATGTGTTATTTCGTAATATTTGAAGACATGATAAGCCTTTAGCCGGCTTACTAGTTTTCCACGGTGGTGGACAGCAATTACAGGTCATTGTTCCTTGCAAGATCATATCATACGGTGTTCTGTAAGAACTGTTAACTGAACTCTTCTGTGCAGTCCCAGGTAGCAGACGCCGTGTTACTTCTTACTGTTCAATGTAACAATAAACATTTAGCCAGCTTACTGGTTTTTCAAGGTCACGGATCGCAAATAAAAGTCAATGTCCTTAACAGGATCATAAGAAGTGTGTTTTGTTTGCAGAGTTAGTTGAAGGATACCCTGCAGTTACACGTAACAACACACGTGTTACTTCGTCCTTCTCAATGTCATGATACACCATTAGCTATATAACAAGGTTTCCAAGGTCACGGACGCCAATTCGAGGTCAGTGTTCTTCACATGTTCGCATGTAATGTGATGAATTGTTTGCACAGTTAAATCGTTTGCACTCATATGTAACAGGATATGTCTCACATATTAGCCTTACATATAAAGAAAACGTAATAATATACCAGAACACTATAGTTTCAAGGTCACGAGACCAAATTTATGCCAATTCTTAACAAGATCATATAAAATGTGTTTTACTGTGTGTACAGATAATCGAAAGCTTCTGTGCATTTACAAGTAACAGAAGACGCTATTGTTATGATAAGTGTTCAGCAAACTCCCTGGATTTTCAAGGTCACGAACGTCTACGCCAATCACAAGGTCGCGTGAAGGTAATCGAACGAGCTTTCAAGGTCATACTTAATAACAGTACTCTTTCTACAAATTTGCACAACACAAATTTAAGCTCATCATTGTTCATTTGAGCTACGAAGCATTTACGTTGTTTTTGTCATGAAGATCGACTTCCTATTACCAACAGCCATTTAGAGATCCCCTTTAATTTCTTAATTAATTCTAATTTAACAATCACCTTGTTCCTGGACAGGTCGATAAGTGTATAAATGTTAAAATGCTTTATGAATTTATGTGCAGGTGTGATATATGTAAGACCCACTGCAGCATTGCCTTATTATACCGATACGACATAATTTAGAAGCTTCGTTATACAAGCCAAAATTCTGAATGAAATTTACACTGAACATTCTTTGATGCTTAACTTCCGAAAAAATTAGAATAATTGGAATTAAGACGTAAACCCGCTGCCTAACGCTATAAAATTGAAGTCTATTAATGATGGGTTTTTATATCCGTATTTTGTCTAAACTTGTTTCTGCCTTTTTTTTTCTTTTTTTTTTTCTCCTCTCTCTCTCAGACAGTATTTTACATAGCGGATAAAGTTATTGATTGGCATAAAATCATTTTTGAAAATATTAAAGACGCGATATTTAGTAACGATATTGCCTGAGGTCTTTGGCCTTAATTTTTGCCTTGCTTGTTTTATAAAAATAACAATCTTTTTACCTTTGCTAATCATAAAATACGCATTTTTTTTTGCAGGGATGAACATTTAATATTACTTATTACATGGCATCTGTTCTTACTGTAGTAATTCCACATAAACACTGGTACAGTAAAACCACGTTCATTACAGATGTACCATATGCGAATATTTCAGGTTTGTCTCCACTAATTTAATACTAGAAGTACGTAAACTATTTCCAGCACATTCTCCAAATTTTAAGGCCACACTTGTTACATTCAGAGCAATATTTACCGTACCGGCTATGTGCAAACCTTCACGTGGCATATGCTCAACCGATTACTTAAGTATGGAACTTACCGAACACCGCGTGTCGTGAGTGAGTGGGCTGCTTTGGCAATGGAAGGCATTCGGACCGTTATCGCACAAAGCGTCGAGATTTCTCTTGATTTTCCTCAGGACCTCCAGGCGACTGTTATGATAGAGGGTAGGTGACGCTGCCCTTGTGTCTCATTACCAAATACACGTGAAAGCCGGCCAAGAAGTTAAAAGAAACTGACTGCCCAGATTCACGTTCCGACCACCTTTCCTCCTGGGAACGACCCCATGTACTCATTGGATTGGAGTCGAGACAGTCTATCTGAAAATAGACAGCACAGGCATGTATCAGCTACTTCGAAATCAACTTCACTTTCACATAGCAAGTGTTCATAGTTCTTTACTAGGCTTAGTATACAAGCAGAAGTACCCGTTCTTCGTCCGGGATAACATGCTTAAACTTTAAAGAAGGAATCACATTCAAATTAATAAGTGAAAGTTTACTCGTGTGTGAAAAGACGATTGGGAATCAGGATCAAAAACCACATTCAAAAACTCCACGGCAAAACATGCATGTACATTGCTTTCACAGCCTGCCTACCGTACAGATTTGTAAAATACGGAGTAACTACCATAACAACTTTGGGTGTTCTCTGTTAGGTTCACGTTTGGAAACAGGAAACTCAGAGGAAAGTTACGTTTTAGGCCTATTGTGTGAAATAAATTAAATAGCTCATAAAAAGAATACCGTCTGTCTGTCTGTCTGTCTGTCTGTCCGCCTGTAATTGCGCCCAAACCGCTGGGCAGTTATTTTTAAAATTCGACGTGCGACCATAAAATTTGTCTAGAATTTACGATTTTGAGCCGTCCTGATCCAAAATAAAGCCTAGCTTACACAAGATTGTCACATATAGACAGACCCACCTCCTTGTATTCCATACACCGTCTCATAGTAAGATTTGGCAGACTTCGGGCCACGAGTCGATGTGCAATTCAGACTTTCAGACATAATAATTCGTAATAAAGCCTAGCCTGTGTTACGGTATACATGGACTTTACCATGGAACTCATAAGATGTTTTTACATACTTTGTTCAAGTAATACATGTAAGACTACGAAAAAGAAAGTGCTCGGGCAATTCCGACCTTCAGAAATAATAATTCATTAAGAAAGCATAGTCTACATAAATTTGATTTTAAATTTTAAATTTGATATGGAAGATTTTCATTATTCCCATTCTTCAATGGGCTTTGACGTTTTCGAGTTGCAAAAATGTCTCCTGCCTACGTGGACGTAGGAAGTATCTGGTCAAATGGGGTCCAGTTTGCTACGCCATACCTCAGCAACGAAAAAGTTTTCTTTTAAACTAGACACAAATAGAAGTAAATTGCTTGTTTAAAGAACATTCTGTCCATTTTTATTCAGTCAATAAAGTGTCCAAAGGAAATATTCTGATAAATGTGACAGATATTTAAAACCGTATTAAGATCAATGTATTAATTAACCATTTTTTTTTATGGCTCGACAGCCTTATATGGGCCTGGGCCTCCTCGTTTCGTCGAGGTATCACGATCACACACTTTAGACACACCACAGTCGGTAGGACTCCTCTGGACGATGGACCAGCTCGTCGCAGAGACCTCTACCTGACAACACACAACACTCACAAAAGACAGACATCCATGCCCCCGGTGGGATTCGAACCCACGATCCTAGTAAGCGAGCGGCCGACGACCCACGCCTTAGACCGCACGGCCACTGGGATCGGCAATTAACCATTTGAAGAAGGAATTTAACCTGCATTATAATTAAAGCCATAGATTGTACCGGTCTGCAAATAAACTGCGTTTGTGCCATGGGTCAGGCGGTTAGTCGCCGGCCTATCACCGCGGAGGCCCAGGTTCGATTCCGGGTCAGTCCATGTGGGATTTTTGTCGGACAAAGTGGCAATGGGTCAGGTTTCCCCCCCCCCCGAGTACTTTGGTTTTCCCCTGTCAGTTTCATTACACCGGTGCTCCATTACTTGGAAAAACGAAAAAAAACTAATCATCTTCATCACAGGGTTACACAATAAGCCTTCAAGACTGCGGTGCGTCCGTAGCATCTGCTGCGGGGCCCTTCACCACAAAAAAAATGCGTTTCATTTGTAAAAAAAAAAACCAATCAGTTAATGCTGTCTAGGGAAATAATCTTTATTTATTCTGAATTCCATCTCGAACCCATCAATACACTGCGTGGTAAAATGAAATGTCCTTAATGTTAGAGCAATTGGTACATACAGTTACCGTTGGGATTTAAAAGGGTTAAATATCGGATGTACCAGTTTATTATAAAGAGAACTGAGTGTCTGTTGGTTGTTTTAAAATCAAATAAACATGAGCTGACGTCACAGTCACACAAACAAGAGCATATTACACATACCTGCGGCCGACATTACTTCGTAGGCCAACCAGGAAATATTAGGTTTATGGTACCATCAAGTAGGCGTACTTACCGCTAATAAATTTGACACAAATTTTCAGGTTTTCATAAATTCGTTATGGATGTTGTGACTCCAGGGGCCACACGCTTTAATTGCCCACCATAATTAATACTAACATGATGGTCGTGCGAACTTCAGCGTTGGGAACGACGCTAGCGCCATTAATAGCTTACGAGCGAACAAGTTTAAATTTTAATCTTACTTCACCGTGCATTTCTATAATCAGCAATAAGTCTACAACAAATGCACAAAACCGTCAATAAAGGTATAAATTAACCTTTTATCATTATTAAATTACCCTACATACGTTTCGGCTTGCAAGAAGCCATCATCAGGGGTTTACAGTTGTACTTATCAAATGCTGTGCTACTGTCTGATATTGAAACACCGTAGCACAGCATTTGATAAGTACAACTGTAAACCCCTGATGATGGCTTCTTGCAAGCCGAAACGTATGTAGGGTAATTTAATAATAATAAAAGGTTAATTTATACCTTTAATGACGGTTTTGTGCATTTGTTGGTGACTTATTGCTAAGTTTAAATTTGTTTGTAGTAATACATCTTCGAGAAACATGTAACCTTTTTAAAGGGAATATTATTTTGTAAAATATGAAGCAAAAACATGGCGTCTGCGCGAGCTATGTGCATAGCTGTCACTGTAATTGCTTTACAATTCTTTTTAGGAAAGAATGGAACGTTATACAAACTGAAGGATTAACATCATATCTCATAAAATTTATGAAAAATTAATTTATTTATCAAGTACTAATATGCCGAAAGTGCGAAAATTTGACATTATAATTCGAAAAGTTTAAAGAAGCCTGAGTCTGTAAGCCTACTGGAGAAAATTCCTAAGAGATATTCGTATATCAAAAAACAAATTATTAATTTTTATACTACTTCATGCTACGATCATCATTTGAAGGAAAGTAGTCATAATTCCTTCACAAAACTTTTTGTTCCTAATGCGAAATGCTGTAGTATGCATTTCATAAGCGGAAGTTTAATAATTCAAGGAGACTGAATTGTGACACGAAGAAACTTGGATTGATGCTTCCTGTCAGATTTATCTTAGTTAATGCTATTCACAAGAAAACCAGGAATGACGTAATACAATTTATTCACTTTAACTTCAGTTTAGACATGTGGTAGTGATGAGGGGGAAAGCTGTGGAATGATCGGTGGGATGGAAGATTATTTTATCATGCATCAAAATTGTCTTTAAAAAGGTACGCCCTGTAACCTATATGGGATATTTACACAGCTGGACAGTAAATCGCCTAATGTTACGGACCCCAAACATCTATTACCATATTAATCGATGTCCACGGTCGTCTGAAAGTAGTGAATGAAATTCGATCATATTTGGCATTGAGGTTATAAAATAAATTTGTGGAAGAAACTTTATTTTCGTCCGTACAAACGCATTGTAATCAAAAAATTCACATCTTATTGTGCCATACGAATTGTCGTTAAATATAATATTTAATGAGTTAAGTGACAGCTTTTATTGGCCAAGAACAATTAGATATTGACTTAAGGTGACAGGTTATTAAAATGTATTAACATCTGCTTGATTCAACAATATGTGTAAGAATTAAAAGTACTGAAACTTCAGCTCATTCAATGTTGTTGTGGTTATCACTATTAAGTTCTGCCTCTATAATATGCATATTAACTAACTTGATAGTGCATATTCTTCCTTGAAAACATGATATGTAACTTTAACATATGAGGACAACCACACTGAACAATCATTTGTTTCTGTAGTTGTAGTGTTTATAAACAACAATCAATTTACATACACAGTTAAAATAGTAAAAGGTATTAACAATATAATTTTTTATTGTTTTAACCAGACACCGATATTTCCTACTAAAAACTTTAAGATTGTACATAAGATATTTGCTTATCCGTAACTTACACCCCACTCTTTGTCTTCCTGTGTGTCTGTCCTTCGTTGTCACTTCTTTTACACCATTTCGATTGAACGCGTAGCTGTTTCTGCGTCCATCACAGATATTCGGTACATCATAGTGATTACAGGAATATTCTCATAGTGCATCATGCTGATAATAAGCTTCATGCAAATCTGCAAATGATATCCGTAACATACACATCTGTATGGTAATTATAGGACAGACCGACGCACATCCAAATCTGTAACTTCTTCCTCCGGAGCCCTTGGAGGCATAGAACATCGAGCATGCTGCTATGTTCAAGACTTGCATTCGGAAGGTACCTGGTTTAAGTCTCGAGTGGGCTATGGAATATCATGACTAAGGGTTTTCGTGGTGGATAGGCCTATTCCAAGACCTCTATCGGTAAAAGACACCTCAGAAATACGGAAACATAACGCCATTAGACATTCAAACCAAGCATTAGAGTGATCCTTTGGCCGTGAGGTTCCTCTGATTGGAAGTGTAGTAGGTACAGTAAAAAAGTTATTCCTGCAAACGCATGAAGGTAAATTAGGGAAAAGAGGTACACCTCAATTTATTCTTCACCTCGGCACTAAAAGTGGTGAGTGGTCAGCTTTAAGTCCCGGCCGTTTTAATGCCGCGGAAGAAGCCTCTGGTACCCATGAACTAGGATGACTGGTGGGCCACAGAGCCGGTCTTGGTGCTTTGGAGAATGGAAAATTCCTTGCACCTGCTGAGATTCGAACCACGATACCTCTGTACTCAATCCTAACAGAAAATAAGTGCTTTTATCTCATAGATAAGAATGTCGAGAATTTTGTTCCAGCCTGTACTTAATTAAGAACAACTCAGTACCGGCCCTGCCTATATAAAAATTACTGACAATGTGAATCTAATTAACCAGCTAATCTTGCTATTGTAAAAATATTCCTTCAAAAGTGTGTCAGTTGTTTAAACAATTTACCCTACTTTTATGCAACCATAAGCGGTATTAGTTTCGTCAAAAACGCCTATAATTTAACACCCAATTTCTCCAAGACAATTTTTAACATCACCTCCCCACTAGGCTTCAACAAAATGAATTGTAACAGTTCTAGACTAATGAACTTACTTTCGCTATTAAGCGTACCAATCCAGGCCAAAACTCCAGCCTTCCATTCTGACAGGCAAACATCAGACAGGGGACATCGACCTTGTACCTGGAGGAGGAGGAGGAGGAAGAAGACGAAAAGAATAAGAAAGAAGAAGAAAAAAGGAGCAAAACTCATAAAGTCCTCTTTCACTATACAGACTTCCGGTAGTGTAGGTAAGGTGTTACGTATTTTGATAAGTAAATATATGATCCAAAAATAACACGCAAATTAGCTGCACTCTTTTTTATACGGCCATCAAATGGAATGACATATTCTTTTTATTTGCTTTCGTAAATGTTTTTAAGTTATATTATTATTATTATTATTATTATTATCATCATCATCATCATCATCATCATCATAATCATTTTAGGCACTTGTGCTGTCAAGCCGGCATGTTAATAAATACCCATTGGATCGAATAATAATAATAATTATTATTATTTTATTATTATTATTATTATTATTATTATGACTCCTGTGATGATCTACCTTTTGGCGATGAATGTTACTTAAGTACAGACAACCTCTATGTCAAATTTGTCGGAGTCACGTCAAAGTTTCGTATCACCATCACGTTTAAAATTTGTGACTCCAAAAAAAAAGATTCATAGAGAAGATGTAGGTATGGCCTACCTCTACACCAAAGTTCACACTTCATATCTACAGTCATGCATTTATTCTTGCCAAACCGAAAGAAATGTAGGCTTCTTGCTGTCTCTAATACATGAAATTCAGTTCGCCTTGTTGACAGGCAACCCAAAGAACGTATTGGTTGTAGTGACCCCTGGACTTTACGCAGAAATCGAGCGCTGTGTGGGCAGAGAAGCACACCGTCCCACCCCATCTGACAATTTTATGCAGGTTTAAAAGAGCAAAGAAAGAGGCTACCAGCAAAGTGAAGTTTTCAACCAAACACAATTCAAGTCGCGAGACTTTAGATTCTCACAGAGCTGCTGGATGACCTTAAGGAAACGAGAAGATGCTGGAATTTGAAAGAGAGAACACTAGATCGCACTCTCTGGAGAACTCGCTTTGGAAGGGGCTATGGACCTGTCGGAAGACAGACTACGCTATGAATGAGATGCTTTTATTTAAAGAGGCTGAGGAAAACCATGAAAACAAAGTGGATGGCAAGTCGCATCGAGGATAAGTTCTGGACTTCTTAAATACGAGCTACTGCACCGTGGCATTTGGTCGCATCAAACAATACACTTCCTGTCGGCTATACAGGGGGTGTGAATGGAGAGAATAAATGAAGTGAGGGAGAATGGGTTATAGAAATGTTCAAAAATAAAGTAAGGAAGTAGGGGGAGAGAGGAAATGGGTGTTAGGTGGTAGGAGAGGTGCGGAAATCCTGAACCACAAACCCCAGCTACTTCCGGATCCCAGGACGTTCCTTGCCCCTCATTTTGAAGAGCAGGCGACAGAATTAAACAGTGCCACACGTGCAGCCTACCTGCTGTTGGTAGGCCTACTGCTGTTTCTTGAAAACTGAACAAGTTAGGAAATCGGCAAAGGAATAAGTCAAACCGATTAATAGGTCACAATCATATTGCTTGCCTTACGACAGGCTCATAGCCTCTTCCAAAGTGAGTTCTCCATAAAGTGCGATCTAGTGAGTCCTCTTTCAATTTCAAGTATCTTCTTGTTCCTTCAGGTCATACAGTGGCTGCTTACGTCTTCACCTCCATCTTCTCGTCCCTTCTACCTCTCCTTCAATAACGTGTTTTAGAAGGCAGTTCCTACCCAAAAGTGACCAATCCATTTAGCCTTCCTACGTGTTATTGTGTGTAGGATGTTCCTTTCCTCCTTCATTCTTTGTAAAACTTCTTAATTATTGTAATTAATTTTCTTATTGCAGACACTGAAGTGCCAATCAGAATTTCAAAAGTTTTTGCTACAAACGTCGCTCATTGTAAAGCAGGTCTAAGTTTCCAACTTGTGGTAGCCGATGTTATATATGTGTTTAGGTCACTCCAGTACCCACTGACCCAAATCTACGCGCTGCGTCTCCAGTTACACGCGGCACCTAGTGCCAATTCTAGCTCGCTGTTTTTTCCGGATTCTGTTGCTTTTGGTTAATTTTTGCGCTACCAGCGATAAGAAAAAATATAAAAAGCTAAAGCAATCCCATTACAGGCCTGGACAGACCCTTAGGGTCCCAGGAGGTTGAGGCTCACAGATTTTTAGACAATCGGCACATGAAGGTGGCAAGGTTGGCAGCCCTACGCACCGGCCGCCTTTACCCCCCAGGAAAGATTCCTGGTACTTATTTCTGTTAGAGGCTGAGTAGACCCCAGGGCCATAGTGCGACCGAAACGATTATGTCAATGAAAAATTCCAGTGACACCATCGGGAATCGAACCCGCGACGTTCCGGTTTGTAGCGCAGTGCCTCAACCAACTGCGCCACGGCGTGCCCCAAGAAATAATATAAACTAGGTTAAATTCAATGAATAATTCAGAATCATTTATGTTCTTCCTGTCTCAAATTCAAAAACCGGAGACTTGAAATATAAAATACGATATAAAAGTAACAGTTGTTTTACATGGGTGCCAAATCTTATATATATCTCTCTCTCATCCTAAGGGATGAACATAGATTTATGATGTTTGAAAAACTGGGTGCTGGGGAGTATATCGTAACTGGGTGCTGGGGAGTATATCGTAACTGGGTGCTGGGGAGTATATCGTAACTGGGTGCTGGGGAGTATATCGTAACTGGGTGCTGGGGAGTATATCGTAACTGTGTGGTGGGGAGTATATCGTAACTGGGTGCTGGGGAGTATATCGTAACTGGGTGCTGGGGAGTATATCGTAACTGGGTGCTGGGGAGTATATCGTAACTGGGTGCTGGGGAGTATATCGTAACTGGGTGCTGGGGAGTATATCGTAACTGGGTGCTGGGGAGTATATCGTAACTGGGTGCTGGGGAGTATATCGTAACTGGGTGCTGGGGAGTATATCGTAACTGGGTGCTGGGGAGTATATCGTAACTTGGTGCTGGGGAGTATATCGTAACTGAGTGCTGGGAGTATATCGTAACTGGGTGCTGGGGAGTATATCGTAACTGGGTGGAAGGAAAAAGGACTGAGGTACTTCACAATGTTGTCCAGCTCAGTGACTGTATGTGCCTGAAGCAGTACTCTCCTCCATGAAGATAGTTACTATATTTAGTGTGTTGGTCATCTGAGGAGCTTTGCAGTTTTACCTGTCCTGTTATTGCTACCTTCATTAAATGGAGAGTGATGACGAGAGTAGGAAATAAGTAATGTGTAAGGGCGAGTGGGGCAAAGTGAAGTACCTCACTTTTCCGTTTTGCTCTGCCCGCCCCTAAATCCTTAGTTTGCAATACCTCAGGGGAAGAGACCGCCTCAGAACAGTAACTGTGAGACGATGATATTAAAAGGGATAAACGTGTAACTTGTCAATTCATTGATTGGGTTCGATGGGCTCATGAAGGCGCTCAAAAGCGGGGTTTTGAGAAAATAATTATGATCGTCCAGGTTGGGAAATTCGATATTCTGGGATGTTACGCGGCGTAGGTAGGTAGTTGGTTACCGATGTTTCGGGACAGCCTGTGGGGCCCATCTGCTAGACCCTTGAAGTTGGGACCCATAGGCTGACCCGCAATAGCGCTAACCAACTAGGCCTACGTACTTACGCCGCGCAACATCCCAGAAGAACGAAGGTCGCAACTACACCGCGGCGGAAACCTCAAATCTCGCCAGCTCCAGGTTGAAATGAGCTAGGATATATTTCTACCACCTCAGAAAATATCAACCTTTCAATCAGGATTCAGCACCATGGAATTTATTCGTCAACCATTTACCATCAGTCAGTCGGTTAATAGAACCTCAGTTTGTTACCAAAAATCATAAGACACAAACTACTTTTCTCACAGACATAACACTTAAAACTCAAACCTGGTTAAATCTGATTCAGGATGCTGTCCAGTGATTATACAGGGAAATGTACCGATATATTCGGCAGCACTGAAGCATACTGAGGTCTGAAGCTGAAGTGAGCCGACGTGGACAATGGTAAGTGGTTCGCCGTCATCACAAGGCACGCTCTGGGTCTCGTCTTGCGTCTTATCGGGGTCTGTATCAAAGGGCTGAAGAGACCGGAGCTTGAGGCTGACCGTTCCATTTATTAGGTACTAGCGCATTCAGCAGGAGCGAGGATAGCATGGTCTGTATAGTGAGCAGGTTAGGTGCAGGACATCTGAAAAATCTTGGTTACATTCTCGGTTCTAGGACTTACCAGAGACCTACGCAATGATTGTCAGAAACCTTTCCACGGAGATAAAGCGGCCGAGGCGAGAAGCTGACCACCCAAAAATCTAGTGCCATAATATCGAATGCCTGGAGATTCATCTTTATTTTTTCCCATATGTTTTACGGAGTTACTCTGCCTTTACATCACTCCCGATGGCTAAGCTAAAGCCTTCCACCCACGCTTCATGCTCCATTTTAGGGTGCCGTGTGCGTAGTCAGTTGTTATCAAGATGGTGCCCGCCGGTACGGGTTAGTTGAACTGCCGAGTCAGAGAGTTGCTGTGAGACCTTCACTTCGTATCTTCCTACTGCTATCGTCGTCAACCTTATCACTTTTCTTACAAGTCCGGCTCCTCGTCCTCATCGTATCGACTGCTGATAAAAGTATATAAATATTTTGAACGTTTTAACTCACTTTCAGCTCAGCGAACAAGGCATTCTTTGTGACTCGACATCCAAACAATTTCGTCAAGTTTAGTAACACAAGGTAGGGCAGGAAATATACAGCATAAAACAAACACATAATTGGAGGGGACGCCTATGTCCATCTGCAAGTTTCACCTACTTAGTTGTTATAAATATACCGAATACAGTTATCCACCGTCAGACACGGAATATAATATTATATAAGAAGTATAAGTTGTCCCCGTACACACCATGAAGGAATGTAAGGGGAATAAACGTATATGTCCACTAATTCTTAACTTCGGCACTATTAGGAGGTGAGTGGTCAACATCATGCTCCGGCCGCTTTTCTCCCAGGAAAGAACCCCAGTACCGACTGAAGAGGAGGCTGGGCGGATCCCAGAGCCGGTCTGGACTTTTGGAGAAGAGGAAAATATCTTGCCACTGCTGGGATAAGGGATCTGTGTACAAAAGGAAAAAAAGTCGGTGGTTTCAACACCAAGCAATCGACATTTTCTGCGAGCTGGGGCTGTAACAGTCATCCGAAATCAAGTTTATAGCTTCCAGATTACAAACGCGTTGCGTCTGTCTCTAATACGTTTTCTATGTGTTTTAAGTGTGGCATTCATGTAATTTAAAACATGCAAATTAATTAACGTATGTTTAGCGTCAACAGCAGCTCTGCTCCCGTAACCCGCTGCTTCACCTAAGGATTGCCAACCGCCGGGTTTTTCATGACTGTAACCTTCACTATTGACGGGGGATTGCCATATAACCCTAACACGGTCCAGGGACCACTCATTAAATAACATTACCTTACTTTACTTACACGTATCTAAAATAACTGCCCACATAATAGAGGCACGCCTGAAGATTCAAGTCTTCTGGGATATTACGCCGTGTCGAATGATAAATAGCAATCGCCACTGCGTCCCATCCCAGAAGACTTTGAATCTTTAGCAACACCGCTGTGAGAAACTCAAATCTCGCATAATCTCATCTGATTTTAACAAACAAACAGATAGACAGACAGACAAACAGACACAGTCTTACCCTCAATATGAGATTGCTTATCTTCGCCAGCCATAGTCAGACTCCCAGAATGGATGCCAAGATTTCCTAACACCGGATCTGAAAAACAAGACAACGTGATATAAAACACTGTTCCTTGTAACTTTATTCATAGCTAAAGTAAGCCAGATCTACCTCAAGGCACAAATTTATTTTAAAATACATGGACTGATCAGCTACAACGTGTACTACACAGGACCAACAAATTAATAATCAGCTGGTCAAGAAATTGGACGAATTCAGTTAAACCAAAAGGTTCGTTACGGTGTTCAGAGAATCATCCTGAAGGAAACCTATCCGAAGCCATTTGAATCCAATTTACACCTTACACCCCATTTCGCTACGAATGTTGACGATATCCGTCTGCTATAAGATGTTTTAGTTTAGGTTGACATGCAGTTAACAACTTTTCGGAGAAACTCGCTGTCCCTGTCTTCAGTGTAATTCAAGAAGTCTAGAGAAGAGTATCTATAGACCAATCTACACGTTGTCATATCCCAGAAGACTTAATCTTCGATAGCACCGCCGTCAGAACCTCCAATCTCGTTTTAATATCCTGAGACCTTCACAATCCTCTCCTTCTTCGATGTTTCAATATTAAAAATGAGAATGTTTTGTCAGTTACTCCATGCATGCTACATGTTCATTACAGCTTAGTAACCGTATCATTATACTCGGGGGGGGGGGGGGGGCACGCGGTGGTGCAGTTGCTTGAGGCACTACGCTGCAAGCCGGAAGGTCGCGAGTCCAATTCCTGATGGTGTCACTGGAATTTTTCATTGACATAATCCTTTCGGTCGCATTATGGCCCTGTGGTCGACTCAGCCTCTAACAGAAATGAGAACCAGGACTATTTCCTGGGGGGGGGGGGGGGGGGGTAAAGGCGTCCGGTGCGTAGGGCTGATAACCTTACCACCTTCATGTGCCGATTGTCTAGAAATCTGGGAGCCTCAACCTCCTGGAGCCCTAAGGGCCTGTCCAGACTGTAATGGAATTGCTTTACCTTGTATCATTATACTCTGCTACACAGAGGTCTTGATCAGTTAGAGCTGGCTACAAAATGTCTGAAGGCTGTTTACAAATGAAGGACGTAGAGTGAAATCACGGACAGAGTGAACTGTATGTAGTCTTCACTATTTATTTCTCTAAGGTCCATTTTATTATTATCACCCCGATCACTGGCGTAGTTAGGATTTTTGGCGCCCCGGGACGAGTAATCACAAAGACCACCCCTGACAGAAATTCTGAAATTTCAAATAAATTTATTTACTGTATTTTATTTTATTTGGTACAGTAAATTAAAATCCGTTAAGCGCAGAAAGTCAAATTATTTCTTTTAAAATATTCATTTTGTATCCCACTTTCACGCCCCTTGGACTATGCCGCCCGGAGGGGTGGCAACACTCACCCCCTCCCTCGTAGATATGCCCCTAATCACATAAACTATTAACTTTGAATCAGCCTCTTCCAATTATATTTTACAACCAAACGTTTGCACACCGCTCTTGTTTCTCTTATTGTGTTTAAATGTCGCTTCCATATTATTCGTTTTAGGAGAAGAGAAGGACTACGTACCTTTCAAAATTATTTAAAGTATTAATAAATTTTGTGGCTCTTTTCACGACACAAAGCCCAAATGTTCTTCTCCGCAGTTCGTTCTCAAATGCTTGCAATTTCTGTTCTTCAAGAAATACTTGTACGTGATGAATGGTGTCAAAAACACTGCATTAAGTGTTGACAGAAATATGAAATAAAAGGAAATATAAGAAAGTCTTAAAAAATATGAACTATATAAAAAATACTCGTATATGAGTGATGGCCTATGATTTAAAATTGTCCCTCACGATTAATTGGTGTGCTGGTCTGGCTAGTTACTAGTTAGTTCTGTAAATTGCTTACAATACTCTCCAGCCCAATAAACGACGTAATGTAAAGTCTCACGGCATTAACATTTCACTCCGCTCTTCGTGTTCGTTGTACGTATGTTATCTCTCTTTATTACTTATATTTCTTAGTATAATTAATTAGATATATGCGGCAGAGTCGTCCTTTTTGTGAAGCTGATGGTCGCTTGGATATTCAAGAAATCCTGCGCCTTGTGTGGAACCCGAAGGTTTATTGCCGTGCTCTCAAGAGCCCGTCACTGGTCCATATCCTAACCAGAATTCTAGACTACTAAAAATACATAGTCTTACACGGACCTACTTAAAATTACGGTAAATTTTGTTTTTCCAGCATTACTGGAGAGTAGGGTGTGCCGGTATATCGATTTTGCGGCGCGACTGTGGAATAGGGTGTGCCGATATATCGATTTTGCGGCATGGCTGGGAAGTAGGGTGTGCCAATATATCGATTTTGCCGATAGCATGGTGACTTACGAAAATAAATTTTAATGTGGGTTATGATAAGACGTAAAATAAAAAATAAAATATTTTTACAAACAATTGCAAAACAAATATGAAGAAAAGTGTTGACTACTTCCCAGAAAAAGAAATGTGTTCATTGTTGATAAGAAACTTGAGAGTGTGAGGAAAATATACTAAGTTACAATACACTGTGAGGAAAAGTATGCCGTTAGAGCAAAAACTGCGCTGAAAATTTTCGGATAAATAAAATTTTGCTCTATAACATAAGCCTACTGATTAGAGCCACATTAGTGTGACATGGACATGAGATAGGCGTCCAAAAGAGCCATAACTCGGACACTTAAAATCCTTAGTTGGATAGAAACCAATTAGGGAATTAATAAGCACTTCAATAAATGAGATTCTTAAACTTTAATTTTTTTATTCATTTATCCTCATTAATGAAAGTTTCACTAGTTGATACAATATTCACTCATTCAACCAACGAATGCACTTAAGTGCATTCGTTGGTTGAATGAGTGAATATTAATACTAAGATGCACGGTGAACACAAAGTTGATACAAGTCTATAACTTACAGCATAATTAGTGAGGAATAAACTGAAAGCGGTGTAGAAGGAACATGTCGTGGGCAAGTTGATCGTATGGAAACACCCTCTACCCACTCGAATCAGCAGCCATTTTGAAAATTTCGCACGTATTTTGCTAGCTGGCATTATAGAATATCTCGATAGCCATTGAACTGCTTTATTCATTAGGAAAAGTAACAAGCAATTTGGTTAGTTGGCCGTATGGAAATTCTATGTGGTCAACTCAGTCTAAACTGCGATATAAATTTTCGGAACGTTGCAAACCAGTTGGTTAGCTGGCCGTATGTAAGTCCTAACTGGCCACCTGAATCTACATGTAGATTGGTATATTACTTTGAGAATCATTGTGCACCGGGATAGCTCAGTCGGTATAGCGACTCCCTACGAGCTGGACGGTCCGGGGATCGAATCCCGGTGGGGGCGAGATTTTCAGCACCCGTCCAGACCGGCTCTGGGGCCTACCCAGCCTCCTGTACAATGGGTACCGGGTCATTCCCGGGTGTAAAGCGGCCGGGGCGTGGCGTTTATCACCCACCCCCATCTAGCGCCGAGGTTAAAGAAAGAGTAGAGCTATACCTGTACTCCCCGTCTGGGATTTCATGACCTGTTCTAGGGTGAACTTTAACTTTACCTTTGAGAATCATTTAGAAAGCTGGCCGTATGGAAATACCAATTGCCAATTGTTCACTAGGATGCAGATTTCAATACTAATTTAGAACACTCTCAGCCATTTGGTTAGCTGGCCGTATGGAAATTCTAGGTGGCCATTTCACTCAAGATTGCTATAATAATTTGAGAATCCTTCAAACCAGTTGTTTAGCTGCCCGTATGGAAACCTTCGGTGGCTGCGACAACCTTTTTCTGCGTGTTGTGGAGGCACCAGTTCTCATGGGAACAGACTTGTCCATTGTTGAGTTCGTGAGAAGTTTTCACGGATGTAATTAGACACATTCCGCAGTTCATTCATATAATCTACTTACAGGTCCTCGGTTCAGGTGCCGAAAGCCTTCAAGTAACATTTTAAGGCAGTTTCACACTTTTGCCTCAGGACTGCCATCTGGAAATACATACAAAAGAAAACGGAACGCTCGAATACGGAACGATCCATCGTGGGCCTAAATGCTCCAAAAATTCTATTTTAGTCCAGTGGCACCAAACGTTTATGCCAAACTCAATTCAAATCTATCAGTTTTCTCAAAATCGGCTAATCATGAAGACCCTCTACTTCAAGACACCTAATGAAAATTTCCAAACTTTATTGAAAGCAGTTTTGGGCAAAGTTTATACATTTATGTAATGAATACTCCTGCATCCTCGAATATACTGCTCACGGCCAAGAACAGAACTACCTTCAATTCCAATCATTGTTACCGAATGCTTATTAACTTCAGTAGAATATAATTTTTAAACACCATCAAACGCTCACAATACCTTTATTGAATTATAGCAACTGTAACAGAAACCATATATGTTTCAACGCAATTATAATGTACTACATCTGACTGTAACCAATCATTTGCAATTTATGTAAGGCATTTGTGGGTTGTGTCGATCCCGGTGGCCGTGCGGACTACGGCGTGGGTCTGCGGCCGCTCGACTGCTGGGATCGCGGGTTCGAATCCCAATGCGAGTATGGATGTTCGTCTCTTGTGTTTGTTGTGTGTTGTGTAGGTAGCGGTTTCTGCGACGGGCTGATCACTCGTTCAGAGGAGTCCTACCGGGTGTGTGTTGTGTGTGTGTCTAATTGTGTGTGATATAGAAACCTCAACAATAAGGGGAGCCTAGGCCCGATTTGGGCTCTTGCCCCACAGAAAAAAAAATTGTGGGTTATAACCATGATGACGATTCGGTATTTAGTACCGAAAAATGTAGGCTTCTTGTTGTAAATCTTATGATTTAATAAATAAAGATACTGTATGCCTCTGATAGTGTTAAAAATACATCTTATTGAATAAAATTTGTGTCTGTATGCATGAAAGTTAAGGGTAAACTTGTCCCTGTGCTTAATAAAGTTCCATGCTATAAAGGCGTATGGAGGATTGGTGGTAAAGCTTAAAGAATTCTTATTTTCGGTACTAGAAGGAAGTGAGTGGTCAGGTTCATGTTCAGGTCACTTTCGTCCCGGGGATAGAGCCCCAGGTACCCATAGAACATGAGGTTGGTGGGCCCCACGTCTGTTTGGGCGCTTTGCAGTTGATACAAATCTCTTGCCCCTGTCCGGAATTGAACGATTAGGCCGTGCAGGATCCTAGGAAAGTCCATATGGGATTTGTGGTGGACGATACTGGGATAGGTTTTTCTTCTATGACTTCTGTTTTCCCCTTTCAACATCACAGCACCAATTTTCCACACTCATGACGCTAAATAAGCTTAGTTATCTGATAGTGTCGTTAAATAAAACGTTGCTGACGTTTCTCGAAACACAACTGTTCAGTGGTCCAGTCTATGACCTAGTCACTATATCGACTGAGCTACTCGGATCCACTCGTACAGCTGCACATCTACATAATAGTCGTATATTGGTACCTTCAGTGGGTCAGCAGCCCTGCTCTGGGGCCTACTCAGTTTCCTGGGTGTAAAGCGGCCGGAGCGTGAAGCTGATCACCCACATCCATCTGATGCCGAGGTTTACAATTTGTAGAAGTATAACTCCACTCCCTTATATACCTTCATGTTGTGTACAGGGACGGCTTTACTTACCTGCAATGAATGAAAGTCTAAGGCAATGAGATGTGCAAAGTTGCAAATACCGTTTTGTAAAAGCTCAGTTTTAAACTTTGGATTTGTCTGTGCCCATGAACACTTCTTAGTATGTAATGTTTTCTACAACTACAAGTAATTATTTTTATTGGAGGGGATAGGCAATATGAAAGTAAATAAGTCGCCATAGCATTAGTAATGGCAAATGAAGCACAACAAGTACAGGCACACAATTTTCACTACAGTTACACACAATTTTCACTACAGTTACACACAATTTTCACTACAGTTACACACAATTTTCACTACAGTTACACACAATTTATCCATTTGTTTAGTATGGTGTGATAGGGGAATCCTGATTTAAGTAAAGGACATAAAACAATTAAGACTGTTCTCATGTGTTATGTGAAGTGCACACTTGTAGATTGGTATCAACGTTTCAGAGGAAAGTACTGCCTCCATCTTCAGGGTAGAAAAGTATGGAGACTTGTTACGATAGTGACAACTAGGGAGATGGGAGCTGAGCATGTGGCTTGAAGAGAGGAGAGAAGCACTCAATACAGCACTAATTTGGAAAGCTGCCACATGGAAGGAGATAGGATAACACTAATAAGCCTCCCATAGGAAGGTAGCCTGTGACGTTAGGAGGTAGAAGGAAGTGACTCAGGATCGTGTCCATTGGCGGACTTGATATTAGTGGCACTGACTGTACGCTTTTTACCACAACAGATTTGGTTCTTACCACCACGTTAGTTGAATCACGTGCCATAAACTGATAAAGTAGTTCGCAGTTTATTAGCTAACCAACTCCACGGAGCAAATTTCTTTCTGACAATTTAACACTCGCTCATCTGGTCAAGAAATGGCCTTCTTATTCTGATACTTGATGGCTCATTACGGCGATGTATCCTATTCTGAGCCCTTTCGGTCTAGTCCACACCTTCACAACCTATTACTTCCGGATCAACTTTAATATTATCCCACTTTAAAAGCACACCTCTACCAAGACATATCTTCTATTTATATTTCCCGACCAAAGTTCTGCATATATTTCTGTTCTCCCCAATTTAAGTTATTACGATAAAGAGGAATATGTTGCATATTTGCGTAGGCCTTACCTACCAATCTCAAGGCAACCATCCCCAGTACAGATTATGACAGATAAAAAACAACTGGAGAATGTGGAATATGTCAACTACTTGGGTAGCATGATAACAAGTGATGCAAGATGTACACATGAAATTAAATCCAGGATTGTCATGGCAAAAGCAGCATTCAACAAAAAGAAAACTTTTCACCAGCAATTGGACTTAAATTTAAGGAAGAAACCAGTAAACTGCCACATTTGGAGCATAGCTTTGTGTGGTGCTGAAACCTGGACCTGGAACGTTTTGAAATGTGTAGGCGTAAAAGAATGAAGAAGTGGTACACAGGGTCAAGGAGGAAATGAACATTCAACATACAATAAAATGAAGGAAGGCTAACTGGATTGGTCACATCTTGCGTAGGAACTGCCTTCTAAAACATGTTACTGAAGGAAAGATAGAAGTGACGGGAAGAGGAGGAAGAAGACGTGAGTAGCTACTGGATGACCTTTAAGAAACGAGAGGATACTGGAAATTGAAAGAGGACGCACTAGATCGCACTCTATGGAGAACTCGCTTTGGAAGAGGCTATGGAACTGTCGTAAGACAGACTACGGAATGAATGACTTACCCACCAGTGCACAGGAAGTGAAGGAGTTAAGTTATTCATGTGGATAGTAGGTTAGGTGTGACTAAACTACGTAGAAGGACGCCCCTACTGCTTAGACCGCATTACTGGCTGTCATACGTCCGTTATTATATTACTCCGCCATCTAAAATTTCACGGATTTTCTTAATTAATTTAAGTAACTTTCACTACCCTCAAAAGGTAAAGGTCACAATACAAGTAGGTACAAATAAGCAAAAGAGTTAAGATATCCTCTAATCTAATTACTAAGAAGGCGTTCAGGGCGTGTCGAGTTAAAAGCCTACACAGTGTACCGTGGTGTTGGACTGAGGGTCATCTGTTTGCCCCGATAAAATGGTCGGTGGAAAACCTAGAGATTCATGTGGAAGTCTATTTAAAAGGGCAGTGATTTTATCTCTTTCATGTGAATATATATACATATATTTGATAAAACAATAATTCCAAACAAATTCATTTGTACACAGCTTTAATACATGTAATAAGTACCATGTTGATAGACAAACCGCCAATGTTTGAAGTTTTCAAAATAGTACCTGCGACATAATGACGCCAAACATTTCAACGATTTACCGTGTAGACTCAGAAGTCTGATTAATTAAAAGGGTTAGTTAAAAGCGTAATTAAGAAGACACTTAAATACACGACACTTTTATTGTGTTGATGAATTTCTACTGTTTAAACACGACTCACAGTCTTATTATAAGCTGTATATAATGGATTTAGAAGAACTTAGCAATACTCTGTGTACAATAGCCTACTCATAACGCTTTTGTATTGTACTGCATCTGCACATTTGTATTTTTATGATCTATTTCACTTCCTATTGTCGCTTTGACTAAATTTTGTATCCATGGAAAGTATGTGTGTGTGCGTGTCTGTATGTGTGCATGTGTATATGTGTATGTGTGTAGGTGTGTGTGTATGTATGTACGTAGTACGTACGTATGTATGTATGTATGTATGTATGTATGTATGTATGTAGTACGTAAAGGGACTTCGGCACTCTGACAAAGACAAAAAATCTCTACTCTGCCAGGAATCGAACCAAGTCGATTTATCGACTGGGATAATGCAGATTACTCTCTTCTGGAATGTGACACCGTCCAGTCTGATAGCAACTTACTAGTTGGCTGCCAGAATGCACGGTGTCGTATTCCAGACGCCTAATATTACTTAATGTGTGTCATCCCGTTGCGTTAAACACAACTATTTATTGTAAAAACCACAATTACATTTACATGTATCATCTTAATTTAACACCATTTGAGGCTGTTTACAAGCACACAGACAGATAACATATAAGCTGTAAGCCTTATTTGATTACAAAAACTGAGATCTGAATATTCATATAGGTCTTATATGACCTATTCATTTTTTTTTTTAGTCGTCCTGTTCTACCTACTCCGGTTTCCCGTTTCAGTGTCGAGGTTGTTAATTCCTTTTGATCACACTGATAGACACACCACAGTCGGTAGGACTCCTCTGGACGAGGGATCGGTTCGTCGCAGAGACCTCTACCTGACAACAACACACAACACTCACAAGAGACAAACATCCATGCCTCCCGTGGGATTTTTTTTTTGTCTGTCCGGGTTTTTCCCCTTTGATCCATTTTTGTACTATTTAAATCCTTTTTCGTCCTTCATGTCACTTTACGTTCCATGCTACCGTCCTTATACAACAAACACAACACAAACATCCATGCCCCCGGTGGGATTCGAACCCACGATCCTAGCAAGCGAGCGGCCGAAGACCCACGCCTTAGACCGCACGGCCACTGGGATCGGCATGACCTATTCATAATTAGATTTAAAATTATATTTGAAGATTGTTACAATACGTATCATTGCGATGGCTTATAGGTGTTTTAAGATTTTTAAGTAGCTTACATTGTTTGAGTAACTAGAAGTATAGCGCTGGTGTGCAGTATATCCTAAAAACTTGAAGAAGCAGTTGTACTTAGTAAACTTGTTGTCTCGTAGAAGGAAGAATACTCGGCAAATCGGTTTACAGCAACTTTCAGCTTTACAGCGGGTCTGGATCGAAAAGTCTGGATTCTTTATTTTTCGCCACAGCTGTTACATTTGTTATTTTCGTTTTTGAAGTGGACGCTACCTCGATGGTAAAGGTTCTTTGGAAATTGTTTGTAGACGATATTACGTCTTCCGGTTATAACGTGCATAAAGTTTGTTTCTCTCTCTTCGTGCTTGTACACAGCCTGAAGATGGCTTAAAGTAAGATAAAGCACGCAGCTGTGATCGTGGTTTGTACAGTAAATTGTGCTGTTTGACGGCTAATTATTGGCAACTTTGCTGATCTTCACAGTCAACTCCGCAAGTTCACCCCTCACAACGACAGCCGTCATTTTCTTAACACCGTTCCATACAAATTCAAACAATCCTCTTTCAATACTGCATAACATATGCAGTTGATACAGCGTCGGATAGACTATACATCCATACGTAGGTGCAGAGTACGAACACACAATGTGCAAGTCGAGCCAATTCTGCCACACTCAAGCATCGCGTTTGTATGAAATTCGGAACTGGGAGTTTAAAACGAAATTCGACGTAGCCTCACACCCCATGAGAACGGAATTGTCAATGACATTGCGGTGAAAACATTAAAACTAGCATAAAATTAAAGCTGTACGCAAATTTCAGTTGGATGATTATTAAAAAAGAATGAAGCCTAAACCAAAATGCTTTTTTTTTTCGAAATTAAATTATTTACTATATAAAAGAGCTGTATATCGTAAAATCTAGGTCTACAATTCACATTGCGATCTGTAATATCTATATAAAACATTTTCCTATATGATCAATATTTGAAAAAGGGAAATGGTACAACAATTTCGGATAAGCAGTGATATGTGCAGTGTGATAGTGACTGAATGGTATCCATCCCGTTGTGGTCGATCAGCTATATAAATACACTATTCCGTCTGATGCAACACTTTATGATTTATTTTTAACGCTATATGTTTCGATTGATATCGACCATCATCAGGTGTTCAGTACAAATCCTCAACTTACTAGCTACATGAGATACTATCCACGTTACAATTTCATTGTAATATATATCATGTATTATTTGAGATATCTCACAAATAATATTTACCTTGTTTTTGAGGATTTGTAGAGAACGCCTGACGATGATCGATATCGATAGAAACATGTAGCGTTAAAAAGAAATAAAAAATGGCTGTGTTAGACGCAATAGTGTGTATTTATGCAGTGTGATAGGTTAGCATCAACGTGACGCCAACGACGTGTGTGAAGTAGCGAAGGATGCATTTGAGAACTGTGCGTACTCCATGTCGGAGTACATTCTGCTCCAAATTGTCGGCCTTCAACTGCAGGACTTTGGGCGTTTCTGGCCGTGGGTTTCCGATCGTGTCCCATCTTATACATTACTGCCGGTCGCGGTATTTCAATACGCTCTGAAAAACAGCGATGAGGCATGTCATCCGCCGGATATCCGGGAGGGGGGGGGGGATCTCTTCTGCCGGAAGTCGCACCACCGGAAATGGCACTCACGATACTTCCTGTATGTTACGGTATGAAAGAGAGATTTGAGATGGGGCAATAAGAAGGAAGGTATTTAAGGATTCTAAGATGAAGTGTTGTGCGTTACAACATACATTTTTTTATTAGAATTTGGGGTTTATGATTAGAGAAACTATTATGGAAAGTACTCGTAGACCAGAAAAATTCCAATATAAAGACCAGGAAGTGTTCAATAGCGCAAGCCAAAGTACATTTTAGTGAATTGAGGCTACCGCCGCGATGTTGATGAGAAATGCGATCTTCTGGGATATAACGCAGCGTCGAGTGTTAATCCTTTACCGACGTTTCGGGACAACGTATCGGTCCCATCTTCAAAGGTCAAGAAGTCCGGACTCGACGCTGCGTTATATCCCAGAAGAGCGCATTTCTCACCAACGTATATTTAAGTTGACTATTAACTCCCAGCCGATCCCAATAGCCGTGCGGTCTAAGGCGTGGGTCTACGGCTGCTCGCTTACTGGGATTGTGGGTTCGAATCCCGCCGGAGGCATGGATGTCTGTCTCTTGTGAGTGTTGTGTGTTGTCAGGTAGAGGTCTCTGCGACGGGCTGGTCCCTCGTCCAGAGGAGTCCTACCGACTGTGGTGTGTCTAAAGTGTGTGATCGTGAAGCCTCGAAAAACGAGGCTGCCTAGGCCCCCAAGGGGCTGTCGAGCCATTGAAAAAAAAAATTAACTCCCTGCTGAAGACATTTGAGAACAGCGCGGTGACGATGAACAGGAGCAACAGATCAGAGAAACTGCCACAGTGTGGCGTGCCGTAATTTGCAAGCGTCACCACGTTTTACTGGGATGATCAAATCAAGAATCATGATTGACGTCACATCTAAAGCGTATGATCAGACAACAGATATATATATATATATATATAGAAAGTCTTGTCTGAAGGAAAGAGCCAGGTTTGGAAAGTTTAAGTGTAGATAGTATAATATTAAAATGGACACATTTATTCCGGATGTGAGTAAAACACGTTGATGATGGTTTAGCTTCACACTCCGTTCACTTTATGGTACGAGTCGGATAGAGGGCAGTGTTGCACCTAGTACTGAACACATGAGCTGTTGATGAAGAAATGGCCTACCTTTCCAGAGAAGGGCACCCCGATCGTCCACCCTGCAGCCACTCACTGTACTGATAATTATGATTATGACGATGATAATAACAATTATGATAATAATAATCATCGCAATTTGTGATCCTGTGACGTGAGGCCATGTAGATCGCCGTTACGGATATACCTGCTGCCTCCATCTTCAGGGCAGAAGATGGAGGCAGCAAATGCCTGCGAAACCTTCTTCCAAACTCCATGTCACAATATCCCACAAGCAATTAATTTTCAATCACAATCACGATGATGGTAACAACAGGACATGCCATATATCAGATGATTATACGCGATTTCTGAACTCTTGAGTTCTTGGTTCAATCGCAGAGCAACCCATGGGTGTCATGTGGTACACAGAATGGTAGCTGGGAAGGTTTCTCTCCGGGTGCTTTAGTTTCTTCTAGCCTGACCGACAGTTCTGCGACAGGCCTGATAAGCGAGGCACACGAACTTAATGGAACAGGGCACTTTTAAGAGGGTAACTCGCATTTTTAGAAACTTTGTTCAAAACAGTCCGCTATTTGTTCCTACCCTAAGCCAAACAAAACCTATTCTCAGTCTTAGTCCATTCAATTCCTTTAAGGTCCATTTTAGTATTACATTCCCAGCTATACTTACGTCTTACCAAACGGTCTCTTATAAAACTCTATATGCACTTCTCTCCCATGCGTGCTATACGTCTTTCTCATTCAGCATTCCGTGATTTGATAACCGTAATAACTAGTGAGGAGTACAAATCATGAAGTTCCTCAACATAAATTTTCAACAGTCTTCTGTTACTTCCTCCTTCTTAGATCCATATATTCTCCTCAGGGCGTTTTCTAACATTCTCGGTCTGTGTTCTTCCCTTAAGTCTCAAGTTTCACGCTCGTTTATAAACAACAGGAAAAACTGTAATTCTGTACACCTTAATCTAATTTTATTTTATTAAAAAACCAACTACTTGCACATACAAAGCATATATACATATGATATTCCCTGCTACATGTTTCGACGGTCGACCGCCGTCATCAGGGAGTGACACCTACAACTTCCGTAGTTTAAAAACCAATGAAGCCATTGTTTATGTAAGTATACAAGTTAAAATGGAATAATATAGTTATTGCTTCTTGAAAAAAAAAAAGAAAATGTAACACAGTGATAATATGTTTGATTTAAAATTCGTTACAAGTTTTTCAGACAGGTTTTAAACTATATAAGTTTTAGGTTTACTCCCTGATGATGGCGGTCGACAGCCGAAACATGTAGCAAGGAATATCATATGTAGATGTGCTTTGTATGTACAAGAAGTAGGGGTTTTAATAAAATGAGTACAATACGTTGCACGGAATAAACAATATCAAAACACTTCAACATATATTTTTGTTACCGGCTGCATAGTGAAGACCCACGATTCTGCCTGCACCCAGTGCTATCAAGCTTTCCCCGAATTTAAGATGATCGTAGTTTCTTTGCGAATTTAATTTTGGTTTGTTAATGTTGTTCCGAAATACACGAAAATTTTGAGGTTGAAAAGGATTTTTAGCTACCTTTATATTGTGAAATTGTCATATATTCTGTTGACGGGACATGAACCTGCCAAGTGCATTTAATTTTCTCAGCATTTACTTCTAGACCAACCTCCTTACTAGCGACTAATGGAACTTCTGTGTTTCCCTCTACAGCATTTGTTTTCGTCCAGCAATTTAACATCACCAGCGTAAACCAGAAATTGATGTGTTCCACTCAATTTCCATCCCTCCTGGTTTTTTTTTTTTTTTTTTTGCTTTACTAATGGCATATGTTCAAATAAAGCTGAAAAGCAATGTAGATAAAATATCATCTCGTTCCAAAACACTGTATACAGGAAAAGTGTCAGACAAATGTTTATCTACCCGGGCTCTTCTATAGGTTAATTTGCAATTTACAAAATCCACAACAATGGCTAAGGCAGACATAATAAAAGCCTAAACAAGACATAACCAACGAGAAGAAGTTTTGTTATGAAACCTCACACTATATAGACACACAATATCTCCACACACCTACCACAGATTCTTGTCACATGAATTTTTCATGTGACAAAGAAGAAATACTACAAAATAAATGTTCTTCAACTGCACTAATATGCCACTTGGAGTGAAATAACAACATAATTATGAATACAGTTAATTAATATAACTAACAACCTAACAAAGTTCATAAAACTAGTCCCTGACGTAGATAGAACCCACCATGAATACGTAGTTTAACTAATTTTAGCAATTTTGTTTCAATCCATGACGTCTGCATTTTCGCAATATCCAACAACAGGCGTTTAAACAACAATAACAGAAATAATTCAATCCTTGTTTAATAATATGCTGAGTGAACAGCCACTTGGCCCATAAAAGAAACAGCGCAACATACAAACATTAATAACAAAGGACAATAAACAGGACACATATTAAACAAAGACAAACAAAACAGACAAAAGAATACTTAAATAATTCATTAGGACGCCTTAAGATTATATAAATTGTGTCCAAGTGTGATAGCTTGCCTTCTGAAGACATTAAAAAAACTACAAATTGAATTTGCCGCAGTGGCACACCTGGCGGTGGGACAATTTTTGAAGGATTGTCTAACATGAAACAAAGGAAATAATCGGAGATTCCGAGTGGGAACTCGTAAGCCAATAATGTCCATGGAAATGAAATGGACACCCTGTAGTAATACGTGCTTGTTGAGCCCTGTAAGTTCCCACTACGGTCATTCCTTTCTTAACATCACCGTTTCTTGCAAGTGAAACGAAAACCATCGCGAACGTCCGCCTTCGTAACAGTAAAGTTCCCATTCATGAACAAAAGTAAAATTTTCCCTATATACACCACGCAGGCATATGGCGGGAGTGGACGTATAGCTCCACTCATTCTTAACTTCGGCAATAGATGGAGATCAGAGGTCAGCTTCACGTCCGGGCAGCTTTACGCTAGGAACGCGCTGAATTAAGAGGCTGGGTGAGCCCGGAAGCCGCTTTGGATTCACTAGGGAAAAGAAAATTCCTGCAAGTAGCATTTATGTCATTATCCTACGTACAGCAAAACTGGAACTTCAGATGGGACACAACTCTGACAGCCACAGGGTGTCCTGTGACACAGAGAAAACTATGTCCTGAAGAGCTACACAAACACTGCATATAAATGAAGCATAAATCATTATTAATCAGAAGTTCAGGCGTTAAAAAACTCTATGTTACTGGTTAAGAAATTGAAATAAATTTGATTTCAGGCTTCCGCCGCGATGCTGATGAAATCTGTGGTCTTCTGGGTAATTACACAGCGTCTTGTGGTAATTATTACCACACGACGCAGATTGAAATAAAGTTTATGTCTGTTGGTTCATTTGACGACGCTTTATCAAGTACAGACGTTATATAGCATCGAATGGGGTGACGACTCCAGATGACTTGGGAAGGCTATGGACAGACGTAGTCATAGCCCACGAATTCCTGGAATTTGTCTGGAGTGTGTCAGGAACACGATGAAGGGTCTTTTCCTCCAGGAAACACCATTTAACAGCAAGCGTTTCACCACGCATGTGTGATATATATTGTGAACGTAGCTAATTTAGTATTACTGTCAGCGTATGCTGATGATGGAGGCAGCATGTTCCTCTGAAACGTCTGAGCACATTTCCCAGGACACATCACATTACCTGCCACACGCAGCTGGTTACATAGGCCCTGCCATGGGAGCCTAAAATCTCTCATGGATGCAGATTTTTCAGGATCACAGGATTGAAGTTTCGTGCTGGGGTTGAATAGAACGAAAGGGGCAATGTATGTATAAACGCAACATTGAGGTGCGTTCGCGTAACCATTGTTGCCGTGGAAAAGCAATGAGTATTCTGTGTCTGTAGCCCCAGTTATCCAGCATGCAATGCGCATGCGCCGTATTATATTGTCATTCTTGGCCTGTCTGGCTATACCATATTTTTCCACATTATCTCATAAACGGCACGATTTTCGGGATAACGTTATTGGACATAAAATATGTGTCTTGATCTTCTCTACAACTTACGTCTGACAGATTTCTCATTCTAAGAAGAATTCAGCGAGATATTATCATAAATGTACATAGGTATTCATGTAAACTACCCGATATTCTTGTCAGATTTTAATAAAACTTGAATTGTCTCGACAGATTTTCGAAAAATACTCAAATGTAAAATTTCATGAAAACCCATCCAGTGGGAGCCGAGTTGTTCCACGCGGACGGACAGACAGACAGAAATGACGAAGCTAATAATCGCTTTTCGCAATTTTGCGAACGCGCCTAAAAAAGAGTTTCTGAATGAGGCTCTGCAAGCGATCGAAGGTTGGAAACAAGAGCAATATTGACTGTAGACACAAAGAAATCAAGCTTAGTCCCAAAAGCGTGGGTTCTTAAACATCAAAAAAAGGGCGTGGCGTTCATCAAAACCGAACATAAAGTTGGAGACTAGAAACTTTCAATTGAATTTTGTAATTGTTACTGCTACGTTGCACCAAAGTGGGACTATTTGTGTAGAAATTAAATTTGGTCCACTGTGCGTGGGATGAGAATCACCCCACCGAACTTCCTGTTGCTCCACCCCCCGTATCATATATACGTCTCAATAAAAGCCACCCCTTGTTGGAGCAAAGCGTGGGAGATAGCATGCAGTGTCGCCAACGCACTCTGGTGTTCACACCGGGAAACACAACAGCGGAACATAACGAACTGAATAGAACACGTTTAATTAAACCCATTGAGCAGTCACTCAGTTGATCAAGCAATTTCCCGCGTTTTATAGAACCCGAAGGCTCATTACCGTACTAACAAGAGCTTGTCGCTCTATCCTATCCTGAACTAGATTAATCCAGTCATAGCCTCACACTACATTTAATATTATCATCCTTGATGTCATCACAATTTGTGTTGTCTTCAACTTAATACATTCTACATTAGGTACTTTTCACCAAACTCCTGTTCCTTCATCCCTACCTCATCACTCTGTTATTAAACAGGGCTCAGTCTACAAGTCTGAGTGAAGCATCACAGTCTTTACTTCTGGCAAGATACCAATTTTCACATCCATGTAAAACAAGAGATAAAATTATATCGCCTCTATATTTTCATGGAACTAATAGGCAGTAAGTATTTCCTGGATTTAACCTACTCTTAATTTCTTCGAAAATATAATTTTGATTGGGTAATGCCCGTACAAAATGTTTGAGTATTGTCACAGTTTCAAAAGATTAATTATTTTTATATAATTTAATAAACTATGGTCTGTTTAAACAGGCGACGAAATGAGAATATTAATACAAGAGTCACATTCATTATAGGCTATCTAATTCAACAAAGAAATAGGAACACTGCCACAAGTCACAGCAGAATTATTTAGCAGAAACTTTGCGGCCCGTTGGTTGCTTTACGTATGACAAAGTTTAAGATTAAAAAATTCTACATTCTGCCCACGGAGTCTATTTCTATGAGTTTGTGAATCTCTGAACAAAGAGGGATTTTTCCGTACAAAACATCAACTGACTGGTTCTTGTAAGCGAGGCGGTGTGTTTACTGCGCTGTACAAACTAAATCTTTAAATACAATTCGGGTTTCTTCTGTCAATATCATTCCACCAATGCTTCATACTCATCTTCATCTACGCGTTGCTCTTATCAGAAGGACAAACGGGCGAAGTCTGCGAACCTTCCAACAAGCAATGCTGCTTCGGAAATCGGAGAAAATTTTACAGAAAAGTACTTTCATTTGTCTTTGAAAGTTTAATCCCATGCTATCCTTGGCGTCGCCTCTTCACGTACTATACATAATCTTCCCTTAAATATACCTCAGGAATATAACGTATGTTGTTTGCGTTATTCTTCTGTCTCCTCTATATACGGCACCCTTTATTCAGGACCATAATAAGTAAAGGTTGTCCACTAGATTATAAAATTTAAGTACTGTGTATTTTCTGCTTCAAGTCTTCGCTCGTCATGAACACATTTCCTGCCACCATTTTGAAGAGCCGATATGCTTTAAACCAGTAAAAATATTCAGATTATTGGAGACTTCAATGCACAGATGGGAGACACTCAAGTTACAAGCATGTCAATATTTGCTAATAAACGAACGACATACTGAAAACAGTATTACATATGAAATTTGGTCTATCTCTTCAAAGACTAGTGGTCAATAAATATACCGCCATAGTTAAAAACAGAACTCTGCTTGTGGACACAGTGCAATTGTGTTCCGTTGATTATCACAATAAAATGGCGATTGTGTTCTTATACAGCATTCACTGATTGGTTTTCCAGTGAAAGCAGACTGTGTTCTCTGTAAGGAACGAACTCAATCACTATACATAAATTAATTTTAGTTTTTAAAGGGCTACAATGAGAATACATTCCATGCCAGAAACTTGTGCTTCATACCAGTACGACTTCGTAAGTGTATGCAGCACACAGTGTGAGGTCCGATGTACACTACACATCGCGCAAAATAATAACAGCAACAATAACAACTTCCTGCAAATTATTTAGTCTATGTTCCTGTTCTTCTTCTTATTATTACTATTACTATAAAATAATTATATTTTAATTAATTCTGATTCAAATAAATTCACTTAATTTTGTTTCAATCAATTCAAAATAACTACAAATCATTTAAGTTAATCTTAAATGAAGTAAAATAATTTCCTTTTAGTTTACTTCGTGTTCGTTCACCGACTTTAATTTCAATTGATTTCTCTCCTACTAATATCATCATCTCACTGCATTCAACCTCAATTCATTTCAGTTAATTTCATATCATTTAATACCACTTATGTTCATTTATATTCAATTAATTACCTGAATTTATTTCTTTCGTCAAAAATTATACAAGAAAAGGAATTAACAGCAGTACTAGACTAACAAGGAGCACGCGGTGGCGCAGTTGGTTGAGGCACTGCGCTACAAACCGGAACGTCGCGGGTTCGATTCCCCATGGTGTCACTGGAATTAATTCCTTGACATAATCGTTTCGGTCGCACTATGGCCCTGGGGTCGACTCAGCCTCTAACAGAAATGAGCACCAGGAATATTTCCTGGGGGGTAAAGGCGGCCGGTGCGTAGGGCTGACAACCTTACCACCTTCATGTGCCGATTGTCTACAAATCTCACTCACTGTAATGGGGTTGCTTTACCTTTACCTTTACCTTACTAGACTAACAAATTTCATGTGATCCTGATCCCAGTGGCCGCGCGGTCTAAGGCGTGGGTTTTCGGCCGTTCGCTTGCTGGGATTACGGGTTTGAATCCCGCCGGAGGCATGGATGTCTCTGTCTTTTGTGAGTGTTGTATGTTGTCAGGTAGAGGTCTCTGCGTCGCGCTGATCACTCGTCCAGAGGAGTCCTACCGAGTGTGGTATGTCTGAGTGTGATCGTGAAGCCTCGACAATGAGGTGGCCCTGGCCCTCTAGGGGCTGTAGCGCCAAGAAAAAGAATCAGACCCTATATAATTATTGTAATTTTCTAGGAAGGCGTTCCTTATCTTAAAACTTAAGTGTGTGACCCTCACATTTCCTTGTTCTTAGGTTTGGCCATCTACGGTGGAAATCACTGTTTTTGAAAGCAGTTCCAACGCGGAGCCCCGTACCTCCAAAAAAGAACCGAAACCCCGCCCTGAACTCGATTATACAATTGTATATTTTCCAGCCACCTTTGCCTGGTATATTCGGTTATATTTTCTCACTAAAACTTTGTATGTCAATCTCATTTCCCATGAGAGCTTATGTCCCGCTCATTCGAACTTCCTCCGTCTCTTCATCCCAGTATTACTATGGCGAGGAGCGCAAAGTGGCCGGTAGTTCTTCACTACTTACCTTTCTTCTATCTCCCGCTACTTCTGTCCTTTTAAGTCCAAATATTATTCAGCACCATATTTTCAAACACCCTCAAATTATCTTGTAACTTTGCATATTACAGTGTATTTCTTTATTAAATTACAGAAATTAAAACCAACAAGATACACTGTTTTAGAGGAAAACCCCTAATTGCCTATAATTTACCTCCTACATTTTTCGGCCCCTCTTGGGCCACTATCAAGGAGCTTCCAGTAATTACGAAGAGAAGTGTATAAAGTTAACACTGCACATAATGCGTGCCGGTGGTTTCAACTTCTTGGACCCACAATCTACGTTCTTCTCTCATAATAAGACATCCCTGTAAAAGCAGCAGATGTAGTTATAGGCTTAAAGTCATAAAGTCTAATATTTCGGTTATAAGAGCAGAAACGAGAGTTACAAATTCTGAACTGAATGGTAGCAAGTATTTTGCGAAGTCTGTTATTAACTTACCAAATGTAAATTATTTGTTTACTGTAGTTTCCAAAAATTAATAAAAATTGCATGTAATTATTGTTTTGGTCCGCCATACTGTGAGTCCCTAAGATAAAACGTATTTAGCTGCTAACTAGTGTAATATCCGCTGAAAATTCAATGGAAACTTCCATTTGTCATTGGCCTAGAAATTATGATGCAATTATTTTCGTAGTGCATATCTACGTATAACATACAACAGAAAGAGAAACGAATTGTTGCATGTGAATTTTGAAAAAAAAAAATCCCTAAACTAACAAACAGAACTGAAAAGTCGAATTGTTTACTATTTTGTTATATACAATACTCTTAGGGAATACTTTACTTCCAATAAATTTAGACCTCGATACTGTGGATCAATAGCCACATTTTAAAACTATTCTCTGACCTTGTTCTTGCATACATACAGGGGCAAGCATTGGCTCTAGTCAGGCGCCTACCTAAACCGAAATTTAAAAAACAAACACACAGATTTGTAAGACAATATCAGACTTTTAGGTGATTTACCTTTCAGCCGAAATCAGCCACTGAGATCTGCTGATGACTGGTGCATTGGGATTTTAAAAAATAAAATAGACTTTGTAAGTCTTAGATAAACTTTAAAAAACCAAGAAGATTAGACCTCATCATTTAAATTAGGTCAGGGAGTCACGGATATATAATTATATTCGTATGTATATAAATGCAGTTGCAGACAGTGTTATGTTACGTATATATAGCGATGTCATAATTTATATAACATAGTTTTTAAAATAAATCATAAATTACATATCCATCTCCCCCCCCCCCCCCCCATGAAAAGTTCTTTCTGGGTGCGCGCCTGGTTCTGGTAAAATACTCCCAACAGCCAACTCTTACCTTACTAAACTCAACAAAAGAACAGAACCTGTCGCAGTTATGACGTAACAGTTATCATCTCCAGCCACCTGCTCCGTCGAAAAAGGTCTCCAGTTTTTAAAACAAATCAGAAGGGTTACTTACCTTTCGAAATTACGAAACACAAGCGCGAAACTGCAGTTCGGTGCAATTTAACGAAAATGCTAAGTTATGAAAGCAAACAAAAAAGTGAGACAGCAGTAATACGTGCACAGATAAATTGGCCATTAAGTCTTGCGCTTGTGCAGACAAGCCTCCCGGACAAATACTGTATATTTACTGGCTTATATACTTATACGAATACATTATTTGCGACTATATCCACGTTTATTCGCTTCATTTATAACCAGCTAACTCCTGATAAATGTCTCGCCTCTTTTCCCGTAGTTGTACGTTTTATTTTGGGACGGGATAGCACAGTCGGCATTATTGACTAGGATACTGGCTGGGAAACCGAGGAATTGTGCTTCCATTCTCGGTAGTGACAAAATATGTTTCTCTTCTCTAAAGCATCCAGACCGGCTCTGGGATCCACCCAGACTCCTATTCAATGGGTACCGGGGGCGCTTTCTTGGGTGGTAAACAAGCTGGGGAGTGAAGATGACCACTCACATCCATCTACTTCCGAGGTTAAGAATAAACGGAGCTATACCTCAACTCCCTCACGCGCCTTCATGGTATCTAGAGGGACAACTTTACCTCTACGTCCTATTTTATTATGGAGTGACTTGCGTAGATCGCGTCCATTAGGAACGTCGGCACGGGCGAGCACGTTGTCAGCCTGAGTGCTGCTTTGTCTTCGTATTTAAACGAAGACAATGAAAGATCGCAGTCTTCAGGGAGACTGAAGTAATTTCGGCAGGGACTCGAAACAAAAGACAGACTTCATGTATAAATTATCACAGGTCAGTAACTTGCTGTACAAGTACTGACATTATAGTTTTTTTTGTTAATGTGACAACAGCCAGTCCCCAGAGTTTTTAGAAATACTGACATTATAACCTGAAGTTTGTTTTGTTAATATGGTAAGTCATTCATTAGATTCAAGCATTATAGGGAAAGTTGAGCAAATCAATTTTTTGCTAAAACACACAAACTTACAGGTGTTGGCGAAGTAGGACAAGCATATTTTTCATCTCAAGTTATAAGAACTAATACGTATGTTGTATAAACAGGGTTCTTAGTTAAGACAAAATTGCACAAAAATATATAGGGCACCGTACGGCACACAGACTACATAAGTCACTACATATACATACATTCCATGGATCCATAATTTTGTCACAAGACAAAGAGGATGTGGAATAAATCATAACATACAAAATCATACAAAATGTACATTGCAAAATGCTTTAAACATTCTATGTGCAGTCTTAGACGTCAGTATTATAGGTTAACAGTACTCATAAGAAATTCATCTACAGAGTAAAAGGAGTGTGCTTTTAAGTATCTTCTTAGTGCTGCTTTAAATTGTGCCTTTTCATTCTTAAGATTTTTGATATTACACGGTAAGTTATTGAAGATCCTGATACTAGAATAGAATGTACTTTTCTGAAAGCATGATAGGTTGACAATTGGTCTATGAAGATGGTGCTTATTGCTTGTATTAATACTGTGTATTGATGAATTTGTTTGAAAGTTTTCTTGATTATTAACGAGGAAGTTCATTAATGAAAATGTATATAGGCATGGAACAGGCAAAATCTCCAGTTTTTTAAATAGACTTCTGCATGGAGTTCTAGGATGTGCACCAACCATAATTCTGATGATTTTCTTTTGTAATGTAAATATCTTCCTGCTGTTGGTCGAATTTCCCCCCAAAATTATTCCGTACTGTACAATACTGTACAACTTCACACGCGCCTAACTATACGGTGTTTTCTTTCCTACTTGACCGATAAGCGCCAGCTCGGTGCTCTAGTGAGTTTTTATTATACTTTCTAAACGTTATTATAAATGTAATCTTTTGTCTAGCTTCCGTCATCGACTGTTAAACCTCTCCGACACGCGGCGTACGATGCAATGCTGGCGGAGCGATGGGACGGCGTTTATCGCTCAAGCAGGAGGAAAAAGAACACCCTATACATGGGCATCTCACGAATTCAACCGTGACACGTCACTGAGGAGAGCTCCACGTTTTCGGAACTGATGCTTAATAATCCGAGGGTAGTTGATCAGAATTCCAGCCTACGAGATGCATTTGACGCAGAGGAGAGAAAACAGACGTTGCATGACGCACTGTTGCACAGCATGTATAAATGTCAGCTGTGTCACTCTTGTACTCAATGTTAAACGAATTTACTTGAGCAAGTGTGGGAGTCACTGGGGGTGGGGGGGTGGAAACTGTGGGGCGGCATGGGCAAGGGGGAAGGAGGGTAGGCGGGCTCATCTGAACCGGAGGAAACTCCCTTCCACCCACAGGTTTCTGCGGGTTTCCATGGCAACTTCAACATCCTACTGAATAGATATAGATATAGTACAATTCACCCCTCTCACATTCCTCCCCCTGCTGGGCCTTCCTCCTAAATTCTGTGGGCCGCCATGTCACAAAATCGTCATCATGGAAACTTGCGAATAAAATTCATATGCAAAAATGATTTTCATTAGCCTTTCGTATTTAATACATTTGCAAACAACAAAAACGAAATTTATACGTTTTTATTTTAATTTTAATATATTTTATTAATACGTCGGCGTCTGAGAAATGTATACAGGGATAGCTGCACTAACGAATATGTCTAGGCTTATTGAAAAAGTATTTCAAAATACGTTTGAAATTTACTACGAATTTTGAACTACGGTGGGGCTAAATACAAATATACGAAGGACTGCGTACAAAATAAGAGACTGTCAGACCTTGAGGACACAACTGCACAGCCCGGAAGTCAAACGTCCTGACTTTTGACACCTGTCTGCGAATTAGGGTGATTTGCTTTTATTCAGGGAGGTAATTTTATATCAATACATCTGTATCTTAGAAGAATATTCGATATCGATATAAATTTATCCCAACCTATATATCGCTTAATTGCGTGTCTTCTGCACAATACTTTAGGTTAACACTGGAGATGGCATTTGCTTCTTAAAACATCGAAACCAGGAAAGAGGCGAAATCTACACGAAAAGATCTTGGAATTCGATACATACACAATTGCTCCTGATCGAGTCACTTCACTTCTGGTCTTGTCCCTAGTGTTCGTGAGAACTGAGCGACTTCCTCATTTGGCGGACAGTCAGTGCTGAAACGTTCCTGTCACTTGCAGTACCTGCTGTGTACACCAGCCACGACTTGCGACATGGAGGTTTATTCAGTGCTGCAGGAGGAGATGTGGCAAGAAAAGTTCGTGTCTCCCGAAACCCGGACACGACCCAGTCACAGCGAACTGAAATTTTTCTGCACATTTCATTACCAGTTTCGTGCGTTAAATATTACAGTAAGTCAGCAAAAGGAAATTTCTCCATATACGGGGATGAAATACGGCTTTAATTTGTAGAAATTTAATATCGGACAAGGGAAGAATACCTTTATTCGACATTCCTAAAAACAGCAAGTGCCCGGCTTCGCTGCAGACTTTACGGCTTATTTATTTAACGACCCATCAACTGCCATAGTTAAACAAAGATATTAATATTGAAAACAGTCTTTCTTGAGTAGCTGAACTAGGGACGAAACTCACCTCCTGCAATGCAGCCCGGAAGTTCATTACCGTACTCACAACAGCCAGCAACTGGGTCTCAATCCATGTAACATGAATTCAGTCCACACCAGCACGTCTTACTTCCTTAACTCCTTGTTACCTAACCTTGTTAAATAACAAAAATGAAGATCCCCCCCCCCCCCAACAATGTGAATTTACAAATGCTCAAGGACTACACACAAATGTTTCAATTGTTTTCCCAAATTTCTTTATTTTGGGTTACATTGCTAAATGTGGATACACGTAGAGCCATGATCCGAATCTGAAGTACAAGCCTGTCAACAGAATGAACATCGCGAAGTAATTATTTGCCACAAGTGACTATAGTTTCGATATAAAAAGCCTGATTCCTGTTTCGTTTAAAATGTCAGAAAGGCGTTAAATAAACTTGTCTGCCCTTGACTAAAATCTTATGTTGAACTGGATTAAACATTACTACAGTTAAGTGTATGAAAATTAGGCATTATCTCACAGCAAACATTAAATGAAAGGTGCAAAAATTTAGTATCTTATCAGGTAAATTTTTTTTCAAAATGAAACGAAATGAATTACCAACAGAAAGTGCAAATTATTACAATGAAAATATAAAACAAAAGTTGCCAAATACAAACTACACGTAAAATTTATCTTATTATACACACCATGACGTTGTTAAGCAATTATCTGTCTCAGCACATCATAGAAATACGCTGCAAGTTGTACATTTAGAGCGAAAGCAGGACTGAATTTTATTCTTTGAACACAACACCTACCACCATTTTCTACACGGGAAAACAATATGGTTGCCGCTGTTACATAACCAAACATCGCCTCACACACAGCACTCATTTCTCTTCCGTTTCTTGGAATTACTGCATTCTACTTACGAGTGCCTCATTTGGGGGTCCTGTGTGTTACTAGCAGCTATCTTTTGTTCATAAACTCTTGTGGAACCTCTCTTCAAACTCCAATAATGGTACTCTTTGAAACTGCAGGTAGTTAATGACAGTAACAAATATAATTTCTAATATACTTCACACCATTTCTTAGAATGGCGAACGAACCCATAAACAACCCGAATGCTATCTGCATGACCTGCTATATCTGTGTGTTTTATAATCAACAGCAACAGGGCAGGGAATAGGAACATTGGATCCACCCTTTTGTTTCCTTGAAACAGTTGTATTTCTGAGACATGCAGACTGGATACATATCATACGGCCTTGTTATCCTTCCACTAGAAAGTACTGATTCAATTTTGTGATCACACTGACCTGTCTTCACTTCCTTGTTTGGTTGACAGTTCTGTCGAACACATTTTACATTCATTCGTATCGTTCTACAGGCAAGTGTTGTCTCCTTTTAGCCTCTCAAGATGAGATAGGGATGTAAATAAGTTATGAAAATAATTATCCCATATTGTCCCCAATATCTTCTGCTAACGTCAACACAACCCTTTCCCCAAGCCATAGATTCTGAACACCTTTACAGCCATATTATTTCCTTTATACACACAAAATTTAAGATACATCCCTGCTTAGCTGCTATGCACCACAGTTTGTAGCCCCGTTTGGGGGTTGTGTTTGATGTAACTGCGTCCTCTGAACAGAATCATTGATCTACCAATGCTCACCTTCCTTGTACCACTGCACAATTTTGAAAAATGTTAACTGAAAACAGAAACCGCGGGCTGCATCTTCTCTGCATTGTCTTTAGGCATTTGTGAATTACCGTTAATACGTAAGTTTGAGGCAATGGTGTGAAACTCGTAACGACTCATATAACTGGAGTAATTAGACTCCGAAGTCCACCAGCAGACTTGTAAGTTCTCCATGACAGAAGTTTGTGGTATTCCAGAAATACATTAATCCCAAGAAAACTTACAAAGTTCACGTCTCTTAAAGTTTAATCTTTTGTCTGTGTTGCCTACAGATTGCTCTGGAACAACACACTTTCCAGTACTAGGTCCAACACCAATAGCACACCCAGTTACAGAGACAAGCCTAGAAAGTTGTTTCCTTTAGCTCCTTAGAAAGTAAATGAATAACACCAAATGGTTCATAAACCTAGCATAAAGTTTAGTAATACACTAAGCATATTCATGGCGGATCTTTCCCGCGGCTCGGCTACAAAACAGCATGTAGCAGGGGCGCGCTGCTGTCTGCCTGTCAATCGAGCCGTAGGCATTATTTCGCTCATAACAGCGAGTCACTCCGTGTCCCGACGTTCGGCTTCAACACTTGTCAGTATATGTCAAACAGATTACAGTGCCGGACTGTTTGTATTCGGGAACTTAACGAAAAACTGCCAAGAGTTGCAAGAGGACACACATCGGTAGATACATTGATGAATGCTGCTGAACTAGTAAATTATCCTACTGAATTATAAAATTATTTGGGGGGAAAAAAATAGACGTTTCCACAACGCATTTAAAAACTGAAAATTAGTGCGACAATGTGTTTAAGAAACTTAAATTCACCGGCGCTTTGTAATGACATTCGAGTGCAAGAGAAGTGACTGCATAATTTCGCCACAGAATCGTACTATAGTAGGTGATAAAACTATTCACTTTAGTTTCAAACGAAAAAACAATCAGTGCTGTGTATAAGCAGTCCTTATGAGCACTGTACATTGTGACTTCTTAATAATGAACAGTTATAGGTGTAGGCTGTTGGTGATGGAACTAATTATCAGCAATTACATGAAATTGTACAGACTTAAAAGCATAAATAATTTTTTGTTATATTTCGTTAAGTATGTACCACATAGAAAACGTTTAAAATGGAAGTTATGAACCTTAATGAAGTCTATATTGTAATATGCACCATTTTTATACGCTAAACTGTTTACTGACGCATTTCATATTCGATTCCTGAGTCACATAAAATTGGGGATTTAAACTGGACCGACAGAAATTGAAAAAAAAAAAAAAAAAAAAAAAATCCCAACAGCTTTTAATGTAGCCCCCGTCCACTCTACAACCAAATTTAATCGCTGTCCGCTAAATATTACTGAAGCGAAAAGTTTGAGGAATGCGTGGGCGAACAATGAGGACGTAGGATCTACTGTGAAACTACCAATCGACACTCAATAACACTACTATTAATACAACGTCGTTCAATAACCAATGTTTATACACTCGCGATTGGTGAGGTTTCCACGGATGTGTGGTTGAGGACTTCGATCTTCTGGGATATGACGCCGCGTCACTGGGCAATCGGTTTCCGAAGTTTCGGAGGCAATGTTCCTTCGAAACGTCCGGAACCGATTGCCCAGTGACATGGTGTCACATCCCAGAAGATCGCAGTCTTCATTTATACACATTTCAATACCAACACGTATCTTCCACGGCCAAATGACTTCGCCATGCAGACGAAGGTCTACAGAAGCCGTAAGGTGGAGTCCAACAGCCGAACCTTGCAACTAGGGAAGGATGATATCTGCGCTTTTCTGGGATATTACGCAGCCCAGAGTGGTAATTCTGTACCGACGTTTCGGAACAACGCATCGGTCCCATCTTCAAGGGCGAAGAAGTCCAAGAAGAAAAGGGATTTCTTGACCCTTGAAACTGGGACCGATAGGTTGTCCCGAAACGTCGGTACAGAATTACCACTTTACGCTACGTACTATCCCAAAGACCGCAGGTATCATCTACGTCGCGGCGGAAGCCTGAAATCACGCACAGGCAAGGGTGCGTGGTGAGCTTCACAATTGGATTGGCCCCGAAACCATCCTCCTAGCTCATGCATATGGAGAAACGTCGTCGAATTGATAATGTACATCAATCGTGCACCTACCACTTCCGAGAATCGAAATCCGACCATTAATTCTTAGCTCCACAATTACTGACAGCACTAGCACTACCACTGCAGAGGCACAGGTTCAATTCCCCGACAGTCCATGTGGAAATTGTGATGAAAAAAGGCATAATTAATCATCATTCCTCCGATATTCCTACGCATGCGTCACGTTCATCGTCATCACGGATAGCACAAAAGCCTGTTTGGAGCTGTAGTGCCAATGGACTCACAAAATAGATGCAGTAAAATGATGGCTGCAGAAGTTTGCATCAAGTTTATACAAGTATAACTTTCTTCCTTCCGTTTAAAAGTCACCGTCCTGTGACCGCGCTGCAATGCTGCGTACCAGATACTGTCTACCATTAAACTAATGCAAATTTAGTCTGCAAGTTCGTCTTCCACTCACTGGCATATTGAGACGGCTGCCCACCGGCTATGTAACGTCAGTGGATATAAAATTTGAAACAGTAGGCTATATTTGTCGGATAACAAACGAAATATAGCTATTATGAGATGTAATAATTATGTGTGGATTATTTCGAAGTAAGGTATTTGAACCAATATTGTTAGTTTGAAAAGACAACCACAAATCGTAGTTTTGAGGATCAAAACGAGAAATTCTCCACGGCCCCCTTTATTCTCCCAGGTCAATATGAATATATGAAGTCCTCATTCTGTAGACAGAAGCACAGGCGTAACTTTCACCTAAGAATAGTTTTTTTGGGCTACTGAGTTGAAGAGGAGCAAATAAAAAATAGAAATAGTTTCAAAAGGACTATTTTGGTGGTGTAAAGACAGAAAAAAGTGAAATAAACCAATCTCCCCCCTTTTTCTAACTTGACCCATTCGTAAATTCAAGTTCGTAACACCCATGGTCGATTTTGCCCCGCCAATGTTATTAGCCAATTTTATATTATCATCACCGTGCATTTTCACTCTATTTTTCAAAAAACCAACTGATGCACATTCAGTGTCACTATTTATTTTAGTTAACACTACCCCGAAGTGTTAACTAAAACAAATAGTGACACTGAATGTTCATTAGTTGGTTTTTTGAAAAAAAAAACGTTATTAGCCAAATTACGCCTATGGGCAGCAGTAACATTTGCCCCACCTCTCACCGTGGAGGCCCGGGTTCGATCCCGGGTCAGTCCATGTGGGATTTGTGGTGGACAAAGTGGCACTAGGACAGGTTTTCCCCCCGAGTACTTCCCTTTACCCCTGTCAATTTCAGTCCACCTGTGCTCCATTACTTGGAAAAATAAAAAAAAAATCATATTTCTCTTCATCTTCATCACAGGGTTGCACATGAAGACTTAAGGCTGCGGTGCGTCCGTAGCATCTGCTGCGGGGCCCTTCTCAAAAAAAAAAGTTTGCCCCAGGACAATCTTAATATACTCAGTGAACGGACTTCACACACAGTTATTAGTTTAACTGCATCGCTGTTTGCACATACGCGGTCATGATAAAACAATACACACTAACAACATATTCTAAATACAAACCCGTTAATTGTTCAGCAGAGATATTCTGTTGAGATTCTAAGGAAACAATACAGAGTAAAAGGTACGCCACTTCGGAGTACACTAAGTTTCAAAATACGTAGTTTATTTCACATATTTGTACATACTGTCTTAATGTTCATTTACATGCTTAATGCTCATACACAGGGAACAGTGTAACACAACATGACCGGTAGACAGGCAACTTGAGAGACCTAGGTGTCGATGGGAGGATAACATTAAAACACACAACAACAGATAATCCGCGGATATTGATGGGACGAATATACAATTGTCAAATATGAATGAAATCATGTTAAACTGAAGGTTGTATATCCAGTAAATATGGGCTTGACAAAAATGGCAATTCTACACAGACATGGAAGACAGCAATTAAAAAAGAGGGTAAGGTCTCTCCTCGTAACACGCCATGAAGGCATAGAGGAGGAGTAGAGGTATAACTCCACTCATTCTTAACTTAGGCGATGAGAATGGGTGGTCAAAACCACGCCACGGTACCCATTGTACAGGAGGCTGGGTGGGTCCCAGGGTCAGTTTGGGCGGGCATGGAGAAAACAACATCTCTAGTCCCAACCGGGATTCGGATCCCGGACCGTCTAGCCCAGCGGTCGCCAACCGGTGGTCCGCGAGAAAATTTTGGTGGTCCGTGGAGAAATTTGGACATTATTTGCAATTTTTATGTTTATTATACTTATTTCAAACAAGCAGCAACAAATATCACACTAATAATTTTGTTATAATTAAACAAATGCATTTCATATTAATAAAATGGAACTTTTATGATCATTATTTTATATATGTTTGTACCTTTTAAAAAAAAATTCATGTTAGTGGTCCGCGGGATTCAAAATTGTGAGTTTAGTGGTCCGTGAGGTCCGAATGGTTGGCGACAGCTGGTCTAGCCCATAGCGAGTCGCTATACCGATTACGCTAACACAGCCATCCCCTTTAAAAACAGCTATAACATATATAGCAGAATATTAAGTAACAATTACAACAGTCTCAAAAAATGTAATTTTGTAGAAGGGAAGTGTTTTAAGAACAGGAATCTTGTACTGACTGTATATTTATGTTAAAGCACGTAACAGATATTGAAGGGGATACAAACATAAGATGTATATACCCTTCAGACTGTAAAGGCTCTCCATCTGACAAACAGGAGTAACTGTGGAATATTATGGAGGAAGGAGACTACCCAATTCATCTTGCACAAGATATCAAAGGACTATATCGTACAGAAACAAGTTACAGTGCTGGAGGGAACCCAGCAAAGCGCAGAAAGGAACACATATAAATGAAATACACTCAAGACGCATAAACAAAATAATACTTTCAGATGTCCAGATATTTTTGTAGGGAAGTGAAAGTGAATTCTGAAAGGCCTGCCTTCGATTTAAATTACCTACGCACTTAATACAGCCTACATAGAAATATCATTGAAGGAAACAAAAGAAATCACATTCTATTGAAAATGCTGCGTAACAGCAAAAAGAAAAAGAAAGATTAATGAATGTTCTTGAATTACTTAAGATCTGATATAACATAATAAGTTACATGGCTTGCAAGAATTGTGTGCAACGACACAAGCGACACTCAGACAAACGACTAAACGAGACACTAACATATCGTTTCAAGAATTACTAATATCACTTTTACGTGGGGCACAGAAATTGGTGGGTATTAATAGGGGAACAGAAATGTTAGGCGCGGTTAAGAATCTACAAGAACATGAGACAAAAGGCGCAGAAATTATTTACAGAGACTTAGATGCAACTTTCAATAAAGAATACAAAGCAATATGAAATGGAATGATCATGCGTAAAAAAAAAATGGAAGACTAAAGACTGGTAATAAAAACTGAAGGAAAAGAGAAAAGAAATTTGGGTCGTGCGGCAAAGAGGTAAAATTCGCACTGCCAACAAACTGTCAATGATGATACTAAACAGGGCTACACAAATTTTCCAAAATATCTAGGAGCCATCTCAAAATTCTAGGCGCCAAAATGATGAGAGGAAGCGAGGTCCACATTGAGGACCCACAAATATTTGGCACCACGGTATAAAATTTAGCAGCCCAGGAGACCTGACGCCCAGGATTTGTGCACCCCTGTCTTAAAGAAATATATGAACTGAACTCATCTAGGGTGCAGTGGCAGGCGATTTCTTGACTAGCTTCTCAAGGAGTTCGTGACAGTGGATACAAGATCTGCTGACAGAGCTGATCATGAATGGTGCAGTACTTTTTAATGTGCCATTCCTTAATTCTTTCAGAAGCAAATAATATCAGAAACAATTTTAGTGGAAGGACTTGTCTCAATTACAACTGGCCACATCCAGCGTATGAACTACTTGTTTTTTATTTTCTGTCCTAACTCATTGGATTAACCATTTGAAAACAAAAATGGACCTGAATTATATTTAAAGATTCAGTTCGTAACCCACAGTAGACACATTCCGTCTCGGTTATAGAAGCCAGCCAGTTAATACCGTACACGGAAATAACTGTTGTTTGTACACTCCATGGGCAGAGAGTTTTGAATGTTAAGCCAGGTGGTACACAAAGTAACTACTGGGCTTTAAAGTGTTAATCGAACTATCGGTATGGTAGAACATATTCTAAAACACTTCCCTCACCCCCATTTCTCAAATTTTTAATTTCGTCACCATTACCCTCATCCCACTTCTCAAATTTTTAATTTCGTCACCATTACCTCATCCCACTTCTCAAATTTTTAATTTCGTCACCATTACCCTCATCCCACTTCTCAAATTTTTAATTTCGTCACCATTACCCTCATCCCACTTCTCAAATTTTTAATTTCGTCAACATTACCCTCATCCCACTTCTCAAATTTTTAATTTCGTCACCATTACCTCATCCCACTTCTCAAATTTTTAATTTCGTCACCATTACCCTCATCCCACTTCTCAAATTTTTAATTTCGTCACCATTACCCTCATCCCACTTCTCAAATTTTTAATTTCGTCAACATTACCCTCATCCACTTCTCAAATTTTTAATTTCGTCACCATTACCTCATCCCACTTCTCAAATTTTTAATTTCGTCACCATTACCCTCATCCCACTTCTCAAATTTTTAATTTCGTCACCATTACCCTCATCCCACTTCTCAAATTTTTAATTTCGTCAACATTACCCTCATCCCACTTCTCAAATTTTTAATTTCGTCACCATTACCTCATCCCACTTCTCAAATTTTTAATTTCGTCACCATTACCCTCATCCCACTTCTCAAATTTTTAATTTCGTCACCATTACCCTCATCCCACTTCTCAAATTATCTACAGAAACAAAAGGTGCTGGTAATGTAGAGTGTAGAAGTATAGTGTAAATCCCCTCTAAGGTGTTTGAAATAAACAAGATATTTTGAGATCCCGGGAGAAAGTCATACGCAAAAAACAATGAAACTAGATCGCTGTGTGTCAACTTCGAAGCAAGCAACGAGATGATACCGTAACATACCAGCACCATATTCCACAGAAATATTAAAAAAATAACGTTTATAAAGACATGGCGATGATGAAAGCACGAAATAGGGAGTGCTTTGCCTCAACGGCTCTTCAAGTAAGAGGATGGTATAAGAGGATTATCTTGTATAAATATACACTGATAGAGTTTCTAACGATATTTACACGCGGTGAATAAAAGCCAGCGTCTGCCGCGCGTTTTGGTGAAAATGGAGAAACTGAGGTCGGGATACCGAACAGATGGTGGATGGGTATTGAAGTCATAGCGGAAGGAACATTCTACCTCCATTCTGCACCCCGAAGATGGAGGCAGCATGTTCCCCCACAATGCTCCTATCTACCAAACTACACGGCGTCACATCCCACAAGACCGCAGACTAACTGCTACTGTCCTTGATTTCAGGCTTCCGCCGCGATGTTGATGAAATCTGTGGTCTTCTGGGTTATTATACGGCGTCGTGTGGTAATTATTTACCGACGTTTCGGGACAACGTATCGGTCCCATCTTCACGGGTCAAGATGGGACCGATACGTTGTCCCGAAACGTCGGTAAATAATTACCACACGACGCCGTGTAATAACTGCTACTGACTTTAACTAACTAAACTAACTAACTAACTTTACCTGATTGAACTTTAACTAACTAACTAACGAAATAACTTTAACTGAACTTTAACCAACCATCTAGCCAGCTAGCTAGTTAGCAAACTAACTAACTAACTAACTAACTACGTGTAAGGGTCACAGTCCTTCTTGGGAAGCAAACAGTTGCTCCGCTAGTTATATATCAAAAGTCAGTTTGTACCTCACAGAGAACACAGTCCGTCTCCATTAGAAAAACAAATTGCTTAATGCTGTTTACACAAATGACTGGTGTTTGCTGCGAGACTCACAGGGCACACAGAAATATGCTGTGTGGCAAAATGCAGTGGGCCTTATTGTTACGGCAGCTAGGTCACACAGCTACCACTAAGGCTAATGGTCACCTTCTGAACGTTCAATAATGTGTAACCGTGGTAAATATAGTACCTGTGTATCGTACATGAATGGCTACAGAACACCATGCAATACGAATACGCGTGGATGGTGGATGCGTAATACTGATGACTTAACTTTACACAAAACCCTGCAACTAAATAAAACAACCTTCCTATTGTAAACCTACTGCCTTTACAATTATCAGACTGCAACACAAAACATTTCTGGACACCCCCTTCCTCCTGAACCATAACCAAACCGCTTCACCAACCATGTAACTTGTTTGTAGCACACTTCTTAAACACTTCAGAGGAAATCATTTGAAGCCACTAAAAGAGATAATTTAAAAGAAAATAAACAAGCATTACTTATTTCAAGCCACACCATTTTACAAGCTGGTATTTATTATTCTCTCCCTGTGTTCATTAGTAAAAATACAAAAAAAGGTAAAGTTCACCCTATAACAGGCCATGAAGGCCCAGTGGGGGAGTAGAGGTGTAGCTTTACTCTTTCTTTAACCTCGGCGCTGGTGGGGGTGGGTGGTGAACGCCACGTCCCGACCGCTTTACTCCCGTGAAACAAACCCGGTACCCATTTACAGGAGGTTGGGTGGGCCCCAGGGCCGGTCTGGGCGGGTGCGTAAAATCTCGCTCCCACTGGGATTCGATCCCGGGACCGTCCAGCCCGTAGGGAGTCCCTATACCGGCCCACAGAGTTCATTAGCAGTGACATTACGTATAAATACAGAATGAGTGTTTTACAGTGAAGCTACTTCACTTCACAGATTACAACAATCTGTAGATACCTATCATTGTTGCATTGACAATGACTGTGCACAGGACACAAGGTCTGATGTGTCCTTCCTGTGAGATGACATGTTCAAGTTGGATTAATTCAACAGTGGAGCTTGTGAAGTTCTTCTGGAGACACAGAACTCTTCTCCGTGTACTGCCTCTATAAAATAATCAACTGTGTAAGGATTAGTGTTGAATATCTTATTCTTGAGTATATCCCCATAAACAAAAGCCATGTAAAGTGTGTTTCTTTAACCGCTGTCCTGAGCACTGCAGCTGTTACGGGATGTCGCGGTGGATGCAGGATTTAATATTCTCTTTATTGCCGTTCTTTTTCTTCTTCTTCTCTTCCATACTGTATTTATTTTTTAAATTTGTAATACATAAATATTGCAGAAACAATGATGTTTCTGATAGCATAATCAAAGACGTGCACATACGAGGGATTCAAATAGATGGTGTTATTTGTGATGAAAAATATTGTTCTGACACAACTGGGTTCGAGACCTGAAAGGTTTAACGACGACTGTATTTGCTGTACCTTCTGCAGATCCACGCTTCCACTTCAATTTGGACAATTCAAATGCCAACCTGCCAACAAAATTCAGTACTCAATACTAAGAAACATTTGAGGTTCTCACAGCGGTGTTGCTAGAGATTCAAGTCGTCTGAGATGTTACTCTGTGTCACTGGATGAATACTTCCCAGTGACTCACTGGATCGTGGACTGTTTGACGCTAAAGACGAAGGCACTAAAATTTCTCACAACATCAGAACTATTCACCCACCGGGTAGTATCGTCATTACGAACAACTGGAGCCGGGATAGTGTAGAAGGTATAGGGGCTAGACTACAGGCTGCACGGCCCGGGGTTTGATTTTAGGCAGGGTCCGACCAGCTCGGAGTCCACCCAGCCTCTCCAATAGGTGCTGGGGGTTCTTCCCAGTGGGCAAAGTGACCGAGACCTCAAGCTGCCCACATTATCCTCCATCTAGTGCCAAGTTTAAAAACATGTGCAGCTATATCTCCATTTCCCCCTATGCCTTCATGGCATGGTGCTTAATTGAGTACATGGACCAAGTTACAATTTCGTTAGAAGAAACAGAGAGGCTCCTCTCCACTTGGTTTAATAATTAACAAATTGCACAAAATCAGCACTGTCCCAACAATAATCCAGTTCCCACAACTTCATTACATTATGAGACATGAACAGTGCTGTGATATTCAGACATGTCTCAATTCCACACGCTGTATTTATGCAGTGAGTCTGCATTAACTTGTTCCAAACTTATGGACTTCAATTTTATTATCAGCAATTCAGGTAATGAGGTGTAAATAAAGGTGAATGAAACAAATCCATCATTAGAGACTTAACTAGAGAACAATATTAAAGAAAATAACAAGAAGTTACGGAAAAAATTAAACGTGCCTATTTTCCTTTAAATGTTTTACTGTCTATAGCTAGGATAGTCAGAACCATAACTAACTAATGTTGCATTTATATGCATAATTTACACTAGTTAAGGACTGCACATATGTTAAGTCTGTCAGATATAACCTCAAAGTTTCAAAGTGTCACCACGTAAATAATGTGTCATACAGAATCTACGGATACGAACATTATCTATGTCTGCTTCTAATTTCACACACTCATTACTTATCAAGTCAAGGTGACAGCTGAATTCACAGTTTGCATGCCAGACATTTTTAGCTGCACAAAACACTGTTAACAAAACGTTGCGTATTTTCCAAAGATGTTTTAACACACAGAATTTTAGGACTAAACACTAAAGGGCAGAATTCCTCGACTAGCTAAGCAACTATTACGTTCTGAACGACATTACTCCATGGAGTAAGTAGGTAAGTCACTATGGGAATAAATTCTTACACAAAGAAAAGTGAAAATATTGTACATAAATATGAATACACAAAATCAACACAAAGACGAATTACAGTTCTGTAAATGAAATATGTTACTTATAAGATAAAGGGAAGAAACCGGGTTAGCGACTGGATATGGGCTGGATGATCAGGGGTTTGAATCCCTGCAGGGTCAAGAGATTCTTTTTTCTCCAAAAACCGTCCAGACTGGCCCACCCAGTATCCTACTGAATGGGTCCCAGGGTTCTTTCCTGGAGGTAAAGTGACCGGAGTGTGAAGTTGACCACTCACCTCCATCGAGTGCTGAGGTTAAGAATGAGTACAGCCCTACTTCTGCTCTCCCTGTATGTCTTTATAGCATGGGCAGGGCCACCTTTACCTTCTTACAAGATAAAGGGAAGTCATACTACATAATAACACAAAAACAAACAGATGTCCTCAGGTAGTAAATAAAATTAAGGGGAAATAATAACAATATTTCCCATTATTACAGCATTAAAGTGATTTATTGTTCCAATCATATTTAAAAAAGCTAAACTTTATAAACTAACACCAGTTCATCATCCTCAGCAACATCACAGTAATTACCAATTTCCCTTTCTTGTCATAACAATAAACATATTTTACAACAGTATCTAAATAATTTCCTTTTGTTCATTCAAGTGCACGCGTGACAACGGCCACAACAGTCGCAGCAATGCCACGACCCAATTTAAACAGGTGAAACAAGTCTCAATAATCACACATCCCAATTCTGCCAACAATACTATAACTTTCAATACCTTGGTTATGCATGAGATCAAGCCTAGCCTTCTGTGCCACAGGTCATGGGTTCAAGACAGGCTAGATTCAACACACTTTTCCACATTCCATCCATATCAATCACATGAGAGCCAGACAAAAACTTTCTCCAGAATACAAGACACACCACGATTTAAAGCACACACGAAGCCGTCAATTCTCTCTGTTCACCACCATCTTTATCACTCTGCCACTTCACACTGGTAAAGGATAGAGGTTAAGCCCTCTGGTCTATTAAAATTCAGAATTCACTTCTGAAACTCCTTTCTATGACTCCTTGGATTGGGAACTGGCTCCTTGCAAGGCCATTACCTACACAGGACAACACCAACACCAACACACATCTATGCCTATAGTGGGATTCAAACCCATGATTGCAGTGTTTGGGCAGGTGAAGACAGTATGCCCCTTAGACTACGTCACTAGCCACATGGTTAATCTTACTACAGAAATCCAGAATTAGGCTTCAACAACACATATATCTGGCACACATAAAAATTCTTTTGATTTGTGAGGTGATGGGGGGGTGTGGGGGAGAAAAATGTATGACGAAGTTGATCATCAAATCCTGTTCAAACTCTTTTTATTTCCTATCTTCACAACACTGCAAGCATATATAATATATATTCCAACATATATTACACTCTCCTACGTGCTGTCCATTATCGCTTCCTCATCACATCTGTAAGCATGTGGCAGAGCTCGGTGCTGCAATTTAAAACGTACCTATTCGAGGCCAGCGCTACAAAATCTGGAACAACTTCTTCAGCTCTACCATCAGCTGCCAGTCTGTCTTCACCAAGTCATCCCGGAAATAATCCTTGCAGGCGTCTATCGACTGTCGACTGATCTGCAACCCAAGGAGTAACATGCTCACTGTAAATCTACATCGTACAATATGTGGGAAGTAAATGTACTAGGGGTGCTAGACAAGGACATGTTGTTGGACGGTGCCGTTTGCGTTGTAATATAAATGTATTAATATTTTTATAATAGTAATGTTACTTTTAATCTTGTGTTTATAAGCAAGATACAAAGTTCGCGTTTGCTGGTGCAGGTTGGATGTGTTCGGGCGGCAAATTTGAGTACAAAATCCACGATATTTTTGTCATGGGTTAGGCAGTATGTTGTTAGTAAGATTATCCAAGATACCCTTGATGTATGGAATTTTAATCAGAATTGTAATATTGGTTTAATATTTAGTGAGTTTGTTCACGCTTATGTTATAATGAATACTGCAGCTTAGTACCATATGACTGCACTCATAGTCTACAAGCGTACATGAAAGGTTTCGAGTTAAGAAAATTATTCGTGTGGAATGGAGTATTCCCCAAGAATTTACAAAATAGTAAACTCTGAAGGCAGCGGTCAACTGTTCCAGGAGCCCCTTATTTCAACAGCCATCATTGCTGAGCCTTCCCAGCAGTCGTTGACACTTATGACTATTGACTCACTTTTGTTAAAGATCTTGAGCTGACAACTCACTGGGGACGAGACCAGAATAGTTTGTGTATTAATTTTCAGTTTTTAAAACTAACGAATGCACTTCTTTTTTTGTTCAATTCACCCTACATATGTTTCGGTCGTGACTCGGCCATCATCAGGGGTACATTGATAAGTTCACTTCACTGTTCACCAGTGGACCAGTGAATAGTGAAGTGAACTTATCAATGTACCCCTGATGATGACCGAGTCACGGCCGAAACATATGTACGGTGAATTGAACAGAAAAAAAAGTGCATTCGTTGGTTTTAAAAACTGAAAATTAATGTCAAGATGCACGGTGAACACAACGTAAAGCTGTTTGTGTATGTTTTTCAAACCCTCGTTCACTTAAACATGTAGCTGGAAAAGGTATTTCTTCCTGCTCTAATGTAATTTAATGTTTCAGAGAAATAACATAAGCTAAAAATCTGGATTTGAAGAAAATTATGATAAAAACTTGTGTATAAATGTCACAAAAACAAGCATCATTTAGTGAATGTTGGCAGAACTTAAGACGGCAAAGGCTGTGCATCATGGAAACAGACAAAAGTTTACTGTTTTTTGAATAATGATAATCTTTTACACTGTGTAGGAACAGTATGCCTACTTTCCTGAGTTATGCATACAAATAAAAACAGGAAATATCAAAAGACTGGGTATTTGCAACTTCTTGACTGTCACTTTCGTGATCAGCATACTCAGTTTAGCAAAAACCAGCCTGTTTCATGTCAGTTATTGAAAAAAAAAAATCTGAAAATTAAATTCATATCATAAAGCACATAGTTATTTGCTTCACCTACCAGTGAGTCAAAACCCATGCAATGAGTATGGTACAAGTGCAGTACTCAAAGCAGTAAATCAACAGTTTTAATAAAGCAACGGAATTATTTGAAGAACCTTTGGGTAAAGCATGTTAAGAAATATTCGTTCACGATTACACAAAATAACAGCAGCTAAACCAGCAGTTTGTTTGACTTGTAAACCCGGTAACTAAGAAAGGACAATAAGGGACGACTGCAAGCTCAACAAATGAAATGCCTGACTACTTGTGGGTACCTCAAGAAGAGACCATATCCATCATAAAATGATTTGGGAGAAACAAGTATTCTTAAGGATACTGAGAAATATAGACTTCATGCAGAAATCGCTAGAAAAGTACAGAATTCACATAGCTTTCCAGAGGGCCTGAAAAGCAGAGACTTTATTACCGCACCGAGTACGGCAGCTTTATTGCACAGAAAGCCTGCATCTGCTGGACGTTCCATACGGCTGCAGTGCTGTGGACAGCAAAAGAAGAAACATGCAGTAGAAGATAAACTGGGGCACCACAGAAAAGAACTGTTCAGACAGTTTTGAGCCTCAGAATGGGACAACATTGCCTTATCCTTGGTAAAGATGGGGGACGGGGGACGGTTCAATCCTGAAGATTGCAACCAACACAGAAATTATAAACAATAAAACAATAACACTAACACTTCCTTTATTTGTGAATTTACCCTAAAATGCTACCAGAACATAAACATCTGTTAGCTTTGAAGACCTGAAATATTCACCTCAAATCCAACATATTTAAAAATGTAAATTTTCCGTCATTTTATGTCAGTTTCCTGTTTCCTACTGTAGACAGAATAGAAAATACCCAAAACATATAAAATACTCTCTGTACCCTGTCATGCACGAGAGAAATGGTTGTTAGGCAACGTGCAATACTGAGATTTTGGATAACATTCAAATCCCAATGCAAATATTTCTTTTAAGTACACGTGCCACCTTCACTTGCTTATTTCTTCTATAAAGTTTTACGAAAGCATTCATACAATTTCCAAAAATCTAGGAGCCACCTCAACATTCTAGGGTGATATTAAGCAAGTTTCATACAGAGGACCCCCAAATATTAGGCACCACCCTACAAAATTTCGTCGCTTGGGAGACCTAGCGCCCGGAATTTGGGCAGCCCTGGTTTTACCTATTATATTCCGCAACAATAACATGGAGCAACCAAATCGCAGGCAACCGATGGGCCGTGCTGGTTGTCTTACACGAACGTCTAACCTCACACATGAAAGGGTGCTGAATTCTACGTAAAGAGGTTCAAAACCAAGTCTGATCTATAGCAAAGCTTCTCTTGGGTTTCAGGCTCATAAATTAACTAATAAATAATTCCATGAATCAATTATCTGTTCCTGTGACCATGAAGCCAACCAAGCAACTCAACTGCCCTAAAAAACTCACCGTCGCTCAGCTAGCCTAGTCATTCCCTGGTTTTACAGAACCTGAAAGTTACTCACAACCGCCTGCCACTGGACCCCAATCCAGTGCATACCCTCACATCGTATTCCTTTACCATCCACTTTGATATCATGTTCTCCACTGCCACTTTTCGCTGCGTAGGTCATGCCAAAGAACAGTCAGAGAATGCTTTACTGAACACACTCACGGCTCCCCGTCTACCCCATCTGCATCTGAGGGCTGTCTTACCCATCTGCAACTTGAGGACGCGCCATGCCATCGTGACAAAGGAACATCTCTTCAGCTCATGACAAACCACATCAGATTAATTATCTCAGCGCCATTCCACTGGATGCTCCATACATTTACCAGTAAAATACAAGATCAGTGTAGCGTGTAGGAGGTAAAAAGGTGCCTAGTTACCGTATTTCCCGCCTTACAAGACGCTACAACTGATAAGACACACCCTATAACGTAACTAGCATGGTATTTTTGCGGATTTAATAGCCTACTTACGTAACAATTCCTTCCGCTGTTAAGACACAGGATGATTTTTGAAGCCTTTTTCAAGAAATAATATGTCTTGTGGGGCGACAAATACTGTAAGCACAATGCCATTCAAGCAGGCGGGGAGGGCAGGTATAGTTCGACGCATTCTGAACCTCTTAACTGGATGGAGATGAAGGGTCTGCTTCACCCCCCCCCCCCCCCGCGAGAAACAGGGGCCAGTACCCATTGAATAGGGAGCTGGGCAGACCCTAGAGCCAATATGTACTTTTGTAGAAGAGAACAATTTCTTGCCCCTGTCGGGATTCGAACCACAATTCCCCTATCGCAAAGAGGCCTAGTCACTATACCAAGGCAGCTAATAATATTTAAAACGCATTCCGTTGAACCCAAGACAAGCAAGTTGAAGTTGCTCTGTTTAGAGTTCAGAAACGCAATACAATGCAAACTGGAAACGAAAAACGGAATCCTGTATGGCGAACGCAGGCTACAGTTTCTGAATATCTACCTTCATGATGCGGACAGAGCTGGTCTCAGACATGTTAATGTTTAGCCCGCCAATGACGTGGATCATGATATCCTGAGCGCAATTTAATGAATCTGTTCGCCGCGAAGAATCTTTCATCTTCTCCTTGCTACTTAAAAACACGACGACTAAAACACACAGAACTATAATTTTGCCTCTTGTTTTGTACGAGTGTGCAGTATGTCCCTCATAGGCTGAGTGTTCGAGAATAGGGTGCTGAGGAAGATATTTGGGCCCAAAAGCGACGAAGTAGAAGGATGGCGACAACTACATAACGAGGAGCTTCATGATCTGTACTCCTCACCAAATATTCGGGTGATCAGACCATGAAGAATCAGATAGGTGGGGCATGTGGCACGTACGGGGAAGAGGAGAGGTGCACAGGGCATTTTAGTGGGGAAACCTGATGGAAAGAGACCACTTGGAAGACCCACACGTAGATGGGGGGATAATACTAAAACTGATCTTAAATAAATCGGTTGTGAGGGCGTGAACTTGATCTGGCTCAGGGTATAGAGACACGTGGTGGGCTCTTCTGAATATGGCAATGAACATTCAGGTTCCATAAAATGTCGGGGATTTCTTGACTAGCTGAGAAACCATCAGCTGCTCAAGGACTGTGTTCAACGGAGTCAGTTCACCACCAATACCTCAAACCGTACATTGCCTGCGTTCTGCGCTGTTGTGGCTAAGAGGTTACCTTACCGCCGGTATAAAATTAACGCACGAAACTCAGAGGCCTACTGCATATAGCCATAAACTGGTTCGGCTTACATTCTGTTCAGCATTCAATACCCAAAAAAGTGTTGCTAACGAATGCAGGCTTTAATGAGTTGTTTTGTTTCATACAAATTTTCAGTCTGATGAGCCACTTTTGATAAAAACATATGAGGTTTATGTAAGACGGAGGCGGGGGACCTCTCTGTTATACTGTGTCCGTTACGTTTATTGTATGCACTTACTGCAAACAACATGCGAGAAGAGCAACAAATTAAACACCTCGAACGCAACTAATAACTTTGTTATTGCCTGCATAACTTCTCAAGGCCTTCTAATAATACAACTACATTCTAACTTATGACCTTGAGGTTTGTAAGATTTGAGATTCTCACAGCGGTACCGACGAAGATTCGAGTCTTCTGGGATCTGAAGACGTGTCGACTGGTACAGCTACCGACGTTACGAAGGGATAGGGTCTAAACACTGCAAGAAGAGCAGGAATTGCCTAGAACCTGAAGACGGAAGGTAAAAGACTTCTCCGAATCGCCGGTACCTTTTTACCGATTGAGACGGTGTGATATTCCAAACGTTGTATGCCTATCTTCAGGGTTCACACGGAAACAACTGCAACATTACGGCGGCATGAAGCTCTAAAGTTATATCCCACAAATTCTAAGCAAACAAAACGCATACTTAGTAAGAAGTTCTTAAAAACAAAAACTCTACTCTATCAGAACACTACCTGATGGCCATTTAAGCGTGGGCCCAGCACGCTAGCTCAATAACTAAACTGAATTCCATTATTAGATTACACATTCACATTACCTAAGTATACACAACGGCAAACAATTGGTAGGGCTATATTTCAAAACAGCTGGAAGGCAAGTTTTGTGAGCACGACCCGCCACGCCTTGTTAAGATACTGTTCCTTGCCTACAAACTGATGCCAATGCAATAAAATTCTCATTTGCGAGAAATCGGATACTTCGCCAGTTGTTTCGGAGCATCAGTCCGCCAATGGCATCGTCGCTCATCCAACAGCGCGGACAGTATTGATCTAGTTTGGCGACACTTGACCTACAGCAGTGGGAAATTTCTACACATCTACATCCACACAGATGTCAGTACTGTTACCGGGTAGTTTTTTTTTTATCAAAAGTACACCATTTTTTCCCCTTAATTTTACGTGATACCCGATACGTTCGGTACACAATACAACTCAATATATTAGCTTTTAGATTTTTAGGAGTGTTTTATACAGGATGGCGCAAAAGTCACTTGGCAGCCGATGTTTAACAACAGCTTTTACTGTAAAGTGACTTCTGTGCCACACTGTATATATGTGCATGGTTTCAACGTACGTTGAAACTAAATTTAAACATACATTTTTTTTTTCCTATGGCTCGACAGCCCCTAGGGGGCCTAGGCCTCCTCGTTTTTCGAGGTTTCGAGATCACACACTTCATAGACCACACCACACTCGGTAGGACTCCTCTGGACGAGTGACCAGCCCGTCGCAGAGACCTCTACCTGACAACACACAACACTCACAAGAGACAGACATCCATGCCCTCGGCGGGATTCGAACCCACAATCCCAGGAAGCGAGCGGATAAGCACGAATAGATTGCAAAAACGCGTAATTCACCCTAAATGGCTGAAAAGTCCACCCTGTAAATGTGTATCCTGATTGTGGTTGCATGGTGAATCAGAATGTGTGGGTATAATGTGAAAGTTATAAACAATGTCTGTCGTTCATGGAAAAGTGCCCATTAATTGATACGATGCGCTGGGTAGATATGAACACAGGTAAGGCAGATAGTACAAGTTACACAAAGTTCTGTTTATACTCTACTAAGATGCACATCGTCTTAGCAGCCACCGCATTCAGAAACAGACACGTCCTGCCCTAAGAACGATAAGATAAAGAAAATATGTGACAGAAGGAACGACAAAGAAATGCAATACATGAAAGAAAAGCAGAAATAAAGAATATTGGACTACTTTTTTTTTTATATGGCTCGACAGCCCTATATGGGCCTGGGCCTCCTCGTTTCGTCGAGGTTTCATGATCACACACATTTTAGACAAACCACAGTCGGTAGAACTCCTCTGGACGAGGGATCAGCCCGTTGCAGAGACCTCTACCTGACAACACGCAACACTCACAAGAGAGAGGCATCCATGCCCCCGGTGGGATTCGAACCCACGATCCTAGCAAGCGAGTGGCCGAAGACCCACGCCTCAGACCGCACGGCCACTGGGATCGGCTTGGACTACTTTCCTTCCATCATTTACTTACACGTAGCAGAAAACCAGTGAATGTCACACGCAAACCACGAACATGTGACGCAGTTACTAACGCTAATATAGTGTTTCCATTCACGTTGCCGTGGTTTTTCGTATACAAGAATGTCGCATCAAACGAAAAACGGAACAAAGTCGCGGTGCAGTGGCTAGCAGTCCTGGCTTCGTATCTAGGAGGTCAAGGTTACGAATTTACCTCTGGAGAACGCCTACCCTAGTTCAGGTCTAGTTTCCCTGTACCCCACGGACAAATGCTGGGGCAGTAAATTCAAACAGGCCGCGAATGCCTCAAGCCATGTCCTTCATATCTGTATATTACGCCATTCAACACTATATAACAGGATGGCCAGCTAGACGAGATTCGGCAGCGGCAATTTAGGTAATATCCACGTCTTTATTCCTCAAATCAAACGTACGGTAGCAACACTGCTCACGGCCTAAGAGAACACAGCCAGAGCTATCTGTTAGTAACACAATAAACTGCCGCTTTTTCGGGAAACCACTAGGTGCGCTAGTGGTCTGCTCTGGAGTGCTCCTTATTAGAAATTTAGAAAATTATCATATCTGCACTCTTCTGGGATATAACGTGGCATCGTGTGGTAATTGTTTACCGACGTTTCGGGACAACGTATCGGTCCCATCTTCACGGGTCAAGAGTTTGACCCGTGAAGATGGGACCGATACGTTGTCCCGTTTGACCCGTGTGGATGAGACCGATACGTTGTTCCGAAACGTCGGTAAACAATTACCACACGACGTCGTGTAATATCCCAGAAGAGCGCAGATCTCATTAACATCGCGGCGGAAGCCTGAAATCCAGATTATGATCAATTTACAGGAAACTTGCGCGAGAGGCACCAGTGACGTGCGCAAGCCGCGTTGTGGCTACCACTGCCATGTTAAGTTACGCATCCAAGCGTTGTCTAATAAAACAAGAAACAAGGTTCGTTTGCCAGCGACGTTTATTAAATCACAACTTTTAATATACCCATATCTTCGTTATAGGTACTAGTTATCATTGAGATCACGGTCTTGCGGGACGTGACGTCGTTAAGTCTGGTAGATACGTACAAACCTTTAGGAGAAACCTACTCACAAAACATATCGCACAAAATCGTGATGTCGTAACACTCACCGCCGTGAGAACCTAAAATATAACATTTTGGTATTATGCGTGTCCCTTACTTTTGCACCAAGCAACGAATTTTCATGAAACTTGGTATAAACATCGTGTGAAAACATGGCGATAGCGTAGTTTCTTCAGATCGCTGTGTTTAACAAGCAGACCTAAGAAAATGGTAGGACAGTGTTAATAATTTCCACAGCAAAATTTCAGTCCTCTGAGATAGGACACTGTCGATTGATAATATGTTACGGACATTTGGAGGACCTAACTGCCTCCATTTCAGGGTAGCCGAAGAAACAGTTGGGAGGCAGCAACATCCTCCTAAACGTCCGTAACATATATAAAATAATGGCACCAACAAATGCACACATGTGTATACTAAAATTAGTTTATACATACAATAAACTCCTACATGTTTCGGCCAACCATGTGGCCATCATCAGGGACATAAAATAAAAAGGTTAGATACCTTAAAAGTATCAAATTAAAATACAAAAATACAAAATATATCAGAACCAATGCAAAGGTGTATATTTTATGTTTGTATATTTTCATTTTATATTTTCATATACCTAAGCTTTGTGTTTTACATCCTTGATGATGGCCACATAGTTGGCCGAAACATGTAGCAGTTTACTGCATGTATAAACTAATTTTAGTAGACATGTGTGCATTTGTTGGTGCCATTACTGTGTATATGCGATGAATGCACGGATCATGGATCACATAAAGTCTGTAACATACCAGCAATCGACACGTCGTCATATCCCAGTAGATATAATCTTCATGAACAAGGCTGTGAAAACCTAAAATTACACAAGCGTACACAGAACGGTCGCCTTGTTATTGCCTCCAGATTTTCAATTCGCGAATAATTATAAACAATGATGGACGTTAGGGGATGCCAACAGCAACGAAATCCGCTTTGTTCAGTTACGAGAACCGCAAAACGTATCGATGGGTGGGTGGGGGGGAGGGGATGGAGTGGGGCACTAAGCACAAAATTGGCGTTCCGTTTTCAGTTTTCAACTTTTGTTCGGAACATCTTTCGCTCCGATAAATATTTAACGTCTGCAGTGATAGATCGTTACGGCAGACTCACCGAAATGAAGGACTGTTACAAAGTTTCGTACAATTAAACTGTTATAACAAAAGGTACTCATTCATCAAAACATCCATAATCACTGTTACACGAAATGAAATAGCACGCTCGGATGGGGAAACAAATGCTGAAAATAAAAGAAATCACTTACGAGACACAAAAGTTTATGAGAGGATAAGATTAAAACAGATAACTCGAGTATAACGATGTGGCAAAGAAGATAAAGTTGTTCCTGTCCACGCAATGAAGGCATACAGACGGAGCAGAGGTACACCTTCACTCATTCTTAACCTCGGCACTAGATGGAGGTGAGTGGTCAACTCCATGCTCCGGCGGCTTTACTCCAGGAAAAGAACCCCGGTACCCATTGAATAAGAGGCTAAGTGGGCCCCAGAGCCGGTATGGACGGCTTTATAAAAGACAAAAATCTCTTACCCCTGTTGGGATTCGAATCCCGAACCGTTCAGACCGTAGCTAGCCGCTATACTATTCCGGGCCTATGACGATGTGGACTGGATACAAGCAGCTCTCAATATACAGACTGACTGGCAGGTAAACTGCGTATATGCAAACTGTATGGTCACAAAATGATAGTGCATACGCTTGAAAATGGTACAAGAAATGCAGCAATACAGCATTCGGCTGAGGAGTCACATCCACTTAATATCATGTGTTTACTTCTGTCACGGTGACAGCCATTTTCGTGGTCGGTAGATTGGGCGTGGAGGCCCAACAAAATGGCCTTCGTCAAGTCCCGATCTAATTCTATGTGTTTTCTTTTTGTGGTACTGGGCTAAAGAGGAAATACTCCGATCAAAACCAAGAACTTTGATGAAATGGGAACAACAAATTTGAGACACTTTTGTCACTGTTCCTCTTGACTTCTCAGAGAGAAGTATTGAGTCTTATCTCTGAGACTGCAGAAATGTGTGCAAACAGCTCCAAAATGGCGCAAAAGTTGTAGCCATCTAGCATTCCGATTGGGAGATCGAGCTATTTAACATTGCGTATTTACTTTACAATCACCCTATAGTTCAATGGTGTCCTTTTTTGAACACGATAATCAACAATCCCTTACTAAAAATACACAATAAATTTATTGATTCGCTGAACGACTATCAGCTTCTCAAGGAACATTTAGCCATTCTTTGGTACAGAAAACAAACGTATTATATCAAGCAGGATAAGATAGATGAGACACGTAAGGCAAGCAGGTAAAATGGAAAATGGATACAAAATTTTTATGTGAAGTCCTCAAGGCAAGATAACTTCTGCAATACGTAGCCATAATCGTAAGGTACAAATATGAAGCTGCCCCTGTATTTAAGCACCACACCAAGCATAGGGACACTGGAGATGCATATAACGTTCCGTCCGCTTCAGTCCAGGTATTCACTGAACAGACAGCAGGATGCACCACAGAACACGTGTGTGGGTGAAGAGACAAATCCCTTCTTCAGGGCTCGAATCCGTATCGTTCATATCATAAAAGAACGATCCTGAAATGCAGTTTAGGTACACAGGGAGTGAATTCCATAGCAGTCTGGCTGGCCCAAGGCACCGAAAAGTAACCAAGGTGATACTTAGGTTCCACAAAACTAGGTCACTTCTCGAGCAGGTAAATGACATTTTTAAACGACAAGCAATATAGGTAAACGCAAGGTATCACAAAACTATACAAAAATTCCGTGCAAAAGATGAGTTACTAAATACTCGGTACTACAACTATCGACAACTGTTTCAAATCTTGCACCAAAAGCATGGAGAGCAGAAGCATATTCAAACAACAACAAACGAGACAAGACAGGCAATATACGTATAATGTAACACTGAGGCGCGTTCGTGTAACCACTGTTGCCGTGGAAAAGCAATAATTATCACATATTCGGAGTGTGTCTCTAGCCTTAGTTATCCAGCATGCAAAGCGCATGCGCCCTATTATATTGTCATCTGTGGCCTGTCTGACTCTACCATATTTTTCCAAATTATCTCACAAACGGCATGATTTTCGGCGGAGAAAAAGTTACTGAACATAAAACGTGTTTTGATTTTCTCTGCAACATTTGCCTGAAACATTTCTCATTCTAAGAAGAATTCAGCGAGATATCATAAATGTTTATAGGTCTTCGTATAAAGTATCTGTTATTCTTGTCAGATTTTACGAAGCTAATAGTGGCTTTACGCAATGTTGCGGGCGCGCCTAAAAACGACTGCGTTCCCTTAACGCACTCTACTTTGTTAAGCTGGTATTGTGTCATTCCCTTATGTACTGCCTACTTTCGCTGTCGTGTGATTAGCAGGGCCAGTGACGATCTTCAAAATATAATGAAGAACAGTGAATAAGAATTTGTGTTGCCCTTCATTCATGTGGAGGAGATCCATTGAGGTGGCTGTATCGATCTGGCACGTGCTCTGCTGTCCCATTCATACATACAGTTCGTGCATTATAACTACACGCCTAACCTTGAAACAACACTGCTTTACATGTTTTAACGTTCGCCCTTCCCCCTTCGCACAAGCAACTAGATTCATCTAACTACCAAGGCCATACACTGAGACGGGCTCTGTGTGTGTGTTACACTTTTGGAACCTCTGCGAGTGTTAGGTAACGCGGCATTCGTAGCTAATCTTCTTTCCATTCTTGCGTGATGGCACAGTGTTGTGGTGAGCTGTTTACTCGACCTTCCGAACAGCCTCGTAATCCGTATCTTGAACGTGAGGTGACGAAACACAGCAGCAAAGCCCGCAGTCTGTTAACTAAAGCTTTTGAATTCTTGGTCCACGATTCTTCTTGTGGTGAGCATGGCGCGGGGTTTCGTTCTTCGAAGTGAGTGTTTGGAAGTGTCCTAAATGATGTTAATTGTGTATAGAGACGGTATGGTGATAATGAGGAAGCATCTTTTCTCTAAGTGATGACAGCGAAATTTTAACATTTCATTCCTTGTAGTTGGGTCATAATGACTATAATTCCTTCTCTCACATTGGCATGTGGCCGATAAACGATAAACATCCATAGATAATTTCGTTTAATATGACGGAGAGATTTTCAAGCCTTCAGCTGCTTGTGTTTGGCTGATGGTGACTTTGATTACAGACTCTCGTAACAGGCAATCAGAGACAACCACCCCAGCAAGGCAACATACATTACTACCATCTGAACTGACATGGCGGCGATGCGTAACCTTTCGTTGCTTCTCGCTGGGTGATGCCTATTAATACTGATCGCTGTTTCTCCCGTTCTGACGCCGAGAGTCGGACCAAGAGGCAGCAGGAAATTCGGCGTTTTGGTTGGCGTCAACAGACTGGTACTCCGAAACATCGACAAACCATCACATCGCAATACAACTCCGTAATTGGCATTCGCGTATTTAGTTTAATATGCCGAAGTAGAATATGGCGTCAGTGCATACCCAGCGACGGTTTCCAAACACCGACAGAATAGTCTTCAAATCAACGGTTTCTGGTTTCTGCTTCGCCATGTCTGTCCGTCCGTAGCTATATATACTCGTACACGTACATAGCTACAAATTTGCTATCTCCAAACATCTGAGCCACGACGCGATTTAAAAAGCAGAGCACAGCTGGGAAAGCAGGGGGCGGGAGGGCAGCGTTCCTGGAGCACTGTATTGACATACAGCAGCAAGGTGCAGTTGGGGGTGGGCCTGTATCGTAACTCGTACACTCTCAAGACAGTAACATGAAAACACTGTAAACTGGACCTATCTCCAGTCACAGTTTGCATTTTAGCTACTTGCGAAGGCGTAGAAATATCGTTCATGTAATATACTTCGTACTTTGAAGTAATCATATCAAACTGGCAACGTCGTTTTTGCTTTGCGGGGGGGGGAACTTCTGAAACCGTTAACAGTCCAACGTTTCCAAAGGCGACATCACACGATTTTACACTGATAAGGTTCTCATTTGACTTTACTCTGCCGAGATTACTGCGTTCAGTGATACCAAACACAGCCGTGTCTGTTATGGAGTTTAATAAATAAATACCACTAAACCTGGTACGCTTAGCGATTCCATTTTTAAAAAACCAAAAAACCAGGACACTTAATAGGTGGGGCGGGGGAAAAGACAATTTTTGTTTATCTGTCATGCAATGAAAAAAGCATATTATTGTTAACATACCAGTTGTGCCCGCGCGAATAATTCGCACGTAGAAACAATAAAATATTTAATCAACAAAGAGTTATTTATATATTTGAAACTTTCAAGCACTTTTCGATATACAATGTTTGATGTTATCAACCTATCATTTTCTATACGTTGTCGATGCCCTTCAATAATGGCAACAGCGACGCTGTCAAATGGAGATGTTTGGGAAAATGTCACATACATGGCCATGGTAATAAACCAGATGACGGTGGACATGCTCCAACAAGTTTAAGCGTCTGCCCTTGAGCCTTATTGATTGCCATAGCAAACGCGATTTTGATCGAAAATCGTCTTCTGCACAGTTTGAAGGGAATGGAAGGATTTGCGGGAAATAAGTGAATCCTGGATAACAGGGTAGTTTTTCTACAGCCAATAACATCCGCTGCTATGCAGTGCTTGTGCTGCTACCACCGGAGGCCAGAGGAAAACATATTTCATGTAATTCCTATTGTTTCCGGTAGAGGCAGCAGTATTAATTTTTAACGTTACCTTTCTGTTACAAAACAATTTTTTTTTTAGAAGGAATTAATGAAAACAAATGAGACTGCTACCAATGCCAAATCATAAGCTTTCTAAAAACGTCAATCTAGAAAAAATCCATTCGGTAGTTCAGTAGTCATGTAAACAGACGTCACCGTATTGATGTATACGATAATGATGATGATGATAATGATGATTACTACGAGATAACTCAGGTAAAAAGTCATCACATACGCACAAAACATGAAACAACAATAACAAATGCTCAGACAGTTCACTTAGGCCTATATGTCCGTCCCTCATCCTTCGTAGAACGGTGATCACCCGTTCCGATTTTCGCGGACGATCCCGAAAATGCACTTAAAATCCCGCGTTCCGAAACTGGGCTGAAATGTCCCGCAATCAGCTAAACGAATTCGTTCGTTATAAAATCTAAATGGCAAAACTCTTTAGCTGCTACACTGAGGGCACACTGTACCACTATCTGCAGATTGGGAACTATCTGAAACAGGAACCAGCATATTCTGACTTCAAAGAATCTGCTGTAGTTTTGAACCTAAAGATGTCTGTCAACTTGGATAAATTATACGAAGAATTATGTAAGGCCTACACTTGCATTGTTTCTGAACGACGAATCCAAACAAACTCTTCTTGCTAGTGACAAATGCTGTCAAACAGTTCTGGCGACAGACAGTGGACTTCCAAATGTTGTACAGTTACTCTTGTTTGTACTGTCTATTGCTGTGTACAGCGCTTACGTGGAGCGGATATCTTAGCTATGAACTGCTACTGCAGAAATGAACGCAATGAGATGGGCGTAAACTTAATATGAAGTGAAACTGCGGTAAAGATGAATTATACATACATACGTAAGGAATTTTACACATTTGTGCTTAAGGACAAAGATATCCTCGAAGCAGTAAAATCAAACTAAAAGTATGTTTTTAAATTCAAATAATGAACCAAAACTGATAAACCGAAAATTTTGATTTTTGATTATTCACGAAATGCAACCGTACATTTCACTTTTATGTGTACATCAATATTAATTGTATATATTTCGTTAATTAAATAAAATATTTTAACCCTTGTAATATTTTTTGTTTTCTTAAAACATGCATAATTATTACACGCGACAGGATACATCTTTTAAATATCATGTATTTTGCAATAATAATTATCACCTGTAAATTAAAGTTAACCCCCTACAACAACACGCACAACCTTGTGCTACAAGTTACTGGCATAACCGCGGATACTGTCCAAATGTCCCGCAATATGGAAGTGAAAAAATGGTCACCCTACTTCGCAGTCTCACAACAGTCCACACTCTACAATCACTAATCCACACAGCTTCCTCTCCCTTTACTACTCCATGCTTTCTCGCACTGTGGAGAAGTCAAAATGTTCGCACGCATTGTCAGAAATATCGTATTTTTATGACTTCGAAAAACCCGGGACACTTGGCGTCCCGAACCGAATTCTACGGGACATCAGGACAGAGCACTTTAAAATGAATAAACCCCGGGCTGTCCCGGAAAAACCGGACCAATGTGATCCTTAGGTAGGCCTGTAGACCATGCACATACGTATATAAGGTTAGACGCGTACTTTTGTGTGTCGTTTAAATATGAAAACTGTTAGATCCTCATCTCACTACAAAAACCCGCTGTCTTTATGCAATCCAAATGTTTAATGCCGTGTTTACAGAACTCCATCACTACATCGGATCCTGAGACTCGTAATCAAGCCAAGTTTTCACAATCTACTTATCTAAGATCTATTTAATACTACAGACATAGTCAATTCTAGGCACGGATCTCCAAAGAGGTCACTTGCGTCGAGGATACGAGATCAACACACTGAACGTATTTTTCAAATACGTTCTGTGTTCTAATATAGCGCTACAAAAATAATCTTTTATAGCAAACCTCTGATCCACGAGCTATAAATTCTTTTAATTATAAACAAGTTACATAAACAGTCGCTATTGCAATGTTCACAGTTCCCTCTCTACGAACTAAACACTCCCCTCTGGCACATACATACATGCACGCACGCACAAAATCGATACCTCGCGATATCTGTACATACCTACAGAATTGCACTAGGCTGCAGCACACGTTACACAAAACACACATCAAATTCACGCACACTTCGCGATCCAACGAACCTTCTTTGGTTGGGGGTTGAAGCGGACTGTTTTCGGGGGTAAATGTGAAATGTGGGACAACCTCCCCTTGTACGAGGGAGAAAGAGGGGTGGCGGAAATAAGCAAAGGAGGGGGGGCATGACGTTGGAAGAGATGAGTGGCGAGAGGGGGGAGAGGGAGGGAGAGAAATATCGGTCACTTGAGGTTAGTTTCGACCAAGAATTCAGAAGGGCAATTCTGTCCTAAAATAGAACTCATCACTTGCGCACAGTCGATGCTACTTGATCCCCATTTAGAATCATAAGCAAATCCAAGTACTAAAAGTGACTAAAATTCAAAAGGCTTCATTTCTCTTACAGTGAAACTGCCGAAACACCGGATTCGGTCCTGCAGCGGACTTCGGTGATAGCTTCAGCGCGAAAGAATTCTGGCTCAATGCACAGCGTTTCCACGTACAGTACATTCATCGTGTCCAGTTTAGTACGGGAAGATATGAAGACCATTACCTACAAAAATAGCTATCATATCAGAAGTACGCACTACAAAATAATCTAGGCTAATCTAGGACACAATAACTAGATTAGCTGTTGGCCTTGTACTCCTTTGTTCTGAATAACTCGCTGATAATGGCACCCCGGTGCCAAAACACGTAGGAGTTTTACGCTTGCTTCTGAACGTATTTTATTAAGTGCATACGTTGGTTGACGTATTAATTATAAGAATCCTCAGTTATGACTAACATAAAAATGAGCTCAATACAGTCGACATGACATTCTACACTGCCAGTATACAGATGTCCAAAAGTTACTGTTCCAATTTTAAAAATTTATTACATCATAATCAGAACATTTAATTCAAACCCGCAGAACGAAACAAAGCTCACCAAATATATTGGGTAAAATAAAGTAAAGTTTTCCCTATAACAAGCCACGAAGGCCCAAAGGGGGAGTAGAGGTATAGCTCTACTCATTCTTGACCCCGGCGCTAGTTGGGGGTGGGTGGTCAGCACAACGCCCCGGCCGCTTTACCCCCGGAAAAGACCCGGTACCCATTGTATAGGAGGCTGGGTAGGCCCCAGGGCCGGTCTGGACGGCTGCGAAAAATCTCGCCCCCACCGGGATTCGATCCCCGGACCGTCCAGCCCGTAGCGAGTCACTATACCGACTACGAAAAGAATGAAGTGGGTGGGCATGTAGCACGTAGGGGGGAAAGGAGAGGTGGATATTAGGGTTCTGGTGGGGAGACCTGACGGAAAGAGACTATTTGGAAGACCTAGGTGTAGATGGAAAGATAATATTAAAATGGCTATTCAAGAAGTGCGATGGTGAGGCATGGAGAGGATTGCTCTGGCTCAGGATAGCGACAGGTGGCGGACGCTTCTGAATGCGGTAATGAACCTTCAGGTTCCATAAAACGCGGGGGATTTCTTGACTAATTAAGGACCTGTTAGCTTCTCAGGAAGGACTCTGCTCCATGGAGTTACATAGTAAGAACGAAAAAAGAAAATTACATACAATTTTTGAGTTGGGGGGGGGGGGGGGGGGGAAAATTTGCAAAAGATTGCACATTTCTGTTTTGGTTATCATATAATAAGTCTTACATTTTTCAAATAGGAACAAGGCTTTGTGGGCATCCTGCACATTAAAATATTCGCAGTATCGCCTCTTCTAGACCAGACCTACTTCTTCCACATGGTCTCTTCCTTTGAGCTTCACCCACACAAATTTTATAAGTACATCTACGTTCCATTACGATACGCGCCCTATATTGCCCGCAAATGCATTAGGCAATGAGTACAAACTATGAAGAAGCTTATGAGATAATTTTCTCGACTACCTCAGGGCAGAACTCTTCTAAAACACCTTCACTTATATTCTTCCTTCAGGGTGAAAGGCCAAGTTTCACACCCATACGACGCATACTGCAACACCAGCTCCTAACAAAATATTTCATTTTTGTTGCGCCCTTTTACCCCAAAATGATTATAAAAGACAACGACATTCTCTAACGAAATAATCAATGGGCTATGACGGATGAATGAGACTGCAAACGTAAGACTCATGAATGAATACATTAATCAATGAAACATGTGCTATATATATGTCGACGTATGTCCTTCCAGTTTAACCGCTGCTTTTCACTTCAGGAGGGGTCACAGCACGTCACCAGAGACAAACAGGTGTGTGCAGCAAGTTGCGACGACTACAGAATTCGGAGCACCGGCAATGACGTACTTCTGTACTAACTCGTCTAAAAATAGCAAGTCACGGAACAAAAATAATTATGCCATTTAAACAATAGACTATTTAGAAGCGATTACAAGTTTAAACGGGAATGCCTACTGACATCGAAACATCAGCTTCATGATAATATTAACGGAACAAGTTGGGAAAAACTTTATTATCATTCATGCTTTTGAATATGTTACTGTCTTGTCTACTTTAAAAGCACACATATTAAATACACATACACTGTTTGTACTAACGACCGTGTGCAAAACGAATAAGCTGCATAGGGTCAAGGAAGAAAGGAACATATACCACATACAATAAAATGAAGGAAGGCTAAATGAATTGGTCACACCTTGCGTACGAACTGACTTCTAAAACATGTTACTGAAGGGAATATAAAGGGAACGAGAAGAAGAGGAAGAAGACGTAAGCAGCTACTGGATGACCTTAGGAAAACAGAAGACACTGGAATTTAAAAGAGGAAACGCTAGCTCGAACTCTCTGGAGAACTCGCTTTGGAAGAGGCTGTGGACCTGTCGTAAGACTACACAATGAATGAATGAATGAATGAATGAATGGATGAATGGATAAAGATGGTTGTGAAATGTGACTTCCTATACTGGGGAAAAACATATATTTCAAATACTTAACACAACTGTTAAGGAAAATACTTTAACCTGAAAGAAAAAAAGTAGAAAAGAGAGGATATTAGAAATACCTAACTTCGTAATACGGTATGGTGGGAAGGAGGAAAGAAGTGTAAAGAATACTGACCGGTAAACCTCTTAGAAACCGGCGATGAGAAGAAGACTGGCGACACATAAGAGCAATATGGATACGATCTGTGAGGGTGTGTATTGGTCACATGGCGGGCTGTAGTGTAAGTGAATCGGTTTTAACATGAGATCGTCAAGTCGAGAAGCAACGGAATGATAAATTTAAAAAAATCAGTAATGGTCGGGCGACTAATTTCAAACACGAAGTAACAACAATCGCCCGTGTTACGAAACACGAATGTTTTTAACAATCCTTGCGTCAACGGTTCAAAGACAGTCGCTGAAATCTTCAGAAGACTGCAAATGGTGTACTCCCGAGACACAGCACAGGCTGTAGAAAGGCGTCATTTTGACTTTCAAAATGCCACAAGGTAGACGGTTAAATGTAATTTAATTTACGTCCATAAGCAAAGTACGGCCCTCCCTGTGCCGATTTTCATGAACCAGGAATAAATGTGAAAAGAACGACAAGAAATTTATTTACGCCCCTAAAAATATATAACTTTCACTGCGCCGAAATGAATACATTTTTGTAGCCACATTCTGCCTACTTTTATCCAAATCGGGGAAAAATGTAGAAAATAGGGCAACATTTAATTTCACCACTTCGGTAATGTATGCCTTTCAATACCCTGACTTTCAGTAAACTCACAATTACTGTAAATAATAACACAACGCGTAGATCTTTCATGTCGAATTTTATTCGAATATGGGCGAAAACTACAAAAGATCAGGATAAAATTTTGCTTAACGAACTTAAGTGAACTACGACTTTCAGTGCACGGATTTTCACAAAACTCAATCGTTCAGGGGCACTGCGTGGAGATGTCCTACACCGAATTTCACCCAAACCGGTCAACAAATACGCAAATTATGGGGAAGGAATAAATTTAGGCCCTTACGTGAAGTGTGACCGTGACTGCGCGGATTTTCACGACACTCTCGACGACTTTTTGTAAAGAATTTTATACAGACTTTCAAGAAAATAACAAATACGTTTATTGGTTGATACCAGTTCACAGACGGACAGACGGACGTGGTCTCAGCCTAAGGCGTTTTTTGTTTTACTTCGTGAGGAACGCGTAAGAACTATGCCTCAGAGCGAGGTCACAAGTATTGTAGTTCGGCTGACATACAGAAACCTCCGAGAAATGCTGAATGGAACAGAAGGGCAGAGGATGGGTTCCTCTAAGCATTGTTCTCTGCTGCATGAATGAGAGAAACCCTGGAAATCTGAAAGGCAAGTGGCCGGGTATATTACAACCTCAAAAACAGGGCAAGGGGTGTTTTCCGATGCCATCAGCAAGTAGAATCTAGGGCAAATGTGGAAGGGATGCTGAAAATTTCTACACGTGTAAGGGTGCAACGACCTGGTTGGAGTTTAGGGGCTCTGCCATTGGTCAGCTGAACGAAGATGGTATGAGACTGCTGACGTCATTAACCCGTAAGGGATGAATGGGGTTGGTGACGACACGTGTACTGGAGCACCGACATCGATTTCCAGGCTCAGCTATTGGATGGGATTTTAGGGGCAATTCTGTGACGTCAGAAGCATGAAAAAGAGTGAATGGTGTAAAGTTTGGATTTTTGAATGGCATATGGAGGGGTTTGAATGGTATAAAGAGGCCAACAGATGACCTACTTTTGGGCTTTTCATCAACTGAATGAGGGGTTGTACATGTGTGACCAGGGCACTGACCCCAACGCAGAATTAGGTCATAGGGGGTGGCACGTGTACAAATGACGTCATTGGATACACGTGGTTGACCTGGACTGTTTCAATGAAAGTAAGGCTTCTGATATGAATGGAAGCAGAGGGGATGTTGACACTGAATGGCAGAAGAGCAAGCAGACCGTTCTGCGAGCAGATGGACATTGCACTGTGTCAAAAGTCTTTCTGCCGTCAAGGAAGCATAACGTTCTGTCACTCTCTTCAGCTGTCTCAGTCCTTCCCATTTACACAGCACTCAATGCATGGGAATGGCTTGTCTTGTTTTCAAATTCTCGTTCAGGTTAATTTCCATTCGCAGGGTGAGGGCTAAGTTAAACAATTTAACAAGCAATCTCTACCCTTAGTAAACTCTCCATAATCAGGAAAGAGCAACAGAGAAAAAGTTCTCCAATGGCATATACATATGAACTTACTAGAACAGTGGTATTCAACCTGGGGTATGCGTACCCCCGGGGGTACGCGAAGACATCTTAGGGGGTACGTAAAATTAAGAAAAAAAAATATATTATTCCATGATAAACACTGAATAATCAGGGCCAGATTTAGGGTTAGTCACAAGAGACCCGGGTGTAAGGACATGTGATTTGGGAACGCAATTTTCTCTCTCTGTCCCTCTCTCATTCCTTTATGCGATTCTTATCTGGGCGGCTAGTTTCATTTTATTCCACACAGTGCATATAATTTTGCTTTGCTAAAATACCTTTGTTCCTTTATTAATTTTTACACGATAGGCAACAATATATTTGTTATTTAATAGCTTCATTCTCCTTTTTTAAATTTAAAACTTATTATTTAATACATTATTTTGGATGTAATATATTTACCTTATTTTTTATGTAGATTATAGACTATGTATAACTTGAATTATGCACCAACAACTTTGGGGGTACAAAGTTGAAGAGAAATTATATGTGGGGGTACGCGAACAAAAAAGGTTGAATACCGCTGTACTAGAACACTTCGTCGCTGTTCTGCATTATCTAAACCCATTACACAGGCCTGAATCACACTGCGAAATCAGATGTGACACTCCATTGTACTTATCACGCCTAAAAACATTTCAGATGAAAGTGGCAGATTTAGTCAGGTACGGTGTTTCTGTTTTACGTCACGAACAAATTCGCGTCCAACCAGCACAGAGACAAGTGACAGTTCCCTTCCGTCAGACCCTCTTCATATATCACACACTATTAAAGCCAATTATTCGTTATGATAAACGGCAGATTCCGAGAAACAGTTGACGGGGCTGACCTCTCAAGCGGGTTTCAGTACACGTATTCGCTGCGAGATTTCAGGCTTCCGCCGCGGTACAGTTCATAACTTCGCTCTGCTGCCATGTTACGCAGCGTTTGTTTGTACATGGTTACCGAGCTTTCGGTACAGCATTGAGGTCCCTAAACGTCGGTTACCAATTACCAACGTACGATGCGTAGCATCCCAGAAGGGCGAAGACCTCACTTATTCTCTGTCAAAGCTTCAAAAGGCGTAAAAATAAGTTTTCCCTAAAACATTTTGTGAAGATGCAATAAAACGAAATCCGTTCTGCAGTTTCAGAGGTCAGCCATGACAATGGACAGACATCTCCAGCATCTGTTTATTCTATACACTTCGTACAAGAAAAGCATAAGACTCAAATATTTCAACTTCACCCTCTTTCATACAATGGCTGATGATGATGATGATAATAATAATAATAATAGCAATATTACTACTACTTTTTTTTTAATGGCTCGACAGCCCCTTGGGGGCCTAGGCCGCCTCATTTTTCGAGGCCTCGCGATCACACACTTTAGACATACCACAGTCGGTAGGACTCCTCTGGACGAGGGACCAGCCCGTCGCAGAGACCTCTACCTGACAACACACAACACTCACAACAGACAGACATCCATGCCCCGGCGGGATTCGAACCCACGATCCTAGTAAGCGAGCGGCGCCGCAGACCCACGCCTTAGACCGCACGACCACTGGGATCGGCACTACTACTACTACTACTACTACTACTACTACTAACAATAATAATTCAATTAACTGCCTAAGCAGTGCAGAACGATCACTCTTGGTGTATCAAAGCCTTGGGTCTCCATCCCGCCAAAAATACAAGTTATTTTACAATGTTTGGGGAGAGCATTTTATATTTTATACATTAACATTCTATGTATTAATACCACACATGCTGTTTAATCTGAACAATTTTACTGGTACCTATATAGCAAGTAACTGCTGTGTAAAACGTTAATGTGCATATTACCATTCATCGTATCTGTGTAATATGGCTCCCTGAAGACGGCTACAACACGTAGCCGAAACACGTAGCGGCAAAAAATATTGTGTGCAGTGGTTGGTAATAAAACTTGCAAGTGCATTCAAGCATATTTACGCGCTGACTCAACAGCCCAAGGGCCAATTACAGAAACAGCACGAACTACATACAACATAGACAAGTAACATTTCAAAACACAATAATAATAATATAATAATAATAATAAATCAATATTGGAAACGTGTCATCAGGACAGGGGCACGCATGATTTGTGTGTGTCTAACATGTCATATATATATATGGGAAAGAAATACGAGTAAATGGAATAACTTTTTTTTTTTACATGGTGAAGGGCCCCGCAGCAGATGCTACGGACGCACCACAGCCTTAAGGCTTTTTGTGCAACCCTATGATGAAGATGAAGATGAGCGGTTTTTTTTACCAAGTTTTACAAGTAATAGAGCACCGGTGGAAGGAAATCGACAGGGGAAAACCGACAACTCGGAGAAAAACCTGTCCCAGTGCCACTTTGTCCACCACAAACCCCACATGGACAGGCCTGGGATCGAACCCGGGCCTCCGCAGTGGAAGGCCGGCGACTAACCGCCTGAGCCATGGCACGGCCTAAATGGAATAACTGAAATGGATCTTACAGAAACAGGATGGGTGGGCGTGGAGTGGAGTGGATTCATCTGACTTGAAGACAGGGACCAGTGACGGGTCCTTCTGAGACAGATTCTTTTCAATTTAATGACGCAGTGAGTTCCTAAGGTCGTACACAGCGTCGGTTGTGAATAGAGCAGACACGACTACGAAGCAATGGCAGAATGATACTGGGAAAAACCGAAAAATCTCGGAGACAAACCCGTCCCAGTGCGACTTTGTTCACACTAATCTTACACGGCCTAGCCTGGGATCAACCCGGGCCGACTTCGATGGCTCGTACACGAAATGTGACCCCCCCCCCCGGGGAGGGGGGCAGCATGTTCTGTAACCCTCCATCAGATACTGCCAGCTCCGAAGTGCGCATGTGTGAGTTACATGTGAAATCGACACACTGTACAAGCGTAGAAATACATGACGACACACCCATTGACGTCATCACTTGACCTTTTTAAGGGATGGTACGCCCTCTTTGATCTCCAATCACAGCTTTTCTGCACAAAAGGTGGCTTTTCCATGTCGATTACCACGGCACGTTGGATTCTCCCCCCAACCTCCCTCACGACGTCATACGATTCCTACTTCACATGAGTCGTGACAATTATCGATTACCTTCTTGATCAGAATGGCGAGATTTCGAGCATATTGATTAAACACTGGCCTACTTTCCCGCCCACGACCTTCCTCACTGCGGGCGCTAGTGACTGGGTGCCACGTCGTTGTTGGGCACCGGACGTTGCTGTGGACAGTCGCAATCTTGCTTCGTTTCTGGACATCCCGGGTTCAAATTAGTCCACAGACTGGTTTCCTGACAGCGCCATAGTGGTATTCCTCCGCCCTTCCAGGTAAATGCATGACTGGCACCTTAAACTAGGCCGCGATCACTTCGTTTCAGAAGCTTTCCAATTAAACGTTTGCCAATGATATATATCTAACTACCTACCTAACTACGTAACTACCTAACTCCACGGAGCAGAGTCCTTCTTGAGAAGCTAACAGGTCGTCAGCTAGTCAAGAAATTCCCCTCATTTTATGGAACCCGAAGGTCCACAAGAGCCCGCCACCTGTCCCTATCCTGAACCATATCAATCCAGTCCATGTCCCCCCCATCCCACTTCTTGAAGATCCATTTTAATATTATCCTCCCATCTACGCCTGGGTCTTCCAAGTGGTCTCCTTCCCTCAGGTCTCCCCACCACAATCCTGTATGCACCTCTCCCCTCACCCAAACGTGCTACATGCCCTTCCCACCTCATTCTTCTTGATTTGATCACCCGAATAATATTTGGTGATGAGTACAGATCATTAAGTTCCTCGTTATGTAGTCTTCTCCACTCCCCTGTTACCTCGTCACTCTTAGACCCAAATATCCTCCTCAGCACTCTATTCTCGAACACCCTCAGCCTATGTTCCTCCCTCAGTATGAGAGACCAAGTTTCACATCCATACAAAATAACAGACAAAATTATACTTCTGCATATCTTAATCTTTGTATTTTTGGATAGCAAACTGAAGACAGAAGATCCTGCACCGAATGATAATAAGCACTCCCCGACTTCAATCTGCTCTTAATTTCTTCCTGAATGGAATTTCGATTTGTTAGGGTTGTTCCCAAATATCTGAACTGTTCCACCCTTTCAAATGATTTATTGTCTATCTTTATGTTGTGATTTTGTCCTGCATTCTAATCTCGAGACATGACCATGCACTTAGTTTTCTCAGCATTTACTTCTAGACCAATCTCCTTACTTGCAACTACTAAAGCTTCTGTGCTTTTCTTTACAGCATGTACGCTTCCGGCAAATATATTAACATCGTCAGCATTAACTATAAGCTGACATGTATCATTTAATTTCATGCCAATCACATCATGCAAAGCAAAATTTAAAGGTGTCGTTAAATAAAGCACCCTCTCTGAAGCGAACACTGCCATTTCTATCACCCGCATTGGGATTAACACCGGCAGGAAATAAAGTTCAGGGAGGTACAACAAAAACCTGGAGCAGGGATGGCGTAGTCGGTATAGTGACTAGGCTACGGAATGGACGACCCGGGGTTCAATTCCCGGCAAGGGCAAGAGACTAATCTCTTATCCAAAGTCCAGACCTCATCTGGTGCGCAACCAGCCTCTTATTCAATGTGTACCGGGGGTAAAGCGGCCGGGGCGTGCGGTTCACGGCTCACCTCCATCCAGTGTCGAAGTTAAGAATACGCTGAGCTATACCTCCATTTCCTCATATGATTTCATGGCATGCATAGGGATTACTGTACCTTTACAATAGACACGTAACGACGTACGAGGCCTACAATCAGAAACTCGTCCCGAGGGAAATCACAGAACGTAAATAAAGCGTAACATATTCAGGTAGGCTATTTACTTAGAATTTCCTCGTCAAACATTAGAACGACAATTTTACATTGCATTTCACGACAGCCCACAAATACAGGGTGCGGCAGTAAAACCTGACGGTTTTTCAAAAACGATATAATACAATGACGTTTCACCTTTTTTATGTAACAGTTGTTATCACTGAAGAACTCAGTACATGCCATTCAATGTTTTGAAAAAAAATACGTCACTCAGATGTCCCCCACAGCTTCTAAAACACTGCTCCAATTTTCCTCGAATGTTTTCCATCACCCGACGCGTCATCTGCTCCGGGTTTGCGCATTTCCGCTCGTCTGGTTCTGTGAACAAACAAAATTACCGCTACTGGACACCCGAAAATGCATAGGAGCGCCATCAGCATCCTCTCCACAGCGATAAATTGACTGTCTGGTGCGGGATCGCATCTTTTGGGGTCCTTGGCCCTTACTTCTTTGAAGACAACCAAGGTGCAGCGGTTACTGTGACATCCGAGCGGCATGTGGAAATGTTATGCAACTTCTGTGAACCAGAGTTACGTCATCGTGAAATTGATCTCTCTTCAGTAGGTTCCAAACAGATAGGGCGACAGCCCACGCAGCAAGGGCATCAATGAGTCTTCAGCCAGAAATGTTTCCACAACACGTCATTTCTCGTGGCGGTGATGTTCCATAGCCTGCGCGTTCACCTGACCTCACAGCCTGTGATTACTTTTTATGGGAGTATCTCAAAAGTAAAGTTTTCATCCCTAAGCCTAGAAACATCGTGGAACTAAAGCAGAAAATAAAGGAAAAAGTCGCAACAATCCCGGAGCAGATGACGAGCCGGGTGATGGAACGTCTTCGAGGAAGATTGGAGCAGTGTTTGAGAAATGGTGGCGGACATCTGAGTGACGTACTTTTCACAACATCAAATGGCATGTACTGAGTTCTTCAGTGATAACAACTGTCACATAAAAAGGTGAAACGTCACTGTATTATTTCGTTTTGAAAACCGTCAGGTTTTTCTGCCGGACCCTGTATTACGATCAGGTCAGGCCACCAAGACACTTTTGGATGTGACACCATTGCGATGGTATAAACGCTAATGAACCTGATGCTTCCATCGTCCATCGTCAAAATGGAGGTTGCAGGTTCCTCCGAAACAATGAGATCCCTCTAGCAAACTGCAGAGCATCACATTGCAAGAAAACCACGACACTCATGGACCACACTGGACAAATTATCACTTGATGAGAATTCTGTTGTAGACAGGTGTCAGTGTATCAGGGCGTTACATTTGCTACAGAAGCCTTACCTTACTGACAAGGAAATCCTTCTCGTCGAAGTGCCGTCCGAACATTTTGGGCGCTTCTCCGGGAATGGGCTCAATCTTGATGCACACCTCTTGTCCTTTTCTCGCGCTCTCCACCGTCTTATGGTTGCTTTCGATACTTGTCACTACACCCAAGTCCACGAACTGGAAAAAGCACACACGGAAGTGTCAGAAGACAATGAAATCTTGACTTAATGACATAATGAAACCAGAAACATTCACATACTGCTATTGAATTGCTCTCTTGAAGTTCAAAAACCGGATGTGGAAGTATCCAGGCTGAATGGGACCCTAAAGATAATGGCCAAATACAAAAGGCACTCTCAATTCTACCGGGTCTACGAATCGGAAACTGAAATATCGCTAAGGCAGGGGTGCACAAATTCCATGCGAGTAAATTTTGTACGGTGGCTCCTAATATTTGTGGGTCATCAGTATGGAACTTGCTTCATGTCACCCTTCTGGCGCCTAGAATTTTGAGGTGGTGCATAGATTTTTGGAAAATTTGCACACCCCCGCACTAATGGATAAAAAAGACAGTATATAAGAAAGTTAAACATTTTTTCGCAACCATTTACACTTTTTAATGGCTGAAACAAAGGAATCCTGAAAAAAATTGTTTAAGATTTTCGCTGGATTACGTCTTCGCACAAGTAGGCTACTACACAATCACGAAAGAAACTCGACGACTGTTGCTACAGCCGATGATGATACGATTACGACGACGACGGCAGTAGTTCAATGATGTAAAAGCAGTAAAGGCAGTGCCATAAAAGTAAGGGAAGGTGAAATCTAATTCGGCTGGAATGTCTCATAACCAGACATTAACTAACTACCTAAACTAACTAACTAACTAACTAACTAACTCCATGGAGCAGAGTCCTTCTTGAGAAGCTAATAGGTCGTCAGCTAGTCAAGAAATTCCCCGTGTTTTATGGAACCCGAAGGTTCATTACCGCACTCACGAAAGCCCGCCACCTGTCCCTATCCTGAGCCATATCAATCTAGTCCAAGCCCTCCCATCCCACTTCTTGAAGATCCATTTTAATATTATCCTCCCATCTACGTCTGGGTCTTCCAAGTAGTCTCCTTCCCTCAGGTCTCCCCACCAAAACCCTGTATGCACCTCTCCCCTTACCCATGCGTGCTACATGCCCCGCCCACCTCATTCTTCTCGATTTGATCACCCGAATAATATTTGGTGATGAGTACACAACCAGACATTACAAAATCAAAATAAAATAAGTCTGACGTAGCGACAGCGCTCTTCACCTGCATTTGGGAAACAGATCGAATCGCGGCCGGGTTATCGCCTTGCCCGAAGTTTTTATCGTGGTTTTCTTCAGTCTTTCCAGACGACTGATGCGATAGTACTTTGAAACAGGGTACAGTCTTATCCTCATTAACCCTTACCGATTATTTAACATCATCCCATCTCATTCGATTCTATTTTAACCTATGAAATTCAAATAACGTCATACAGTAACCTGCGCATCAATTAATCATGTATGACATCATACAAGCGAGAAAAATATTACGCTGGAAGTTAAATAACCTACAATCTATATATACTCAGATTGCGAAATCAAGCAATCATATGTTAAAGGGGATAGACGAAAAATTCATACTGAGCTCGGTCTGTCTCAAAGACAAACCATTTGGCACAAAGAGCCCAGCAGTTTACCCCTAGACCACTGATGGCGAATGTTCTCTTCGTTGGCTGATGCCAAATTTACATCAGCAGTTGTTTACAAGTAAGAAGTGGTGACAGCCGTTCTTTTCGCGAGTAATAATGATGTATCAGGTACTGCACAGTTTTAGCCCCTTCTTCAGTCCTTGGTTTGTAAATAACACCCAATTCATTTACGAGGCAGTTTCTTAAATCTGGTTTTGTGTACTGGATGAAAACAGTCAGTAATATCTGGTAACAAAATGCACAACCTTACGTTTTCCTACAGCTGTATTCCTCTGGATAACCACACTTCCCAGTATTCAAAAGTGGAAGCATTACGTACAGCAAAAAATGCAGTTAAAATACCTGGTAAACTACTGAATTACCAAAGGGTTACAAATCAGTGGCGTACAAAAGCCCCCGCAGATCTCGCGGCGCAAGGGACCAAACATACACAACACTAAAATTTGCTGTGCGTTCTTTCGGAATGGATTCTGTTCTGAAAGAAGGCAGTACACTAGATCCTTCTAGACATCTGGGAGCAACTTAGCGAACAGTTATAGCGGGGCTAGATAATCGAATAGCGGGGAGGAGCCACGGTTCCAAACGTTCATACAAATCGACAGTACAAGCCGAATACCGGCTGGTGTTAACAAGTCTGCCACCCCCACCTTGGTCTGTCGACATGGCCGATTTTCAGGTTATTCCATACCACTACGTAATATGTAAAAAAACAGCCTAGTTCAGCGTTATACTCGGTTCGCATGGTCCGACTATAATGACAAAGGATTTTCGTGAATTTCCTCAGTCGTTCCAGGCACAGTAGTACACACTGCCTTCAATATAGGCCAAAGCCGCCATTTAGGCCATCATTTTTCGTTCAATGCTAAACAACTACAGCCGTTTTCTCACTCATCGTATCTTTTTTTCCTCCAGGAACTTCTTCGGTTTTCCCCTGTCAGTATCATTCCACCATTGCGCCATACATTCAGCCATCTACCATCGACACTGCACAGTCTTGTTACCTGACAGCGTCGCTAAATAAAACACTAACAAAAAACTGGAAAAGAAAAACATAAAACGGTCCGGGGTTCAAACCCCAGTAAGGGCGAGATTTTCCGGATCCATCCAGACCGGCCCCGAAGCCCACAGCCTCCTGTACAATGGGTACTGGTTAATGGGGGTAAAGCGGCTGGGGCGTGCCGTTGACCACCCACTACCTTCGAGCGCCGGGGTCGAGAATGAGTACAACCATATCTCTGCCTCTCCCCTGTGCCTGCTTGGCATGAAACGGGGCAGAACAGAAACAAAAAAGCCATCAAATAAGAAAAAAAAATTGTATTAATACATGGCTCTACCTTAGGTTCTGTGCGGCTCCCGAAGCTCGTCTGGCTGGCCACCCCTGTCACATAACGTCGGTGGTAGATGAATGAAAACGAGTATGGAACATTGGTGGAATGATACTGAGAGGGGAAAACCGAAGTACTTGGAGAAAAACCTGTCCCAGTGCCACTTTGTCCACCACAAATATCACATGGACTGACCAGGAATCGAGCCCGAGTTTCCGCGGTGACAGGTCGGCCACTAACTGCTTGATCCAAGGCACATTACTTTTATAAACAGAATTCTTTCCAAACGTATACTTACTCTTATCAATCGCACAGTCTTTATAGTTTCTGTATGGCCTGATGATGGCTCTTTTGAGGCGAAACCGGTAGCCTATATAAGCATTAAAAGCGAAGTGTTGGTTAAGACTGTATGATCGATAGGTAAAGGTAAAATTCTCCCTAGAACAGGCCATGAAGACCTAGAGGGGGAGTAGAGGTATAGCTCTACTCTTTCTTTAACCCCGGCACTAGATGAGGGTGGGTGGTTAACTCCACGCCCCGGCTGCTTTACCCCCGGGAAAGAGGCCCGGTCTGGACGGCTGCGAAAAATCTCGCCCCCACCGGAATTCGATCCCCGGACCGTCCAGCCCGTAGCGAGTCGCTATACCGACTACGCTATCCCGGCCCACGTATGATCGATAAGAGTAGGTATATTTTTGTATCTGCATACCAACGGGGATGTCTAGTATTAAAAAAAAATTCTTTCCTGTGTACCAAATTCAATACAAATCGTACAAGTCCCTTATGCCTCCACTTTTGTTAAGTCACGCTGCATATATTAAACTACTCAGTAAGTAAAGCATAACACTAAAACAGGCATTTGACAATGTCTATACAAAATCTTAACTTTTAACCCCTTATATGTGAACGCAGTTGGGCCCTTCGCCTGAACATGTGTGAGCGAAACGCGGGCACCTGGACGGTCTACTGTACAACAGTGGAGACAATCCGTAGCATGTATATAACATTGTTTCGGCGAAGATCACAGGGAGTGAACGAAATGAATCGTGGTAGTTGTTGGGACGAGCTGTTGACACAGGTGCACACTGCGCCCCCCCCCCCCCCGCACTGCACTCGTTATATACGAATTATACTTGCCAAGAAACAACGTACGTTAACTGTTTATTTGCTTTATGGGCGCTGTCCCCGGTGGCGTATACAGACTTTGTGTACATACTGAGAGTATTCTAGAAAATATTCCACGATAGTAGCTTGTTTACGGGAATACAAGTCGTTTCAAATGTACTGGTTATTCCAGACAGTTAAACAAATTAAACCCCCATCTGCCTCAACTGAAATTCTTGAAATCGAATCTCCTCATGCAATAATTACAGCACCTGGACTACCTTCGTTTGCAATTAGGCGGAGGCACGGATGTGATGGCTCGGTCTGCACAGCCTCGTTTGCAAGAACTATATGTACCGCGTGAATATGAGGTTGGCCATAAAGCAGGAGTGGATACAAGTGAGGTGTCCTACTTTACTCCAGCCACAGTGGCAGCATGGTGCAAGGCACGTGACGTCTTCTACCACTCTAAACACTCGAGTCGTGGGTTTGAGTCCCGCTCATATGTATAGATAACATCATAGACTACATTAGTGAGCGGCACGCAAAGGCACCGGTAGTAGGTAAGCAAATGACACCTGCATTATTGTGCGCTGACGATTTGGCAAGTGGATCATACTGGATCATTTAACAAACGGTTCCAACAAGGCGGGATATACAGCCGAACCCGGTTATAACGACATCGGTTTATGCGACCCCTCGTCTCTAGTGTCAGATATTATGTGGTACTAATTAATTCCTCACTGCTAACTATAACATTATACTCCTCGGTTAGAACAACACTCGTTTATAACGACACACAATATTCTGTCCTTTTCTTAACGTTATAACCGAGTTCGACCGTATCTGAAATTCTGTAACAAGTGGAATTTACAATGCAATTGTAATCATATTTTAGTAACGGCATTCAAAAAAATGAGGAAAACTTGAAAACTGAGATTGTTGGTACATGTGTGGTCAAACAATGGTGCTTGTAATATAATTTACTTACGTATTTTGGAGCACAGAAAGTTCAGGAAAATGGAGGAGATAAGAAGAAGCTATAAAAGCAAAAGGCGTACATACATTAAGAGCAACTGATGAATGTTTAATAAGGGCACCTAATATGAATGTATAATTATAAGAAAATAAGCATGAGACGATACGTGAGTCATGGCTGACATGAGGAGTTGAAATATGGTGCGTCAAAGCGGGGTGTAAAATAGTTTTTGGAATTCTGGGGAGATTTTATAAGAAAGTCCTAAGGATTACAAGAAGCACAGCAAAATGAGCAGCAGAATGGAAACTTGGCAAGAAAGCAGAAGAGATAAGATGCTTTGTAGCGTAGTAAAATACTGGCACAGGATTTGGTTGATGGAACAGGATGACTCGCTAAGATGTGCAGAGTGGCAACAGGAAATCCGAACTGGAAAAGTTGGGCAATAACTCTTAAGAGATGAAATGTACACATCTGGTTAGACAGAGTGGGGAAGGCCTGATTATTACAACTAAGTGCAATGACGTATAAAGACACACAAGTGTGGAGACAACGAGAGAAACGAGATCCCTACGTTTCAGATTGGGAATTTGGAAAGTAAGAGGCATAATAATAGGCGCAGAAAAAGGAAGATGCCCCCCATGCAAAGGATAAGAGAAGGAGATACAGACACTGTTGAAATGGCGGGAAATTTGTTTTGAACAATTAGTTACACATAAATGAGGAAATAGCGCACAAGGAAATAACAGATGAACCAAGAATACAGAATTGAAAAAACTTTGGCAAATGTTTATACAAAACGAAATGTAAATGTGAAAACCAAGCGGAAATAACCGGGCAAATTTTAAAGAAGGAGGCAGAGAAGGCACTGTAAACAGAATTACTTTATTGTATAAGAATACCTCAGATTGGAACAGAACCTTTTACGTACAGAACAAATTATAAGATCAACGACGGTCTTCACTGAACAAATATAGTGGATGTGTACTGATAAAAACCTGGTGGTAGCAGTCACATCCATAACAACGTAACTGTGCCTCAACAAATAAATTTGATTTGATTTTTATGCCACTGCGGGCACAGATGTAGGCTATTCGTCTATGTTGTTCTGTGTAGACAGAGAGGCCTTGCGACGGACCAACTGCATGTCCAAGGAGTCCTACCAAATGCCTAAAAACAAGGTTCAGAAACCCCGAAAGCGCAAGGCCCTCGCGCTGCATCATCCCGTGCAACGCCCCGCACTCCTGTATCCCACTGTATCCAATTCCATGCAGTACAGTCCACTTACAGGACATAACTGTTGCTAAATTAGTTAGAAAATGCCCCGTCGCTTAGGACCCGGGGTTCGAACTCCGGTAAGGCAAAAGATTGTTACCATCTCCCAAACGTCCATACTGGTTCTGGGGCCCATCCAGCCTCCTATTCAAAGGGTACAGGGGGTTTTTTCCAGGGGTAAAGCGGTCGGGGGCCGAGGTTCAGCATGAGTGGAGCTATACCTCTACTCCCGCTATACGACCTCATGGCGTGGACAGTGGCGAATAATCACAATGGCGGCACTATCAGAATTATAAACTTAAAAAAAATCACAATTACTTATTGAATTCCATTTATTTTCTCTTAATAATTTCACAATTTTTGAGCGCAAAAATCACCTCTTTTTTTTTTCACTTAAAATATTCATGGACTCTGGGCGGTAGCATCACTCGCCCCCCCCCCCCCCCCAAGCTACGCCCCTGTGGACAGGCACAACTTTACCTTTTACTCGTCACTTATGAAAACACAAGACTGGGACGTCAGACCGTGTCGACTGGTATAAAGAGGCTTCTTCGGAGTGCTCGAGCCTGAAGATGGAGGCGACAACATAGTGGCACATGAAATACGTTAGGCCCAATGTGTGAAAGAAATTCGTGTGCCGCGTCACATCGGACAGGAGTCCCCGTTACAAACGCCCTGCTTTCACATGGCAACGTCCCAACAACAATGCATAAACATATCTTTACTTTCTTTGCTGAGATGTCATCACCACCACCGTCATGTTCATCATGCCACTGTGGCGGTGATTCTGGTTAAGTGTCATACTCATTTATCTCTACATTACCTGTTCCTCGTGTTCTATTCGTACAACCCCAGTTAACTTTGTAAAGCGGTCGTAATGCGGCATACATGACCTAACGCTGCTGCGACAGGCAAAACTGTCGGCGGGATTTCTGGCTTTCGCCGCAGTGCGCTTGAAATATTCGCTCTTCTGGGTTGATGCGCAGCGTAGGTTGGTTACCGACGTTTCGGGACAGTGTATCGGTCCCGTCTGCAAGGGTCAAGATGTCCAAAACCATCGAAGATGTGGCGTATACGCCGTTCCGAAACATCGGTAACAAACCATCCTACGCTGCGCAGCCAAGATCTTTTAAAATGGGACAAATATGCCGTCCCGAAACGTCCGTAATAAACCAACATATACCGGGCAGCAACCCGGAAGAGCGTAGGTTTCAAGCAGCTGTAAATTACGCTCATAATCGGGCGAGGTTTCGTGCAAACTGTCTCTCGTGAGTGCATTAATAAGAAGACAATGATCACACACACATATACACACACACCGACAGATACAGCTCCAACCGGAAGTAACGCCCTGATACCAGAACAGTGCACAGATTGTGTTGGGAATGCAGACAACGAGCATCTATTCAACTGCAGGTCCCCAGTCAGAACTAGACTGTTGTTGTGTGTCCCTCCGCTAAAGACTGAAACTTCTTAAACCAACACAACGGGCATCTATCTTCCTATCACACTGCGAGCTCCATCTCACATCACTTGACTAAAGCAAATGTTATGACCTCCAAGACCCAAAACATGAACTGGTAATTTAAACGATGAGATGTTTACTACAAGTGATGTTTCAGCTGAAATTTCCGCTGCATCTCGCAATGATAGTACTCGAAGAGTAACGGACACGCTACATCAATAATGCGAATGTTTACGTGTCGAAATTGTAACCGGCGAGACAATCTGGCTCGCTGATTACAGTGTGGGCTGGAGTAATAACAACGCGTTCGCAAATCCCATTTCTACTTGTCGAAATGGTAAAGTAATTCCGTAACAAAGTGTATGGAGCGATATCAGAAACGTTGGCAGTCGCTCAGCTGGTCAACAAATGGCCCCCCCCCCCCCACATTCGAGGTTTACTCACTTCTTCGACGACTAAATCCATTTCACACCTTCACTACTCTCATCAACCGAAAAATGTCAAACCACCAAAAAATCTAATTAAAAACGACTTTAAACGGACCAAAAGAATCTGAAACACAGCCTACATGCAGCATCAGTTTCTGCGCCTGACTGGGATATATATATATATATATATATATATATATATATATGGGGTGGAATTTGGATCAGAAACTCATTAACAACAGAACTTGTACATTTTAAACACTAAACAATCCGTAGTGGTGCTTTCGTCAGGAAGACTACAACGAAATAAATTCGGTAAACCCCACCTCCCCTTTAAAAAAACAGAAGAACAAAATATTAATCTGACCTGTACTGAGTCAATCATAAAATCTAAAAAATTCTTCAAATATCCTGCTTTTCTCAGAACCTGGCCACGACAAAACCAATTCCAGACGAAAGTACATATGTAAAAGACATACGTATAAAGCCCATCTATTAAGAACAACAATGAGTTCTAATTTCAGCATAAACGACACCTATCTGGGGATTCAAGACTAGACTCTTTTATTGTCGCTTCATATCACATTTTTAAATATTTACCGAATAATTTATAATATAAATCTTATTCACGACTGCTTCGCGGATTTCGGAAGTAGGCAATTAACATACTGAACCTACACACTTTTGTGAATCTAGTGCACACCGTCTAAAATACGTTACTGAAGGAAAGATAGAGAGAAGGATAGAAGTGACGGGAAGATGAGGAAGAAGAAGTAAGCAGCTACTGGATGACCTTAAGGAAAACAGTACTGTAAATTGAAGGAGGAAGCACTAGCTCGCACTCTGTGGAGAACTCGCTTTGAAAGAGGTTATGGACCTGTCGTAAGACAGACTACAGAATGAATGAGTGCAAGCCGTTAAATGGAGGTGACGTCTCAAAGTCTAGGACCGCTGAGTAGGTTCGATATGCATGTACCGTGTACTTTATATTGTGTCACAGCTTGCAAGCTGAACGTAATACATCGCAACAGAATGCGTACTAAACGAAATAACTGAGAAAAGGGGGGCTGAGCAGAATACTCGGACGATGACAGAGACAGACAGCAAGTTATAGGAGGATGGGGGAAAAATGCATAACGAGGAACTTTGTACACTCTATAAAATATTATTAAGGTCATCAAATCAAGCAGGATAAGACCACTGGCATGTGTAACAAGCAGGAGAGGTTTCGAAACGCATACAAAACTTTACAGCCCACTGGTTCATATTTGTACGGCCAGGTTTAATACAAAGAACTCTGCATTCTGTCCACACAGTGCACTTAAGTGTAGCTACGTCAAGAAGTCGATTTGTCTTGATACGAATATGAAAATACGAATATACAAAACCATACTCAGAGCCCTCCTATGACATGCAAGTGAAACTCAGTGTTCAAGAAGGTGAAAATGACCCTTGGACCCTTGAACGTAAAATATTTAGAAGCATCTACAGGCAAATACAGGAAAATCCACAGTGAATAATCCGCTATAACAATGAAATCTATGGTTTATATAAGAATACATATATGGTAACACAATTCAACGCAGAAGAGAGCAATGGGCTGGACACATCTGCAAGATGATATATCAAAAACACATAGGAAAATCTTAGAAGGAAAAATATATGGCAGTCGACCAGTAGGGAAGCCAAAGGCAGGCGGATAGGCGCGGTGACCTGGGATGCCAGAAAACTGCTAGGGACCGCAAGGTAAATAAGATTGGCACTTGACCGGAAAATAGGGGGAAGAAAAACTGAGGAGGATAGGGTCAAAAATTGGGCCGTCATGCAGCAGCAGCAGCAGTAGTAGTAGTATGGTAGTGGTGGTGGTACGTTGTATGATTCTCACAATAAACAGGGATCGTTTTCCTACACAGTATTCACCGACTGGTCTTTCTAATAGAAGAATATTGTGTTCTCTGTGATGTTTACAAGTAAAGTTGTCCCTATACACGTCATGAAGGCACATGGGGGAGTGGAGGCATAGCGCCACTCATTCTTAACCTCAGCACTGGATCTTAAGGAAACAGGATGTGAGGGCCTGGACAGGCTTCATTTAGTATAGAATAGGTTCCTGTGGTTGTATTTTGTGAAAAAGGTAATGAACATTATCTCAAATATCAGTCTGTTAATTAAATCTTAGGATGTATAAAATGCGAGAAATTTCTTGATCACCCGAGTTATTACCAGCTTCTCAAGAATTCTACTCCATGCAGCTATATCGTGAAACACAAATTAATATAGCCCGGCACAATGTCATTACTGACTTCCCGAACACATTCCGAGTACTTAAAGCCGTATACAACAGACGTCTAATATTATTCATTCCGTACATTTTAAAGCTATATTTAAAGTCCGACAAATGTACAATTCAATCACATCAACTGTGAAATTCCACTGTCCTAAATGTTTCGAACCCTTAATTTGGGTTCATCTTCAGGGACTCATTATCTAAAATCACACACTATTTACACCAACTGGTACAACTGTTTACATGAATTCTTTACAATTGTGCACATACACTGTTTAAAACAAATAAAAGTTGAATACTGTGGTTGTTGGTTGTTTCAGTCTTACAACCAACAACCACAATCTTCAACTTTTATTTGTTTTAAACAGTGTATGTGCACAATTGTAAAGAATTCATGTAAACAATTGTACCAGTTGGTGTAAATAGTGTGTGATTTTAGATAATGAGTCCCTGAAGATGAACCCAAATTAAGGGTTCGAAACATGTAGGACAGTGGAATTTCACAATTGATGTGATTAAATTGTACATTTGTCGGACTTCAAATACAACAGATGTTCTAGACATAACTGACTTACATTTTCGGTCACCAACACCAGTTTGGGTCTGAATTAAAAAATGTTCATCCCTGACGTGGCGCATCCCAGCAACCGGAAGTACCCGTGACCGCCATTTTGATTACTTGTACCGATAACCTAAGCCTGTATTCTTGACCAAGACCTCACAGCTTGGAGCAAAAGCGCACTACACGTCATGCTAGTTACGTAACTTCGAGCAAAGCCGTTTTAACATGGGCACCATGCCCCGCCTCGTGATCTTCAAATAATGAGAGAAAATTTTATTTAACGATGTTGTTGTTGTTGTTGTACAGGAATTTATTTAACGACTTTATCAGTTGCTAAGATTATATAGCGTCGATGGTAGATTAATTAAATATGAGCATGGAGCATCGGCGGAATGACAATGACGGGGGAAAACCTAAGTACTAGGAGAGAAATCTGTCCCAGTGCCACTTAGTCCACCACAAATCCCATACGAACTGGCCTGACATCTACTGCGCAACGTACGAAACAGAAAGATCGTGGAATCTGCATACTTCTCTTGCAATCAAACAAGACAGGCAATGTACGCATAATGTCAAATCGTTGCGTGTTCGGACCTTCGCTCTTCTGAACACGCGTATCAGTCCAGCCATTTTGGTTGAATAACTTTTCCAGCGGAACAGGATAAAATGAACTGAGGTCTTCATGCAAAGTGCCCGGTATTTTTTGTCCGATTTTAATCAAACTTGAATTTGCTAGACAGGTTTAAGAAAAGTCTCCAATACCAATTTCGCGCAAATCCGTCTGGTGGGAGTCGGGTTGATACATGCGGAAAGACGGACAGACATGACGAAACTAGCATGCGCTTTTCGATACTTTGTGAACGCGCCTAAAAATAACTGCATCGGCCCATAAACCGTGCCGAAACGTACGCAATACGGTGACGTGGCAAAAAAATTCATTTGTGTCCATATGTCTAACAGTCTGAACGCTGTAGTGAATATGAGGAGTCTCCACAAGACCGACCCTCCTACACTGCGATTTTCGGCAAAGAAACAAGCCGGCGTTTCAATGTTGTAACATTCGATGTATTCGGACCCGTAAGACGTTTCTATATTCCCGAAATCAAGGCAGGAGAATCAAGTCCTCTGGGATGTTATGCAGAGCCAATTGATATAGCAGGATTAATTCCACAAAGTCTCCAGCTTCAGGCGCTGGTAACGTTAGGGAGCCTAGGCTGATGTCACGAGCCGGAAGAGTGCGCGAAGTCGTGTGCGCGTAGATCAGTGTGTTTCTGCAGTCTGAACGGTGGGGGTGACAGTATTTGTCTGCTTACGCAGTAAGTGCAATAATGTGACTAAGGTACAAGGACCATAAGGTTTGTGAGACTCGCGCCGAGGTTTGTCGTGCAAAATGACGGGGAATCTGTGGATGTAATCCTGCTATAAATACTGATCGTAGCGCCTTCATCGCCAGTGCTCAGCAGTATAAAAACTTATTGGTTTATGCAAATACTGAAGCAGGTATAATTAGGGCTTTGATAAGGACACACCTCGCTTTATTAGTCGAATATATTGAAAATACATGAAATTATTTCGGACTTCACGCTGTGCAGTGGGCCCAGAGGTTCAAGTTTTGCTGACGCCAGATTTAAAAATGAAAAGGAAACTGTAGCTTCCTGTTCATTAGCCAAGGGATGATCTGTTACAAGTATTTTGAGTTTCGCCAAGGGAACTCGGTCAAATAATGCCAGCCAAAGCCAATCACGCGTGAATCGCCTTCCTCGCGGGAATTCGGGATTCTATCGCCATCGGGCGAAGAACTAATCAAAAACCCCCAGTTCAAAACTGAAACTCACCAACGCTGTGGGCCGGGTCTGCTACAAAACCAGTCCGTTTGTCAGTCCTCATGGGTTGTGAAGATGTTAACTGGTCAAAACTGGCTCACGATAAACCTCAAAGGCGGGTTTTGTGAACAATCTGATTCCGTAAAAGTAAATAATTTTTTTGGGGCAGGTAAATAAGTAAATACTGATCAAGAAAAGCTATCTGCTGTGTGTGTAGGGTGGGAAAATAGTACTGGAACGGTGGCGAGTCAAGGCATGTTTCTTTCTCAGGAAGGTACGTCAACCGTGGCCATAAACGACTACGTTCAATACAGAATGTTCCACGCAGCGACGGACGGACAGCATGCAATGCGCTCGCTTCATCATTATATACGGACGTTTCTGACAGACGTTCCACATTTGCATCTACCAGCCATGTTTTTATATTCGTCTGATGCATTCCGCCGCGTCTGATACAAATGAACAAATATACGTTCCAATTCCACGGCAATTAATGTTGAAATTGGAATTCAGATTTATTCATCTGTAACAATTATTTCAACGTCGAAGCGAGTTCAGCATGTCTTGACTACCCATACATCCCTCTATATTGCAGCAAAATTCAAGTACTTGGGAAGGACAATAAGTAACCAAAATTAAGTTAATGAAAAAATTAACAGAAAATTATATTTGGTGAAAGCTTAGTACCATTCAGTTCAAAACCTCGTGTTTCCGTCTCATACACAATTAAAGATGTACGAGAGACCAGGGGTGCACAAATTTTCCAAAAATCTAGGAGCAACCTCAAAATTCTAGGCGCCATAAGGGTGAGATGAAGCAAGTTGCATACTGAGAACCCACAAATATTACGCACCACCGTACAAAATATGGTCGCCATGGCGCCCTGTGCAAGACTACACTCGTAATTTCACATGCCGTTTTGTACGGCTATGAAACACGGTCTGTCACTCACAGGGAAGAACACAGATTACGGCTGAGGTGGTACAGAGAATATTACCTTCTAAGTCAGAAGATGTATTAAGGGGTGGATCAAATCCACGACGAGCATCTTAATTTGTACTGCTAAGTATTACGTTAAAAATCAAGGAACATGAGATGTAAATGTAATGTGACCGTCGAGACACAATTTTAGCTGGAATGTTTGAACGGAGAGGGTCATTGGCGCACCCAAGAGACCCAAGAGGGGGGGGGGAGGCTGCCGGGTTACAGCACCCCCCCCCCCCACAAAGCGAAATTTAAAAAACACAGATTTTGTAGACGTAATGATATCAAATGTTTTACGTGATTTACGTTTCACCCTAAATCAGCTGATGAATAGTACATTGGAATATTGAAAAATACAATAAAAACTTATGAATATGTGGATATTTTTTCTTTTTCAGTTAGTTTTAATTTTCCCTGTAACCTAATTAGAAGTCGGCTCGGAGATTTTAACATGATTTTCATAACATAATTTTTAAAATCAAACCTAAATTATATATAGCCCCCCCCCCCGGCCCAAAGAAAAATTCAGATGAATTTCGGTATAAGAGATCTGCATATAATGCTGTTCAGCACTGTGAGTTCCGTGAAAATCGGCGCGGGTAACGCTATACTTTACTTACGGGCGTAAATAAAATTGCATTTACATGCTTACGTGGTACTGTATGACATTCTGAAAGTAAAAAACGCCTTGCTAACCTGTATACTACGTCATGGAGTATACCATTTGCAATCCTGCCTTACAGTCACAGGCCCAACATCCTGCAATTTCCGGCAACACTTTCCGTATTTTCGTATTAGTCACAACACTGCAAACATTGACATCGCAAGAATTTTATAAAATATACCACGCGCAACACTGTATAACCCTTTGAAGACTGAAAAAAGTGGAAGTACTTTTCTATCCTATTCTCCCCCCTTTCCGAAAGAGCACTGCTTTTTGGAAGGTTCCCACGCTTCGCCTGTTTGTCCTTTTGGTAAGAGCAACATGTAGATGGAAATGAGAATCGCGCATTGATGGGGCGATATTGACACAAGGGAAAACCAAAGTACTTGGAGAAAAACCTGTCCCAGTGCCCCCTTGTCCACTACAAATCTCACATGCACAGTCCTGGGATCGAACCCTGGCGTCGGCGGTAAAAGGCCGGCGACTAACACCCTGAACCATGGTTTTAAATATTCAGCTCGCAACGCGCAGTAAACACACTCAGTCTCGGTTATAAAAACCAATCAGTTAATGCTGTATAAGGAAATAATCGCTGTTTGTTCTGAGATCCGTAAAAAAACACAAATGAACTATGTGGGTAGAATGTTTAATTTTGAAATGTTACACCGGAAGGTACATTAAGTAACCACTGGGCCTTAAAGGGATAAACACACTTCATTCTCGGCAGCTTCCGAAGTTGAGCATAATATGACGTTTCTGTGACGTCATTTCGATGCGCATGTTCTGACCTTGTATTGTTCGGCCATGGGTATGGTGGGGCCCCGTGCGTAAATTTAACAATGATGTGTTGTATTTCTACACGCCTTCACCAAGAGCTGCATGATTACCATCCTATTTCACGCCCAGCAAGGTCACAGCCTTTTATCTGTAGGAAGGCAGGACGGCCGCAACGTGAAGCACATGACGATAAACATCCAAATATTGTTTTCGAATCTCAGTCGGACTGCGGAATAACCTGACCGGCAAGGTATGATATTAAAATCAACAAATGAATCATAAGTATAAAAATACATAAATATATAAAATACATAAATATATAAATATAAATATTAAATTTTAAAAAGTACATGGTTTAAAATATACGTCAAAGATTAAAATACAGATAAAATATTTGTGACTGAGTCGACGTGTAGTGATTTACTACACACACGCTATTCATTACACATCGAATCAATCACACAATATTTTATCTGTATTTTAATCTTTAACGTATATTTTAAACCACATACATTTTAAAATTTACTATTTTATATCTATGCATTGGTTCCATTAACTTCTGTGATATCTCGATCTATGTATTCTTTGTAACGCACCTCCCTGAAGATGGCCACATGAGTGGCCGAAACATGTAGGAGGTATACAGTGTGTATAATACACTTTCATACACTATGTGCATTTGTTGGTTTTAATATCATACCTTATTGCTCAATGCACGGTTACGGGTCATTAAAATTAACATGGCCGACAATTTAACAGACGTTCTTCAGTTCTTCCGGGCGAGGGAGGGGGAGAGAGGCAGGATTTTGAAAACAGACCACGATTACCCACATCCAAATCCTCCTTCCTCTTTTACCATTCTTGATCACATTCCCATCGCAGTGGGCGCTGCAGTACAGCGTGTTTCATAAGTCCATCCGGGATTTAGAGGCTTGGCCGTGCAGTAGCAAACCCACATATAAGAGATAAAAGCACGCCAACGGATAGAGGAAATGTAAAAGTTTTTTCGTGACAGATGCGATGGCGTAGTTAGCCGTTTCTCCGCTAGGAGGCAGTGGTGTGCAAACATGGCGTTTTCAGGTGAACAGAAAGCTTTTTGTGTCCTGCAATTTGCTAAAACCCAGTCAAATGTAACAGTGCAACGTGGTTTTAGAACCAAGTATTCTACAGAACCACCAACGGACAAAACAGTAAGAGACTGGTATAGAAAATTCGAGGAAACTGGCTGTTTGTGTGTCGCAAAACGAACAGGTAGGCCGGGACCATCGCCTGGGACTGTGGACCTCGTACGAGAATTTGACGTCTGTCGAGTCACCAAAGGGGGACATATTGAACATTTGTAAGGTAGGTTCAAAACTTGGATATGTACTCTTTTCACTGACATGGTCTCATCCCCCGTGTGTGATTTGGCTCCTGAGCTAGAGACCTCCAAAATCCCGGAGGGATTTATGAAACACCCTGTACTGAGCAGTTAACATAACCTACAATCAAGAATGCATCGTACGCACCTTACTGTCAATTCACTGCAGAATCTTTCGTCTTCCTATCTAAAAACGTGAAGACTAAAATACATAGCACTATAATTTTGCCTATTGTTTTGTATGGATGCAAAACTTGGTCTCTCACGTTGAGGGATGATGACAAACTGAGGATGTCCGAGAATAAGGTGAGAAGAATTTGTTACCGGTGTTTCGAAGCAGCATGCCGCATCCTTCTACAGCGTAGTCCAGTAAGTGTAAGTTGCCTGGGACAGCTGGTTCATATTCATCAACAAAATACAGCAAAAACTTCCAAATTACATGTACAAAATATGTTCTACGTAAGATCTCAAATACAACTATCTTTTTTTCGGGAGGTTTGGGCCACATGAATCCGCATAAATTGCGACAGCCTTAAACCGGCCCTGCACGTACGCTAAACTGCTACTGAAGAGTGACCATTTTCACGACTGCTGCTGTTGTTCCCAGGAGCGCACTCAAATGTTCTGCACACAATATACTGCCTTTTGTGACAGCCAAGTTACTTTTCTGGCGAAAGCACGGAACAGCAGTAAGGAATAAAATAATAAAACAAGAAACAAGAAACATACATGTAAGGTTTCGGGTTTTCATGGCGGTAACTGTTCCGGATTTTGACAGCGAGTAGTCTCCTAGGTGGATACCGATGTTTCGGAGGAACATGCTGCTTCCATCGTCAGGGTTGAAGGATCAGGCCCATGTTTAAGTCATTCAACCCCAAAGATGGAGGCAGCGGTTTTTCGAAATGTCGGTATCTACCTACAACGCAACAAGGTGTGTCAACGCCCAGAACACTACCATCGGAATAAATATTTAAATAAACTGTATTCCTTCTACAACTATTGAAATCAATTTGAAGTACTATTACATCGGTTTTCACATTATATTCTCGAGATAAATGGTATTTTTCCAACGAAGGCTGACTTTCCGTTTAATGCAGGTTCCGATTAAGCTAGTTTTGTTTACTGCAACTATCACTTTAAAACACATCGCAATTCTTTCGCACATCGCGAACCACACACTAAAAATAGACAGGGCAAGGTTTCAGCTCGTACGCTGCGACAGCTGAACATTCAGACAAACTGCGACTTGATTCACTTTAGTCTGAAACAAGCAACAAATGAAATGTTTCCCAGAGCGAAAAGCATGGCAGCAGGTCAGCCATTCATTCCTTCCCTTCATTCATTCGTACGCTGCTGCAACCAATGTTGCCACTTCTGCCTGTTTAAAAACTATCTTAGTGGTATGTAGCTTACTGAGATGTACACCAAGCTGCTGCAAGCGGCTTATTAACGCTTATATGTTGGTAACGGGCCTGACGAATATAGGGAACTTCTTGGTTCGAATCTGGGTGTCGGAACAACGAAAACAGTGAGATCTTTGATTTCAGGCTTCCGCCGCGATGTTGATGAAATCTGTGGTCTTCTGGGTAATTACACGGCGTCGTGTGGTAATTATTTACCGACGTTTCGGGACAACGTATCGGTCCCATCTTCACGGGTCAAGATAAATAATTACCACACGACGCCGTGTAATTACCCAGAAGACCACAGATTTCAGTGAGATCTTTGCTCTTCTGGGACTTTACGCAGCGCATATTGGTAGATAGTAACCTTTGAAGATGGGACCGATAGGTTGTCCCGAAACATCGGTTACTAACTAGCAACCAACGCTGTGTAAAATCCCAGAAGAGCGAAGATCTCATTTATACAGCGGCGGAAGCCTGAAATAACGCAGTGAAAACAGTGATTTGCGTGATTTATTCATGCAACTACCAGCCTGCTGTGTTCAGAAACGCCAATCTGCAATTATTGCACGAGCATTAAGATTCTCTATTCATAATCACCGTGCGATACTTAATTCTAACCTACACACCCTCATGTTGCTCTGGCACCGGAACTCCATAACAATACAGCCTGAGTCAGGTCCATCCAGCCCCCGTGCTTATAATCCACCTCAATATTAATCTCCCGTTTGCTTTTCTGTCTTCTAAGTCTGTGTTTCCCAAACAGGGTTGCGCAGATCACTAGAGGTTACATAAGAAATCGCGGAATACACAAGAATTTTGAAATTTTAAACTACCCCGGGTGGGCCGGGATGGCGTAGTCGGTATAGCGACTCGCTACGAGCTGGACGGTCCGGGGATCGAATCCCGCTGGAGGCGAAATTTTCAGCACCTGTCCAGACCGGCCCGGGCCTACCCAGCCTCCTGTACAATGGGTACAGCGTCGAGGTTAAAGAAAGAGTAGAGCTATACCTCTACTCCCCCTCTGGGCCTTCATGGCCTGTTCTAAGGTGAACTTTACCTTTACCTTTAAAATACGCCGGAAAATTCCAAATATCCCTCGAGAGATAGGAAAAAATGCTTCATAAGTGCAATAGGCAGGCTATGTACAGGATGTTTATTTTTTAAATCCATGCAATGGCTAAAAAAAAAGGTAAAAAGGTAAAGTTCTCCCTAGAACAGGCCAAGAAGGCCCAGAGGGGGAGTAGAGGTATAGCTCTACTCTTTCTTTAACCCTGGCAGTAGATGAGGGTGGGTGGTCAACCCCACGCCCCAGCCGCTTTACCCCCAGGAAAGAGACCCGGTACCCATTGTATAGGAGGCTGGGTGGGCCCCAGGGCCGGTCTGGACGGCTGCGAAACATCTCGCCCATAGGAAATACAGCAGTGCAGAACTCTCACAGATCTTACAAGGTACACACTGTGAACCAAATATTTTGATAAGCTGCTGCCAACACCGAAACCCAAGTCGATACTGTGCACAAGGGATCATAAAGTGTTTTATGTCGGAACATCTTATTTTCTCAGTTGTTTCGTTTCTGTGGAGATAAAATATCAATATTTTTTTTTTCTTCCATGAACCTGTTACTATCAGTACGTATTGGCTTGCCAGACAGCTACAAGAAACAACAGGACATTCGCAATAAACATGCTAACGGACTCATAAATTTCACATTATTATCACCGTGCATCTTCACGAATCAAATGAAACTAAATTAGACCAACTGATATATATATTTGAGGTAGTAGCTTTTATGGACAAGACCCCCTGATGATGGACCAAGGTCCGAAACATATGTAGGAGCATAGAATAAGGACGCTACAATAAAGGTGGCTCAATTTGTGCATCTGTTGGTCTAATTTAGTTTCATCTGATGCTAACGGACGTAAACACGGCATATTGGTTTGAAGGTATTCAAAGTTTCTCAAATCAAATATGGGGCTCACAACAGCAGTGTAAGAAAGTTTTAAAAATGACCTATCATTATTTCCATACAAAATTCAAAATAACCATTATCAGATGATGGAATAACACGACGCTTCTGAGAATGACCGCTGAACGCTTGTTCAACAAAACCGGGATGGTGGCAGACATTAGCCAGCAATGCACTGCTTCAGTTCCTTCATCATGTTCTTGAGAAAGCACTGATAAACCTGTACCCAGTGCTTGTTCAGGATTATCATGGCCACCAACTTCACCAGACCTAAACACTTCCGACTATTTTCTGGAGAGTTATTTGAAGGACGGGACTTTTCTGCACAGTCCTGGAACTGAGAATTCCTAATTGGTCAGAAATTGAATGCATTTTTATAGCAGGACTGACCAAGGTACTGCACAGCATTCCTCATTCAGGGTGGTCTTCTATCCAAGGGGTTGGGGCTAAGACCACTGCACCTTCCAAAACCAGCATGTTATGAAAAGATACACATGCCTAGGATTTCGACAGATTCTTCAGAACAACCTAAGCAATGGATAACAGGCATGAAGCTTTGAATGTGGAATCTAAGGAGCCTAAAAGTCAGAGTCACTGAAAATACTAGCAAGATAATTAGCAGGGCACCAATTAGATTTAACGGACATGACGGAGGTTAGATGGGGGCAAGGGTGGCACTGAACTAGCAGACAATTGCATAGTTCCTTTATGGAAATGCGAATGACAGCCATCAGTTGGGCACAGTATTTTACATACATACATACATATGTACATACACACAAACATACATAGAAGCAATTTGGACAGTACAGTTTGTTACAGATATGACAATCATATGGGCCACAGGTTTCCTGTTACTGTTCTGAATATGCATGCCTCAACTCTGTGAGAAAGCAAGAATTCTAACCCTTTCCACCCACCACATACAATTTACTTTGCAGGGGCTCTGCAAAAAAATTCATATTTAGTCACAAGGGTTCCACGTATTAAGCATTCGAAGATCACAGGTCTACAGTTCTGAGCAGATTATTTCAAAACGTGGTGTGTTAAGTGTTTCTACTGTTTCTAAAACAGTCAAGGAAAACCGTATGAAATGACAAATGAAATATGTTAAAGACCAAAGATAATGGTAAGACTTGACGAGTGATGATTCAAAGTTGCGACCTGCACAGCACACAACCCACACGAAATACAACTGTATGTAAACTTGAAAAGGAAATCAAGAAGTTACTTACCTCCCTGCTGGGTACACAAATTGGTGTTCCTTCTTTAACAACTCCAGCCTCAATCATTACTCCCATCACTATCGGGTCACGAGAGTTGAAGACAAACTGTAAGGCATGAAATAGCAGCGTACAGATGTGTAGGGGAACGGCAGTAACAAACCAACATCACAATTAAGTTTCAAAAAAATAAGGTAACAAACACCATGACACTGGGAAATTTATTCTGACTTCAATGTGTATGTGGCACATGGATAGCAGACGCTACACAAGAATATTTATGGTATCAGAAAAGCTTAAAACATAATATATTTCTATTCACAAACTTACATTTTATGTCATATATCAGCTTCTTATGTGATAAAATATTTCTGCACATTAGAATAATATTATGTTCGACACCGTCCACAGTCTATGGCATACCTGATATACACAACAACTGCCTCTGTCATCAGGTAAAAGTTATAATATAAAATCTATTTGTAGGATATATATATATTTTTTTCTATGGCTCAACAGCCCCTTTTCGGGTGCCTGGGCCTCCTCGTTTCGTCGAGGTTTCACGATCACACACTTTAGACACACCACAGTCGGTAGGACTCCTCTGGACGAGGGACCAGCTCGTCGCAGAGACTTCTACCTGACAACACACAACACTCACAAGAGACAGACATCCATGCCCCCGGTGGGATTCGAACCCACGATCCTAGTAAGCGAGCGGCCGAAGACCAACGCCTTAGACCGCACGGCTACTGGGATCGGCTGTAGGATATATTATAACAACCTAATATCCAGGAATAGGGATTAGCCTGAAATAACAGACCAAACAGCGTAAGTTTTATATTAATTTTACCTGATAAAAGAAGTAATGTACACCTCAGACAGTAGGCAGTGTCCAACATAATATTCTTACGAATCAACCATCTTCGCAGAACTTGCAGCAACGTTCAGCATACATCGCACAATGTCATCAAAATCCATTCCATAGTTTTGTAACTTTTGGAGATATAATGTGAATATCTCATCGCCATCCCCTCCCATTCTGTATTCATATCATGCACACTGTGCGAAGAATGCACAATAACAGATTCAGTCAAATATTTACGCATGAACACGGTTTCAACTATGACAAATAATAAAACCAATAAAAGAGGGATTCCAATAATCGTATCCAAGAAGCAGTCTGTAGAGATGTAGTCTGTAGTACCAATAAAAAACAGCATATATGTTTTTCCCTACCTGTGGCAATACTTTAAGTTTGCATGGGAAGACTGCTATATGCTTGAACTCCTCTCGTTTCCTTTGCCTCAGTTCTTCACGATATGCCATGAACTTATCAAACAAGTGGTAAATAATATCTGCCTGGAATATCTTCACACCCAGTGAATCTGCCAAGTCCTGTGCATCCCTCTCAACCTTCACATCAAATGCTAGAATTGTTGCATACCTGTAAAAAAAGTTGCTCATTATAACAGTGCAATTTTTGGCCCTATACAAATGTTCCAGCCAAACTTCACCATAGCCAGTGAGGATGAGTTATTAGTGATAAAGGTACAGGTAAGGTAAAGTTCTCCCCAGAACAGGCCATGAAGGCCCAGAGGGGGAGGAGAGGTACAGCTCTACTCTTTCTTTAACCCTGACACTAGATGAGGGTGGGTGGTCAACTCCACGCCCTGGCCGCTTTACCCCCGGGAAAGAGACCCGGTACCCAATTTATAGGAGGCTGGGTGGGCCCCAGGGCCGGTCTGGACAGCTGCGAAAAATCTCGCCCCCACTGGGATTCGATCCCCGGACTGTCCAGCCCGTAGCCAGTCGCTATACCGACTACGCTATCCCGGCCCACAATTTATTAGTGGTGCAAACAGAAAGTGTGTGGCAGTATATCTCGAATACAACAAGACCACTTCACAATTCAGAAGATGCATTTAAGTACCACTGGCAACCTATAGGATAAATCACCCAAGTTCAAATTCATGTTAGTGGGGAACGGCCAAAACACATTGTAAGTCCATTTACTCTCTAGCTAACAGTAACCATCTGTATGTTTGAAATACAACACCTCTGCAATTCTCAATTAACTCATAATGTATAATGGTTGAAGATTTTTAAACTTACTGGCTCTCATGTTCCAACATGGTGGAAGCCTTCATCACATCCTTCTTCACAACTGGACCAATACGGATGTTTGAATACTGCAACAGAGACATAAAAATGTCAGCCACTCACAAAAATATGAAGAGGTGAGAGCACATGAAGTGTTACACACTGTGGACATTTCCTGACTGATAATAATAATTCGCTGTTATCTACCTTACATAGTGTGTGCTTAGTGCGATTGATTGAGTCACACTTGGGTTACCATGGTTATGACAAAGCTTCTTTTCTACGGAAACTTGACGAAAATCTGAGTTACGGATGACAGCACCACCAGATGGCAACTGTTTGATAGATGGAATTAACACTGAAGACACCAGTGTTATGTTGATAAGATACAGAGAAAACAATGAATGACTGACTCAGTCACACCTGGGTTGCCATGGTTATGGTTTGTGACTGGGTCATGTGCAGGTTATCTTTGTTACCTGGTTTGCATGGTTATGACAGAATTTCATTTATGTGTGATGTCACATCCTGATGACCTCAAACCCCTAGTTTATTTCCTTACAAAAAGAAGGCAGGCTAAAATGTTCAGATGCTTTTCATGACAGACCATGGGTTAAGGTCTTAGGTTACAAACAACCGTATTAAACTGACAGAAAATTCAACGCAGAAAACCGTAAATGTCAATGATGCCCTGATGGCTGGAATCAGCGTTTTTACGAGTAAAATCAGAAGGACTCCCTCTCTCGTCACACAAGTAACTTGACTGAGCACCAAAAATATCCCCTTTGGCATTCCAATGATTGGAGTGTGTCACTGGGGAAACGCAGCATTTTCTGAGAATTGTATTCAATTCCATGCATAAAGACCGAATAAAAATAATATGAATAGCAAAAGCACCCACACTGCTCCAACTTCAGGTCTCCACAAAAGAAGAAACTGCTGCAGTTTTATGCTATATTTATATTCTAATAAAATATAAATTATAAAAACATATTCTATGGGAAGATCAGCCAAGCTTAAGTTCACCCGGCCTCCTATAGATAGACAATGGGCCTTGTGTCCAAGGGAGAACAACAGTGAACCATGAAGCCTAACTTCACTCTTAACACTGTATGTTTCTATTGGAAGATGTTCATAGTCGCAGGGCTATTATGTTTCCTAATGTACTACTCTACTAATGATATTAAAACAACGACAACCATAAAACTTACATGTGAACACAAACTGGTGATGGCCAGTGTGAGACAAGAAATAAGTGAAGCTGTACAAATGGTGCAAATGTCAAAGATTCATGTCTCCTAGGATATGAAGCTGTGTCAATGGGTAAATGGTTACATACATACATACATACATACATAGATCCAAAACCTGTCAAAAGACAGCTGAACATGAAACAAGTCATAATAGCAAAAGGTAAAGTAATCCCATTACAGGCCTGGACAGACGCTTAGGGTTCCAGGAGGTTGAGGCTCCCAGATTTCTAGACAATTGACACATGAAGGTGGTAAGGTTGTCAGCCCTGCGCACCGGCCGCCTTTACCCCCAGGAAATATTCCTGGTACTCATTTCTGTTAGAGACTGAGTCGACCCCATGGCCATAATGGGAACGAAAGGATTATGTCAATGAAAAATTCCAATGGCACCATCGGGAATCGAACCCGCGACCTTCCGGCTTGTAGCGCAGTGCCTCAACCAACTGCACCACCAGTCACAATAGTACAATACACAAACACAAACAAAGCAAGACAAGTAACAAAACAATCTATATAACAAAACATAGAACACATATAAAATAATTTCAAACATCTTGAATACAAATCGTACGCCAGAAAATACAAATTACAAGTTATAATTTATGGTCATAAAGATATCATTTCTATGCGTCAGAAATTCAGCAAGCGCGTAAAAAGAATGAGCAATAAGGCATCTTCCCAGTGCAAATTTAAAATGTAATCTATCATTTCTGAGATTTGAAATACTGGAAGGTAGAAAATTGAAAATCTTTACACCAGCATAAGAAGCACCTTTCTGAAAGCATGAGAGATTGGCAATAGGCCTATGAAGCTGAGTCTTGTTTCTTGTATCCACACCATGTATTGACGAGTTGGTCTGAAAATTTTCCAGATTATCCACAACAAACATCATCAATTAAAACATGTATTGACATGGGGCAGGTAAGATATCGGGGCACGCGGTAGTACAGTTGGTTGAGGCACTGCTCTACAAGCCGGAAGGTCGCGGGTTCGATTCCCGATGGCGTCACTGGAATTTTTCATTGACATAATCCTTTCGGTCGCACTATGGCCCTGGGGTCGACTCAGCCTCTAACAGAAATGAGTACCAGGAGTATTTCCTGGGGGTAAAGGCGGCCGGTGCGTAGGGCTGACAACCTTACCACCTTCATGTGCCGATTGTCTAGAAATCTGACAGCCTCAACGTCCTGGAACCCTAACGGCCCGTCCAGGCTTGTAATGGGACTGCTTTGCTTTACAGGTAAGATATCTAATTTCTTACATAAGCTTCTACATGAACTTCTAGATCCAACACCAGCCATAATTCTATCCTTTTTTGTAACATAATTTTTTGTAATATAACTTTCGTAATATAAATACCCGACGTTTCGAAAGAACGTCGGAAAACCACAGCTTCACATTCCAGAAGATCTGAGTCTTCAGCAGCACAGCTGTGAAAACCTAAAATCTTGCAATGTAACGTGCAGTAACATCTACCTTATACAATGCGCTTGGTTCGTGAAGGGTGAGTGAAATGAATGAGCGATTAGTTGATGATAGTTACGCCAGGCGGCAGCAGTCGGACAGATGGAATTATGCACAGTGAACCGCAGAATCAAGATTCTGTTTAATCAGAGGGTTGTTGACTGTTGAATATCATAAGCGTTTTGAAAAGTGCCGACGAGACGGGGGGTGGGGAGAAGCCGGTACATATTACCGGGGCCCGGGTCCCAACTGTGTTGCATATGTTTTTGTCGTTCTTGGTAGTATCACTATGTGTCGATTGTACAAATTAACCCTTCTAGACGAAGCGCAAGTCACTCTTCAACTGACAGTCAATCTTTCCGCTTTAGTGAAAAGACTTTAGCCCGTCTGCCCTTTCTGGGGAGGCCCGAACCCGCTCTCGGCGGCCCTGGTTTTGAACGTCAGATGATCGATTATTTACGAAAGATTCTGTACAGAAATAGTAACAACTAAAGTTAAATATGATTTTTTCTTCCATGAGAAGTTATTATCTATTATCGATAATCATTATAATCGATATATAAAGCACCGATATATATCGCCCACCTCGGAATTAGTCTTATGAAACGTTGGAAAGCAGTTTCTCACTTCATTTACCAAACTGTGTACGAACATAACATTTCATTCCAGTGTTGTTAAATTCTTTTTCACAAATATGTGTGAGTCAACTGTACGTTGTGCTTACAGGAAGAAGGAATTACGAAAATTACAAGGTCTGCGTTCACGATGAGCATCACACGAAAAGTTTTGTCACATGATGGAACATTTACAAAAATATTCTAATAAAAAAGATACAGGACAACTACTGTAATTTTTTGTTTTGAGACGTGTTTCACTTTTCGCCCATCAAAAATTACAAGTTACAGCTATCTTTACAAGAAAATAATAATTAACAACCATTACTATAATGCCTTCACCCACCGCGTTATAGTGCCAGAGCTATACCTCTCCCTCCCCTCCGTGCATGCTTGCCATGTAACCGGACAGCCTTTACCTTTACTACGAACGCCTACAATAAACATCATAAATGAAGAAACGCCTGATGAAAGAAGGGGTGGATTAGAGCATGAACATTATGTTAACTCCGTCACATGACACGATGATTTCTAGTTTACACATAGTTTTGCAGTGTACTCTTCTTCAGCCCGCACGCCTAATACTAACAACTGTTGCGTACCAGCAAACTTGTCACGGGCAGTACATCTGCCACTGCAACTATGTTTTGACTCATAGAACTTCTACATTAGAGTACCCGAAAATGTGTCTAAAAGAGCTGATTATACCAGATACTGCCCTTTTCCACGTTCAGTGGCACCCTTCCCAACAAAATAGACAAATTCAACTGAAGAGAGTCATTCAGGAAGTTACCTACCTCACTATACTCGTAAAATGAACTTCTGAAGGCCAATTTCGTGGAATGAGCTATTAACAAAACCAATTCGCTGTTCATGTTAAATTCGTGAATACTTACCACATAAACAGGTAGAACTTTCACATACACACACTATAAAGATACCTGCGCATCTGAGCAATACATTTACAGTCATCCAGATATCGCAAGTCGGAAGATGCACAACTAATATCTTAAATGTCGACATTCGACGTTTACAATCGATTGTCCTCAATGCTCGATGCTCGCTTGTTTCTTAGCCTCAGTTCGTACCTCACAGAGGCATGCCTCAATTATGAAAAGTGCTTCTTCGGCATACCTGGCACAGAACGCTGAATTATAAGGACCAATCAAGATGGGAAGTGACAAACGCATATAGGTCTTCCAGTACTGTGTTACTTTTGTCCGATTTTAACCAAACATGAGTCTGGCCGAAAAATTTTAGTGCAAGTACCAAAAATCAAATTCCACGAAAATCCGCCCGGTGGCGATCGGTCGGATATATGCGGACGGACAGGCATGACGAAAATAAGTCTCTTACCGCAATTTTGAGAACTCCCCTAATAACGCATCGGAAACATAAGAAATGCATACAGAGCTTTCGCTGGCATGCCTGAGAGGAAAAGACCACGTGGATTGTTCAGACGTAAATGTGAGGATAATATTAAAATTGATCTCTGCTGTGTGAGAATGTGGAATGGATTCATGTGGCCTGGAACAGAGCCCAGTGGCGAGCTCTTGTAAGCACCCTGTGTAAACATTCTAAAGTCCGTAAAACATTTATTTTTTAAACACAGGGACATTCTTATCTTATTACTCTAAGAATTAAAAATTCGGAAGGAAAGAGACATATTATATGTAAAGACGTGGCATAATATGTTTACAAAATGAGGGACAACTTTAAAATTCGTGGTCGCCCCTTGCAACCAAAATACTGCAGGAAGGGCACTTCACAAAAGTTTGTGAGGGGGCTCACTGAACGGACGGACTAAGCTCTTACAACAAGCTGTATCCTGCATTGCGCGGTTAGGTTTAAGAAGGAAGTCCTTCATTGATGCAAGCTGAATGAGTCAAACAAGTAGTTGACAGGTTGGGGGAGAAAATGAGGGGCCAGATGTTGGGAAGAGAGGATATGGAATGTGACTAATAGGAGTGTCTGCTACTTTGCAGCTAAAGCTACGGACATCAGCGGCCATGCTGGGCTGGAAACCTCTTCACCGTAAACACCTTCCTTTTACCCATCAAGACTAGTACATTTTCTGCCATACTAAAATGATATCATATAGTCCTGTACTGTGTTAGGATGGAGGTTGGATAGAAGTAAATGCTGAGAAAATTAAGTACATGTTTTATGTCTCATCATAATGCAGGACAAAATCATAACATAAAGATAGCTAATAAACCTTCTAAAAATGTGGCAAAGCCCAAATATTTGGGAATGTCGCTATAAAAACAAAACTGCATGCATGAAGAAATTAAGAGCAGATTAAATTCTGGGAATTCTTTCTATCACTTTGTTCAGAATCTTTCAACTTCCTGTCTGCTAACTAAAAAACAAGCAAGTACTGTTATAATTTTGCCTCTTGTTTTGTGCAGGTGAGAAGCCCAGTCCATCACACTAAAGGATGAACACATACTACAAAAGTGCTGTTTGAGAACGAGTTGCCAAGTGGAATATTTGCCCCTAACAGGGAGGAGGTAACAGAAAGCTGGAGAAAACTGCATGATAAGGGGCGTCATGATTTGTAAGGTAAAGGTAAAGCAGTCCCATACACGCCTTGACAGGCCCTTAGGGCTCCAGGAGGTCGAGGCTCCCAGGTTTTTAGACAATCGGCACATGAAGGTGGTAAGGTTGTCAGCCCTACGCACCGGCCGCCTTTACCCCCCAGGAAAGATTCCTGGTACTCATTCTGTTAGAGGCTGAGTCGACCTCAGGGCCATAGTGCGACCGAAACGATTATGTCAACGAAAAATTCCAGTGACACCATCGGGAATCAAACCTGCGACGTTCTGGTTTGTAGCGCAGTGCCTCAACCAACTGCGCCACCGCGTGCCCCCCGTCATGATTTGTACTCCTCACAAAATATTATTAGGATGATCAGATCAATGAGGATGAGAGGGGCAGAGCATGTGGCATGCATGAGGAAGATGAAAAATGTCTGGTTTTAGTAGGAAAACCTAATGGAGAGAGACTGTTCGGAAGACCCAGCACAGATAGGGGGATACTGATGTGCAACTAACAGAAGCAGGATGGGAGGCCATGGATTGTATTCACTTGGCTTAAGGCAGGACCAAATGGTGGCCTTCGGACTGCACTAAATGTAGGGAATTTCTTGACTAACTGTGGAAATATCAGCTTCTGTGGATAGACTATTTAGTTAGTTAGGTAAAGGTAAAGTTCACCCTAGAACAGGCCATGAAGGCCCAGAGGGGGAGTAGTGGTATAGTTCTACTCTTTCTTTAACCTCGGCACTAGATGGGGATGGCTGGTCAATGCCACGCCCCGGCCGCTTTACCCCAGACCTGGTACCCATTGTATAGTTAGGACTATACTGTATTGTGTGTCTAAAAACTGTGTTTTTAAGTAACTTCAAATGCACCTTGGACTTCAAGTTATGTAGAAAACTACATTCACTAAGAAATTACAAAAATATTAAATTTGAGGAGTGTCTGCTTTCACGCCATATCTTCTGCCTCCTGTCTGAGAGTGGTCAGGGTGTGAAGGTGACCATTCACCTCAATCTAGTGCCAAAGTTATGGAGTGGAGTAGAACCCCCACTCCCCCCACACACCTTCATGGGATGCCCAATGACAACTTTACTTTACAGCAGTAGCGAGCAACCTTACGGACAGGAGGGCCAAATGAAGGAAAAACAATTTTCCTTATGTATCACCTTGTCATCCATACTACCAAAATTGGGGCACAAAAACTAAGACAGAAGCACTTTGAAACACACACTGTTGCCAATCACATTTAGCCAACAATTAATTTCTTGTTCTTTAACCTACAAGTAAAGAAGCCAAGCTCCATGATAGTTACTTTTATGTGAGATGGAATTTCTGTTTATACTTTGTTATCAAAATGTTGCACTGCTGATATAAAATAATTATTCATCAAATTTTATATTGCTCTGTTTTGTGTTCCTAAAATTAGATCGTGTGCCACACCGCAACGGTAGGAAGGCTGCACGTTGCTCTAGAGTATTCAGCTTTTCCACTGACAGTCTGGTATGGCTTTGGTGTTACAGAACGCATTTTCTCTCAATCAACCGCTAAGAGTTTCTTTTTACTACAAAGTCTGTGACAATGGTCACATACATATGTGTTGGTTAATGTCGTGTCAGACACACTCCTATGCTGTAAAACTGAATTTAGCAATCAACTGATTGCAGAATGTCATCACTGCATTTTGCATGCAGCCTTCAATTGTTTTATGATGTGCTAATCAATAATCACCTAGATTCTTACAAATTTAATGGTTGCCATCCCGTTGTGTTACATTACCAGTACAGTTAGTTCTCGTTTTACGCCAGGGTTACGTTCCGGAAAAACGTTGCGCAAATCGAACACAAAATTCCCATTTAAAACAATGTATTTCCTGGGGGTTAGGAGACTGACAACCTCATTATATATAGTGTATGACTATACCACTAATGGACATATGGATCTGTAGAGTATATATGTAGTGTATATACAGTGTATATACATTTCTATACAGTACAAATACATTTCTATACAATATAATTATTTATTTCTAATGCAATAAAAATGCAAGAGACTCACATCCATAGTTTTTTGGTATGGTTCATTCGGATAGGACTTTGATAGTCTTGCTACACAAACAGACACTTAGACTTAGACAAAGACTTAGCACTTTCTTTAATTCCGTTAGCATTATCACGAATTGTATGTATGATACTATGAGCAAGTCTAACATTATGGCATATATCAACAATTCGTTCATCTTTTTCAAGTCGGCTTATTACGTCTCATTTCTCTTCAATACTGACTGTCTTTCACTGATTTTACACTTGGATTGCCCTAGGTGATGCAGATTTACGTTTGTCACTCATATTGGTAAGAAAAGCCAATGCTGTTGAAGACAAAACTTAATGAGCTGTGTGGTTACATCACCAACGTAATCAATCCACACACGTGACTGATGGTGTGATAGTGATATCACTTCCTGCTAGCCTCCTACAGAAGATAAGCATGACCACGGATTGTGTATGTGATATCGCGCTACACCGAAAATTATCGCTTAAGTTCTAAAAGTGGTGTAAATTTTCAAGTTGCATTAAAGTGAAATCGCACAGAACAAAATCACGTAAAACGAGAACTGCCTGTACTGGTAAATATATAGACTTGCCATCCTGTTGTGTTCCATTACCAGTATTGGTAAATATATATATTTTCTATCCAACACAACTATTAAATTTAATGGTTGCCACCTGTTGTGTTATATTACCAGTATTGGTAAACATATAGACCTGCAGTCCAACGCAACTATTAAATTTAATGGTTGCCATCCCATTGCCTTATATTACCAGTATTGGTATATATACAGACTTTCCGGCCAACACAATTATTAAATTTAATGCTTGCCATCCCATTGTGTTATATGACCAGTATTGGTAAATATATAGACTTTCCCTCCAACACAACTAAGAATATTTTTGTTGGACAGGAAGTCTATATATTTACCGAAACTAGATGCTTACCACTGCTACTGTATCAATACGGATTCACAATGCTTTCACCCTACATTTTTCTAGTGTTATGAGCTGGAATAGCTCAGTGATTACGCAATGGACTTGACAACAGGGAAACAGGGGTTCAATCCCTACCGAGGGCCGAGGTTCTTTCCCTTTTGCACAGTATCCAGACTGGCAGCATACTTTCTTGTTTCAGTTGTTGAATTTCCACCTTCCACAGCATTTTGCTATGTAGCCATCACTTCTAACTACCACAAAACTTTCTAGAGGATCTTTCCATGTTTTAAACATTTTTCTTTATTCATTCCTGTCTTTTTTTTTTTTTTTTGCAGTTCCTGAGCTTTTTTTTTTTTTTTTTTTTTTTTTTGCAGTTCCTGAGCTAGATTTTTCCATCTATCTCTGTCCCTGCTAGTCATGACTATGGCACATGCGAACACACACACACATTTATTAAACATCAACAACTATCAATGCACAAATATCCAGTTCTGTGCAATATCATACTAAACTTTAAAAATCTTCACTAATTCACAATACTGTCTGACATGAATCATTACCAACAGTCTGCATACAATTACTGTACATTTTCACTAAGTTTCTTGTCTTGAATTACTGAAATCTGGTTGTTAAGTTTTCAGTAAGTAAAGGTAAGTACAAGAAATATGTGAATGCTATAAAGGCATATGGGGGGAGTACACTTATTCTTAACCCCAGCACTAGATGGGAGTGAGTGGTTTGCTTCACACCCGAGCTGCCTTACTCCACTTGCTGCCATTTTGACTGTTACCAAAGCATCCCAACAAACACAGGATAGCTCCAAGCCAAACAGAATGATTTCAAAGGGCACTACCCACACCATCTGGTGATTACAGTGAAAACTACATGGTCAAACCATGTTTCTATTGCACCTTGTTTTTACCTGACAGTGGATGGATATGGTAGCTTGGACAAAGAAATCTTATCCAATCATGGTTAGACATGGGAGCGTGCTTGTTACATATTATAACATAAAATTAGTAATAGAAGAGCAGCATGGATTCTAAAAGGCCACTCATATATGGACCATATACCAGCTGTACAACACTTTATTTGAAACAGACGAGGAGTCCTTGGAAACAGGTTTCATTTATAAACGTTCCTTGCATTTTGTTAAATATCTACTATACAAAAATGTTTAAAATAAAAGTTGTGTATATCTGGAAAGTTTTGAAATGTGGTGCTGGAGAAGAATGGAGAAGATCAGCTGGACTGATCATGTGAGAAATGAAGAAGTACTACACAGAGTCACGGAGGAGAGGAATATCTTACATACAATAAAAAGAAGAAAGGCTAACTGGATTGGTCACATCTTGCGCAGAAACTGCCTTCTGAAACACATGATTGAAGGAAAGGTAGAAGGAAGGATAGAAATGACGGGAAGACGAGGGAGAAGACGTAAGCAACTACTGGATGACCTTAAGGAAAAGAGAAGATACTGGAAATTGAAAGAGGAAGTACTAGATCGCACCTTGTTGAGAACTCGCTTTGGAAGAGGCCACGGACCTGTCGTAAGACAGACTACAGAATGAATGAATAAATCCATGAAATCTACATTTTTATGTCATGTCACAATTTTTTCCCCCCTCATCCATTTCGTTCACAAAATCTAATTCTGAGTTTTAAGTAAGGCAGTTGTAACAGTACGTGCTGGGTTTGAGACCCGAGGCGACTTCTTTGAGGTCTGGAGAGAGGCTAGGGCATTTGGGCAGTGGGGTGAATGGTTGCCCTCCCCACACAAGCACCTGGAGTGTTATAGAGAGAGAGAACATGTATTTATGGTTAATCCAATCATATTCACACATATATCCTGTGAATTTCACTGTGTTTAGGCTGGAAAGGGGTAGAACCAATTAAAGTGATAGCAGAGGGGGACGCTTCCAGAAGCTTCAGAGACAAAGAGATTTTCGGTGGAAAGATGCGAGTCAGTTGGCTTCTTAATGGCGTTGGAAGTAGACTTTTCACATTATGTGCTGCAAAAAGAGATTTTTCTAGCAGGAAGACGTGCATCAGTTAGTCTTTGTTCTGTGTCAGAGGTAGTTCAGTGATAATAATGGTGTGCAATGTATTACAAGAAATACAGTGAGACTGACAAACCACTCATACACCAACTAAGTGCATATTAATATACACATACATGTACTTGTTGCCTCAGATGTTTGAGCAGTGAAGTGTTATACAACTATACAACAACTCACAGTTATGTAACTTGATATACATGCCTTAAACCTACTAATGTATTGGAAATAAATCGGTGATATTGCTCCCGATATATATACACGTGTGTGTGTGTGTGTGTGTGAACTATTAGCATGACTTAATTTTTCCAGGACTATATAACCTGGATATTCCCTGACAAAGCGTGTCAAGTTCTCGCCGAGCAAATTTCACTCAAACAACACCATAAAATTTAGTGAAGCCAGTCACAAAGTAAAGAATTGGTGAAAGGACAGTTACAAGTAGTTATAATGGAAAAACACAAACCCGAATCAGATTTACCACACAGTATTTAGTGTAGACCTTCAACACCTAATTCCATGCAAAATTGTTCAGTAGCTTCAAAGATGAAACATACAGACAAAAAGAATGATGTGCCCTCTTCCGTTACACACATAGTTTATGAAATTTGTGCAAAGAATGCATAATAATATGTGACAACAACTGCACAGGAAATTACACAGATAATATAATCTGAATCAAATTGTGTACTCACCGGTATTTTGGATGTCCTTAAGAACTCAAGCAGAGCCTCCAGGGAGCCCAGTGTTGAAGCCTGCACATACACACCTCTCTCCTGCAGTTTTATATTGCTAAGAGCTTTCCGCAAATCCCGAGAAACTTCTTCACGCAGAATATCAACTTCATCAGACTTCTGAGCAACCTGAAGATTCAGGCCTAAACAGAAGAGCATTTGTGATTAACCAAGACAAACATGTTGTTACAAAGAAAGAGAAACAGATTTTATTATGCACAGATCTGGATCAAAGATAACTTCAGGAACCATTTTACGCGATAATTTATGTAGACAGCATAACATGGCATGAGGTTACCACATAGCTATGCAATTTCCTGATAAACATATTTAGCTTTACAACATTAACACTGACAGTTACAAATTTCTATGATAAAATTACAACAGGCGCAATGATGAGTAAACTACACAGAGAAGAAAGGTATGAATGTTAGAACAAATTAAATTACAACTTGGGTTTATGCAGTAGTACGGACACTCCCTGACTTATGCAATTTTAGACTTACACAATCTTTTTTTAAAGAGGGTGAGGGGGGTTGAAATAGTAACATTTTTTAAATGGATACCAAATTTTCCCTTGCAAGAATGAAAGTGCAATGAGATGACAGTGGCAGAAGAATACTGTTAAGCCACAACATGGGCAGCAGGGCAGTCACGCTACAGATGATCAGGTTCCAGTGCATTGGGGTTTGGAATTTCAGCTGGACTCCTTTGTGTGTGTGTGTGTGTGTGTGTGTGTGTGTGTGTGTGTGTGCGTGTGTGTGTGCGTGCGCGTGTCTGCGTATCACACACAGTTGACCATGAGTATACTCCATTCTAATGCGCAAAATTTGACTTGCACCAGACGTTCTGAAATGTAGCTACTGTGTATGTCAGGGGGTGTCTGTGCAACACAGATCACACACAAACTGATAAAGCATGTAAACAGGTGAGACATGATAAGACACTAACAAATTATGACATGCAAGTGTATAGGGGAATTTGCTACAGTTCTGTTACATATGCCATACGAACAAGCAAAAATAGTAATATAACATCCTGATTCTGAAAACCTGAAATTTCAGTGCCTCATCTGTTCCATCTCTGAAGACAATTACCTCACCTGCAATTGCTTTTTCCAACTCCTTTGCTGCAATTTTAACACCCTGTGCTGCTTGAATTTCCTTGTATTCCACATACGCATTCTACAAATTAAAAAAAAATCAATAAAGAATGTGAATTCACAACTTTTCAATATCACTAAACAAAATGTACAGAAAATAAATGTATCCTTTAGTGATCAATGGGTACAAGTTTTACTCATATTTGTGTTATGGGATCTGCTGTGTCAAACCCTCTGCTTTTAGCAACATTTAAAATTAAACACTTTCCAAATTCCTCACCTTTACTCTAAGCTCTTTCATAGGTTGAGGCATCAACAGTGAACGAATCTGTGTCACGATCGGTCCATCTGTTCCTGCCAGCACCATAGTGTCACCTTCCCGAAGCTTTCCATTGACTAAGATTGCATCAATCGTCGTTCCCAAACCTGGAATGGCTTTCACCTCCAGTACTGTGGCCTGTATTAAGACACATGAGAAAGAAAAACATTCATTCAAACAATGGTTAAACAGCCAGAATATAGGAAGTATATGATCACATCTTATGGAGAGATAAATTTACACATTTGGATGGTAAACTGTGGGATGTGAAACCATCTGTGTGGGTATGGCAGTCATCTGCAGTTCCCTTCAACAGGATGAGGTCACAATCACATGCTTTGGACTGGTCACACTCACCTTAGAGGAATATTTTAGCCAGGGATAGCTCCTTGGATAGTCATGACTACATTGTCATATTTTACCTTATTGTCATGTATATATATTTTAATATATTGTATTATGTTTTATACATATATTGTAAATGTTATGTAGGTATAAGTAATGCATAACAACTAAATTTTTATGTGCATGATTTTATTTACTATTGTATTTATACACATTGTTTAGATGACACTTGCCGATTATAGCAAGTTCATGTTGTGTGACAAGTTCTACATCCAATGGCTTTTGCGGATGTGCTGGAATGTGTAATAAATACAATACAATACAATACCTTATACAAGAACATCTGTTGGATGGCAAACCAGATTTGTTCATACTCTAGTGCAATTCTTGCCATGTCCAACATCGCTGTCAAATGGACTTCAATTTCCATTTCCATGGAACGTTACATGACATTCTTCAAAATGACAACAATAATATGTCAAACATTTTGACATTTGTTATCAATATGGGGCTTGCCAAGACAATTTAACTTTTGTGATTTTATTTCAATTTAACCCTTTAACTTACACACTACAGAAATATCACTTTTCACAAGAATCAGGTCTTCTGGGATGTAAAGTGTATAGGGGAAACAGAGGCAAAGCACCACTCATTTGTAACCCAAGCACTAGATGTAGGTCAGTGGTCAGCTTCACATCCTGGCTGTTTAACATCCAGAGGAAAGAATCTGAGACTGGGATGGCCCCACAGGCAGTCTGGACATTTCAGAAAAGAAGAAATTTGCTTGTCCCTGCCAGGAATCAAACAGACTGCAATCTAGTCACTACACCAACTATGCTATCCTGGATCCAACCACAAAGTGTAGTTCTTTTAATGCATAAATTCTCCAGACAATACCTGCAGTTCTTCGGAGTACATAAGCCTCTTGGCAAGCATGTTCTGGCAGCTGTCAACGATGAGTGCCAGGAGATTTCCGATGCCCTCACCTGTAATGGCACTTGTTGGTACCAAGGATACATAACTGCGAACATCCGGGTTGTCATAGAAGAGAGCAGCATTTAATCCCTGCAGATAATCCGACCATTAAGAGTGTTACATACATTTACCCCCGAGTCACATAACATAATTTTGTATTGTCAGTCTCTTTTCACACAATTCCAATCAAATACATTACCATATTTCAAATTCACACCCACATTTTTATTCAGGAAAGATTTTTATTGATAGAAGAAGTTCTTTTTATGACTTCTGATGTAACATGGTCTGGATTAGCCCAGAAAAGTGAGTAATTTATTTATGGTTTATGAAGTAATGCTGTCAGCAGTCCATACTATGCAGCACTATGTACTAGGATGATTAGTGTAGACTGATCTGGAAAAGACGTTACTGGAAGCAGTCAATCCTAAACTGCGGTACTATCCTGGTATTTGCCTGGAGGGGCTGAGGACAACTAAGATGTCAGGATAATATCAGTCAGGACAACCAGTCTGTAGCCTGAGATTTGATCCTGGGGTACCAGCCATTCAACCACGATGTTTGGCTCAGAGTTAACCTGACTCATAACATTACCATGTTTAGTCCAGACATATAATTTGGTGAAAGGTTACATTTACTATTAATTCATGAATAACAGTCAGCATGTTCTTATTCTATAATTATAACTCCTTCAAGTAATTTTAAAGAGGATATGAAAGCATACAGAAGAAAGATAACTGTTTTTAAAAACAATGAAAGAAATGAAAACCCTGAACAAGTGGGAATAGTGTACCGGCTGAACAATCATGTGGACACATCCTGACTGGAACTTGACTCTTTCAGGATAAATATGTTCCTCCTGCATGTTAATAACAGCTTGCAGGAGGATAGCAAAATAGATGTATGCACAGCAGTGAATATGTTAATGTCATAGCTACTATAAGCTGGCATAAAATAACGGAATACATTAGTGCTGTAAGATTGTGAAGTGTGGCCATTTGGACTTCGGGTACAGTCACAGTGCTGTGACTGAGGGCAAGCTGGACTGTCACAAAGCCATCCAGCAGTGTGACGCTGAGCTGATGAAGGGTAATGATAACAGGGGAAGTGCAGTAAATATGCAAATTCAGATTTTCTTTAAAACAAAAGATCAATACTTTGCAGGCTGATGGTTTAACAAAAACAGACTATCTGCATACCAACCTGTTCTGCAAATTGCACAATCACTTCTTTGGTCCTGTGTTCAAATTCTAATTGTGTATTAGCAGCCTGTACCTTGAGAATGTCTCTTATATCTTTCCTGTTCATTGTTTGCCAGTCATAAAGCCTGTAAAGTAACAACATTAATTACAGTCAGCTAGAGAAATTAAAAAAGCCATGGTTACAATGTTTTCAGATGAGCAAAATTCCAGGGAGCAGAGGCCTTATTGAGAAACTGACAGTTGTTCAGTTAGTTATAAAATTTTCTACATTTTATGGAATGAAAAGCTCTTTGCCACATACACAAGAACCCACCCTGAGTCAAATGAATGCACTCAATACCATCACAATCTATTTCACAAACATCCCATACAATATCATACTTCCATCTACCTCTAGGCCTCCCTTCATGTTACCCAACTACAGCTTTATATGTACTTATGTCCCCATGCATACTACTTCTTGTACCAATACGATTCTTGATTATTTCATCACCCTACTAATATCTTGTGAACAGTATGTCTACAAATTATAAAACTTGTTATTACTACATGCAATTTTCTCCGCCATCCTGTCACTTACTCTGCGTTGGGTCAAATATTCTTCTCACCACCCCGTTCTTCTCAATTACTTCCAAAATACATTCTCCCCTTCCCTTATGTTGAAAGACCAAGCTTCATGCCCACATCACACAAGTCTTTTAATTAAATTCTTACTTAGTTGACAGGAAGATAAAAAATTTGAGACAATTCAAGCTACAACAAATACAGTATTATTTTATGAATGAACATACCTGTCAATCTTATTTAAGGCCACAATAAATGGAGTTTTCTTGTTCTTGAGAAGATTTATAGATTCAATAGTCTGTGGCTCTAATCCGTGCATAATGTCCACAACAAGAATTGCAATATCACAGAGAGAAGAACCCCTACTGCGAAGGTTGCTGAATGACTCATGTCCAGGCGTATCGATGATCAGTAAACCAGGTACCCGGAGTTCTGTATCCGCAAACTGCACCACACAATACACAGAATCATATTTACACATACACAGGCACATATAAAGGGATGTTCTCTGTAAATTTCTGACTTATTAAGTTTGGAATCTCAGATAAGAAAGCAAAGGACACTACATGCAACTGCATTTACTCTGGGCCACATTTATCCAACACACATCCTAACACCTTGTTTTCTCAAGATTGATTTTAATATAATCGCTGTATGCATTTCTGCACCAAACAATCCTGCTGACAGAGCATTCAACATTTCATGTTTCTCACTAAATACTCACTCCTTTAATAAATTTAGTCTGCTCTTTGATTGCACTGATTGGAACATTTGTAGCTCCTATTTGCTGTGTAATACCTCCAGCCTCACCATCCTGAACATTCGTACGTCGCAACTTGTCTAAGATCTTTGTTTTACCTGACAAACACAGAAATTAAAAAGATAACATTACTATGGAGAATGTACAGAATGACAAACACTAGCTACCTTAAATAAGGGCAATCATTAATTTTTGAGCTAAACACAAATATCATGTGTTTGTTCGCATTACAATAAATTTATTTGAACTGCCAGGTCTATTATTTTGGAACACAAAAGACTGAAGTTTTAACCATACCTTTACTGGTACCTGCTATGATCAGTTTAGGAACCAAAACTGCAAGTACAATTGGTGCAAAATGTTACACAAAAAAAATTTGCAGCTGATTAGTAATTAGTTGTAATGATAATAGTGCCAGAAAAAATGTCCTTGTTTTATGTCAAGTTTCTGAACATATGTCACATTAAGAAAAAAGTCCTTGTATTATGTCATGCTTGTCATGTTAAGAATCTGACAGTGCCACGATATCTAATGCTATACTGAAGTCCTCATATGGTAATTACAAATAATTAAACACTGTACACAAAGCATAAGGATGAACTGACTCTGATTCTCACCTGTATCTACATGACCCAGAACGCACACCACAGCAGCTCGCAATACATCAAGTGACCGATTCTTTTCTGCTTCTTCACGTCGTTGCTGTAAATGCATGTCAGTAAAACATACTAAGACAGCAACAAATAAGATTTGTAAGGAATGAATGTAAGTAATTTTAAAACAGAAATATGGAAATATACTTGAAAGCAAAAATGAGGGTCAGACTATGCCTTCTACAGATGTGATGCCATGTGGAATAGTAGGCAGGTAAAAAAAACTAAATGGTGTCACATCCACAGAGGATAATCATGATCCTAATACTCAGCACTGCAAAGACCTCCATACAGCTCAGAGACTGATGTTCAGGGTGAACACAGCAAGTGGAAGTGTTCACAAAAAGTTCTATATAATAGAGGTTTTCAGCTTCAAAATTACTCTGGTGGGACTATGGACCTTGAGTGAGGACTACGAGTTTCTGGGCTCAGACCTGAACCCAGATCCTCCACACAACATTGCCAACAAATTCAGTGCTAGAGCGGCTACAAATTGGCTCCAAAAAAGTAGGAATTTTAGTTTTGCAATACTGTAATGTTTGGCCAGCTGTACTGCAGATACAGTACTACATTAATGCGAGACATGACTGACAAGGGTTAAATCCTGCCACAAGGTAACAGCATATTTAAATGCCACTCAGTTGAGTGTGTTAACTAATAGCTGGAAACTACAACTTGACAGATACATTTGGAAATTTTAGTCTTAACAAAGAAAAATGAGTTTGTGGTTTCTTCATGTTGCTGTATATATCTGTTCCCATTAACCCTTGAACAAGAGCATTTAAATTGTGGGGAGGGAGTGGGCAACCATACCATTCACAATTTTCTAACTCTGAGCTGTCAAGCTAAATGGCAATTCTATGTGTAGCAACCAATTTAATGAAGAAGCTATGTTACTTCCAGTTTCACTGAAACTCCACTGTACAAGCAACACACCTGTATCCTAGCCAGTGCCTTCTCTCTCCGCCTTTCTGCATCTGTTTTGCGCTCATCTTCACTATCACTGTCTTCCTCACCGCTGCTCTCATCAGATTCATCTTCTGATTCTGATTCCTCATTGTTCTCTTCATCTTCATCATCTTCATCTTCTTCCTCATCCTCGTCCTCCTGTTTTGTGGCTTCTATTTTCACACATACTTTTGACTTCTCAGAATGATCTGGAAAACATAATATGAACTATTTAAAGGTAGCCATAACATAAAAAAGGAAACAGGAGAGAAGAGATATGAAAAATGAAGACCCACACTTTTGACCACAAATTTCTTGGGTTAACTGATAGCCTGATAAAACTTTCCAAATGAAGGTCCACTTGTGTTTTTTTATATCCTTCACATTAAACACTTTACTATTAATAACAGTACTAGTAATGTTACAGGATAAAAAATGCATCCTCCATGTCTTAAAGATACATTTTCTATACCTTCAGACATCAGGTAACATTAGGTTCCTTGATGTATAACAAATAACAATCAATTTATGACAACTGACAACCAAGAGTAATGACTGAATATCTTAGCTTCTAATTCATTGAACAATATATTTTTACCCACATTACATAACACAAGGAAATGCATTTTATATGACTTGTATGTTAAACGATAGTGAATAGACTGGTGTCAAGCAATTACAATGGCATGTGTATGTGTTGTTTCTTTTGTGGAGTAAAAATGTCAACTGACTAGTGACGTGTGCCTGCATGTTCTGACTCCTGCTTCAGCAGCAATTATAAAACACTGATACAGCAGCTCTATTAATATAATTTAAATTATCATACTATTCTCAGAACAGCACCAATAAATACAATGCTTGTACTGAAACAATGTTTTTTTAAGTGGGCTGTGAGCCCCAACCTACGCACGGGCATGAGCGCACACACACCAAAAAAAGTTTCATATAAAATTAATAGGTGTGTTTATAATGTGACAATACTTCAAACTTAGTACGCACAGCCCCAACAATCTATCGGTTATTTCCAACAAATTATAAATGTTGTAAGTATTTCATGTATTTAATCCACATTCTAGTCTCTTTACTACTGCTCCTAAAGTGCATGACAAGATAAAACTGTACACTTTCAAAAATTAATGATCATAAAGATTTTAGGGGTCCTACTATGAACAGTGCTGGTAATATCTGAACCAAGTTTACATAGGTGTCATGACAACACTGTCAAAACCAGGGCATTATACACCAGCCTTCTCGCTACAAAATTAGCACAGCTTCTTCTCACCATCTTCAGAGGACTCAGCATCCCATGCATCCTTCACTTCCTCTTCCTGTTCCCAGCTGTCTCTCACATCTTCCGCTTCCTTCTTTTCTGATGATGCAAGTGAATCGACAATTTGAACCTCTACTTTCTGTTCATCAGGTTTTTGTTCTGTTAAAACATACCATAAGCACCATACAATGAGTCAAAATTACCTCATTTCAAATTACCAAGACACTTACTTGTTAACCTCTACTTTACAAACCAAGAATTTACAGTGGATTTTCACCAAATAAATAACTTATTTATTCCATATTTATGTATTTGTATATTATTTAATGATGCTTTAAAATGGGGGTACATGGTGGCACAGTTGGTTGAGGCACTGCCCTAAAAGCTGGAAGGTCACAGGTTTGATTCCCGATGGGGTCACTGGGATTTTTCATTGATGTAATCCTTCTAGCCACACCATGGCCCTGGGGTCAACTCAGCCTCTAACAGAAATTACTACCAGGGTATCTCCTTGGGGGTAAAGGTGGCCGGTGCGTAGGGCTGACAACCTTACCACCTTCATGTGCCGACTATCTAGAAATTCTGGCAGCCTCAACCTCCTGGAGCCCTAAGGGCCTGTCGAGGACTGTAATGGGATAGCTTTACCTCTTCAGCTTTAAAATGAGTACTGAGTTTACCCTGTAGAAGCATCACCCTAGGGCAGTGCCTCTGGAAGTGTGATATGCAAGACTCTTGTACTTACTGTGAGAACTCTCTTTTCTACCACAATCCCAAAATTCAGCAAGTTGTGACACACACATAAACATTCCCCTCAATAACACCACACATGTTACACAAGAAACCTTTACTTCCCTTAATCTTTTTTTTCACATATACCATACAAAAATAATTCTGTTCTAAATCTCTTCAAAACAACTTTCTTCTTTTTGTTTGGGGCTGCATCACTACTCTTTGACATCAAGAACATTCTGCAGCCACAAACATCTGAGGAACTCTGTCCAGACATGCAAAATTGCAGGCTGAATTTTAAAACAATGTTGATCCAATTCATGGATAATATTCCAGTGTGTGTGTGTGTTGTACTTACGTACAAGGCCAACTTCACCTTGTCTTTACATCCCAATGTCAGGCACAGTAGAAATGATGTAGTGTCACCCAAAGGCTACAAACGTCATAGGTTCTTCAATGGAAACAATACAATAAAACAGAAATTACCTTCCTCAACACTGGTCTGCTGCTTTGCTTTAATTCGCACCCTTGTGCCTGGTCTAGGAGCTCTCTTCTCCCCTGCAGCAGGCATCTCTAGTCCCTGGGCCTTCAGGGCGTCTAACATTGCTTGAGCACGAGCCCTTTCAGCCTTCTGCTTTGCAGTCAGGAGCTTCCCCTCAGCTTTCAACCTTTCTTTTCTTTCTTTTTCCTTAAGTTTCTTCCTTTCTTTGCGTTCTATCTCCAACAGACGCTTAAAACAGGAAGTACACGTAGTAGCACAACAGTCTGACAAACTAAAACATCCCTATTATAATTCATGTACCAAGTTGTACAACACAAAAAACAGAAATGTATTAGTGTCTATAATGAGAACTATGACATAAGAAGTCTGGAGCCTTGTGTAATGTTTCATAATACTAGGTGCGCCCAGAAAGTAATGCAACGCATTTTTTTTCTCGGCCCAATTTTGTTGGATAAAAATGATATTTTGCGTGCTGTATCTTTAAAATGTCCCGCGTTTATGCACATAGGCGCAATGTTTCCCGCTGGATAGCAGCGCAGTAGTGAGCTTTCAAAATGGAGTCTGCAAGTGACGTGCGTTCTAAACAGAGAGCAGTAATTGAGTTTCTTTTGGCAGAAAACGAAACGAGTGAATCAATTCACAGGCGCTTAAGAAAGGTCTATGGAGACATGGCAGTGGATAAAAGCACCGTCAGCCGTTGGGCGAAGCGATTGGCGTTATCAGAACAAGGACGGGGCACTCTGTCTGATCTCCCGCGCTCGGGCCGCCCATCAACAGCTGTGACGCCTGCAACAGTGCAACGAGCCGACAGTCTTATTCGAGACGATCGGAGAATCACAACCAGGGAACTGGCCCCTGTACTCGGTATTGGTAAGGGAAGAAGCTGAAGAAGCGTTTCCGGAGAGTTCGTTCCCATAAAGATGCGACAAAAGTGCTTCTTCAACACGACAATGCGAGGCCACACACAAGTCTGCGTACCCGAGAGGCCATCACAAAACTTCAGTGGACTGTCCTGCCTCATCCACCGTACAGCCCGGATCTGGCTCCTTCCGACTACCATCTTTTCGGTCCCTTGAAAGGTGCAATCCGCGGAAAGAGGTTTGAGGACGACGAGGAAGTCATTGCTGAAGTAAAGAGGTGGTTGCGACAGAGACCTGCAGAGTGGTACCGCGAAGGCATACAGGCTCTCGCATCTCGGTGGCGTAAGGCCAAAGATTTAGAAGGAGACTATGTTGAAAAATAGGTTTAGGTAGCCAAAGATTCATGTAATGATGTGACATATTTGAAGTTTTAATAAAATCAATTGTGAATGAGAAAAAAAATGTGTTGCATTACTTTCTGGGCGTACCTAGTACAATGGTATTTTAGAGTGATAAGCTGTTAGCGTGTACTATACTACATTAGTGCTACTGTAATACATGTACTCTTAATCAGATTGTTGTTGTGTAACTGCTGAGCATTATTATCGTTTACTTGACAGGTTATAGCAGGCCAATGGTCATATACAGATTGGGTTCCTGCACCAAGACATCATAATTTGGCATGATAACACCAGGCTCACTACCACCAACTGCACTTGTGACAGGTCATGGTTGTACAGCTGGGAGGTACAGATTTTTAACAACCTCTATGCGATTGTGCATTCATAAGTGGATCCCTGAGTCAGCCACATTCTGTGTGATAAGCTAGATGACAGGAAGGGACAAATGATCTTTGCTAGATAAAGTAAGTATTTCACTCCATTTTGAAAGTGAATAAATTCATATGTTTCATAGGTGCTGAGTTACTGGATGTTGCATATCCATTCAAGCATGTCAATGAACTAATCAGATTATTAACCCAAATATAAATTTTAGTAGCTGTAACAGTTACATCTAAATAACTTGTGGTAACAGAAGGTGAAGGTTCAGTATCACTGTTCTGCTTACTTATGTACTACATATATCACATTACATACTCAGAATGTAGTACCTGTTCTTCTCGTGCTCTCTCTGCTTCCTCCTCTTTCCTAATTCGTTCTTGCTCTTCACGAAGTAATCTCTCTTCCTCTTCACGCAGTTTCTTAAGTGCCTCCTGCATTGCTGCAATTGTCTTCTTCCCTGGACCCTTTCCTTTTTCCTTTCCTTTGTCCTCGTCCTCTTTTCCCTTCTTTTTCTTTTTCTTCTTTTTCTTATCATCATCATCGTCAGCTAAACACAAGCAAACCTCGAACTGTTGACTATTTGAAGGATAAATTGCTATATTATGAAACAAAATAACTTGTAATATGTAGGCACTAAAATGTCTGTGACTGCTCTATTCATGCGCAATCAGTTACACAGATCAACGTGATTATGGTGAAATAATATTACATTAACTTTCAAAACAAATTATGATATACTGAATACAAACCTGGATGCCAAAATTCTGTACCAAATCACAGTTATGGATAAAACTGTAATGACCATTAGTCATACATGTTTCTCTTAAAAAATATGCAAGACTTGGTGAATGTTGGTAGAATGGGAGTGCAGAGGCTACGTAACATGTGCAAACATGACATTTTATTAGTGAAGAACTGTCTAATATCATATACCCAATGTCACTGTCCAAACTGTTTAATAAGTGATACAGCAGAACCCGGATAAGAAGTCCCCGCATAAGAAGTTTTCCCCTGTAAGAAGTCTGATTTTTAAAGTCCCGAAATAAAATCCATAATGCGTACATTAATTTTTCCCGGATATGAAGCTTCCCGCTTATTAAGTTTTCCCACCTAAGAAGTTGAATCTCATCATACCAAGAGTATGATTTTTTATGAAATTTTACCCGTTTAATAAGTTTCGATATATAAGACTATCGATATATGCGATATATCGATATACGCTATGATGCGATCATGCAATCGGTCTCTACCGAGGTGCCCCGAACAGCAGCACGGCAACACGCTGCTTGAAGTCTTGAACAGTAACATGCTGGTTATGTCAATTGAACGAATTGATGGGTGCTACTGTTGGCTACTGTGTATTACTAACTGCATACATCTGTCTATTACTGAATCCCACACCCCAGGAAATTGTTGCAATTATGGTAAGTTATATGCATTACATTCTCTTTAGATGCTGTTGGTGGTGTTTACGTTTTTTGTAACTGCAGTCATTAGCATGTACGAGTCTTTCTTTGCATGTTAATTGGTTACTTTTTCATTATATTTATCGTTATATTGCAGTAATCATGACCCAGAAAAGAATAAAACGCAAAGCCTTATCACTCGAAGAGAAGTTGAGGGTGATTAGAGAAGTGGAATCAAATCCTACCTTGACCTGAGTGGAAGTGGCAAAGCGGCTGAACATTCCCATAACTACAGTCAAAGGAATTATGGGGAAAAGCGCTTTTAATAAGCTTTCCCTCTTAATAAGTCTTCCAGCTTAAGAAGTCCCTAATCTTCTGGTCCCTTCTTAACAGGGTTCTACTACATATGCATTCATACGTCCTGCATACACATAAAAAAAGATAAACAAGACTGTGCATGTTAGAATCTTTTCAGTGTAATGTTTGTGATCAGGATCCCCAATTTAGTCAAAACCAACATATTTTGTACATGTTACTGACTACACAATAACTTTGTCCACAGCTATATTATCAAATTTACTGTAAATTTTAGCTTACTGAAGAGAAATCTACCTGAATTACAAGTGTCACAGTTATTGCCAAACGTATCTGGTTCATTCACATATTGTTAAAGAGTAGAAATTTCAATAAACGAAAAAACGGTCATATTTCATCATGTTACCATGACGTTCAGTATGCACAGAACTGTTCAAAGTGCACCAGTAATCTTTTTCACTGCGCCCCTGATGTAAAGTGTTATTTGTATGAGTAGTGTCAAGAGGATGCACATCTTCGGAACAGTCATGTCAAAGTTGTATGCATTTGTTGTCAGTCAAGCGTGTCATTATCATTGGCTGTGGCGTTCATCAGTCTCTGCCACCAACAGCTGAAAGAGGAACACGGTAACTGGTGAGGCATCTCTATTCATGTTGGATGCCTCCTGTATGATAAACCCTCTGAGATCTCCAATGACAGGATGGTCACCACCAGCATTTCATGGTTGCAATCATGACCAAATTGTATCTCACCTTCAACTCACACCACTGTTTGCCCACTGCTGCTGCATCTTCATCATGTTCGCTGTCACTGAGAGATCAGAGATTTTTATGATGCAACTTTCCAAAATTAGCTATCATTCCATATCTGTTTTATTCCCCAAAATTTGCACCACCATGACAAGAAAATGTATACATACCACACTAACACAATAACACAACAAAAGATATATAAGACATATGAACATGTAATGCTACATTATAACGACATTTGTAAAATTCCTGAGATCTCACAAATTATAAAATATATTTTTAATGCATGTCCACCTTTGTTTTAGAAACGTATATGAATGTGTGAAGATGGTCAAAATAAGACCGAAACAGGTAGCATACATTATTAAATAAATATAAAAAACTGTTGTGTCTGACAGAAACTTAAAATTTATTGTCAGTTAATTATAACACAATGGGATGAATTCCATCAAAATATACATACCAGAAGCAGCACTATATACCATTCTCCCAGCTAGTATAACAAGACAAATACTTACATGGTTCAGTCCAACACAACTGTGTTTCATTCAACAGCTACATGTTTCAGTCGAAGTCAACCACCATCAGGCCATAAATACAAAATTTAAAAAGAAGGTAAAAACTGTAATGTACTACATCATTTTATTTATGTTTTTGTGGGACCCCACAAGTTTTCTAATTTTTTTACAATAAATTGTAAAATAGCATTGGTTAATGGTAGCTAATTACTGATTATAAACTATTACATTATTGGACAAATTTATGTCTATAAAATGTTTTCTTAAAAGCAATGGGTACATACCTATTTACATGCAAACAGACAAACTTAATATTTCTTAAGTCACTTCTAGCACCAATATAAAACATCCAAACAAAAAACATTGCAAATATAAACACAATAACAAAACAAGTAAGTCAAGTAAAAATGTGCACATCATCTGAATATTTCCATTTCACACAATCAATGTTGTAAAAACAAAGGGTAAAATTTCTTCCTTCTGTACCAGTCAATTATAGTTCAAGTGTTAATTACACCAAATATAAACACCTTACTATCTACTTGTAAAAGTAGAGGTTAATTAACACACAACACTGACTTCGTAATCTCATCCATACACTGGACTTGTAGTTACTACAATAGAGCTCATTTGTGTACAGCTAACTGAATCTCCCAACACGGAGACAGGAAGTAGAAACTTGGAATTAAGTTACCAAGTTGGATTAAGCTGGCTGTCGAACACGCCACTCAGATTCTGGAAAAATTGGTAAAAGGAAGGGATGATGGAAGATGATGTGTTCTGGTTTTACAAAGTGACGTATACAGAAGTGCTTGCAATCTAGTGTCAGTTTGGGTTATGCTATTTAGAGTACCCTAGATCCAAACGTGGTAGCAAGTTTAAATTTCTTAGGTATAAATTGTGGTATGTTGTGACTGAACGATTTATAGGTGGAAAATTTAGTTAAAAAGAAGTTGGGAGCAAGGCGTGATAAATATAGCGAGGTGTAAAACGTGAAATTTTAAAAATTTGACATGGCTGAGGCACAGCTCCGACAGCAGATTGAAAGCTTGCAAGTTCAGCTGGTGAATCTGCAAACACAGATAAATGCTGGAAGGCCGACGGCACCTAAGGATTTGTCGCTTGTATCTTTGATACCAAAATGGGCAGGAACAGAGACATGTATAAGTGCACACGAATTTTTTGAGACTGTGGAAAACACTGCTAAAGTTGGAAATTGGGGACCTACTGATAAAATACAGATTGTGGTACTAAAATTGATGGAAGCTGCGAAAGCTTTTTACAACAGTAATTTGGAGCTTCATGCAAACGATATTACATGGGAAAATTTTAAAGCAAAATTCTTACATCGATTTAGGGATGTGAGGAATGAGCAGTACCATTTTATTAAATTACAAACTGTGAGACAGAGAGCAGATGAAACCCCGCAGGAACTTGCAGACCGCTGTAGATCATTGGCTTTAAAGACGGTTCTGAAAGTGGACAACCCTGAATTACAGAAATTCCATTTTCAGCAGGCTGAAAGAATGCTTTTGTCCACATTTATTGCAGGATTGATAGGAAATGCTGGACAACAGGTTAGGTTTAAGTTACCTCAGACTTTAGAGGAAGCCCTCCAAGTTGCTGTGGTTGTGTTTGAAGCGGACGCTCAGGAAAAGCGAAATGAAACTTTTTACGCAAACTCAGAAAACCATACTAAAAATGGGGGCACAAGCAGTGGGAAGTTTGGATACCCTGATCAGGAGTCGCGAGCTAACGTGCGGACAGGAAATAGGTCGAAGTCCACTAGCTACAGGCCGGTAGGCAGACAGCCGGCTCAGCAAATGCGTCGCACGTCCATGAGAAGCCGGCAGGATAACAGGTCTGTGTGTTGTTATAATTGCAATAAACTGGGACATCATGCTAAATACTGTAATCAAGCTAAAGCAAATGGCAACAATAATGAGAGACAGTCCAATCCTCCAAGAAGGCAGAAAGCAGAAGTACCTCAAACTAACTCCAATGTTCCTAGGCGAAACAACCATCTTCAGGGAAACGAGCAGTAGATGGAAGTAAGGACAGCTTCTTTCATCTAGCTACTCCCACAAATGCTGTCCAAACTTACCTTACGGTACCCATCATAATGGACCATACCACCCCTACAGTATTAGTACAGATTCAGGGAGTGAAAAGAACTCTTATTTTGGATTCTGGGTCCTGCTGTAGTATTTTGCAGCCGGGTGTAGCTGATGAACCAATAGGATGCACAGATTTTGCACCACTTGGCGTTACAGGTAAAAATTTGGAAGTTTAAGGGGAGCAGACTATCAAGTTTCTCATGGGGAGTGTCACATTCAGCCATACCTTTGTGGTTTGTAAACTACCAACTAATGCAGCGGGAATTCTTGGGATAAATTTCTTATTGCCCAGAAGAGCAAAACTGAATTTGGAAGACCAGACTTTAACCTTACACAAGGGACAAAATTTTAATTTGGCATCCAGAGAGCAACAAGATTCTCTTGAGGACAGTTACAGTCGGAGTAAGGGTAATGAAATGGCCATCCTTACCGCTTTATCCGACAGTGTGCTGAAAGACAGTCATGTTGACGTAGCTGGACGAAGAGATGGAAGGAAAAATTTGGTAGACAAAAACAGCCCAAGGAAACGTGTAATGCGTACGGAATTTGCGCTGAATGAGTCGGAAGCATGGTTAGTGCACAGCAAGGAGTCAGTGACACTGAAGCCAAGGTGTAGACAAATCATACATGGTACACTTGATGGTAGGGAACGTAGTTTTTCCACGGGTCTTTTGTGTGTGGAACCAGCACAGATACCGATTGAAGGGATCTGCGCAGCTCGAGTATTAACCCGTATTAGTACGGGGGTGGCACTAGAACAGCTGACCGACGTGAAGGTCACTGTTAGCTGTAGGATGCGACCAACACCTGACTTCAAGGTCAGTGAATCGCAGCCCGACACCTCGAGGCAGGCCCACACATCTGACGCAGTGATGCTGATGATTGCAAACTTCAGCGAGGAGTCACTAACCTTACCAAAGGGCACAGTTATTGGTATAGCCCAGGAGATATCGGAGAACTTAGTTGTCCCAATGAGCAGTGATGAGGAAATTGATGTGGAAAGAGGTCACACATTTTTGGCAGAGAGAATAAGGAAATCCCAGCGAAGTTTAAAGCTTATACGAGGGACAGATTAGCGCATCTGTCACCAGCAGACAGAAAGGTCATGGAACCAGTATTATACAGATATGCGTACGTCTTCCATGATGAAGAGTGGAATGATTTCAAGAGTACAGATGTTGTACAGCACAGGATAGAAACAGGAGATGCTTTGCCGATTAGGAAAGCACCTTATAGGATTCCGTTTGCGCTCAGACAGGAGGTAGATAACCAAATGCAAGATATCTTGAAGAAAGGTGTCATTAGAGAGAGTAATTCACCTTGGTCAGCCCCTGTAGTCTTGGTTCCGAAAAAGTCAGCGGACAGCAAACCGAAATATGGTTTTTGTGTAGATTACCAGGCACTGAATGCTGTCACCAAGTTTGACAGCTACCCACTTCCGAGATTCGAGGAAACGACATCCACCTTAGCAGGCTCTAGGCTATTTACAGTGTTAGACTACTACGCAGGCTTCTGGCAAATTAATATATTGAACATCTCTTCTTAGTTTGTCTGGTCTCGGTCAATCTCTCTCACACCGCGCATCACCCACAACCGCCACAATCAGAATGCCCTCAAACCTACAAAATTTCTCCTACTTCAGCTATACAAACTTCCGGTCAGCAACCAAATGCAAACTCAATTCCCTGTTGCCATGCACTAAGTCAGCAGTCGCTAGGCCTTGCATCTTAGAACAAAACAAAACAAAGTAATATCTACACTACATTATATTTGTGATTACATATAGTAAAATATAGTTTGGAGTCTAGGCATCAGCGGCAAGTGTCGAGTTGATTTTTTGCATATGTGTCACACTGAGTCTTGGGGAAGTTATTTATGTAGCAGTTATGTTTTAGTTCTGTCACTTGTATTCCAGTTTTTATTACCCCTTTCCTTCAATGTTCTTAGTTACTGGTGAATAGTTATTAAAATATTAAATAGATAATTATAAGAGTTTAGCGATGTCGTACTACAATTTTGGCGTGTTCACTATTTTTGTGCTCGCTGTTTGTGTTCCACCAGACGACCAAGTACAGTGGTATCTTATATTTGAAACTTTTGATGGTTAACTATCTCCCATCCATAATCCTGTCCCCCATCTTCCAACTACAAACATGGCAGATTTATTTATTTATTATGGGATTTCTTTAAAATTATTGTGTCTCATATATAAAAGCAGGGGTGCCGCACATTCATCCACAATATTCAGTACTAGGTGTGATGTTTGTAATTAACTCACAGTGTGATAGCAAAAAGAAGATTTTATAAAGCACCAGACATGAATCATAGCTGTTGATAAAGGTTAAAAGTGAACACAGAAGCAACACTGATTTGCTAAGAATGCCAAACCTTACCATCATCTCCATCTTCAGGAACTGTTGCCACAACAGGTTCTGCTTCTTCGACGACTTGTACTGCAGGCTTTGTTTCAGGCTCCACTGAAACAGCTCTTTCAGTCTCCGGGGTTTTGGGTTCACTTCCCTCAACTTTCTTTGCAACCTCCTAAGATAAAAAGGACACCGAATAATTTCACGTTAAGTTTACAGTTGAAGATGTAATTATTTTGCCTATTTTCATACATATGTTTGTGAAACAGGGCCACTTGCTATGAGGGATAAACACGAATTTAAAGTACTTGGAACGAAAGCAGAGGAACATATATGTGTCATAATGCTTTAAACTGTGCAAGGAGGGACTGCATAACACTTAACTTAATGGTTTCTGCTCTTCTCTTTGCATGATTATAGTGGTTATCACATAGGTTATTAAAGGCCAAACATGTAACTCAGCTGAAGGAAATAAGGAATGATAAAGTATTTTTGTGGGAAACTGCCTTGAGAATGGCCACTTAGAAAGCTGACAGAGTTAGGAAGGTAAATAAAATCTACAAAAAATAAGTTCTGATGATGAAACCTATTTACAATAATTTAATGTTATTTTGAGTTCATGATCTAATAACTTCTACATATTATAACACACATTTACAAATATTCTACAGATCCAAAAGGTATTTGGAATGACTACAGGCTGTGGAATAAGTTATAACATTAAAAACATACAGACAAGTTCAATTTGAAGTTTTGTTAACTGAGCCTTTATCCTGCGGGTGATTATAGAAATGCAACAAATATCCTCGCTGCATAAACATACAAAATGAATTTCTTGGTGTGTTTTCCTATGTGCATCCTATGTAAGATGGCCCACGGGAAAGGGTTAATATTCCACTGAAGTCTTAATACACAATCCACAAAAAAGACACGCTATTGATTTATACAACCAAGTGTGTATTTTAAGTATCGCTTTAATGCTACTTCAAAATGCTCCCTTTTATTTGTCATAATTTTGAGACTAGGTAGTAGACTTTTGAAAGATTTTGATGTCAGCAAAGTATGTACTTGTCACAGAACATGTAACTGGGCAGCAGGCCTATAAATATAGTACTTATTCATTGTGTTACCAATATGTGTAGTAGAATTTGCCTCAAAATGGTCTACATTACTCGCAATGAAGTTCATTACTGATACTGTATAATCACATGAAAGAGGTAAAATTTCTCAGTTTCTTCAATAGATTTCTACATAAATTTCTAGGTTTTGAACTAGTCATAATTAAAACAATTTTCTATTGTAAAGTTAATATCCTTATATTGTTAAGCCAATTACCCCCACATAAATTGGAGTCTGTCAATATTGCTAATATGAAACATCATTCTAACTACCCCACCTAGCTCTCTGATCAATATGATAATTTGAGCCTGTCAATACTGCTGATATGAAACATCATTATCACTGCTCCACCTAACTTTTGATCAATATAATTCTCCAGTTCATGTGGTTATGAATTTGTAAACCAAAAAATGTTGTACACTGTACAAGACTGTCAACATCTAGCAGGCAGCACAACATATTGTGACAAAAAAAGCAACACATTTACAATGGAAGTGGAGACATGCACGTAATTTACAAGGTAAAGATTACTCAAAAGAAATTGGATGTGATGTGAGACGAGACCCAATAACTATTAATTTATGACAACAAGGGAGAACATGAGGAAAGTGGCAATAAATAACCTCTAGCTGTTTCTCTGGATGAAGAGGGAACATGAGTATACTTGTATGTTTCACTAGTTTGTTTTATACGTACTGTATTTGTTAACTGTGTGTCTCACAATACAGACACCAATGTCTTTGTCTGCAATGCTGGCCTATTATCATATCAAGGCATGGTGACTAACTACACTGAACTGTTACAAATAGATGTACTGATATTTATGACATATGTGGATGTTCTGGTATTAAAGCAACTACAGAATTGGATTACGTTTCCATAGTTACTGGTAGAGACATTTAGTTGTCATTAGGAAAGCCATCAGCAACAAGTGATACATGCTTTACTCTAACCTACATATTCAGCATCATTTTACAGTACTTCTAGCACTTGCTACAGACAGAATACCAAACTTACAATTACCTGTTTCTTTTGTGCCATTTTCTTCTGTTTCTCCTTCTCCTTCTTTTCTTTCCTCTTTTGTGCAGCACTCTTCACAGTTCCTTCAATCTCTTCACCATCTACAACTTCTTTGGGTTTCTCCTGATTGTCTTCCATCAGTTCTAACTTTTCTGCATCTAACTTCTTTTTCTTCTTCTTTTCTTTTTTACTGCTGTCCTCAAAGATGCCCTCTTCCTTTGGCTGTTCTTCCTGCACTACAGGTTTCTTAACTCCTGAATACTCCATCTCTAATTCAGCTAACATCTTTTCAATATCTTCATCATCATCCTGCTGTCTTTTTCTTTGCTTCTTTCCTTTCTTTCCACCTTTCTCTTCCTTCTTACTAAGATCATCATCATCCAAATCTACAGAATGAACCACCTTTTTGTTTCTCTTTGTACTACTATTTCTGTTGTTTTCTTCTTGTTCTGAATCCGTACCCCTGTCCTCCATCGCTGAATCAGAATCTCCTCCACCTTCCACTTCTAAAAGAGCAAACCCCCCCTTCACTTTATGGGAAGAATGTGATTTCGCAGCCTTAACTGGCTGAGATATATTTTCTTCCACGTCACTATCACTGTCAACAGCAAGAGCACTAAATCCTCCTTTCTTCTTGTTCAGTGGCTTAGGAGTATTGTTTGACTCTTCATCGCTATATTCTGCAGCAGATTTCTGAGGCGCTTTCTGTAACACAGAAAGTAACAGCAACATAGTTCCTTATTAAATTAAAGCTGTAGAAATTCATATGCTTGAGACACCATAAAATAACAGAGTTGGTGAAGGCAGATTTCTGCATTTTTTGCATATAAAACCTCAAAAATTGTACCACCATTACAATATTGCTAGCTTCCAACAAAACTTCTGTTTTCTGAATTTATAGATATGATGTAATTAAAACGTCTAGTTGTAACTGTTTATGAGATACTGTGAACAAAATAATAGTATCTGATAAATGAGAAATCAGATTATCTGCGATATAATGCTGTGTCACTGGGTCAGTGGTTCCCGATGTTTTGGAGGAACACAGTGCCTTCCTCTTCTAGGGTAAGCAGTCAAAACAGAATGCTCCTTCAAGATGAAGGCAATACCTTCCTTCAAAACATTGGGAACCACTCACCCAACGACACACTGTCACAGCCCAGGAGACCTCAATCCTCAAACACAATATATGAACCACTTGTCCTAAGAGTTAATCACGTTTTCAGTGCATTATAATTAAATGGCGCCAGTGTGGTATTAATTTTTCAAGGTAGTGTGTGTGGGAGGTTTTTGCACTCATGTACTTCTTCAACAAAGGGCTAACCTTTCATGACACATGTATCTCATTCCCAATCACCACTAGCTGCAAAAACTTGCAGCAGAACCTTCACGGACATAGCAACTTCAATGCCTTAAATTGTATTGTCTCCTTGGTAATGGGAAGGAAATTCTTACACTTTTCTAACTAACTAACTAACTCCATGGAGCAGAGTCCTTGAGAAGCTAACAGGTCGTCAGCTAGTCAAGAAATTCCCTGCGTTTTATGGAACCCGAAGGTTCATTACCGCACTCACAAGAGCCCGCCACCTGTCCCTATCCTGAGCCATATCAATCCAGTCCATGCCCCCCATCCCATTTCTTGAAGATCCATTTTAATATTATCCTCCCATCTATGCCTGGGTCTTCCAAGTGGTTCCCCACCAAAATACTGTATGCACCTCTCCCCTCACCCATACGTGCTACATGCCCCGCCCACCTCATTCTTCTTTATTTGATCACCCGAATAATATTTGGTGATGAGTACAGATCATTAAGCTCCTCGTTATGTAGTCTTCTCCACTCCCCTGTTACCTTGTCCCTCTTAGGCCCAAATATCCTCCTCAGCACCCTATTCTCGAACACCCTCAGCCTATGTTCCTCCCTCAGTGTGAGAGACCAAGTCTCACACCCATACAAAACAACAGGCAAAATTATACTTCTGTATATCTTAATCTTTGTATTTTTGGATAGCAAACTGGAAGACAGAAGATCCTGCACCGAATGATAACAAGCATTCCCCGACTTCAATCTGCTCTTAATTTCTTCCTGAATGGAATTCCGATTTGTTAGGGCTGTTCCCAGATATTTGAACTGTTCCACCTTTTCGAAGGATTTATTATCTAACTTCATGTTGTGATTTTTTCCTGCATTCTGATCTCGAGACATGATCATGTACTTAGTTTTCTCAGCATTTACTTCTAGACCAATCTCCTTACTTGCGACTACTAAAGCTTCTGTGTTTTTCTTTATAGCATGTACACTTCCGCCCAATATATTAACATCATCAGCATAAACTAGAAGCTGATGTGTATCATTTAATTTCAAGCCCTCCTGGTTTGCCTGAACCCTTCTAATGGCATATTCCAAAGCAAAGTTGAAAAGCAATGGCGACAAAGCATCTCCTTGTTTCAAAACCATTCTTAACAGGAAATGTGCCAGACAAATGTTTACCTACCCAGACTCTGCTATAGGTTTCATTTAGACACATTTTTACTAGCCTTACTAGTTTCATAGGGATACCAAATTCAATGAGAATATTATACAAGACCTCCTTCCTAACTGAATCATAGGCTTTCTTGAAGTCTATAAATAGCTGATGCACTGCCTCATTGTATTCTCATTTTTTCTCAAGTATTTGACGAATACAGAATATATGATCAGTAGTCGACCTGTTACGTCTAAATCCACACTGATGATCCCCAATAATTTCCTCTGCATATGGAGTTAACCTTGTCAGAAGGATGTTGGATAGAATTTTGTATGTGGTTGACAAAAGTGATATGCCTTGATAATTACTGCAATCTGTTTTATCACCCTTCTTATAAATAGGTACAATGATTGACTCCTTCCACTGCTCAGGCAATTCCTCTTTATTACAAATAGAATTAATAAGTTTATGAATCTCAGAATGAATTGTCCTACCTCCTGCTTTAATCAGTTCTGCTGGAATTTGATCAATACCTGGTGATTTGTGCCCTTTTAACTTTTCAATAGCCATCTCAACCTCAGAGTCACTGGGCTCAGGCACCAGTGGCTCTGCTGTATGTATTTCAGTCTGCCTAACATCATTAACCCCATGTACATTCAACAGCTGAAAGAAATGATTCCTCCACCTAGCCAAAATACTGTAGGAGTCTGCAACCAGATCACCCTTCTCATCCTTTACTACATTAGTTCTAGGCTGGTAACCCTTCTTAAAGTCACTGATGCCCCTATACAAGTCTGATATTCTTGTTCTTACTGTTTGTTTCAAGTTCATTAATTTTAGTTTTCAGATATTCCTTCTTTTTGTTCCTTAAATGTCTACTAGCTTCACGTCTTACATTGTTCAGATCATCTACATTACTTTGGTTTGGATTCTGTAACCACTGCATTTTAGCCTGCTGCCTTTGATCTAAAAATTTTGAACATTCTTCATCAAACCCTGGTTTATGTTGCGTCCTTTCATACAGCCCTAGACTCTCTTTAGCTGAGATTTTTATACTCTCTTTAATGTTTTCCCAAGCCCTATTTATGTCCTCACTAACATTTAAGTTCTCCAAAGCTGCAAACCTGTTTGAGATCTTTATCTGATACTGTTTCCTAACCTCTAGTTCACTTAGCTTCTTGAGATTAAATCTCTCTGCATCAAACTTCTGTGCTGTTTGTTTAATTACCGCCAATCTTTCCCTAACTTTTGCAACCACCAGATAGTGATCAGTATCACAGTCAGCTCCCCTGAAAGATCGCACATCGAGTATACTTAAAAGTCATCTCCTATCTATCAATAGGTGATCAATCTGATTATGAGTCTTCCCATCAGGAGAGGTCCAGGTGTATTAATGAATATTTCAGTGCAGGAACATCGCGCTTTTAACAACTAGATTTTTTGATGTGGCAAAGTTTACTACTCTAACACCATTATCATTACTATCCTCATGTAAACTCTCATTCCCGATCGTCAGTTTGAAAGTATCCTCCCTCCCCAATTTTGCATTAAAATCTCCTAACAGAATTTTCATATGGTACTTAGGAAAATGATCGAAAACCTGTTCTAATTCCTCGTAGAAACTGTCCTTTGAGTCATCACTTTTCTCCTCAGTTGGTGCATGCACATTCAGAACAATGATATTACACCAGCGACCTCTCAGCACCATGTATGACATCCTATCACTAACAAACTCTACTCTCTTAATAGCTGATACTATTCTCTGATGTACAAAAAAACCTGTTCCCAATTGGTGACTTTCATTTCCTTTTCCATAGAAAAAAGTATAATCCCCTGCTCTTACTGTGCCACCTTTGTCCCACCTAACCTCCTGTACACCCACTAAATCTAATTTGTACCTAGCTAATTCCCTGGCCACTGTCATAAGTGACCCTGACCTATACAGGCTCCTCACTTTCCATGTTCCAAATCTCATGTTCCTTGTCCGTTGCTTAAGTTGTACCAAAGAATCAGTCCAGGTCCGAGGCTTTGTGATCTGTTTCGTAACAAGGCAATTTTTTTACGGTGAGGAGTTGTTAGCACCTTGCCCAACCCCCAAGCCGGAGGACCACCCCTTGTCAGCTGTCCACGACTGCTTATTCAATGTATTCGCAGCTACCCTCCATATCCAGAGGCCGTTCCTCCATCTGCAACTTGAGAACGCGCCATGCCGTGGTGACAGGGACCCACTTAGCATTTTCCAACACAAACTCTAAAACTTCGTCAACAATGACATTACAATTCTCCTTGTTGAACCCATTACAAACTTATTGGGTTTAATTTGTTCCCTTTAATATTACTTCCTTTTGTTTTCTCCAGCACTAAACATTCTGTTTGCGACACAGAAGTTCTGTGATGCGACACAGTTGCTGGTTTCTTCAGCATGTTTGATTATGGTTAATTTAAACTTAGTGTCATAATTGCAAAACACCAATTTTGGCATTCCAGATGCTATTGTACCTTTCCTTACAATGATTTTTTATGGAATCTTTAACAACGTGTCACTTAAATAATCTGACTTGAAATTAGGTGTCAGCATGTCAATAATCAAATCAAACATATAAAATAATGCACCTAATTATTGTAACACCTGTGTAATTTTCTTTATTCACCTACATGAAGGAGGTACAGAAACATTCACCCTCTTCACGGAACATATTTAATGCCGTGTGTGTAATCATAATGCAACCAACAGTTATTCAAGCACTACATTATGAAAAAAATTCTCACCTTATATTCAAGCACATACAATACACACATACAAATATATATACACACACACATACATACATACACACTCCATACCACTCACCTTACTTTGTTTCTTGTCTTTTTTCCCTTGCTCTATTGTTACATCATCAAGTTCTTTGGCTAAGTGTTCAACATCACCACCACCACCACCATCATCATCATCATAATCTTTTTTCCTTTTCTTTTCTTTCTTTCCTTTCTTCTTTTTTGTTGATGCCTCATCTTCAAACTCTTCTATTACATCTACTTTGGAAATGTCATCATCCTTATTTCTGAATATACAAAATGAGACATGCCATAACATCATAACCATGGTTGTGTAAGTGTATATATGCCAATGTTAACACCAAACATAAACATACATGTTCTTACATATAAATAGACAGAAAAGAAGTGATAAAGCTATGTACATATCAAATGTGATAATCACTTATATATACATACATATATATATATATATATAATTCACAGATAAATTTTAATTACATAATACAAATATTTGAACATTGAAAACAAAAATATAAAGAAGAAACCGTAAAATACAGTAAAAAAAGACAACTACTGGAGCCAGTCATGCAAATTTATTTATACAATTTTAAATTTATTATTAATTAATATATAACTATGACAAAATAATTTTAAAGTTACTTTTTAATAGTGCTGGTGTTGGCAGAACTCTTACACAATTTTTGAGCTAGTACACTGACATGGCTCAGAACAGGGAAAATGCACGTTATAACACGTGACACTTATGAACAAATGCATATGTTGGTGTATTACCTATACGTGCAAGTAAATCATAATATAAAAGGTTTTAAAAATGGAAATAAAAACTGAAATACACCAGTTTCATTTACATGGCATGATGCACATATCAACGTCTATGCAATAAAATTCTTAAATAATTAACACACAATTGCTATTCTACTAAATGGAGTTAAGAAGGGTTGGGCAGGGTATGTGGCACTAGGCAGATGAAAAATACATACAGGGTTTTGGTGGGTAAATGTGCAGGAAACAGACCACTTCAAAGATCTAGGAATAGATGGGAGCTTCATATTAAAATGGACCTTAAAGATATATGATGAGACTTGCACAGGATTAATCTGGCTCAGGATACGGACAAGAGGCAGGCTCTTGTGAACATGGTAATTAAAGTTTGTTTTGGTTTCACAAAATGTGGAGAATTTTTTGACTAGCTGAGAAACAATAAGCTTCTCAAGAAGGGCTCTGCTGCACAGAGTTTCTTAGACTAAAGGCAGTAATTATAAACTAAACAACTAACAATTTTCTAATGTAAGAACCAATCTGACGAAAACATCAGAGTGAGAATTACGCCACCATCAACTAATACACATCCAAGACATGGCTGATTGCTCCATCTCTTAAGACTTGTGAAGCTTTCAAAGCTGAGCTAGTATTTTATCGTCATCAACATGTGACATCCATGTGCTCTTTGTGGTCTTCCTATGACCAAAGAATTTTACTTACACAAACTACAGAAAAAGGGCACATAATTGTTAAGTTTAAGTACACAAGTCAATTTTAATAATATTAAATGATGTTTCTATGTATAATATGATTGTATTGCAACTATAATTTTTCCTACATGCCTGTACATGACAGGATAGTGCTGAAATGCATATCATGCATTTACTGTGACTGTAATACATATTAAAGTTGTGTGCTGTACTTAAAAATGTAGTATAGGTTATGACATGTTCTACATACTTCCTTAACCTAAATAAATTATACTGTATTCTAACAGCACCTTCAGCAATTAAGATTTTGCACGTAAAACGCCCAATTTTTCACTCATCCTGAGCAAACAAACTACATCAGTATACTTTATTCTAAAAACACCGTGCATCTTGTCACAATCACTATTTAAAAACACCAACTGGATGCACTTTTATTTTAAAAAACTGTAGTTCTTTAAAACATTATAATAAAACCCAACATATGTTGATCAGACGCACACACGACCAGGTACAGCACACACCATAAGAATACAACCCCCAGAACAAGATGATACAGTACCATGCATCCGTACATTAACACCTACGGAAATACCAGTTTATCAGATTAACACAAGATACAAGGTGACTGTGCACACCATCAACAGTAAAGGTGGTAAAACTGTGTTTACAAAGTGAAACAATGAACAGACGTTTTTAAATATATGCAGTTTTAGTGACATAAAACCCCTGAGGATGGCTCAGTGAGGAGCCGAAACATATGTCGGGTTTTATTATAATGTTTTAAAGAACTACACAGTTTTTTAAAATAAAAGTGCATCCAGTTGGTGTTTTTAAATAGTAATTACATCAGTATACTGTACATATAACCAACTAAATGCACTTTTCCTCTCAACTATTTATAGTTTACACATTTGTAAACTATAAATAGTTGAGAGGAAAAGTTTACAAATTTGTAAACTATAAGTAGTTGAGAGGAAAAGTGCATTTAGTTGGTTATATGTACAGTAAATTGAAAAATGCACGGTGAAAGTCATATAAAATACATCAGTATAATTTAATTCTGTATGCATACATCACAAAATACAATTTGACCACCTATATCATCCACTTGCTTTGACAGACAACCCTTGGCCTACTCATCTCATAGTTAATACACATTATAAACAGTAACACACATCATCATTACATGTATTAACTGTAAGGTTATGCTGAAACACTTTGCTGATATTCACTGGCAATGAAGGCATTGTGTGCGATTGTGTTACAAAGTATGACGATAACATTACTGCTACTTACAATTGTGAATCTATGTAAATTTAATGTGAACTGTGATTCGCTTTACTGAAACATAATCTTCCCACCTACATAAAACCTCTATGCCGAATCTGTCTTCATTCCAATCTCTGGATGCAGAAAGTATGCTCTCATATTTTCCTTGGCAAAAATCTGAAAATTCCTTAGGAAGAAGAAAATATTTGCCTGTTCTTCCTAACAACACAAGATAGCAATATGGTATCCACTGTTGAATTTTATTTGTCACACTATATTTTAACTTGGATATCTTACTACACTTTATGCAATACTTACTTTGACTTCCCCTTCCCCTTACTTGGAAGGGTTTCATCAACTCCTCCAACCTGAATATTCACACCAACTTCATCTTCTCTGAAAGACAAAAAGGCTGAGCAACAATACGAAATTCAATCTATCTGGAAACCTAAATGTTATACTACCTTCCTTAAAGTGTGTAAATATCAATTTTACGGGTTAATCATGGCAAGGCTATGCATACGAATACCCAGATTGTACGTTTCCCTACTTACATGTCGTCCTCTTTGTTGCCCTTTCGTCCTTTTTTTGTCTTTCCCATTATGAATATTTACATACACAAGCAACGCTGGTCTAATTATAATAATATATCAATAGCTTCGGAACAAAATAAATCTCTTAATATCCCACGAACACTACACATGGCATTGATCATATGTCAGGTAAGATTCATGTTCTACAGCTGGTCATGACACGCATTGCATTCAAGGTATCGTGAAAAATGTTTATGGTATGCGACCGTGGTCACGGTATTCCATGGTGCGTGCAGCATAGGACTCTGATCCATGACACAGAAACGATCCTCGAACTTAACGCTATGTCGCAGAAGACTTGAGTCTTCAACTTACATGTAATTTTATCAAAAAGGCTCGCCCTAGGTTTAGCAGTTCCTTATGCCGATTTTGTAAATACTCGAATTTCTTTTGTTCCCTTCTCTGCATTCAAGAGCTTACTTGCAAAGAAAACTATTCTAATGTTGCCCCTAGATCAGGCTCGTAAACCCATAGCTCGCGATACAGTTACGTTGCCCGCGAAGACATTTAAAACGAGAAAATATCCTGGTCCATAGCCAGCGGGGTGCAAATGGCTGCAATGCACCAGCTAGGAATTTGCTAAGTATAAAAAACAAACATGTTGTTCAGCTTGCTAAAAAAACGTGCGACACCCTACCGCATTCATGTGTTGCCTCTGTTGAACCGCCGTGCTTGGAAATAACTCATTTTCAAAAACGTATGTGTATGCAAGACGCTTTGTGCAGTGTTATAGAGCACATTATATTTGTAATTAAAGTGTTAATTTTGTGACCCTGATATTCGACCGTAAATACAGCAGTACTGTTAAAGCAACACAAAAACCAGTGAAAATACGTGCCTAGTATACACACTACTGTAAAGTATCAACGCCAAATACAAAAAATCTAGTTTTTCGTACATGCGTGGATACTGCATAAAATACGAGGAGTGTAAGAAAAGGACAATTTATCCGGGCGCGCGAAGATCCTTATGTAACGTACAGGATTGACACTAGTTTTTTACATCAGTACTGCCGCTCATACATCCACATCTTAGGTCTGACTCCATTTTTTATATCCCCATTTTTATATTCATATTTTTATACTTATGTTTTTATATTTTACATCTTTTGTATCTACATTTTAAAGTACACTTCTCTTAGGCAGCACATTTTTATATATTGATATACATTTTATATATGTAATTGCAAAAGAGGTGGATTTTTCTTCTTACAAAATGCATGGAGTTTGTTTATCATAGTTTTTTGTCATAGGCCTGACGATGGCTCCTTGAAGCTGAAACCGGTAGCCTGATTACGTGTTGCAGGTGTGTGTGTGTTGTTGTGACTGTGTTGTTGATAAAAATAAAATATATCTTTGCCTGACAAAGGCCCTTTTTACGCTTATGCATATATAATATAAGATGCGCACCCAGACTTTTTCACTGGGGGTGGGGGCTGACCCAGATGCTGTATATAATTTGTTTTCAGTTTTAAAAATTACGGTATAAAAATCATGTCGTAAGTATAGCTGTAACATAACACTGTTTGCAACAGTGTTTAGTGTATATACCCGTACATACAAATATAAGTAGGCTATATGTCCTATGACTCACTCACCTCATTTAAATCACAATGTCTAATCTTCTCGGTTTTTTAATTTCATTTAAGGCATCCTAAGATTTGATTTTATTTTTCAAAATTTAGCCCATTTCAGTGGCTGATTTAGGCTTAAGGGTAAAAACGTAAAACGTTTAATATTATCGTGTCTACAAAATCTGTGTTTTTAAATTTCGATTTGGGGGGGGGAGAAGGGGAGAAGCAGCCCGGCAGCACCCTTTGGGTGCGTCCCTGCATAATATATATACACAATATATGTATAATAGAGCATCATATACGTATATAAACTTATGTACGTAGGCTACATGCACCCACGGTTTTCATGGTCTGGCTACGGTTCTGAAAATATGTTTCAACCCTTTTCCTGGTAAAGCAGAGATATAATGCCGAAACAATTCTGAAAACTTTTTAGCTGTTTATTTATGGAGACATACATTAAATTACCAACTCATTTTGTAAAGTGTGCTAAAAATAGCGACACTTCAGCCTAGTTGATGAATTATATTTTTTATCAATGTTTCCTATTTTTATCACTAACTTTTTTATTGAACACGGTGTATAGAAAAATACACAAGTAAAAGTATAAATATAAGTATACCTATTCGTCCTTCATATTATGTAACGAACTTCATGTTCCCCACATGCAGACCAAATCTTGCAGAAGTTGCTCGCATCACACAAAAGGACGCACGCAAGGTTACCTGCAATTTTTTTTATTTATTCCTGTTATATAATAAACGTGCGAAACAGCCAATTAAGCGTTAGTCTTTCTTTCTACGATTAATGACTTGGGATTTACGCAGCCTGAATGTAATCCTTGAAATTGTAATTATAGAACAGTAACTTAATTTTGGATTCTTGTAGCATCTAAAAGCTCTCCTAAAAGTACTATTTGCTCTACATACGCCATGAAGACGCATACGGGGAGTAGGTTTACAGCGCAACCAATTCTTAACGTCGATGGAGGTAAGAGGGGAGCCTCACGCCCCGGCCGCTTTACCCCAGGGGAAAAGGTCTCCAGTACCAATTGAATAGGAGGCTGGGTGTGCCCCAGAGCCGGTCTGGAAGTTTTGGAGCAGAGAAATGTCTTTTGCACCTACCTGGACGTGAAACAAGCCCGTAGCCTATTTACTGTACCGACTCTCCTGTGGCGGCACAAGCCACAAGCTCGCCACTCTCTTCAAATGTGCGACAATCGCTTGTCACATTTGTTTGCTTAGTTCCCTTATGGCAGTGCTTGAATTGAGACGCCTTAGAACGCCTTTCTTGGCCACTAGAGCATTTACGCCTCAAGATGGATACCCAAGAGGAATTAGCCAAAAGAACTGGATCCTGCTAGCTTGCCTGTACCTTGTGCTCTATTCTTCTTTCACCGTCGCAATAATTGCCTCTGCAGAAACAGTAATGGCGCACCTGGAAAGCTCTGAGCGACTGTTTCACAAGTCAGGACTACACACAGATTTCATTCATTCTGTAGTCTGTCTTACGACAGGTTCGTAGCCTCTTCCAAAGCGAGTTCTCCACAGAGTACGATCTAGTGCTTCCTCTTTCAATTTCCAGTATCCCCTTGTTTCCTTAAGGTCATCCAGTAGCTGCTTACATCTTCTTCCTTGTCTTCCCGTCATTTATATCCTTCCTTCTAACTTTCCTTCAATAACGTGTTTCAGAAGGCAGTTCCTACGCAAGATGTGACCAATCCAGTTAGCCTTTCTTCTTTTTATTGTATGTACGATATTCCTCTCCTCCTTGACTCTGTGTAATACTTCTTCATTTCTCACACGATCGGTCCAACTGATCTCCATTCTTCTCCAGCACCACATTTCAAAACTTTCCAGATACTTCTGATCCACTTTCCGAAGTGTCCACGTTTCAGCACCATACAAAGCTATGATCCAAATGTAGCACTTTACTAGTTTCTTCCTTAAATTTAATTCCAGTTTGCTGGTGAAAAGATATTTCTTCTTGTTGAATGCTGTTTTAGCCATGGCAATTCTGGATTTAATTTCACGTGTACATCTTGCATCACTACACACAGATTACACATTTTAAAATATTTACCTCTTGCCTTCCTTTCAAGAAAGTTTTCTCGTAAAGTGTCTAATGAGCCTAGCAGTGTGCAGTGATTTTATATTCTCCAAAACGTCCAAACCTGCTCTGGGGCCCACCCAGCCTCCTATTCAGTTGGTACCGCAGGCCTTTCCCCGGGAGTAAATCTATCGGTGCGTGAGGTTAAATTCTCACCTACATGAAATGGAAAGGGAAAACTTGTTACCAGTGCGCACTGAGCGAAAGATCTCGAAGAAAGTAGTCACTATTTTATAAGCAAATATTTATTCAATTTCCCCTACCATGTGTTTGAAACAAGATTTGATTTATCTGCAAAAGCAAGAGATATATCTCTCACCTTTTCGACATGAATAGCATTTTATTAGTGTGAAAGTTCAAAGTACATTGTTCTCTGTACATAAAGGGCCCCTTCATAGTAATTCTGAATTTACGGGTGTTTGTTTAGCTTATTGTCAGCATTTCGTCCCCAAACTTCACTGTCATCTAGTAATCGTCTTGTTTTTGTCGTTTACCTAAAAGCATCTGAACTGCTTTTCGTTACACATCATGTAATGCATTACTGATCGTGAGTCGAAGTAAGACAAAACACATTTAGTGCATTCTTAATTTGTTTATAAACGAGAAACATGAACAAACGGTAAATCAACGTATAAAAATGCGTTTAATAAGGCACTTAATTTGCTTTGTCTTATTCAAGAAACTACAGTATGAGTAAATGTAATGTTTTCTTAGAAAAACAGTTCACCCGGGGGTGGGGAATGAAATTTCATGTTATAGATGACACTGCTTCTCTTCAGCTAGCTATTTAATAAGCTAGCTAGCTTATTTTAGCCAGTAGTGTATGAGAATTTGTGTCATTGAATCTTGTTTCTATGATGTATATTTGAAAATTAATAATCTCAATTTCTAGCTCTTTTTCATCTTCCTTGAATACAGCGACAATAATATCTTAAAGTTTTACTTTCCGTGCAATAAGAATATGTGTTTTATTTAGAACACCAACACATGAGCACACAGTATACACAGCAGTACAATTTCTATCGACTGTTGTGTATACGGTGTGTGCATTGTTTGTTTTGTAAACAAAATACAGCGGAGATAAATATATCCGTCTCTTGAAAAGCGCAGGTAAAGAAAGACAGAGCGAAATTATATCCTCTGTTGCATACATATAACTTACAGAGTGTAACTGAATATTTTTGCAAAATTTCAGGTGTTGCAGGCGGTGGAAGGGGGGAAATTTTAGATAGGCAACGTGTGGTCGGAAACGTCCCCTTCATACCGAAATCAGCGTCGGTACTGCGACTGGCAGAGTAGGCAATCCCCGCATGTGATTCCAGCACTATGACGCCCCCGCAAATTTCATGCATGCTGTGAGAAATTATGTGGATGCAGCATTTCGTGTTCGCTGGACTGGAAGGGGCGGGGGCGTCACCTGGCCACCACGATCACCTGACTTGGCCCCACTTTTCCTCTTCTTTTGAGGTCATCTCAAGAGTCTCATTTATGAGATCCCTGTGGAAACAGAAGAGGTTCTCGTAACTAGAATTGTAGCAGCCCGTGAAACTATTCAGGACACGCCACTGATATTTGAGAGGGTGCGCCACTGCGATACCTGCAAAGAAGCCGGTGGCTACCACTTCGAATAGATCTTGTGAATGAATTGCAAATAATACCATTAACAGTGTTACACACAATGTAAGACAAATAAACATTTATGAAAATGAAACGAAAAATTTAAACGAAGCTCTGCTCTCCGAAGTCAGCTCTCGCGGGTTGCCTACTTTCGCAATCGCAGTGTAAACGCCATATGGAGACACTTCCTAACACATGTTTCTATCTCCAATTGCCCCGAACTTTCTAAAAACTACTCTATTACACCCTGTATATATATACGATATATATACGTTTACATATGTGTGTTATGTAATGGTAAAAAAGTTGTCCCCGTACATATTATAAATACGTATGGGATAGTGGATGTATAGCACCCTCCTTTCTTATCCTCGTTACTAGATAGAGGTGAGTGATTTTCTTCACGCCCCGGCCGCTTTACTCCTAACAATGTTTGAGAAAAAGGAGGAGGGTGGGTGGGTGTGCCCCAGAACCGGTCTGAACGTTTTAGAGAACAGAAAAATCTCTTGCCCCCTTCCGAGATTCGAACCCCAGACCAGTCAGCCCTTAGCCTAATCACTGTACTGACTACGCTATGCCGGCTGCGGTGTTACGTAAGTTTACATGCAGGCAGCATGAAATTAATATCAGCTACGCACGTGCCACCTCTCTGACATGCTCAAATTAGGTGTTTGAAAAACTAGTTAAAGTTAAAATGAAAAAACAGAACGATGGTGAAACTGCGAAGGACAAAGCATGAATTAGATACGATGACATGACAGCAAATTCTGAAATTATAAAAAAATTAAATTAGAAGGCTTGATAGCAGCAGTAAATCTACGCCTATAAATATCAACCAAAGAAAATGAATAGGTAAGAAAGATAAAGACATGGCAAGAAAATCAGAACTGATTACAAAACTGACTGAAATGCCTTTATTTTGGGCAAAGACACACTGTATAGCAATTATGAAGGAATACTCGTGGTTAGTTGTGAAAGATCACGACACTGCAAGCTGTTTTGGCAAAAAGTTGTGTAGTTCTAGCTTAGGCCTATAATCACAAGAACAATACACATGTTCTCGACCTGGCAAGAATGGATCTTTAATTATAAATGGAAATGCCAAAGTGAATCAGCAAACTCCCTATCTGACTGACCGACTGACAAACAAACACAACAATTAGCTAACAAACAAACTATCAAACTAACAAAGTAACTAACTAACTCACTCGAGCAAAGTCCTTCTTGGGAAGCTAATGTTTTCTCAGCTAGACAAGCAATTCTCCACATTTTATGGAACCCGAAAGTTCATTACTGCTTTCACAATAGCCGGCCACTTGTCCATAACTTGAGCCAAACCAGTCAAGTGCATGACATCGCATTTTATTTTTTAAAGATTTATTTACTATTATCCTCCCATCCACGCCTAGGTCTTCCAGGTGACTCTTTCCTTCAGGTTTCCCCACAAAATCCTAAATACATAATTGTCAAGTGCCATGTCCATCTCATTCTCCATGACATTATCATCTGAATAATACTTTTTAGGAAAACAAATTACGAAGTTCCACACTATGCAGGTTTCCCCAGCCTCCTGTTGTTTTGTCCCTCTTACAAACAAATACATTCCTCAGCACCCTACGCTTGAACAACCGAAGTCTATATTCTATGTGCAAGACCAAGTTTCACATCACTATGAGACAAAAATAAAAAAAAAACATTCCATGTATTTCAGTCTTTAGTCTATATTGTTACATACCAAATGGGAAGACAAAAGATTCCAGACCGATTGGTAGCAAGCATTTCCTAAATTTAATCTGCTCTTAATTTCTTTGGCGGCAGGGATGACTTAGCCGATATAGCGACTCGTTACGGCCTGGAATACTCAGGGATCGAATCCCGGTGGGGACGAGATTTTCCGTGCCTGTCCAGACCGGCCCTGAGGTCCACCCAGCCTCCTGTACAATGGGTACCAGGTGTTTTCCCGGGAGAGGGAAGGTTAAAGCGGCCGGGGTGTGTTGCTGACCACCCACCACCTTCTAGCATCAAGATTGTGAATGGGTTGAAGCTAGACCTTCGCCTCCCCTCTGTGCGTGCATAGACATTTAATGGGGTGGCCTGTATCATTACCTTAATTTCTTCATGTAGTGAGTTTTAATTTGTTAGTGTCCTTCCTCAGTATACGAAATTTGTCATATTTTCAAAGCATTTATTAGCTATCTTTCTTCTTCTTCCATGGCACAAGAGCCCCTTGTGGACCAGAGCCTCCTGATTATCGAGGCTTCACTATCACACTCACCTAGACACACCACACTCGGTACGATTCCTCTGGACGAGTGATCAGCTCGACTTGGAGGCCTCTAACTGACAACACACAACACTCACAAGAAACAGACATCCATGCCTCCGGCGGGATTTGAACCTACAATCCAAGCAAGCTAGTGGCCGCAGACCCACGCCTTAGACCACGCGGCCATTGTGATCGGCATTAGCTATTTTTAGGTTCTGATCTTGTCGTGAATTCTGTTCAGGACAAACATATATAGCACAAAAAATTATTTTTCTCAGCATATGAATTTATACCAACATTTTGGTTATACTTTGTATGTTATCGCTCATCAGCTGAGACCAGAAGCTGATGTGTCCATTTCAGTGTCCGTGCCTCCTGGTTTGCGGTGACTTCCCTGAAGTCATATCCTAAAGCAAAGTGAAAAAGCAAGAGCGATGAAGTATCTCCTTGTTTCAGGCCATTATGAATCGGAAATGTGTGTGTGCCGATGGCATAATTCTTGTGTCAGAATTGTTGCGTTTCACGCGACAGATTATAAAATTGCAGAGACTGATATGCAGTGAAAACAATGAGCAGTTTAAAACAAACAGCAGTTACCAAGTTCTTGTTTGCTGTAGGAGAGAAACCGGCTTGTATTTTGGAAGGTCGGCGCAAAGTGTGTGGCGAAGACTGTGTGGAATTGCACTTCAGCGTGGCAAAAACAGACTAAAGAAACTCAAATAGGAACAGAGCTTCTTGACAAACCGCGGAGTGGTCGCCCATGTATTCCAACAGTGCAATAACTGGGGGGGGGGGGGGGGGGGGTTGACTATGCTAAGATCTGTGCTCGGCAGTGCCACGAATGGGACTTCCTGTCGAAAATTTTTACGGGTTATCAAACCTGGATCCACCATTTTGAAACCGAATCTAAGCGGTAATCGATGGAACGGTGCCACACGACACCTACAAGTAAAAGGAAATTCAAAATTGCGCCGTCAGCAGAAAAAATAATGGCTGCAGTCTTTTGAGGTGAGAAATATGTTAATCTTGTGAAACACGACACTCATGTTAAAAACAGTAAGAAACCTGAATGCTAGACTTCGTCGATTTCATCCCACAAGAAGAATGTCAGCATTGTTGCTCTCCTATGTCAGCGCAAGGTCACACACAATTCTGGGTACCACTGAGGCCATTACGGAATTGGATGGAAAATACTGCCGCATCAAACCTACAGTCCTGACTTCGCACTATTGGATTTTTACCTGTTTGCTGATACAGCCTGCGAGGACACAATTACGCGGATACCAAAGTACTGCAGGAAAACGCAAGCCGGTGTTTGCAGAGGAAGAACCGTAATATCTACCGTGCGGGAATATATGCCTTTATTCAGAGGTGGGTAAATACTATTGAAAAAAGATGGAGACTGTGTTGAAAATAACTATGCCTCTGACTCGTTGTAGTGAAGTTCTGTGAACTTTTCACATGTGTGACTTGCAAATAGCATAAAATAAGATAATGGGAGGTGTTACTTTCTGATTAATTCCCAAATTTAGGGTCCAATAAGATATATTCGGGCTAGCAGCCGCGTCAGGTGGTTTAGTCGCCATTTAACCTCCTGACGCGACTGCTAGTCAGAGACTATTTCATTGAGTTTAGTCGCTGTGAAAGCTTTAAATTATATAAATAAAAGTGTGTTAGAATGTAAAATCTCTAACACTGATTTATGTCTGATTACTTTTTAAACATTTTCTTGGAAACAGAAGAGTGCCAAAGGGTGACGTCTACTCCATGATGATGATGATGATGATGATGATGATGACCGTGGTCGGAGCGGCGCAGAGCCATGGAGACCCAGAAAAATCGGGAAGTTTCGTCAGTCATTTAGGCTTAGATTGAAATACTTTCTATTAATTTTTTATTTAGCTTCTTTTCTTGTGACGGCAGAGCTAGAAGCTTATCCGGTTAGCCTTGCTGGCACAGGTGCTGGGCATTATATAAGCCCTTTTCATTTTCTACAACGCAGTAACTTCCTACGACGGGAGATGAATGAAAGGTACGTAGCGTCTCTAAGAGTCGGGGTCTGAGAAATGAAGTCTTAGTCGGTATACTCAGAATTAATTCGTAATTCCTAATCTTCTGAAACAGAGCCGCCGGCAGCAAGGTGCAAGCTGGCGCACACATCACCTTCGGATATTGATATTTAATAATTTAATTAAAAAAAAATGAAATTTACAAAAAATGAAACCAAATTTCGAAAAATTCCTACAGTTTTAGCCCAAGTATTAATTAAGAATTTTAATTAAGTGACAACTATATTACTATCTTGTCCAGCATTATCATAAAAAAATCCGTGCTCTTTACATGTAGCAAATGTGCATCACCTTGCAAAAAGAAACATGTCGGTGCTCTTTCTCGGAACCGACTATGATGACGACAACGATTAAATAATAATAATATTATTATTATTAACATCTTATATCTGTACCATTTATGCTATGTTTCATGTAACTGATTTTTTTAGCAATACTGTTTAAATATCTAATTTAGGTGTTGAATTCCTTACAAGTATTTTTTCCTGTTTGTTATTTTGAGTTATTTGTTTGTTTGTTTGTTTGTGTGTGTTTCTTCATGTGATTTCTTTGTCCTTATGTTTTGCCGGTTTTATAATTGGCCATTGCGGTGTTAAACTAGAATGTTAATGAAAGAAAATTAAATTGATTTACAATATTATTACTTCCGTAGACATGATTAGAATCAACCTACATGATGCAATTACTATCACAACAAACAGTGTTCAAATTTACGAGATTTGAGGTCCTCAAAACGCTGTTAATGAAGGTGATAATTTTCTGGCATGGTACATCGTGTCGACTGTTAGCGAAGTTTCGAAAAAGTGTAGTTCCTTCATTTTCAAAGCCAAGCAGTCCAAAAAGTGTACAACACGATCCTTCGAAACGTCGGCACGGCCGCCGAGAGCTGGTTCGGTGCCAGCTGAAGAAATTTTTTCAGGAACCCAGTAAGGGTGGACCGGCTAAAAATATTTACGCTAAATCGGAAAGACTGACTCTCAGTTGCAGAGTGACTTGGGCTTAGGCTGAAAGGGTTAATTTGTGCAATCAACAAATAATGATACTACAGGAAAGACAAAAACTTTTACAACATATTTGGGCCGCGGGCCCCCTTCCGGACTGCCGGGCCCCGGGATTTTGTACTGGCTTCCCCCATCTCACGTCGGCACTGAACGTCGGTGAATATTTAACAGTTAATACGGCATAATATTCCAGACGACTCGAATCTTAATAAAAATTCGCACTTGTAGCCAATGACAGTTTCTATAACTGCTGCAATTCCCTTCTGAACCTTACGTATTTTGTCCCCAGGTTCGCATTTAAACATTTGTTACTTTTCTTAATTTCGATTCCATCGTTCACCTTGACATAAAAATAAATTATTAATTGGAAATAATAATATAAATGTAATAAGAATGTGGAATGAAAAGAGGCGAATTTTCTCTGCACCTCGCAATACTCTCTGATCGCAGGCAAAGCGACGACATTCGTTTCAAGCTCTGTACAAGCTAACATTAGAAACTGCATTTGTAAATACGTTTACGCCTTTGTCACCGCTATGTATAGAAGTGCGTATGGCCAATACTGTGATTAACAGCAGGAATATTTTTGGAGGAGTAAAGGATTCAACAAGAAGAAGAATATTTTCACCAGCAAACTAGACTTAAATTTAAGGAAGAAACTAGTAAAGTACTACATTTGGAGCATAGCTTTGTATGGTGCTGAAAGGTGGACATTTCGGAAAATGGATCAGAAGTATCTGGAAAGTTTTGAAATGTGGTGCTGGAGAAGAACTGAGAAGATCAGTTGGACCGGTCGTGTGAGAAATGAGAAAGTATTACACAGAGTCAAAGAGGAGAGGAATATACTACATACAATAAAAAGAAGAAAGGCTAACTGGATTGGTCACATCTTGCGTAGAAACCGCCTTCTGAAACACACGATTGAAGGAAAGTTAGAAGGAAGGATAGAAATGACGGGAAGATGAGGGAGAAGACGTAAGCAGCTACTGGATGACCTTAAGGAAAATAGAAGATACTGGCAATTGAAAGAGGAAGCACTAGATCTCACTCAATGGAGAACTCGCTTTGGAAGAGGCTACGGACCTGTCGTAAGACAGACTGCAGAATGAATGAAAGGACGGCGCAGCTACTGGATAACCTCAAGGAAAAGACAAGATAACGGAAATTGAAAGAGGAAGCACTAGATCGCACCGTGTGAAGAACTCGCTTTGTAAGAGGCTACGGAACTGTCGTAAGACAGACTGCAGAATGAATAAATGAATGAATAAAGAATGGCAGAATGCGTGCACGTTCATTGTTAGGCGCTTTCGCAATGTTGCAAAAGCGACTATTAGCTTTATAATGTCTATCTCTCGGTCCGTTTGCATGGAACAACACGGGTTCCACCGGGTTGAGTTTTCGTGAAGTTTTATATTGGGTGATTTTACTAAACTCTGTCGAAAAATATTCAAGTTTTGTTAAAACCGAACAAAAAACAACAGAAACTTTACATAAAGACGTAAGTAAGTTCATTACAACACATCCTTGAATTTTTCTTGGAATAAGAAAAGTTTCAGATAAAAATTTGCAGATGAAATTACAATATATATTTCATGTCAAGTGTTTCCTGTGCCGATGGCCATTCCGATTACGAGATACAGCACAACAAGACGAGCCACACATGACCTAGCACAATATAACGTCAAGAATTTGCACTTTGCATGCCGGGTAATACATAGAGTAACAACATGTATTTAATACTAATTGCTTTCTACCAGATGAAACTTGAGATTTAGATGCATTGTGCATAACAGATAATAAGACAGCACGAGGTATGTGTATGTAATACTTATTGCTTTGTCGTTAATTGTAATTACATAATGACGTAAACAACATATTATTACCTAACACTGTTGTGCATTTATCGATTTTTTTGCATCTTATCATTTACGTAATTTAATGACATGCAATATTGGAATTCCTGCGGTTGATCTTAATTGATATATCACAGTGTTTGTCATTTATACGCTTGTTAAATGATTGTGTTTGTTCTCACGCTTTACAGGTAACTTACGAAAGTTCTGTGAGGTATTGTTTTTCAACAATCTTCCAAGATAAAATAGTTGTGTATAAAATATGTGTATGCACATGATCTTTCAAGGTTTAGAAATTGTGAGGGCATTTTTCGTCCGTCCGTCCATCATGTTGCGCATACGTTAATGGGCTACGGCATTTGTTCTAATAAAGTGGGCAAGATGCCGCAGCGATTTGATGGGTACAAAGAAGATTGTGGGAGAAAGATGCAGCAAAATAAAAAAAAATGGAAACTAGTTTTAAACACAAGTTATTTTAATTTTCTGAGGGACACAATTTTGTCTTTGTGATCGGAGAGCTACTAAGTAAAGGGAAGAGAAAAATATTATGTGAAAACTTAAAATTTTGTATTTTTACGTTGCACCTAGAATAAATACAATGTCATCTGTCCCAAATCTTTATAGCATCTTACTCATGAGCGTGGCATATATGCCCAAAAGTTTGAGATATTTAAATTTAAATTTTAAGCATCTTCAATAAATGTTCTGTGCTACACATATTTTCACCTACAAAATGCAAGCTATTAAAGTTATATAACAACTCTTGAAAATTTGCGGCAACAGTCCCGCCGACTTTGCTACGTGAAGCCCTTTTGTTGGTAACACCATCGTCTATAAACCAAAAGCGTCTCTCAGAAAGAAAGCAAACGCTGCGTTACTGTAACATTTTTGTTGCCCCTATTTGAATTAAAGGCGGAACGGACGGGAGGTCTAAACGACTTTCATGGAAAGTGCACTGACTACTCAAAATGTCCTTTTACAGCACCAACATACAACTGAAAATGGATTACAAGTTGGCGTTTTTTCTGGTAGCCGCATTTTTGGTTCAGGTGAGTATCCTCTGCATTGTCCACTTACAGTCACGTGCACACTTAACATTCTTTTGTCTCAGTTTAGTATAGATAACTAAAGAGATTTACATTAAACAGAAGTTGGAAATTATGCTCTGCCATGTTTAGATATTCGTTAAGAAACTGAAGGGCCATGAAACTAATGCCTGAGATATGTTACACACAAAATTTGAAAATTATTACCCATGAAAATATATAATTCCTTAAATAGGTCAAGGGTTCGAATACGGAGCAACTTTCGCAATTATATATATATATATATGCAGTATATCTAAATTATTTACCTCATCCTGAACGGCAAGACGGAAAGAAAAATGGAAGAGGATAAAGACGTTCCTTCCTAACCTGTTTAAAAAAATTATTTTTTTATTAAAAAAAATTCACATGTTAAACAAAAAAATTTAGGGTATTTAGGCTGTACTTGGAGGTTAATTTCACCTGCCTCTTCCAAGGGTTATTGAATTCAGGGGTGATTAAAACGCCTTCAAGAGAAATTTCCTTCTAGTACGTAATCAGAGCAACTTCCATAACATCACAAAATTTGGAAAGGCAACTGTCACAATACATAAAAAAAAAACTGATCGCAGGAGCATATGGGTTTATTGAGACAGCTGAAAAGATATGGTTTGCTCAGAGATTTAGAATCTCTCGGCTTAACGAGCCCACCTGAGTAGGCACTTTTGCACTACCTTACCCGAAGATGGAAACATCAAGTACTCAAAACAATGTTCTCATTTTTGGTGTTTTTCGAACACTAGATAACGAAAAGAAAATTCAAAATCTCAGTAGTTCTAAAAGTACGAGTAATTTACCACCGTGTGCACCCTATTGCATTGAATTATTCAAGATAAAATTGAACCCATTATTTTGTGACATTTTATAACGGTGGTTCATTTACTGATTTCTGCAACACGTTTCGACAGTTGTACTTATAGTCATTTTCAGAACAAAAGTAATATTTTACATTTAGAGACAATTCACAGAGCGCACTTGCCCCATGCTCCTATAGTGGTCAGATTTCGTGAAAAAAAAGAGGACACGGACAAAATTCACGAGTGAATAAAGATGACACTGTAACACTGTCATATACTTACTCCCTTCCGCCGTCTACCCTGGATATAGCTATTGACGAGAGATGTCACTACACGGACTGAGGCTGACAGAAATAGCGAGAGATGTCACTACACTGAGACAGACTGACAGGCACTATGAGCTCTTTTAAATACTTTCGCTTCTATAAATTCACTGCGTGGACTCATTTGAATAAATTCTCTTTTAATTACCTACGTCAGGCAGGCTATGTGAGAACTTTCTTGATACATTTATGTGACTGTTGGTACTGAAAACATTCAGATATTGGCTCCCACGTTTTCAGGTTAACACACTTCTCATAAAAAATAATATAACTGGTTGCCTAACTCTATGGAACAGAGCCCTTCTTGAGAAGCTAAGAGGTCGTCAGCTAGTCAAGAAATTTCCACCATTTTATGGAACTCGGAAGTTCATTACCACATTCACAAGCGCCCACCACCTCTACCTATTTTGAGGCAGATCAATCCAGTCCATGTCCTTATCCCACTTGCTGAATATCCAATTTAATATTATCCTCATACCTACGCCTAGGTGTTCCAAGTGATCTCTTTCCCTCAGGTGTCCCCACCAAAATCCTATGTACCTGTCCTCCATACGTGCTACATTACCCACCCAGCTAATTCTTGATTTGATCACCCGAATAATGTTTGGTGAGGAGTACAGATCATGAAACTCCTCGTTATGTAGTCTTCTCCACTTCCCTGTTACCTCGGCCCTTGTAGGAGGAAAAAAATCAAGCATGCATCATATATAACCAGTGACATAGTTACTATTATATTAATACGTTTTTCTTTTTTCTTTTGCGTTTTCAGGCTTCATTCTCCGAGAAAGGTAAGCATGGCGACTTAATCCTTGCACCATGGGCTGTAAAACTTAACACAGTAAAACAGACACCACAGCACTTCAACAAACGGCTCTTGCATTTGTGCTGCCTGGCCATACTTTTGTGAAAAACAGAACAATCGAGGGACCATAGCAACCGACATAACCGACATTTGGCTTTCTGCCCCCCCCCCCCCCACACACACACAAAATAAAACACAAGTTTCCTTTACGCACTTCTAGAAAGGAACAAACAACGCCCAGTAGTTAAATCAGTGTCAGTGTCACAAATTACAACATTATTGGTGGCAAGTTGCGACTACTAGGTGTCAGATCCTCGCAGGCTGTGTCGGCAAAAAAGGTGCTACGGCACGTACAGTTTGCTGTCGTTACTACACGTTTCGCTGGAAAAGGTTTTAGTCGCTCGAAATAAATACCTAACAACTGTTTCCAAAAACAGCTCTTGACAGCTCTGTGGCCCTATAAGCTGTGGAAGTGAAAGGGAAAGAGACACAGAACTCAGTACCGAATTACAGACGGTGCCTACTCAATTTCCAGCCCTTGATATAACCACGAAAAAGGCAGGATAAAACCTGGTCTTCACAGATGAACCAACAACCTTTGGAAATCTAAACAAACAGCCCGTCCATGCACACAGCCATGTAGTCCGTACATGCGAAGATCAGTTCCGCGAAATGCTGACAGGCGACGACCAATGTTACGCCTCTCGTGCGTTGGACAAGCCGCAGGCCTGACGTTGACCGCATGATAAGCGAAGGTGAAACGGGCAAGAGTCTACGGGAAATAATTTGAGGCGAATAGTTGTAATGACATGAAAGATGCAGCAGGTGTACAACCATAGGTATAGGCTCGTATCAACGACGCCCGTCGCGGTGGGGTCAGGTGAGATACCGCATCATGTGATGTATTTGTCAGTTTCGCGGCATAACTACACAGGAAATTCATTCCCATGGCGTTCAGGATTGCACATTATAAACCCCTGACTGAACCAAGGCCAATGTATGTGGGATTTGTCGTGGACAGAGTGACACTAGGGCAGCTTTTCATCCAAGCACTTCGCTATTCCCCTACCACTATCATGAGCCAGGATAGTGTACTCGGTATAGCGACTAGGCTACTGACTGGACGATCCGGGTTCAAATCCCGGCAGGGAAAAAACATTTTTCTCTGTCCCCCAAAATCCAGAATGGCTCTAGAGCCAAACAAGCCTCCTATTCAATGGTACCGGGGTTCTTTCCTGGGGTAAAGCGGCCGAGGCGTGAAGTTTACCACGCACCTGAACCAGTACTGAGGTTAGTAAGTGAAGCTATACATCTACTCCCCCCTACATGCCTGCATGGTGTGGACAGGCGAAATTTTACCTTTCTAACATGCCAGTATCATTCCACCAAAGCTCCGTATTTATTCATCTATCACCGACGCTATAAAATCTTAGCAAATCAACACTCGAGACGTCTGGTGGAGAAGGCACCAGTGGCAAGATTGATACCAGTGCAGTGGACAGCGTGCAGGATAGAAATTTGGACTTCGCTGAAGAGCCACAGGCCTAAACCAAGCTGTCACAGCCTCCGTGTATCTCAACGCACATTTAGTGCACGGTGAAGACGCAGCGCGCTACACAGGTACAGCTTTGCCGCAGTCTCTTGAGCAAATGGCAGGATCATAGGCGTAACTTGGTTAGGCGAAATTGACCGTGGGTATTAGGAAGTTCAATTTACGAAGGAGTCAAGTTAGAAAGAGGGGGAAGATTGTTTTGAACCAATCCTTAATATACATACACCCCTTTCTCCCACTCTTACCCCATTTTTTTATTTGTCCCTCTTCAACCCTGTAACAAAAAAAAACTGTTTTTAGGTAGAAAAAAATTGGGAGATGCCCCCTTGCCCCCCCCCAAGTTACGCCTATGGGTGGGAGGGGTCATACCTCGAATAGACCATGACCGCTTCCTTCCAAATCCTTTCCAATCCAGTATTCATCCTTCATTAGACACTATATAGTTTCAGTCACTGACAACGCCTTTACACAAACTAGAAGAAAATAATCTTAAGCAATTACACTAATTTAATAGCGTTATCTTATAGATCCAATAAAAATGACACTGCTCTACATTACAGACGATGCTTTACTCGCATTCAGAAAGCAAGCTGAAGAAGACATGCCAATTTACAAAAGTTCTCTCGTAACGAAGACTGAGGTGACCAACAAACTGGCTGAATTAAAAGACAAAGCCGATCAACTGTACCAGAAACGTCAAGGTGAGTCGGATTAACCACACCGCCAACCCAGTCTCAGCCACAAAAACATTTTGTCGCTAACTGCATGCGATACTGAACAAATATTAGCAAGAGGAAACGACTGCTTCCTCAACGTTCCTCCCCATCAATTATTGATAAACATCGTAAAGACTTTTCTCTAAATTATTCACCGATGTTGAATCAACTCTTAACATCAGCATCAACTGAATATAGTAGTTGAGTGGCTAGTAAGCCAGCTGCCTCTCCGGGACATTGTTGGTTCGATCCCTCACCGTAAGCGAAGTTTTCCTGAATAAAACAATGTCCAATTTAGATCAGAATCCACTCACAGAATGTATATTGGCAATATGTATAACATAACTTACAGCAGGTTAAAGCAGGTGTTCGAAATAACCTCGTAAGACTGTCAGATATGCTTGACAAATGGTTAATATATTATTAAAACGGTTTGAATTTCTGAAGTAGAAATTACAGATACTGCGCGCCAGATAAGTTATGAGGGGCGCCCAGAAAGTAATGCAACACTTTTTTTCTTTTTCAAAATTGATTTTATTAAAACTTCAAATATGTCACATCGCTATATGAATCGTTGGCTACCTAAACCTATTTTCCAACATAGTCTCCTAAATCTTTGGCCTTACGCCACCAAGATGCGAGAGCCTGTATGCCTTCGCGGTACCACTCTCCAGGTCTCTGTCGCAACCACCTCTTTACTTCGGTAATGACTTCCTCGTCGTCCTCAAACCTCTTTCCGAGGATTGCATCTTTCAAGTGGCCGATAAGATGGTAGTCGGAAGAAGCCAGATCCGGGCTATAAGGTGGATGAGGCAGGACAGTCCACTGAAGCTTTGTGATGGCCTTTCGGGTAAGCAGACTTGTGTGTGGCCTCGCATTGTCGTGGTGAAGAAGCACTTTTGTCACATGTTTATGGAAACGAACCCTCCGGAAACGCTTCTTCAGAGTTTCCACATAGACGTCCGAGTTGATCTTTTGGCCACTGGGCAACACGTCTATGAGAATGACCCCTTCACAGTCCCAAAAGACGGTCGTCATGTTCTTGCCGGCAAAAGAAACTGCTTTAAACTTTTTCTTCTGAGGAGAGTACGTGTGATGCCACTCCATGGATTGCCTTTTCGTCTCGGGCTCGAAGTGATGAATCCATGTCTCATCACCCGTGACAATGGTGGACAAGAAATCATCACCCTCAACCTCGTAACGAGCAAGCAACTCCAAGCAGATGCATTTTCTTTGTTGCTTATGCTCTTCGGTTAGGCTTCGAGGGACCCATCGGGCACAGACCTTTGAATATCCTAACTGGTGAATGATTTTGTCGACGCTTCCCTTACCAATACCGAGTTTAGAGGCGAGTTTCCTGGTTATGATTCTCCGATCGTCTCGAATAAGACTTTGCACTTTTGTAGGCGACACAGCTCTTGATGGGCGGCCCGAGCGCGGGAGATCAGACAGATTGCCCTGTCCTTGTTCTGATGACGCGAATCGCTTCACCCAACGGCTGACGGTGCTTTTATCCACTGCCATGTCTCCATAGACGTCTGTTAAGCGCCTTTGAATATTTGCGATTGATTCGCTCGATTTGTTTTCTGCTAAAAGAAACTAAATTACTGCTCTCTATTTAGAACGCACGTCGCTCACAGACTCCATTTTGAAAGTTCACTACTGCGCTACCATCTAGCGGGAAACTTTGCACCTATGTGTATAAACGCGGGACACTTCAAACCTGCAGCACGCAAAATATCATTTTTATCAAACACAATTGGGCCGAGAAAAAAAATGTGTTGCATTACTTTCTGGGCGCACTGAGTATCTGCGTATTGCTTTCAAGAACGCTGTCTTTGAAACATCACCAGATACAATAGTCACATGGTGTGACAACGAGTGAATGAGCAGGCAGCAAAGGAAGACTTACTTTATCACACATATCTTTACCCCAACCGATGCACACTTATTATTCTTTATTATACAATACAATTTACCATAAAACAAGTCCGACATTTCGAAACCCTATTTTGGGGATCATCGTCAGGGACTTGGATTGTGAATTACACAAATTACACATCAACAATAATGGCACATTTTAGAAGTACAAAAGTTAAAATGTAGGATATCTACTGCCCTAGCCTTCTACACGTAGACACACAACTTCTGATGCACAGTGGACCCAGAAAACAACTGAGTTATGATAGGCTAAAAATGCACGGTATGAATAATATGAAGACTTAATTATTCGGTACCTAGAGCTGTCATGTAAGGCGGCTATTGAATTGGTAGTATGGGCGGTTGCACCGCCTTGCTGGAGGAACCGGTATTCATTCTCCTCGTCACTTAAATAACAAAGAATATGGTGCGATAATTTGTCTACTATATCCTTCTAAACTGACTGTATCTGAAAAGAAGTTGTGTCGGATTGTTTTGCTGCACTGACACCACACCATCAAACTATGATGACATATAACGGCAGATCGTGGATTACTCTCGTTGTGTTGAGTATACAGCAGGGGGTGAGAGGAGTGAAGCCCGGGTTGGGAGAGCTGCAGCCCTCCCATAAATTTTTAGAAAAATTAAACTAAATATCCGATTAAAATTTTCATTAGGAGATACGTATATTATCTAAAAAAAAAATACAAATGAAATAATTTTAAATTCAGTACTTGCGACGGAATCTAAGCGCTGCGGACCGGGCTGTGACCTACTCAGACGTTGCGCGCTGGCTTCAGCACAGCTAGGGCGAGCGGTGCGAGACTCGGCCAGTTCGGTCTGCGGCTGGGAAAGAGTCACCGTAGCCCAGGGAGCGTTTCAAGGACTTCGTACACTTATTTACCTTTTAAACCTTTCAAACGCTGGCATTTTGATACCTTTTTTAACCTAGCTGTTTTCAAAGCCATTCTTGGGAATGTTTTAATTTTAGTAGTCGAAATTTTAAACTAAACATGGAAAAAAAAAAAAAAAAAAAAGAGGCAACAAGGCATCAATTTTTCGCAACTAACTCTCGTCGAGAATACTGAGATTAAGAATTTAGGCCGTGCAACACCTGGCTTAGTTATTTCTCAGTCACTAGCAAACAAAAAGTTTAAGCCTGCTACATACGCTACACGTAAGTGGTTGAGTGGCTTTGCTGAAAGAAATGCTCTATTGAGCCCTGCTGATTAATCATATAATAATCCTAGCCCCAGCCATACCACAAGACAGTCCCATGAACCGCCACTGGCATACAGTAGGCCTATACGTGAAGGTTTAAGTAATATAATCTGTAAAATAAGCTAGCAATGGATAGAATTCGGGCTTGCACACTGCTATACAAAACCAGTTACAAAATCTGTTCTCGCATCAAAGATTTTTGTGGGCATTTATTCTGAAACTGACACACCAGCAAAGCGGCTTCTAAATCTGTTACAACCATTTTCACAGAATTTATTGCTTGCATAGTTTTTCATAATAAAATCCTTCTATGTTACACCGTGCTTTAGATTCACGAACAAAAAATCGAATTCTATTATGCGGAACTTCTGAACCTGGACTCTTCCGAAATCTTCGTGACGTTTGTGACTAAGCAAACACGCGGGGATCAGACTACTAGGAATTAGTCATACACAGCCAGATAATAACACAAAACCTAAGTTTAACAGGCATGACAGTCAAAATTCGAAGTTTGTAGATTTGGAATGCAGATCAAATGTTGATCACCGAGTTAACGTGCTCTGTCATCCAATCACGTCTCATTCCATGCTACAAATAAAAATCATAATAATAATAATTCCCAACAGTCACAACCTTAACAGCGTCATCACCGAGAAGCTCCAAAAGTGTACAGACTTGAAACAAGAGCTTATAAGAATATGGCAACTGAAAACGGCCTATATAATACCACTAGTACTATCCACAATGGGTATTATCCCAAAGAAATTACATCAAAGTTTAAAATTGCTTAATGTCCGCCCTGCTCTGTATATTCTAATGCAGAGAGCAGTAATACTTAACACATGCCGTATAGTCAGAAACTATTGGCAGAACAGTGAATAAGAAGTGCTTGGTCAGCGAGATCCGTACTCTTTTGAGAACCAGCTGAACTGCTGTGAAGTAAGAAAAGTGAATGATGATAATAAAACACTAAATATTTCTCTATCTTACTATGAATAATGATCATGCAGAAGTCCCTGCATTCACATCCTGATGCACAGTGACTTCTGTACCAGCATTCATTAGAATATCGGCTTATTATCACAAATACGTACAGACATAGAACTTTGTGTAATTATGAACAGTGTCAGCATACAAAAGCAGGAATTACAATGTTGTAGAACTCGACTCAAATATCTTTTCCGCGACGCAGAGACCAAAATCAGTCAGTCCCCACTACTCCCTTTCTGTCGCTTTAGCATCACCGTTGTTGCTACATCAGTCATTTTCCTTTCAGCCACCGTCCTGTGAAGGTTATTTAGTAGCGTATAGGAGTGGGAGGTATTTGTCTTGACGTTATAACAACGTGGCAGCGTTGCGTTGATTGCCCAGGTCTGGGTACAGTGCGCTATTGCCAAGTCGAAATAAACTGTTCCCAATATATGCTCCGTTAGTAATACGTTTAAACGATGTTACCTCTGTGAAAATTGAGAGAGAGTGACTATGTGGCAAACATGGTGCAAGGAGCCCTCTACCTTTGCACTTAGCTCCGCCCCTTCCTCTCTCTCTACATTTTTCCTCGCGCAGGACGCGGAAAAATTATATGTGTCGCATAATAGTGACAAACTGCCATGTGTATACACTCAGACATTACTTATAGGATCTGCTGCTTTCAGCTCATCAAAGTGATCCAAGCCTGGAATCCAGTCTCCAAGTCGTGGCTGAAAAGGTAAAACAACTGGCCATGGAGTATTTTACATCAGAAACTAAAGCAATGGAGACAGCTAAAAGCCATTTTCATCTGCTGAAGAATTTAGAGGACAATCTGAAGAAAGGTCTATAGACTGACAGAAATCAGTATGTTTGGGGGATTGCTAATGATTAGTGTCTTAGATCTGCAAGAGATTTCATGTGGCTTTAGATTATAGCAATAAGGTATTCCAAATAATATGCATTTTATTTACAATATTCTGAGATCATTTTCAGTTAATGATCCATATCCTACAAAAATATTTTAGAGCAGATGGGACTAATAAAGAGAACATAACGAGAGAATGGTGAAAAGGATGCAGTGTTAGGCTTTGTAATTCCAAGTTCTCACTCTAGTGAGTATGCTATGGGTTAGTCAAAGAGGGTTAAATTTCAAGGAGGGCATTTGCAAAAAGGATGTTTTCTTTGCTACTACATCCACACTGGCTGAAGACACCATGCAGCCGCTTATTCAATAAATGCTGGAGGCTCTTCTTCTGCAAGCAAAGCAAGTGATGTATAAAGCTGACCAATTACATCCCTCTATTATCTGTGTCAATAACGCACACACCTATACCACCACTCCTTTGTATGTCTTCACTACAGATCCCATTCATCCCGGTTTTTCGGTACATTCCCGATTTTGTGGGTTTTAAAGAGCTCTGCCCTGGTGTCCTGAAAAATTCAGCTCGGGACTCAAAATGTCCTGGTTTTCCAAGTGACAAAAATACGACATTTCTGACAATGTGTACGAACATTCTGATTTTCCCATAGTGGTAGAAAACACCTACAGGAGTAAGACAGCCATCAACCAGAAGCTAACAGCAAGGAATAGAAGAAGGGGGGGGGGAATGTGTAGATTAGGGATTACAGAGTCTGGACTGAGACTGCAAAGGACGAGGGACAGATATGTAAAGAGAAATCAGTATGTGAACTGAATGTCTGAGATTGAGTGTAATTATCATAATTATTAGTTCATGTTTTGTATTTTTATGTAGTAATTGTGTTATGTGATTTACCTCATTGTAGTAATGTTAATAAATCTCTCTGTTGCTTTCATTGCATGACGGGTTACATGTGTTGTCTTCAAACTACCAATCCTCCCCCCCACCAACCTACATGTTATTAAGTGTCCCAAACTTTGGTTTTTAAAAAATGGGACCACAATCATCACGGAGAGGTCTAATGCACATACAAGGACAACTGTTTTTTATCCATTATGCTGTAACATCATTAAATCCAAGAGGATGTAACTGATAGCAGTGGGTAGAAGTTGCAAACACATTTTGGTTGGAACTACACATGGGAAATAGTAAGGCCACTCTAAATGCTGAGTGACGTATAATATTAAAATGACCCCTATGTAAATAGGATCTGAAGATGTGAACTGTACTGAAGTGACACACAATATGTAATGTCATTATGTCATAGGACAATATTTAGACAATCCTAGCAGTTGGTGGAAGACATTCGTTTCAAGCTCTGTACAAGCTAACATTAGAAACTGCATTTGTAAATACGTTTACGCCTTTGTCACCGCTATGTATAGAAGTGCTTATGGCCAATACTGTGATTAACAGCAGGAATATTTTTGGAGGAGTAAAGGATTCAACAAGAAGAAGAATATTTTCACCAGCAAACTAGACTTAAATTTAAGGAAGAAACTAGTAAAGTACTACATTTGGAGCATAGCTTTGTATGGTGCTGAAACGTGGACACTTCGGAAAGTAGATCAGAAGTATCTGGAAAGTTTTGAAATGTGGTGCTGGAGAAAAATGGAGAAGATCAGTTGGACCGATCGTGTGAGAAATGAAGAAGTATTACACAGAGTCAAGGAGGAGAGGAACATCCTACATACAATAAAAAGAAGAAAGGCTAACTGGATTGGTCACATCTTGCGTAGAAACTGCCTTCTGAAACACGTGATTGAAGGAAAGTTAGAAGGAAGGATAGAAATGACGGGACGAAGAGGGAGAAGACGTAAGCAGCTACTGGATAACCTTAAGGAAAAGAAAAGATACTGGAAATTGAAAGAGGAAGCACTAGATCACACCTGTGGAGAACTCGCTTTGGAAGAGGCTACGGACCTGTCGTAAGACAGACTACAGAATGAATGACCCTAGGATCTAGTTATTCTCGCCAAACTTTTCAGAAGGGAGGAGTCTGTATTTTTACTAGAAAAGATTTATTCTATAATAAAATTGATGTTTCTTATTTTTGTGATGAAAAACATTGTGAAACTTGTGCTGTACGAATAGAGATTAAAGGATTTCATATAATTATAATATGTATATACAGATCTCCTTCTGGGGACTTTGGTCAGTTTTTAAGATTGTTGGATTCACCTTTAAAGTCTTTACGTAAGTCAAAAACAGAGTTTTTAATACGTGGGAATATAAATGTTAATTATATAACAGATAATCATTGGAAAGAGCAACTATCCTTGTTGTTGAGTACTTATAATTTAGTTTATACAGTGGATTTCCACACAAGAATTAACCGTAACCTAGGTACAGCAATTGATAATATCTTATAGATAACTCTAGACTGAACTCTTTTAAGATAGCATCTATTGTCAATGGTCTGTCATACATACATACATATACACATACATTCACCGATCCAACATCCACGCAAGTAGGATTGGATATGGAATTCGTCAAGAACAGAGTAGATTGCAACATGCAACCAAGTCAAAACACCGAGACACAAATGAGACACAAAGCCACACAAAACTAGCAACACACTATAAATAACAAGAGAATTCACACTCACTAAGACAAGGTAAATATATGGTTTACAATAAATATTAACAAAGTCAACATTGGAAATTAAGTAGAATAAAGGACATACACATAATACACATATATGTTGCTAATAATAATGAACTACTGAAGGAGTGCAACAGCAGTTGAAAAATTATTGCAGGTTCACTATTACAATCTTTAGAAAGAAATTCGTCGATAGAATAAAAAGCATTCTTAACAACATAATTCCTTAACATAGTCTTAAAAATATGTATATTGTTATGCAGTTTTGAAATATTTTGTGGAAGGTGATTAAATGCTCAATATCTTGTACTAAAAATAATGTGTGTATGAAGTCCAACATTACTCCTATGAAATACAGAACAAGATTGATAAATGATGAAACAGTTAAAATCTTTCAACATTCACTAAAACATGAAGCTTGGTAACTTGTCTATTTGAACAAGGATATTAATGGTATGTTTAATACATACTTGAAGATATTTATAAATACCTTTGAAGCTAGTTTCCCTGTAAAATATAAAAATTTGAATACTAATAAAAGGGACTGGATTACAAAGGGTATAAAATTGACTTGCAGACTAAGCAATCAGTTGTTTTTACCTCATTTGGGTTTACTTTCTCTTCATCGCACTTCCGCAGTTTATCTGACATCCACACATTGTTCCTTCCCACTGCACAGGGAGAGGCATTTCATCAGTCCATATCTTCAGTTGGGAAGCAGTTACTCTTTAACACATCTGGGTGTAGTTTCTCTTCGCTCCACTTCCATAGTTTCAAATGTGAATGTCTTGATCTACTTTGTTGCCCAGTGCAGGCCATACATACACCTGTATACTTGGCTAGCAAGGAGTTATTGTTTAACACACTGGGGTTTAGTTTATCATCACCCATTTTCCACAGTTTTCTAATATCCATGTATCATCCTGCCAACAGCCAGGCAATGTGTCCATAAATGATTAGAAACAGCAACAGCAATATCTCTTATTTCATACAAAACCATTCTCTGCTGCTGTGTGCCAGGTAGTCCATTCATATCTTTGGCTAGCAACAGGTCATCTTTGAGGTTTAGTTGCACTTCTCTAGACCAACCCCACAGTTCCTCTAAAAGCTCTTTCTTACCATACTTTGCTGCTATGTGCCAAGCAGTTTGTCCATCCATATTTCAACTGATCCATACTCTTACCTTTTCCGCGCAGTTTGTAGTTATCGTTATTTTACTCTAATAATGCTATGCATATAGGTAAGGGGATCCGCTGGCTAGCTTGTACAGTGGACAGCAAGGCTTATCTCAGGGAATATGATGTGGAATAGGTGTTCAGTGACGGACGTACAGCTGCTATTGTTCATCAAAGTTATACAAAGAAATCTAACACACTGAAGCGACTGAGTCACTAAAATGACCAGGTAATTGATAACCAGACATATTTGATAAAAATATACCACAACACTATCTGTTCACAGTTTTCAACAGGCACATATGTTTAGGTCTCTATCTGATCTATTCACTTGCGAGCGGTTGGAGCGCACGACTTGGAATGCCATTGTTACCCTAGTGTTTTGTGCATTCCCTTCCCATGGCTAGCACGATGGCTTGTTTACTCCCTTTTTCTGAATTCTCAACCCCACTATCCTAAGCTGTCTTTGATATGGGGTGCTGGCGCTATAAAACTCTCACTCCAACCAAACTACTTACATCCTCCCTCGCAAGGACCAACATAATCGGTTATAATATTCTTGGCTAGCAAACAGGTCATCTTTCAGGTTGGGTTGCAATTCTCTAGCCTAAACCCACACTTTCTCTAAAATATCTTTCTTACCATATTTTTCTGCTATGTGCCATGCAGTTTGTGAATCAATATCCTTGGCTAGCAACAGGTCATCTTTGAGGTTAAGTTGCATTTCTCTAGCCCAACCCGACAGTTCCTCTAAAATCTCTTTCCTAACCCACTTTTCTGCTATTTGCCATGCAGTTCGTCCATCTATATCCTTGGCTAGCAACAGGTCATCTTTGAGGATAAGTTGCACTTCTCTAGCCCAACCTCACAGTTCCTGTAAAATCGCTTTCTCACCATACTTTGCTGATATGTGTCATGCAGTTCATCAATTAACATCCTTCACTAGCAACAGATCATTTTTTAGGTTTAGTTGCACTTCTCTAGCCCAACCCCACAGTTGCTCTAAAATCTCTTTCTCACCATACTTTGCTGCTGTGTGCCATGCAGTTTGTCCATACTTATCTTTTGCTAGCAACAGGTCATCTTTGAGGTTTAGTTGCACTTCTCTAGCCCAACCCCACAGTTCCTTTAAAATCTCTTTCTCACCATACTTTGCTGCTGTGTGCCATGCAGTTTGTCCATACTTATCTTTTGCTAGCAACAGTTCATCTTTGAGGTTTGGTTGCACTTCTCTAGCCCAACCCCACAATTCCTCTAAAATCTCTTTCTCACCATACTCTACTGCTATGTTCCATGCAGTTTGTCCATACATATCTTTTACTAGCAACAGGTCATCTTTGACGTTTAGTTGCACTTTTCTAGCCCAACCCCACAGTTCCTCTAAAATTTCTTTCTTACCATACTTTGCTGCTATGTGCCAAGCAGTTTGTTTATACTTATCTTTTGCTAGCAACAGGTCAACTTTGAGGTTTAGTTGCACTTCTCCAGCCCAAACCCACAGTTCCTCTAAAATCTCTTTGTAACCATGACATGCTGCTATGTGCCAGGCAGTTTGTTCACCATCATCTTTGGCTAGCAACAGGCCATCTTTGAGGTTTAGTTGCACTTCTGTAGCGCAACCCCACAGTTCCTCTAAAATCTCTTTTCTACAATACCTTGCAGCTAGGTGCCATGCAGTTTGTCCACAATAATCTTTTGCTAGCAACAGGTCATCTTTGAGGTTTAGTTGCACTTCTCTAGCCCAAAACCACAGTGTCTCTAACGTCTTTATGTGGCCGCTCTCTGCTGCCAAGTGCCATCCAGTTTGTCTGTAACTGTTTTTGTGTAGCAGCAGTTTATTTATTACGTCTGAATGTCCTGCTGCTTTCAGGCTACTGAATAAAAATCCAATAATATGAGCATTACCTTCTTCTGCTGCTTGGTGTACTACAGTTTCTATTTATACTCTTGTTAACTGGTTTAGTTTTATTTCCCACACTCTTTTTCGTGGTTTTAGGTCCCATACACTGTATATTTGTTTTCCATATTGTTTTATGTTCACTTCTGATGGCTCAGAGTTTAACAATAATCCATCCACAAAGAATCTAATCACCCGATAATCTGCAGCCAGTAAAATTTTATTGAGTAATGAATACTGTACTTCTGACAGATAATTCGTTTTTTTAATCAACTGTGTTACCAGAAAATCTGCAACATAATACTCAGCAAAAGTGCGGTGGATAAAGTGAGGTTTATCATCGACAAATTGTACAATTCCAATCCTAGCAATCTCTTCAGATGAAAGCAACTTGAATTCTTGAAGTTTTGTAACAGTATATTCCAGTTGAGGAAACAGTATTTCCAAAGCCAATTTTTGATGATTTTTGGTGACACTAATGTCAGAAATCAAAACATAAGAGTCTTGTTCTTTGGCTATTTCTCCTTTTTTCTTGAAAATATTATATTTGTGTTCAATAAATTTCCTATATAAATCTATAAGACATAATTGTCTAGATAAATCAGGCTCAGAGTTATGTGACAAACAAAATGTTTCAACTTCTTTAGGATAAACCTCTGACAGCATTTGTGTTTGTAATGGGATGCCAGTGAACTCTTTCTCTTTATCTGTAATTGATTGTGCCAGCCTCTCAATTACCATATATTCTCGAATCTAATGCGCATCCGAATCTAATACGCACCCAGTTTTTGGCGACTTCTTAAACGAAAAAAAGTTAGTTCGCGATTCTAATGCGCACCTTTCCTTCAACCACCCCTTGCCCACGGGGCGACTGATTGAATAATATTGGATGTTACCACTGCGTTAAAATCCGACGCTACGCCTGTGGCCGATGAGTCATACCGATAGAGGCGGGGCCTTTCTCAACAGACGTGCGCAATCTCGTCTGAAGCCAGCTGAGCTTTAGTTGTTGAAACGTGGGAGGTGCTTGTTCCAATTTGTCGTGTACTGTAGTTATGGAAGCGGGACACCTGAAATCTAAACGACTCTCATATACCGCGAAGTTCAAACGTGAAGTTATTCGGTGCGCAGAGGAGAATGGAAACCGCAAAGCCGCTGCAATTTTGGAGTTAATGAAAGCAACGTTCGACTATGGCGGAAACACAAGGCAGCGATCAGCGGGTGTGACGCAGCTCCTTCAGAAGTGGCGCGGTGGGTGTCGGCTGCATGGAAAGCCATCCCGGAGAGCATTATCGTCAGATCTTTCAAGAAGTGTTGCATAAGCAATGCTTTGGACGGAACCGAAGATGACATTGTATGGGAGGACGATGTTGAAGATAAAGATGATAGTGACTGGGTGGAGAGCACGGATAACGATTCAGTTATGAGTGATGACGGCGAGTCTGATGAATAATAAATTATAATAATAAATAATAAAATAATAGATTATTGTACTGTATTGTTCTTACGGCACGTACAGCAGCTCAATCATTTTTCCAAAATCCAGCTCTAGACCGCGAATCTAATCCGCACGCGAATCTAATACGCATCTGATTTTTTAGCCCTCTAAAACTGTAAAAAGGGTGCGCATTAGATTCGAGAATATACGGTAATGCTCTAGCATAAATTTCCAACAGCTGCTGATCCCCTTCTTGAAGTTTTAAAGCTTGATACCAGAATTTGGTTAAAAACTCAACTTGATCATCTTTAGAGAAGGGTTCTAATGTGTAACAGAGCTGCTGTAGATGATTTTCCAACTCCACTCTCAGGTGTGGCCGGGTGGTCACCCACAACTGCTCTATCCAAGGCTGTTTTAGAGGACTTGCAGCTTGCAGTAAATCAAAGACAGTCTCTTTATAGTTGGGACTGATTTCATCAAAACCATCAAACATCAATACTACCTTTGTTTTTTCTTCAAGTCCCTGAAGGCAATGTTTAAACAGTTCCTTCTCAAACAGAGAGTGAAGTTTTAATAATTTTTCAGACAAAAACTCATTAGTCCCTAGCTTTTGCTTCACTTGAGCCTCAAGTTCATCTGTATGGTCAGTTAAATCAATTCTCACCACCCAGTGGGTCGGGTATTTCTGTTTGATTTGCTTAGACAGATGGATCAGCACAGTGGTTTTACCCATCCCTGCAGTATCAGCAATCAGCATCACTTTCTGGCACTGTGCTTCCTGCAGGAATTTGTCTAAATTCTCTGATGGGTAGACTTGGGGGTTTTTGATATCAAGATATTCACGCAGTGCCTCTAAACTCCCTTGTGACTGCTGCCAAATCAGCTTTCCTGATTTGTCTTTCAGTAGCCAATGCACATTTCTTTCTGGGCTACTCTGACAAAGTTGCCTGAATTCGTGTTCAGTAGTAGCCACCAAGTCAGTGAATTCTTGTTTAGAAATGTCCTGTTTAATAGCTACTTGGTGATTAAAAGTCCTGTCAATATAGCAGTTTTCAACGTAACCAGAAGAAGCAGATGTCAGCACATCTTTACCAATCTCCAGTGTTTTTTCTGCTAGTAAATCAGCAAGGGGTAAAAACTTTGTTAATGGTGAGTCAGCAGATGTGAGTTGATTTAAGGAAATTGTACTGCCTTGGAAACAGACGGTGTTTTTCAGAAGTTCATTTTGTGAATCAGGAGTTAAATCACTCCAAGTGTAGTCTCTGTGTATTGTGTTTGGTTGCCATTTCTTTAACTCACCTTGAAGTGACTGTGCTACATCAGTAGCAGCAATGAAAATAATCCTTCTCTTTTCACTAAAGCTGTTCAGAGTGGACCAGGGGTCTGTTTCACTTTTGTCATATTCATATGAACAGTCAATAATAAGTGTTGGACGAGTGACTGACTGAAATTCTTGATAAATAGTCTCTGCTTTCTCCTGATTTCTAAACTGTTCAGCTGATACAAAGATATAACCACTCTTGATATCTGATTTACTCAGCACCTTTCTTCTCAAAACTTGATAAAAATTCAATATAGTCAGACGTGGCAAAGGGCTTGATAGTATCTGGATATTTTGACAATTTATTACATCATCATTCAATAGACACTTATCATTTAACCAAATTTTGGACTGCTCAATTTCACCAATTTTCCCCAGCAGTTTATTCAAGCGCTGAATTTCGTGCCTGGCCTTAATACGGGCAGGGTTTCCTATAAAGCTCCTTAAATCTTCTTGTGTCTGTTGCTCATAGAAGTTGAATAATTCTGGTGCTTGTTGTGTGAGTAGTTGTTTGCCTTGCTCCACCTTGTAATGTGCCAGTAGATGAGGCACACGGACAATTAGTTCAGCTGGCCAGTCAGACTCCTTATAAACAGTGAATATCCGTTTAATAATGGGATCTGTCCCTATTTTGTCATGGTATTCTGCTACTATTATATCAAATGCACACTTCTTTTGTTCATCTAGTGCTTCATAAGGATTGCACTCATTGTCATAGCAAACTTGCAAGGCCAGATGGGTTAGCTCATGTGCTAAAGTGCCCAGTAATACAGACTTATCTTTGGCACCAACATAAATACGACCTGCCCTGTAGTCACAGGCACCTCTAGTTGCAGAAGATTCAGTGGGGTCTAAATCAATAATGGAGTCTCTGTTAAAATCAAAGATGATTTCAGTCTGCTGAGACTGCTCCACCACTTTTAGGACAGTTGAAATCTCTGGTATGGCATCCAGCTGTTTGTATAGTTCCAGTATAATGCCAAAATCCTTTTTGTTCCCATGTCCAAATCCCAGTCTTGATTTAGACAACATGTAAATAATATGAGAGTTATCCAGTCTTCCAAAGTATTTTAACTTAGCTTGTTTTAATCTATGTTTCTGTTCACTGGTTAATCCCTCTAGCACCACTGATAGCTGTTCATTTTTGCCAGCAGAAAACCCTTCAGACTGTAACAGTGCATAAAGCTCATACTGCCCTGCTTTAAGAGCAGTCATCAGGGCAGATTGATTGCTAGGGTCATAGGCCAATTTTAATCGAGGATGACTTTTAATATATGCTTTCACAACATCCAGCAATCCTTCTTTGATGGCTTGGTGGAATCTCAGCCTATCTTCTACTTGTTTCCTCATTCTAACTGTCTTTTCACTTTCTCCTAACTTATTTAAGTAAAATTTAGAAGGGAAGGGGGAGTCCACTTCAAGTAATGCCTGCACATTTTCATAACGTTTCTCATTCCATGCTAACCATTTAGCAGTAACTTTTTCTTCTTTTGTTCTATAACAGTGAACATCAATGCCGCAGCATGTTAAAAATTTCAGTGTGTCAGGGCTTCCTTTCTGAGCAGCAATTAGTAAGGGATTGTCACCATGACCATCTGTTAATGCCAACAATCTTTTTTTAGAATCAGTGAGAAACAGCTCTTCTGCAGAACTGGTTATGGGCAAGTCTAATAGTGCAGAAAGGCTCTGCGGACTCCCATACTCAGCAGCAATCTCTAAGGTTTTCTTCAGGTCTCCATTTTTATAAGCTAAATCCCAGTCAACCAGCAGTAAGAACCGCAGTGACAGACTGGCATCATTCCAGGCAGCATAGTCAATTAAATGCCAGGTGTCAATTTCCTGATTCACATCAAAACTAAATTTTACTAAATCTAATGCATCTCCTTCAAATTGACACCAATCCTTAGCTTTAAGGCATTCAGTAATAGTGGTAGTCGAAAACTCCCTTACCTGGAGAGATGGTCACTGAGCTTGCTTTCAGTGGTGAAAAAATTGGCTGAATTCCTCTGCAGTGGGGTGAAAGCATATTGGCCCGGCTCTTTAAAAAACACTAAATGATCTGCAGAAAGCATGAAGTCCCACTGGATAATTACAGGTTTTCTGTCATCAAGAACTTCTGCCAAACATTCTAAAGCATTACTGGGAAAGTCACTGCAGTCATCAACCTGTATCATGATAAAAAACCAGTGACTGGCCTGATTGAAGGCTTCATAGAATTCTTTTTGATGCATGAAATCCAATGCAGCCTTTACTGTTGGACTCTTTGTTATCCTTAATATTTTAAAGCCAGGATCTTCTTTCTTAGCAGCAACAGCAGAACATGTGCTCTTATCACTTAGGCTGCACTCATTTAAATATCGATCATCTATTGCTTGATAGGTCTTGGCTTCAGGAGAACTTTTGGTCTTTCCTGCACCCTGTTCTAGATACACTGGTTGTACTGGTAACTGTGAGACTTGCTGTGGACTGGCTGCAACTGACTTACCAAGGTGCAATTCTAACCTATTTGTTGGGTTGTCTTGTGAATTAACACCCTCTAAAGGCGATGAATATGCTTGTTTCTCTGTAGGTTTGTTAGGTACTAATGTCTTACATAGTATTGGAACAAAATGAGACAACCCTTCATTTAAAATATGAATCATCTGAGGGTCATTGTAGAGGCTGGCATTTTCACCCATTGACCTTGACCCTAATGTATCTGCCAGCTGATGTCCAACATCTTCTTGACAGTCTACATGAAGTTTTCCAATTACATGAAGTTTTATCTCATACTTCTGACAAATCATACGGCCTTCAATCTCTGGCCTCCCCCGTATAGCAGCACCTAAGTTTAAAAATGCTCGTTCTGCTGCTGTTAATTGAATATGTACCAGATAGCTTTCAAAATCATTGCAGTTTGATGCATATCCTCCCGCAACAGCATACTCTGAAATCACTTGGTGCCAAGTTTTGCCACTTTGGCTATCATAAACAGAATCCTTGTTAACTTTTGCATAATCAAAACAGGCTTGCCTTAATGATTTAACACCAAATGGTCCACCAGAAATAGATAACTGATTCATTCCCTGGGCCAATGAGTCAAAAAAGCAGTCTCCTTCTCCTGCAGCTTCTCCTATTACACAATCATTATGAACCCCTAACGAACCTTTGTGGGGGCTCAGGTCTGTGTGTTTTTCTGTCATGGTTTTCAACATTAATATCAGCCCATTTGGTAAGCAGACAAACAATTATCTCTAATTCTGACAGCCATGACACTATTTAATTCCAACAGTTTCTCAAAATGTAGCATCAGATACTTACACCAACAGCCAAGCTTGGATAAAGTTTCCAACATAGTTTCATATGGACGATAGAGTAAGTTACTTACAAATCACCACACCACAAGATGTATTTTCTGTGAAGAGTTGCCACTCTGCAAATGATCAATTCAATACCAGATTTCCTGACAGACCGAGAACTATATATACAGGTGCCCATCTTTACTGGATCTGTGCAAACAAATAAGCAGCATGCACACAAGTTGCACTTGAGTCTGAAGTTGTTTACATATTAAGTTCCAGCACCTGAAGAGATTTTTTGCTGGTTAGAAGTTTGACAGTGACGATGAGTTGAAGGAGAGCGCTGAGAAATGGCTCACGTCTCAGGTGACCCACTTCTATGAACAGGGCATACAAACCTTATGCCCCGTTACGACAAGTGCCTCATTGTGGGTGGTGTTTATGTCGAAAAGTAGCCTAAGGTATGTAGAATCTGAAAACAATGAATAATCATTTTTTACATCAGTATATTTTTTTTATAGGCAAACGGTACTTACTTTCTGGATGTGCCTCGTATAAAAATGTCCTCTACATTTATTTCCAACATGTAATATATTCTTGAATGTCATCAAGATTTGATTTATTACTGCTGCTAATTTCAAGCAGTACTCAAATAATAATTTCACATTGCAAATGAGTTTTTCCTAGAATACCATGTGGCTAGACAATCAAGTCAGTAACAATGTGATGATCAACACCTGAAATATTCCAACACAATATACTTATTTTACACAGAATGTTGTGAATATGTGTAGCACAGTCACAATAGCGATTAGGCTTCAGGCTGGACGGTCCAGAGTTCGAATATGGGTAGGGGAAAGAGATTTATCTCTTCTCCACAGTGTCCAGACCAGCTCTTAGGCCCACCCTGCCTCCTATTCAATGGGTACCGGGGTTCTTTCTTATGGGTAAAGGGGCCGGGGTGTGAAGTTAACCACTCACCTCCATTTAGTGCCGGGGTAAAGAATGACTGGAGCTATACCTGTATTCCCCCTATATGCCTTCATGGTGTTGACAAGGACAAATTAGTAAATATGCTTCTAATCTTGCAACTACAGGAGATGATAACATTTATCTGAAGTGTGACTCCTGCATCATACTGCAGTGCCCACTGCTGGTCATGCATCTCTGAATCCAGAAACATCTCTGTTGGCCTCCACTCAATACCTTTATCAGTGCCACTCTGTAAGAGAACAAAATCACAACTACATATTACGAAATTCATATCACTGTGAAGGCATCTGAATGTTGCCTGCTTCAAATAGTAAAATAACAATTACTGACACTGCTTAACAAATTTATGTGAAATTCCCCATGAGGTACTTTTTAGCTGTTAACAAGAATACTACTATGATAGCAAACAGAATATGTGACACAAAAGAAACACCAGTGCCATTCAATGTATTAGCGGAGGCCAGACAGACAAGCTTCAGTTTCAGTTAGTTATGACACTCCTTCTGTGGGTCAGGATAGCATAGTCGGCATAGTGACTCACTATGGGCTGGACAGTCCGGGAATTGAATCCCGGTACAGGTGAGATTTTCCCTACCCTGAAATAATGTGATGTGAGACAGCAAAATGGAAGTTATTTCTGTAATCAGCATGTGTTAATATACAAAATCAGTGATTAAAATTAAAACAGCTTTTAAAAAGTTTTTTTTAGACCTGTGTAATTCATGGTAGCTGACGTTTATCTTGTAATCATACCTCACTGTTCAACATATTGCTCTTTAAAAAGCACAATGGTGTGTTGCACCCACTCATAGCTGTAAATGGGATGAAATGGAAATGTTTTCAGTCATTTAAAAATATGTAGCTCTACAGTGCCATAAAATTGGCTTTTAACATAATGAGCTGGCAGACCTGAGCAATGCCACATTTTTTGCAGACACTTTTAGTTACTCTGAATTGTAGAAGTTATTGTAGATAACCAACCCAGTCCTCACCCTCCCAGGGGACACCGCCTTAACGAAGCACTGTCCGTGCGGGCGGAGAGGGTTTGAGTGCCCCAAAGAAGCTGGGGGCTAAACCGGCGGTAGCTTAGCTACTGGTAGGGTCTCCCAAGCCGGGCAGGCCTCAGCTGAGGGGCCAGACGAAGTGTGTTCCACAACGACCTGTCTGAACCAATAACCTTTCCATAACATCCTTCCTATTCACCCAAGTCAAGGTGTGAGGTATCGTGCCGAGGACTGCATGGCACTGGGGTGGAAAAACAGCAGTGCATTTACGATCCCCTCGGGGAACCGGGCAGCACCCCGTTGTATTTATGACTTCCACCCGTAAGGGGCTCTGCGGGTGGTGACTGTTACTTCCCCATTACTTGTGGGAATAAAATGGACACAGTAATTACTGGACTTGATCAAGGAGTGGCTGAGGCTGTAGACTTGATACAAGTAAGTTCTGAGCTGAGTTCTGATGAACCTGATCAAGGAGCAGCTGTGGCTGCAAACTTGATACTGAGGCTGTAGGCTTTGAGCCTTTCGCTGTTTCTTCTGATGAGGACAGACTGGCTGCAGGTGTCTATACGACTAGACTGCAGTCCAGCCGACTCTCGGGAGTGCAGAGGAAGTAGCTCATTAAAGTAAAAGAAGGTGGTGGCGAGAAGTAGTGGGGGTGTGAGAAGACCCCACTCTTACTCGAGTATTCCACCTTCGATGAACCTGTGAGCCTTTTGCTATCTCTGCTGATGAGGACAGACTGGCTGCAGGTGTCATTATGACTAGACTGCAGACCAGGCGACTCTTGGGAGCGTAGCGGAAGCAACTCGTTAAAGTAAGAGAAGGCGGTGGCGAGAAGTAGTGGGGGTGTGAAAAGACGCCACTCTTACTCGAGTATTTCTCCTTCGATGAACCTGATCAAGGAGCGGCTGTGACTGTAATCTTGATATTGGGGCTGTATGCCCTGAGCCTTTCGCTGTCTTTTCTGATGAGGTCAGACTGGCTGCATGTGCCACCAAACTGCAGTCCAGGCGACTGTCGGGAGCGCAGCGGAAGCAGCTCATTAAAATAAGAGAAGGCGGTGGCGAGAAGTAGTGGGGGTGTGAAAAGACCCCACTCTTACTTGAGTATTCCACCTTCGATGAACCTGTGAGCCTTTTGCTATCTCTTCTGATGAGGACAGACTGGCTGCAGGTGTCTTTATGACCAGACTGCAGACCAGGCGACTCTAGGGAGCGCAGCGGAAGTAGCTCATTAAAGTAAGAGAAGGCGGTGGCGAGAAGTAGTGGGGGTGTGAAAAGACCCCCACTCTTACTCGAGTATTCCTCCTTCGATGAACCTGATCAAGGAGCGGCTGTGACTGCAAACTTGATATTGGGGCTGTATGCTCTGAGCCTTTCGCTGTCTCTTCTGATGAGGACAGACTGGCTGCAGGTGCTGACCAAACTGCAGACCAGGCGACTCTCGGGAACGCAGCGGAAGCAGCTCATTAAAATAAGAGAAGGCGGTGGCGAGAAGTAGTGGGGGTGTGAACAGACCCCACTCTTACTCGAGTATTCCACCTTCGATGAACCTGATCAAGGAACGGCTGTGGCTGCAGACATGATAATTGAAAGACTAAGGGTTAGCACAATAAGCCTAAGGCTGCGGTGCGTCCGGAGCTAATGCTGACGGGCCCATAGACAGAAGAAGAAGAAGAACCCAGTCCTCATTAACCCGTACTTAAATTATTTTTTACGGGCAGAATTTCCCTGATTAAAGGGCATTCTCTTAAAGTGACATTTTTCTGGTCCCAGCTGACCATGGATAATGAGGACCCCTGAAACTGTGTATGACTTATCCCCTGATACAGCCACTTGGGCTCTATGCCAACAGTCTCTTGCCTGTAAGATCAGTCCAATTCTGTGAATAGCTTGCTGACTGAGTTTAGTCCAATGGAAAAAATTCAGCTCATAGAGCAAAACAACTTGCTGGCTAGCTACGAAAAAAGGTGCACCATATAAACACATTCTTTCATATCTCAATCAATGCACTATATGAATGAATAATAAGGGAAGTTGATTTTTTAATTTTATTGGGTGCAGTATGTTGAACACACCCACCACAATAAACTATTTTATTGCCAATTACCCCATTATTACATATACCTCAGTGATAAATCAATATGAAATGAAAAACTGACATTAAATCACCAGTATATTAATACAATTTCCCTAACTGCTTAGTACCAAAACTTTCACAGTACATGTAAAGTGCCGACAGTTGCAGCAAATTGCATTAGTGCAATGTGTGAGGGGATCATGGCACTACAAATTACCAACTAGCAGCAGTGTGGCAGTGGTATACACAGCAGCACAAATCAGCAAGCCATGCTGTTGCCTTGTCTCTTTTATGAAACACCATGCTAAAGCACAAAATAGGAGTGAAAAAAGTGAATGTGTTTTTTGTGAAGTGGGTAATATTAATGGATTGCATCTCCTCATCTGGAAGTGAAATCTGCTGAACTATGGACAACAGAAAAAAGATAAAATGATTACCACCCATACAGTAGTGACTGGTCAAATTCTTGTAAGGTAAGTGATTTTAATTTTAATAGGACTTAACACTGTCGAGACCTTAACAAAAGGTGTATTCAGAATTTACTGACAACAGACAATTAACTGTACTGAAAACAAAACGTGCTTTACCATTAGCAATATTAGATAAAATATTTTTTACTTTCTGGAATCCTGGTAGTTTTGTTGCTTGACATGCATACACTATAATCATTCGCAAAAGCATTAGCAAAAGCTCTTATCCTGAAAAAAAAACTAAAATACATATATCATCGAGAAAAATTACAGTAGAATACCTGTTGAAAGTATGTATATAGATATGAAACCGCAAAAATCAAACTTCTTGTCGGTGCATGAATTGCGGAACCGAGGAAGAGTTGGAAATATTCTTAAACATGTCTCATCTAAGCACTAAAACCAGACAGATGGGGAAAACACTTAAAGAGGCCAGAAATGACTTCGTAAGGTGCATGTCATCACATGAATTCCACTCTAGTCATCAAAGCCACTGCTGTTGTCAATCAAATCCGGACAAAGTATGTTGTGTGTTGTGACCTGTCAATTTCTTATTGGAACATGAGCATTTCAGGTTGTGCTCCAAAGAACATTGTATTTAGCCAGTATCAGAAGACAAATACGGTGCGCTTTTGCACACAACATAATATTAGATTGAAATTGTCTCGCTCTGACATGTACAACATGTGTGACACTTTTCATATTAGAATCCACAGGCACATCCGGTTGGGGGGGGGGGGGGGGGGGCTTGTGTTTTAAATTCGGTGAGTGAGTCATGGAACATGCAATTACATTTACATGTATGTAAGTACAGTTGCAAGCAATGTTACATTATAGTTATATTTATGATAAGATATTTATTACATAGTTTTTAAAATCAAACATAACTTATATACAACCTCAGCATCAGCCCCCCCCCGACCCCCTTCCAATTAAAAATTCTGTGTGCACACCTGTTAGGCTCTACTCTTGACATTTATCTAAAGACCAGGAAAAGTGTAACAGGCTCATTGCGTAAAAAGAAGTTCAACAGAGCAGGACAGATGTAATGCAAAAGTACTTAAAGCCACAAACACAGGCTTCCCAATGATATGAGTGTTTTATCTTGTTTCTGTTGATTTGCAACAGACACTCCCAATGAAAAATCTTACCGTTTCTCCAACATTTTATATAAAAAAAAATTGTCTACAAATAACCTGGCCATACATGTGGACAGAAGACTTAGCTAAGTAACTGTTGTGAAATGCAATATTCTAGTATTTTTCACACAAAATGAATACTACAAAAATTATTTTCTTTTGTGATAGCTCATTTTTGCCAGAACAAGAACTGGGGAACTTTCTCTAAGACAGGACAATAAATTGGAATAATTTGAACATAGGGAAAAGAAGAAGCCACACAGTGCCAAGCAAACTAGCAAAATGCTGTATTTGGCTAAAAATTCCCTTTCAAAGTGTTGAGTGTGTCTTCTCAGTATTGCAATCCATAGGATAAATTTTACCAGAACCCTCATTCTCATGCTCTGAGGTAAAGTATTCTGATATGTGTAACAAAATATACCAATATATATATATAAGCATATAGATATATACATATATATTGATATTTATGTATTAAAGCAAAAACTGTGTTTGTCTCATTTATTCTACAATACAAGCCACTGGAACAGATACATTTTCTTCTGCTGTATTAACAAATTCCGGACACAATAAGTTGTTGGTTGGAGCAGTATGGATTAAAAACATAGTCTAAAATTGCAGTAAATGTAAAGAATCATTATTTTATCATTGTTAATTTTCAAACATACACCTTACGAATCCTGTGTTTGCACCATGATTGAGTCACAGGTTTCACACTTCACCGCATTTCAAGTTTGATGTTGATTCCAGACAGTGATTTAAGCACAACTTCAGTCGCCAAGTCTATTGGTGTAGTGCCAGGTAGAAGCTTGTATCGTCTCAGCAGAATTGACACTGATGATTTCAACAGCAGCAAGGCATATTTCTGGCCTGCAAACAACAGACAGATAAATTGTACAGCTATTTAGCAATTCTAATTGTTCAATTATTTATTAAACTCCCCTAACTATAATTAAATTTCCAAAATATCATTCAGTCTTCTTTCTTCAGTGACATGGATATAACTCATCTTTATGTTTATTTAGAAGCCTTTCTTGTGTCCTTCACTCACTTCATATGTTTTACACATACTGTTTATTTTGACATACATTTCTGTTCTTTGAACATGGTGATCACTCCTCTTTTATATCACAATGTTTTCCTTTTGTTTGTTACAGTTTGTTACAGCTTTACACCTTAACATGTATTTATTTATTACATCACAGAAATTAAAGGCAACAAATACACTGTATTTAGGGATAAACCCCTAATTGTCTAGAACTGATCACTTGTCTTCACTGACAACTTAAATTTTTTTAAATCCATTGTTTTGTCACTGTTCATCATCCCATGTTTAAAATAAAAATTAAAACACAACATTTCAGGGACAGGATCGGTCCCAGTCCTCAGACAGAAGATTACAGGTAAGAACAAAGATGGGCTGATAGGCAAATCTGTTCTAAACCTCTAGACTCTAAGGTTTCGTACAGCTTTTTATATTGGGCCCAGCTGAGTAGGTCTTTCCTGTACTCTTCTTCCTGAGAATGGGAAATGATCCTGTCTCTGAAATGTTGAGTTTTAATTTTTATTTTAAAAAAGTGATGACTGACAAAGTATAAAAGTGAAGGATTCCAAATGTAATACACCACTGTCAGAATTCTATAGGTTGCAACTTAACAAACTGAAGATTACACAGACTGAGAATGAAACAAGATAGCATATATCAGTGGATTTGTAAGTTGCACCTAATATTCTCTTCAGTGCTGAGCTTAAAGATGAATAGGGATTTATCTCAAATCTGCCATATTCCTTTACAGTGAGGTGTTTGAAACATAAGGACTTTACTCCAATATATTACAGTTTACTTCCAAACACTGATGAAAGTCACTGCACTTGTATCAAAATTAAGAATATTATTCTTTGCTGTACTTGCTTAAAATTAATTAATACAGTTTATTCACATGTATTAATGTTTTCGAGCAGTCATATTTTTATAAATGACACTGTCATCATAACATGTACATACATGGTAATGAAATGTCTTAGTTTATTAGTTTCAGATAAGAGGATCTGGGCACAACTTTACTGAACTGAGTTATATCCTTCAGGACAACATCTATGGACATTATTTGGGTACGAATTCTGAAGAAACTTATTCACATCTTTAAAAACTAATTCATATTCATGATAAATAGATATGAACAACAATTCACATTCCAAACATCAACGAACAGTCAAAAACACTGTGTGTGAAAGCATAAGATTGTTAGCCCCAAATCTTCTTCTCTTGGTGCTACAACTCTTTGTAGGTTTTGACCTGCTCAACAATATTTTTTTATAGAGTATTTTCAGCATACGATATTTTTACATGGATGGGTTGCTGGCCCATCACAGAACCCTTAATTTAGTTTGGTTCCTCTCCTTCAACCTGCCCGGCAAGGGAGACCCTGCCAGTAGTTATGCTACCACTGCTGTAGCTCTTAGGGACATCAGAACACACAAGCCACCCCGCCACGTCAAGGCGTAAGGGATGGGGGGAGCCCCAAATATTACAAACCTTAAAGACTATCTATTATATGTTAATTTTCAATGATTTCTTGCCATTGTAAGCCACCCACAAATACAAACATGCCTAGATATTACAACTTCGTGTTACGTGCTGTAAATTATGTGCAGTCCTTCAGCAATCATACTTTTATCTGGAGCTAGTATCACTTAATATCTGTAGATATTAAATTTAAATTATGTGTTAACTCCAAAAATAGACTGTGCTAACATTAACATATATGTTTCATGAAGTTCTTCATGGTCAATGCTTCATTTTCGTGTGACTAGTGCCATACCGCTCATAAAACTGCAATTTATCATAATCCAAACAATTCCTCAAACTGAGATGCCAGCATTACTAGACAGTTGGGTTAAAAATACACCTTCTGTCAAAATGTAGTGTCCACAAAAAATTTCTTCTCTTTATATTTTCGTAAAAACATAACACGCTTATGTGTTGGTCTATTAAGGATCTGTCAAGTTTTTCCTGTCTCCTGTAAAACTGTGTATCAATGGGTTATGACAAATTGATGTTTCATGAGTAATATGCTGTCTATAATTTGGTTTTACTTAATTATGTAGTCACTGTGTTGTACAGAACAGACATAGAGTTGCGGGGTGCTGTGACCTGATTATACATCGTAATAGCTTCAATATCAGTACACTAAAAGTAATGTAACCAAACTGAAACACACAATCCATCCTATGCACTATGAGTGCACATTCTATATTCTGGACTCAAATGTCACAGAAAAATGCTAACAACACCGAATAATGTATTTTGCCTACAAGTTTTACTTACAGCTACTGCACAAAGCAATTTTTATGCTCCTACATGTTTCGGCCACATACTGTAGCCATCATCAGGGAGCCACAATATTACAAAGACATAAGCAGCATGTTGTACATCAGCAGATGTTAATACACATAAGCTTTTTACGACAGTTAATCTATGTACAGTAACATTAAAATTATTCATATTAAAATACATGTAAAGTATTAAAACATAAAATGTTAAAATATAAAAGGCTGTCTCCAAACATCTTGCAGTATTAAATATCTCCTGTTTTGATGGAGTGGGGGCCCAAGGTTGTGATACCCGATGTTTACTCCATGGGTAATTGTTCTGCACTATCACTCACGGAGTAAACATCGGGTATCAAAACCTTGGGTCTCCACTCCATCAAAACAGGAGATATTTAATACTGCAAGATATTCAAAGACAGCCTTTTATATTTTAACATTTTATGTTTTAATATTTTACATGTATTTTAATATGAATAGTTTTAATGATACTGTACTTAGATTAACTGCTGTAAAAAGCTTATGTTTATTGACCATTTGCCAACATGCAATACTCTGCTTATGTCTTTGCAGTATTGTTGCTCCCTGATAATGACTACAACAAGTGGCTGAAATATGTAGGAGCGTAAAAATTGCTTTGTGCAGTAGTTGGAAGTGAAATTTCTATGTGTAAGGCAACTGCATGGAATATGAGTAACATTAAGTATATAAATGTATTCTGTTTTTAGTTCACTCCAGCTACAATGAAGAACTAACCTAAACAGTTCCTAGACCCTGCTGCAAAAGGAATATAGCAATATGGGTGTCTGTTCAGGATGTTTTCTGATGAGAAACGATCTGGATCAAACTTTTCTGGATCTGGAAAGTATTCTGGATTGTGGTGTATATTGTAGGGGATGATGAAAATGTTAGCTCCTGCAGGCAAGGTGTACGTTCCTGAAAGAACAAATGGAAATCTGTTAAGCACAAAGTTTAATGGTTTCTACAATACTCTGTTGCCCTGTTAGTATATGATGGCATCTGGCCTGCACAAGGGAGAAGAGACAAAACTAGATGTGGGGCAAATAAAACAATGATCTCAGATATCAATAGTGTTAGGACAGGTAATGGCAGTGTAGCTATGGACTTGCTGAGAAAGAACCATTAATGAACATCAGATTTGTGTTATGACACACACCACTCTACCACCACAACACTTGAATTCTCTTTTTGGACTGTGCATAGCTCTGTCTTCTAATTTTCTTGGTATATGAGGCACATATCAGTCACTGTGCAGTGGCCACACTTGATATGTACAAGTGACAGCTATTAATATTAACTAAGTAGAGCAATGAAGACTAAAAGAAAGACAAAGCATGCACTCACCTCTGCTATTACCTACTCATTATATGAGCATGGGTTTATTACTAATGGTGTTGGTTTGTGTAACAAAGTATCAAATATTTGAGCGTGTGTATCACATACCAGTCATAAAATTGTTGTGTGAGGTGCAAAACAATGACACAGTTGTTTGGAAACAGCACATCTGTATTAAACATTTATTATTCCATACTAGTGTGAAACTATGATTTTTGTGAATGTTTCATAAACATGTCTCCTATTCATTTCAGAGCTAAAACATAATAAAATTCATAGTCAAGTGAAAGAAAATTTACAACATTATTAACCCATATGCATCAGATTTAAATCCAGTTTGTAAAGTGGCACAGTGAATGGGGAATGAAGGTAAGGCAGAGTTTTTTATATTTCTGGTTCAACAGGCACACAAAAGAGCAGCCAAAACAAGTGGAGTTTTACACACAATATTTAAAAACTTAAATATTTTAGAATCAGCTCCAAATATATAATTTTTAGTTTATTACTTTTTCTCTGGACAAAATTATTAAGATAATAACTTTTTACAACTGAGCATATTGTACAGCTTTAAAACAGTCACAGGGAACAGATGGCATTTGGCACATTGTATCTGACCACAGCAATCACTTCAGGTGGCCCTAATGGTAGCAGTGATGCCAACTGTGATATAATTAATAGTGGCAGAATGGAAGAAATCCAATATGGTGAATGTTCATGATGGCTGAATAAATTAGATAAGCATTTTGATTTTACAGTATTAATATGTGCACTGTCATGAGTGGACTATTGTCAGTATAGTGGCTAGGCTACATGCTGGAAAAGTGAAGAACTGTTGTTCGATTCCAGGAGGAGGCAACAGATCCTTTCATCTCCAAAGCACCCAGACCAGCTCTGAGTCACACCCAGCCACCTATTAATGGTTAATTGGGGTAAAGCCATCGGGGTTTGAAGCTAACCACTCACCTCTACCTAGTGCCAAGATTAGAAATGCATTGAACTATATTTCCACTCACCCCACATGCCTTCCCATCATGCACAGGGACAACTTTAACCTTACCTTTACTGACACCAGTGTGTGGATTTGTTGTTATGTAAAAATAAGTCTAATTAACCATTCAATGATACTGGAATGTAAATTCCAACTACTGCCCAGGATAGATGGGTCTTAAACCTATAGTACCTTTAAATGCATGCACGGCCACATAGCACACTGAGGCCTGTAGCATGTGAAGAATTAAAGGTCTGTACAGTGCATGAAGCCTGGCATGGAAGTGTTAAAAGGCGTGTTCCCATCTACTGTTCATGTTAATTTGTCTGAAGTTAATGTTTTGGAGTGTCGAGTATGATGATCATTATGTCCCCTTAGTCCCTCAGTTGACGACTGTCTACCTGCTCAGATTTAGTGCGCTGACTCTATTTCTGTTCACTAAATTGTCTACACTAGGTGTCTTGTATGAATGTGCATCCAGCACACATACCCCTTTGATTAGACTCCACCAAGTTTCAAGCACACCTGCAAGACACATGCTTCCGTAACATAACAGGGCTCTGAGACAGGGACCAGCAGAACATAGCAGTGTACAATTCAGTCTAGTTTCACAAGCATGCCTTATTTCAAAGTCCCAGATATTGAGAACTTGACAGAAATTTCTTTATGAATGTGCTGAAGACAACACAATATGGCAGATCAGAGACAGACATAAACGAAATTGTGAACAGCAGTTTCAGATACAATGAGTTCAACTTGAAGACCCAGAAAGGTGGAAAGCTGAGGTCTCTTTTCTTCTGGGATATGTGCCTGATGTTTCGAGCTAGCATAGTAGTCTCATCTTCAGGTGTTGAAATGTCCTATGAAAATGAGACCTCAATGCTGCCATGAAAAGTCAGGCACCATTCATCCTGTTGTACTGCCACATCCCAGAAGAACAGAGACATTAACTATACCACTGCAAAGGCCTAAAAAAACTTGCAGCTGGCAAGTTCTTTACAGCATTTGGGAAAAGAGAATTGCTGCAAAGTAATCAAATAATACAATCTTCACAGACCAAGACTGATATCCTCGCTGATCTTTCTTCCAAATATTGGAACCACAGGATAAAGTCTCAGAGTCTCCTTGATGACCCGTTCCAAATAGTTCATCTCTTGTAGGTCATGTAAAGTAGGAGAACGTTCTGAGTCACCAAATATTTGCCTCAATTCTTCAACTAGCCTCTCCTGAAAAAAAGATTAAATTCTGCCTGAATTGTTGCACATTAATGGTGCTAATTTCTTCCATTACAGATGGAATTCCTAAGTTAAGAACATAATGTAATGAAACCATTATGTACCTTAACACATCTGCAGTTTGCATGTACCAATTCCATTTCATATAGGCCTACAAACTGATCATTATTCTCAGGAAATACTGTGGGCAAACCCCTACCGTGAAGATCAAAGTCATTTGGGATATAAAGTGATGCGGATGGTAAATAGTTACATACATGTCGGTGGAACTTACCCTCTTCTTGGACCACCCTGAAAATGATGGCAACAAGCTCCTGCGAAACGCCTGTAACTATTTAACATTCCACATGGTGTCATACCCTAGAAGACTTGTTCTGTAACTTGTATACTAGCTTCTTTAATTTTAGTGCTTAATAGCATGAAACATTTTATTTCAAAACTGTATAAAATGCATGTGTATGTCCTTCAAAGTAAATTTTGACCCGATTAATTAAAAAAATGACGTCTTACTTGAACATGTTGGTGTGATGCAAGAACCCAGCAAATGAAACTCAGAGCAGATGATGTTGTGTCATACCCCTGAAACAAATTAATATTTGGTTTTATTTAAATGAAATTTACTCTTTTAATTCAACAAATTTTGAATGGATTTGTATTAAATTTCATACTCACAAGAAACATCTTCAAGAACAACGTAAAAATTGCTATACATAATAAATTAATAAAATATAATTAAAATAATTACATTAATAATAATAATAATAATAATAATAACCATACGATTAATTGTGAAATTTGAATCACGTAGGAAAAATATTAATGAAGACGCACAAGTATTAAATATTGATTGTAAGTCCACTAAGAATCCATAAGCTACTGCTAGTGCATTTAATGAATATTTCCTCTCACTGGTTGAGAAAAATATGTTAATAATAATACTAATAAAAATAATAATAAAGGTAATGATGATGGCGGTAACGGGGATAATAATATTTTTTTATTCAATGGCTCGACAGCCCCTTGGGGGCCTAGGCCGCCTCATTTTTCGAGGCTTCACGATCACACTTTTTAGACACACCACACTCGAAAGGACTCCTCTGTACGAGGGACCAGCTCGTCGTAGAGACCTCTACCTGACAACACACACAACACTCACAAGAGACAAACATCCATGCCCCCGTTGGGATTCGAACCCACAATCCTAGTAAGCGAGCGGCCGCAGACCCACGCCTTAGACCGCACGGCCACTGGGATCGGCAATAATAATATACTCCAATAAATTATTTGTTGAATGCTTTTAACAACTCCTTTCCAAATATAAAACTCAAATCTATAACAACACAGAAAATTGAAAACATTATTAAATCCCTTAAGTCTTAAAAATACATAGGGATACGATGAAATCCCTACTAATTTACTTAAAATAAGCTCTGTTTTTATTACTTCACCTTTAAATCATTTATGTAATACATCTTTATCATCAGGAATTTTTTCCTCGACGCTTAAAATACTCCGTAGTGAAACCATTATATAAAAAAAGGTGAAAAAATTGCAGTTTGAACTATAGGCCAATATCTCTACTGACTTAATTTTCAAAAGTCGTTGAAAAGGTTATGTGTAATATACTACTCGGGCACGTAAATAATAACAATATATTAGTTGGAGAACAATTTGGATTTAGAAAAAATCTAACAACAGAAAAAGCAACCTTGAATTAATTCAAGAAATTTTAAGTATTCTTAATGACAAATTAATTTGGGAAGGATTTTCTGTGATTTAGCAAAGTATTTTGATTGTGTTAACAATGACATTTTAGTGTCCAAATTTAATTTTTATGGAATAACTTGCAAAGCCAATTAATGGATTAAATCGTACCTTAGGGATGGGTATCAAAGAGTGGAGATAAAAATAAAAATGTCAATCATAATACATTTTCACACTGGGGAATTATAAAACACGGTGTTCCACAAGGATCAATTTTAGGTCCTGTACTCTTTATTCTCTACATCAGGGCCGGCCTTAGGCCGATTGGATCGATTTGATGCAATCAGATCCCGCGCTCATGGAGGATTCGGGTATTGGTAATTTTTAAAAATGACAAAAACGGACCATTTTAATTTCTCATCCTAACTTGCTTTAATATACCAAAACGTTAGTCCTTTCTTTATTCTGTACAATCATTTTTAGGGGCCCGCCACAAGGATGGTAATCGGGCCCCGCATTTGCTAAGGCCGGCACTGACTCATTCATTATGTAGTCTGTCTTACGACAGGTCCGTAGACTCTTCCAAAGCGAGTTCTCCATTGAGTGCGATCTAGTGCTTCCTCATTCAATTTACAGTATTTTCTCTTTTCCTTAAGGTCATCCAGTAGCTGCTTACGTCTTCTCCCTCGTCTTCCCGTCATTTCTCTCCTTCCTTCTAACTTTCCTTCAATCACATGTTTCAGAAGGCAGTTTCTACGCAAGATGTGACCAATCCAGTTAGCCTTTCTTCTTTTTATTGTATGTAGGATATTCCTCTCCTCTTTGACTCTGTGTAATACTTCTTCATTTCTCACACGATCGGTCCAACTGATCTTCTCCATTCTTCTCCAGCACCACATTTCAAAACTTTCCAGATATTTCTGATCCATTTTCCGAAGTGTCCACGTTTCAGCACCGTACAAAGCTATGCTCCAAATGTAGCACTTTACTAGTTTCTTCCTTAAATTTAAGTCCAGTTTGCTGGTGAAAAGATTCTTCTTCTTGTTGAATGCTGCTTTTGCCATGGCAATTCTGGATTTAATTTCAGGTTTACACCTTGCATCATTTGTTATCATGCTGCCTAAATAATTTAAATATTCCACATTCTCCAATTGTTTTTGATCTATCATAATTTTCATTAGGGCTGGTTGCCTTGAGATTCTCATTACCTTAGTTTTTCCACATTCATTTCCATTCCATAGCATCTTCCAATTTCAATTAGTCTATCAACCATGTCCTGTAGCACGTTTTCTTCCCTAGCCAGTAGCACAAGGTAATCTGCATATTTCACAGTGCGAATTACTTGTCCTCCTATTTTGAAGTCTCCAAACCCTTGAAGAGCTTTCTTGGTAAGGTGCTGGCTGTATAAGTTGAACAGAATCGGTGATAAGCAGCAACCATGTCTAACTCCTCTCCCAATCTTCACATTTCTCGTCTCCCCTTGGTCCAGTCGTATTTTGACACTCTGTTCCATGTACAATTTGCTGATGAATCTTCTTTCACGCAAGTCTATCCCAATTCCCTTTAGGATCTACATTAATTTGGTCTAGTTGACATGGTCAAATGCCTTCTTCCAGTCTATGAAACAAGCACACAATTCCTCATCTATGACCAAGTTTCATTCTGATATTATTCTCAGCATCCCAATTGCATCCCTAGTTCCTTTTCCTCTCCTAAATCCAAACTGATCTTCTCCAAGTGCATCCTCTGTCTTCCTTTCAATCCTTCTTCTAAGTATCCTCGCTACTATCTTTGCTGCGTGCGTGATGATGCTGATTGTGCGATGGTCACTGCATTTGTAGCTTTGGGCTTCTTCTTTCAGGCAATCATTGTAACTTCAATGAAATCTCTGGGCCACTCTCCAGTTACATACTTGCTGTTGATCAGCTGTGTCATTAGTCTGAGATCACCTTCTTCCAACAATTTGAGTACATCTCCAGGTACATCATCATCTCCTGTAGCCTTCTTATCCCTTATCTCCTTGATAGCTTTTTCCACTTCACTTTGCAAAATATAAGGGCCTTTCTCGTCTTCATCTACTTCAGCTTCAGGTTCGACTTCCAGGTGTTCTGGTCGATTAGCTCGTTCGTAGAGCTCTGTGATATACTTCTCTCAAATTTGCAATACTCGTCTCTGATCTATTGTTATATTCCCTTGAAAGTCTTTGATGCCAATGTTTTGAATCCCATGGGTTTCTTTCCAACCTAGTTCCTTTGTCTTCATGTACATTAGATCATAACGTCCTGTTCTTTGAAATTCTATGATCTCGTCGCATATGCTCTCCAGATATTCCTTCTTGGCGTTGTCCGTGGCCCTTTTCAATTCGTTCCTCAGTCTTCTGTAGTACTTCCTTCTTCATTATTGACGTTCTTCCACTTCCTTCGTTCATCCATTTTACTGATCATCTCCTGTGTAATCCCTGGCTTCCTTGCTCTCCTCTAGACTTTTCAACCAAATCACTCATAGTATCTAACACACATTTCTTGATATTGTTTCACTGCACTTCCACATTCCCACTTTCACATTTGATTGCACCAAGTTTTTCTTCTAGACTATCGTGTACTTCCTGTCGTTGAGCATATAGCTTCTTCAAATCCCATCTTGGTTTTCGCTTGTAGAACCTTATGATCTTCTTCAATCTGGTGCAGATCGTTGCAACCAGTAAATTGTGATCAGAGCCAATATCTGCTCCAGGCAGTGTCTGCACATCCTTCACACTGTTCCTGAATCGCTGTTTCACTAGTACATAGTCCAATTGATATTGACTCCTATCCCCTGGTGATTTCCAGGTGTACAATCTTCTTTTAGGTTTTTTGAATCATGTGTTTGTTATAATAAGTCCATTTCTTTCACAGAAGTCAATAAGCATTTGACCTCTCTGATTCTTCCTTCCCAGTCCAGGCACTGTCTACATAAACGATTTATCAAAAACTATTAATGCAAAATCTAAACCAATTTTATTTGCAGATAATACTAGTATAATATTTACCAATTCTAATCTCGAAAATTTTAAAAATTATGCAAAAATTTAATTTGAATTCTTAAATAAATGGTTCAGAGCCAATAGACTCTCATTAAATTTTGATAAAACGCATTTCATAAAATTCAAAAGCAAAAATAGCACTCAAATTGATCTGGACATTAGTTATGCTAACAAATTAATCTCCAAAGCATATGATACAAAATTCCTTGCAATATATGCAAACAGCACAATCTCTTGGAAAATTCATGTTGAACAAATTACACACCAATTAATTGCAGTGTGCTATGCAATGAGCTCAATTAAGTCCTTTATGTCACAGGAAACACTGAAGATGGTTTACTAAGCCTATTTTCATTCTATTATGAACTATGGATTAATATTTTGGAGTAACTCTTCGCATAGTGAAAAAATTTTTAAAATACAAAAGAGTATTTAGTTAATAATTACATACCATAATATAAAGTTTACAAAAGAGTATATTTAGAATTATTACAGGATGCAGAAGTAGGGGTACAGATTTAAGAATTTAAACATTCTTCCTCTTCAATCACAATATATACTACCACATCTTTTATTTATGGTTAACAACAAAAATAAATTCAAATTAAATTATGAAGTCTATAACATAAATACTAGACAAAAATACAACTTTCACCAACCTTCATCAAATTTATCACTATATCAAAAAGTACGTAGTCCACTCAATTGGCATAAAAGTAATATCAGCAGCATATGCAAGAACTTTTTCCATTGTCAGTGAAAATGGAAGCAATCTGCTTCCGAAATGTCGTTTGTTGTTTTGAATGACAGTGGAAAAAGTTCTTGTAAATACTGCTGATATTATTCACATACAACCATTGTCAAAAATCTGTATGTTACAATTGGTACAAAAGTGTTTTAACAGTCTCCCACAAATAATCACAAATATAAGTGATAACCCAAAACAATTTAAATCAGTCCTGAAGAATTATTTACATGCTCTTTCCGTCTACTCTATAGATGAATAATGTAAATAGAGAATGATAAACTAAGCTAAATCTCTTTTAAGCTAATTGTATGTAAATTGTTCTTGACTTGTTCTATATCCAAGGTACTAATGTGTTTTGGATTCAAAGAATGTAAATAAATCCAAACTCAAATTCAGATAGAGTGCTAATACTTATAATACATATTTTTCAACAAGATAATGTACAATTTTTCAATTAATGGCTATTTAAATATGTTAGTAAGTTTGAAATTCTCACCGCAAACATAATCGTATCTACTTCTTGTCGTACACCATCATCTGACATGGCACCATCTTGTGATTGTATTAGCAATTCTAGAAATGGAACATGCTTCCTTCTTCCTTAAAATTTATAACAGAATCATTAAACATACACATAAATTATATACTTAAAATCATATCAGAGCATTGATATTGGGAGGAGTGTTTACCAAATGCTATTCATGATCAACACTAAGAAAACCCAACACTATAGGAATTACATATGCCTATACAGTAGTATCTAAAAAACATCACGAAAATCTCGAGACTGATTGTCTTTCTTCTTATTGCTCATGTCAAGGGACTTTATATACCTGTTTCAGGCTAGCATAATTGCTGTGCTCACTTTAATACTCTCAATACTCTTTCAATGGCTTCTGAGAGAATAAAATTTTACACAGACTAATAAGCCATTCCAAGTTGCTCACTCTCAACGACATTAGCATTCTTCTCAGGGAGCTCCATTCTTATTGGTTCATACTGCATTAAGAATAAACCATGTTGGGTTGGTTCTTACTTAAAAAAAAGACAACAGTACAAAATCAAAATTTCCATTTCTTCACTTTACACATGGTTGATGTAGATATGGTCTGTAAGAAAGTGAGTCACAGTTTACTAATTAATGAAAGATTAACTTCTATTTACATAACAATTTATTACTTTTTAAATTAGCATTACCCCATATGCAATAACATAGTTTCCCCTCTGTTCCAGATCTCACACAATCAGTCCAATATGCTCCAAAATGGAGTAAACCGTTTCAGTTCTGTCTTGTCCTGGTGATATGAAGTGAGAATTACAGGAGAATAGCTAAGGCTGATTTTGTTTAGCAGGAAAGAACAAAAAATTGTTTGAAATACCGTATATTCTCGAATCTAATCCGCACCTTTTTTACAGTTTTAGAGGGCTAAAAAATCAGGCGCGGATTAGATTCGCGTGCGGATTAGATTCGCAGTCTAGAGCTGGATTTTGGAAAAATGATTGAGCTGCTGTACAATATAACAATAACGTAATTAACGTAATTAATAAACAACGTAAGAACAATACAATACAATAATCTATTATTTTATTATTTATTATTATAATTTATTATTCATCAGACTCGCCGTCATCACTCATAACTGAATCGTTATCCGTGCTCTCCACCCAGTCGCTATCATCTTTATCTTCAACATCGTCCTCCCATACAATGTCATCGCTGCCTTGTGTTTCCGCCATAGTCGAACGTTGCTTTCATCAACTCAAAAAATTGCAGCGGCTTTGCGGTTTCCATTCTCATTTGCGCACCGAATAACTTCACGTTTGAACTTTGCCGTATATGAGAGTCGTTTAGATTTCAGGCGTCCCTCTTCCATAACTACGGTACACGACAAATTGAAACAAGCACCTCCCACGTTTCAACAACTAAGGCTCAGCTGACTTCAGACGAGATTGCGCACGTCTGTTGAGAAAGGCCCCGCCTCTATCGGTATGACTCATCGGCCACAGGCGTAGCGTCGGATTTTAACGCATTGGTAACATCCAATATTATTCAATCAGTCGCCCCGTGGGCAAGGGGTGGTTGAAGGAAAGGTGCGGATAAGAATCGCGAACTAACTTTTTTCGTTTAAGAAGTCGCCAAAAACTGGGTGCGGATTAGATTCGGGTGCGGATTAGATTCGAGAATATACGGTATATGTATTTAAATGAAATTAAAAAACAATAGCAACAGTTTCAACAGAAGGGATGATGTCTAATATAATCTACTTGAGCATTTTATGTATTTCTACTGCTTCATGCAAGGGCAAATCTGCCACTTAATGCAGACGATAATATTATAGAAGCTGTTGCAAGGTATGGCAGCATAATTTGTCAGCTCAATTTGTGGTCTGTGCTGTACCAAACCTGCATGGCCAGCATTATACCATTAGTAAGCAAGTGCCTCTCATACAGCAGGCTGCCATAATATTCACACTCTACTCCACGGCAATTTCATCTATCAGAGTGCTGCTATCTGCTTGTACTATGTTGCATCATATGATCAATGATCAACAGTTTCTTCAGCCCGAGCAACCATAAAAACTGTTACTTTGGCATAAGTGTGTACCTCACAGTGAACTATGGAAACTGGGGTGTGACTCACACACTCACTCACTCATTCTTTCACTCGCACATGGATATTATAGTGCGGGAGGGAGATAAGCTGCAACTCTGTCGTCATTAGAACAACAGTCTATTTTTATTTAGTTAGTCGTTTAGCCTTGGTTAATGTAATGACACTTTCAATTTCTTACCTTCTATAGCACTGAATAACAGATGATTTGTAAATACAACACTCGAAGGATTCTAGAGAAGAACGTGTAGTCGAATTTAAGGCAGAAACCTGGAATTTCACTGAGTAATTAAAAAAATCTCAAGAAATTGCTGTCGAGGTCTCGGGACTGAGATTGGAAACTGGACCTCCTCAATATAAAGCAGGGCTGCTATGCACCCATTACAGTGCTCACAAACAGTCTGTATATATCAACTGCACACTGTGGCAAATCTTATAACCACATGGCTATGATTATAAAACTGTTGCTGCTCTCACTCAGGTAGTTACATAGTGTGAACATAACCATGAGCCACAAAAATTGTGCAATAACCTGTACCTCCTGGACTGACGAACTTCCTGGAAGAAGAGTGCAATGACCTGAGCAATATGTTTCTTCTCACCTACAACATCACAGTCTTCAGGGGCTGCTGCTGCTGTTGCCTGAAGTATCTGCTCTCTCCGCTCCTTGATCACTTTACTGGTCATGGCATGCAGGGTAAGAAGGTTTCTGTCATGCAGTCTTCCAACAGAGGATAAGTGGAACAGAACATCCGAGTGATACAGTGGGTTGAACACACGGGCCACGAGAATGTCACACATGCTGTGAAAACAGGATATCTGAGTAAAACTGTGGGTTGAACAAATGAGCCACAAAACGTCACACATGCTGTGAAAACAGGGCATCTGAGAAAAGAATGGGTTGAACACATGCCACCAAAATGTCACACTTGCTGTAAAAACAGGACATCTGAGTGAAACAATGGGTTGAAAACATGAGCCACCAAAATGTCACATACGTTGTAAAAACACATATGAATCCTTGGTAGCACAGTCACAGAAGCCTCTTGGTGCTTTATCCTACATTTGCTTTCCTTGACTGTGGGGGGGGGGGGGGGGGGGGGCAGCACAGTGTGCTCGGTAAACAGTTGCAAGAACTACATGAAAATATGGTTCTACTCTCACAGACAAGTTATATCTTCCAAATTATCACTTCTATGCAACAAGCATTCCCTGAGTAGAAAAGGCAGAGCTGCTGTTGCAATTAAAACAGGCATCCCATACAGCCATGTACATCTACCTCCCCTCCTTTCTGTACAAGCTACAGGAGTCTGCATAATGACTGGTAATAGTAGTCCTTCTTGAAGCTATTTATAAATATGTGAGTCATGCTCGGAGTGCACAAACATGAGTGCCACCTGAACCAAATTCAGACATCTTGAAGACTAACAAAGTTGGTTCCTCTGAAACATCAGGAACAAACCATGTACACTATATGGTATAAAAACCCAAAGGACACATATAATTTTTCCACAAATTCTGTTTGAGACCTGCTCTCAGTATGGTGAATATTTAATAAAATGTAAAACTAAATAATATTTACAGTGTGACTGGCTTTGCTGTGCTCGACTGTTGTATGAACTGAAGGTACCTGAAGAAAAATCAGGAATACAAAATAGTAAAAAGAAGATCAAAAGAAAAATATGCTTGGCCCCAGTCATTTGGCATAGTTCTCCAATTTGATTATGTTTTTAAAGTTAAGAGTTTAAAACACAATCAAAATTTAAGTAGCTCCATCTTAACTGAAATTTTGAGAATTTAATAAAAATTAAAATGGCAATTTTTGGATATAATTGGTATTTGGAGGTTGGCAATATAAGATACTGTAGCATAACATCCTTGACTTTATGTGTTTGATTCTTAAACATTACTATACCAATGAAAAATGTTTATTCCAAATTGCAGTCGAGCATACATAAGACAGTGTAAGGCTCATTACTACACCACTGGCTTCTTCAGTTACCTTGTAATGGCTTGCACATAATCAGAGTGGCTATTTCGCTGTGCTTCAACCCTCACTCCCATTGAGGTCTCTGAAAATAGTGATCATGAAATATTAGTTTATTAGTAGCATCTGCTAATATTTTTTTATGACAAGTTTTATATTCAGTGCTGATGGCACACTTATGAATACTTTGAAATGCAGATGCATGTAGTATGTATGTACTATGAATAAGGTTAAGAGTGTAGAACAGAGAAATGCATACAAAGTATTGATGGGAAAATGTGAAGGAAGAAGATCATGGAGAAGATCTAGGTGTAGACTGGAGGATGACATTAAAACAGATCTTAAAGAAAAAGTTCGGGGGAGTAAGGACTAGAATCAACTGGCTGAGGGTAAGGACTAATGGTGAGTTCTTGAGATCAGAAAAGTAAAACTTCTGGTTCCATAAAATGCAGTGGAGTTCTTGAGCTGCTGAGGCACTCTCACATTCTCCAGAAAGAGTATGTTACATGGAGTTAGTTGTAACAAAACAAGTGCAATGGGTAGTTGCACAGAAATATTGCCCTTCAACACTGCAGGTATCAACATTTGTTACGGATGTTATCAGTGATAATATCATACATGAAAGATATACGAGTATAAGGAACAACTGCCAACTTACATGTTAAGTTCCTCATTCATTTAATGGAAAGCAAATGTACAATGTTCTTAGTTCCACCAGCAGCAAATATTCAAGATTTATAACATAATACAGGTAGTTCTCGTTTTACGTGATTTCATTTTGCGCGATTTCGCTTTAACGCGACTTGAAAATTTACACCACTTTGCGAATTTACGCGATAATTTTCGGTTTAACACGATTTGGCATAGAAGATCCGTGGTCGTACTTATCTTCTGTAGGACGCTAGCAGGAAGTAACGCCCACTATCACGCCATCAGTCACAAGTATAGATTCAATACATTGGTGATATAACCACGCGGTTCATTTAGTTCCCTCTTAAACAGCATTGCCTTTCTTACCAATATGAGCGAGAAACGTAAATCTGCATCACCTAGTGCAATCCAAGCCGACTTGAAAAAGGTGAACGAATTGTTGATATATGCCGTAATGTTAGACTCGCTCATAGTAGCCTACACACAATTCATAATAATGCTAACAGAATTAAAGAAAGTCCTAAGTCAGGAATTAAAGTGTTTGTTTGTGTAGCAAGACTACCACAGTCCTATCAAAATGAACCGTACCAAACACCATGGATGTATGCCCCTTACATTTTTATTGCATTAGAAATAAATAAATATATTGTATAGAAATGTATGTATGCTGTATAGAAATGTATATATACTGTATATACAGTACATATATACTCTACAGGTCCGTGTGTCCACTAGTGGCATAGTCATACACTATATAGGATGAGGTTGTCAGTCCCCTAACTCCCAGGCAGTACATTGTTTTAAATGAGAATTTTGTGTTTGATTTGCGCGACATTTTTCAGAAACGTAACCCTGGTGTAAAATGAGAACTACCCGTATTCCTTTCCAACAGTGCAAGCAAAATGTCTATAAAAGTTTAAATTGTTTACATATTTTCTTGCATATGAATGTAAGACAAAATAAATATGCTCTATAATTACTGTATATCTTACCACATATGGAGTCCAAAGCACAAAGTGATATATATGGGCAGATATTGAACTCAGAACCACTGACATGGTCAGCCAGTGTCTCTACCAAAATGTTTGCGTTTGAATTAAACACCTCCACAAACTGTTCCAGGATTTTGAAGTGGAATGCAGGTGTGACCAGCTTCCGGCTTGCTTTCCATACCTCACCTTAACAGGAACAAAACGAAAAATTATTTAAGTCACCAAATTTAAAACCAAAAGAAAACTAAGGCAACGTAATGAACATTTGCCTGAAAAGCTATAAAAGGTCAATCTTTCTGGGATATAGTGCTATGTTGAGTGGTAAACAGTTACATACAGCACCATGTGCTAGAATAATTAAATCTTTAACACCACTGTAAGAACCGCATGTTTCTAATTTATGCCTGCATTAAACTATGATGCCCATGGATTCAGGAGCAATACATGATAAAGATCACATTTTTTCTGTGATCACTTGAAAGTGAGAATCACGTAGTTTTTGCTCGCCGGCGTAACTGATAATAGAATTTAACAGTTTCATTTCACACGAATAAGGTAGTACTTGATAATGGAACGACAAGGATTCCTGATAAAGTATTTTTGTACTGACACTGCAACTGGAAACCACACTGTTTATGTTGACATAAATGTGCCATATGTCACAGTGTTAGGCAGTTGTACTGTGTACAAATGTTGGCATTTGTTAGCAGTAATGTCTTGGCATGTTCATTTTACTTTTCGTTGTTAAACATAACATTAATGTTTTAACTTGTAGATGACAGAAGTACCTGTCTTATTTTTATTTTATCTGCACCCTTCTTAGGACCTTCACCAGCTTATCATCCCCTTACCACTGCAAACGCATGGCTGGTGTGTAATGTGCAAGTTACATAACTTAGAAATTTCATCTTTGATTACACAGCCTTGACAATCATGCATTCGTGGTACGTCAAGACAAGTTACAGACTTGTACCTGATTTTAGAAAAGTGCACACAGCCACAGATTCTGACAGACTTCTAATTTGAAATAAAATTCCCTCTGCTAAAATGGATGCTGCCACACGTTTCTGTACACATACACATCATTCAAGAAATCACATTGTTTCTGTTGTTGCTGATATTTCATAACAGAAATCATAGTGCATCCTCTGACAGATATTTTTGCTTGAAGAACTCGTAATTTTTTGCTAAAACTGACATCGTAGTTTTATGTGGCATCCACAGTGTGGAGAAGTTTCTTTCAGCACTAAGTCACATTAAATGTGGCATAATGGGTATCTTAAACACCACTACTTACCTGTTCCAGTTATGAGCCCTGAACCCAGCCAAGGCTTTAACACATCGTATGATGAAGATTTATCCAGAATCTTGCTATCTGACAGAACAGCCTTAAACAATAAACATAAAGTGTTCAGAAATGCAATTACTTATGGGTTTGTTTAAAACACTTGGTTGTTTGGAAACTGAGGATGTTAGAACAATGCATGTTATTTCTTGAAGTGAGGGAAACAGTGCTGGTTGTGGTCTCAAAGAAATATGCCGTATTGTCTGGGGATTTGTGGCATTTTTTTGGTTAACTAAACACAGATGCGGATTAGAGAATTTCATAGAATTCCAGGTAGGTTTAGACCCAAGTATACTATCCTGAAAATTGCCATAGCCCTTGGGAAACTGCAGAAAAAGTCAAGAGGAAGCTTTATGCTAAATTTGAAAGCAAGTAAGCAAAATCGAACTTGCGAGGCCTTGATTTGGTTGAGATGTTTTTCAAATGTTTTCATATTACTGTTACCTTGGTATCACAAAGTAATTGTTTTTTTCTGTTTATTAATTTTATTTTATTTTTGTACTAAGTTATATTCTTAAGCTCTCTATATCTGTGTTGTGTGTGTGTGTGTGTGTGTGTGTGTGTGTGTAAATTTCACATGTCTCTATCCTGGTTCGTACCTTGGAATTAAAACAGAACATGTAATGGTATTTCAACACTGACTCCACATTTTAGGTTCGTACTTCACAGATTACAAACAGTGTTCCCGCAGTTGGGAAATAATCGCTGTTTATTTTGCGAATTATACAAAACCCATAAATAAACTTGTGGGAAAAACGTAATGAGCCTTATATTAAAGCAGGTGGTACATAAACATTCATTTCATCCTGTAGTCTGTCTTACGACAGGTCCGTAGCCTCTTCCAAAGCGAGTTCTCCACAGGCTGCGATCTAGTGCTTCCGCTTTCAATTCCCAGTACAATAAACACTGTGTTTCAATTTGCGGCAATGGGCGAAAAATTTAGATATTTTCTCTGGGGGTTCTTCATGTCGAATTGTTTAGGCGCGTTCGCATGCGAAAAGCGTCTATTAGCTTTATCATGTGCGTCTGTCTAATCCAGGTGCGCACCCAAAGTTTTTCCTTGAGGGGGGGGGGGGGGCTGACCCTGAGGCTATGAATAATTTATGTTTGATTTTAAAATTATGTTGTAAAAACTCATGTTGTAAGTATAACATAACACTGTCTGCAACTGCATTTACGAGTACATACATACGAATATAACTACATGTTCCATGACTCAATCACAGTGTCCTTCGTTTTTTTTTAATTTTATTAATTTATTTTTCAAAATTCCAGTGTACTAGTCATCAGCCGATTTCAGTGGCTGATTTCTGGTGAAGGGGAAATTATGTAAAACGTCTGATATAATATATACAAAATCTGTGTTTTTTAAATTTCGGTTTTGGGGGGTTTGGGGGGGGGGGGGAGGCCGCAGCCCGGAAGCCCCACTTGGGTGCGCCTCTGGTCTATTCATCTGCATAAATCAAGGGGTCTCCCACCGGAAGGTTTTCCGCGAAGTTTAATATTTTAAATTTTTACTAAGATTTGTCGACACATAAGGATTGTAAAAGTAACAGACTTTACAGCAAGACCTATGTCTATGATCTGCCACCATGACTTGGCTTTCATGACTGACACAGACTGCGTTCCCTGTGACGTACGCGCTGAGAAAAACAAGGGTCGTGGTAGATACCACATTCGTTACTGAGGTACTAAAAAGCATCTCATATGCTAGAAACAAAGGAAAGTAGTGATCAGTTGTAAATCCGTTGCTAAAGTACGTCGGAAATATCACTCACGCAAAAACAAAAGAAAGTCTCCATTGATTGTAAATCTGTAACACATATAACAGACAAAAAATCACGCTCTGTGTTAGGTAAAACGTGGAAGGGCAAATTTCAAGTACTTGCATTTTTATTGCTATTCTTTAAACTATTCAGAAACTTAAAATCTAGAGTATATAACCGAAAGAATGCGTCAGAAGCGCTATGCCCCGCGAACATGTCCTATCTTGTTTTAAATTATGAGTGAACGTTTTGTCTCGTCTTTTTATCACTTGCAAAACCCAAAGCTTATGTTCTGAATTGTACGAAACTTCGATTCAGTAGCCATGCCATGTTTATACAAGGTTATGTGATATTACGCCATGTAATTTGATAGATAGGTACGAAACTACACTGCAATAAAATCCCGTAAGACCGTAATACTTATAAACAATGTTCCTGAAACTGAAAAACTGTCACTTGCTAAACCATCGACATATCAGTAGAACAGCAACAATCCATACCCGTAGTTAGCAGCAATTAAAAAAAAACAGATTACAGCGAAATCCCGTGACAGCTGCAGCAGTCAGGAGGGCGACAGAAGATACTCTCTGTGATACACTAAAATCCTTCACACTACTTCCTTTTTTAAAAGTGTCATCGCTACTAGTATTAATAAACGAATCTATGTCACTGTCTTAAATTGCAAAGTACACACAGCACCTTAATCTTTCAGTCCTCCGGCAGAAGTCTCTTTTGTTAATGTTGACAACTCCATCTGGCGGACAGACGTTCACGGCTACAGATGTTAATTTATTTCCCTAATTTCCCCTCTTAATATAATGCCGGAAATTCTTGCACCTGCGAGATTTGAAATTCTCGGACTGGAATTTAATCTGCAACCAAGTTGAGATGACAAAGGTAAAAAGAGGACGCTTTACAGGCGAAAATTTACAGCCATTTATTAATCACCTTGCGCGCAGTCCCACTGCCTGCTGGGAAAAGCACACCCAGCTAATTATCCGGTAGTTTTTCTGGATTGCAAGAACTTGGAGGTAATTAAATTTCCTGATTTGGTTGAAACCTAATGATGCATGGAAAGCCTACTCTTATTAACATAGCCGAAATATTATACTCCTCTAGCATTAAACTTTTAAAACCCACTGTTTATATGTAACACCAGGTCTAGCATTAAAGATTTCTACGTTTTGGCTGCAGGATGCATTTATATGTTTTATATGGATTTCAGAATAAACAGCGATCACTTCCCTAGGCAGCATTAACTGATTCGATTTTATAACTGAGGAGATTGCTTACTGCGCAGTACGAATTGAATATTTAAATATAATTGAGGTTAATTATAGTGTTTAAAGTATTAATGATAAATTGGTGTGTTAATGTCAAACAAGAATGGGAAGATATATTCTATGGAAAAAAAATCGTCATATAAAACAATGCAGTAAGACGTGCTAGCCTCAGCAAACATACGATTTTTATTATAATATTCAATTGTGTTGGATATTTAACGAAACACGTTATAGGTAAAATTTAATTTTGCACCCGAAGTAAATCGACACACTTTATTGGCTATTTAAATCATATCATTTTCGCATTGTAATTGATTGAGAGAATCCAGTATAATGTTTCGTCAAAATCCATTTAGCCACATTGGCCCTGCTAGTAGAGAATAGAAACGAATATAAAATATGTCCAGTATTGTTGATGATAATTCAAAACATTGATAGAATTATGTTTTGGCATAAACTTAAAAAGAGTGATTATATTATAATTATATTATACATCGTTGAACATCTTACAAAGCTTTTTTGAATAAATAATGATATGACTATAAACTGAATGTTTTGTTGAACGTTGTTAATAATGGTAAACAAAATGGCGTGTGAGAGATATACGGTGACATAAATTTTAAATGACTAGTAGAATCGCTATAAATGCCATAGAATTGTGACGTCTCTAACACACATATGCTTTACGGAAATCCTGTCTTGTGAAATTCCGAATGGGGTGTGACGGAGCGTAATCATAACTTGAAGTGGGAGAGAAGTGTTTAGTAAGAATTTTTATCGACACTGTCATTTTCCGAGAATATATAGCATTGACATTATATCTAGAATATATGACAGTCTGCCCATACATAAGACAAAACGTAAGCTAATTACGTCTCAAATTAAGGGGCTTTTTCTTCAATGCTTGCATCCTGTTGTGCTAAATGATTAGGTTCTAATGGAAAATACTGGGCTATCTTCTCCGCACAACAATGTTTAAATGCAGTTCAGTTACTTGTATAAACATAATAATAATAATAATAATGTTACTATTTCACTCCTCTTAGCCTGTTAGATATTTTCGACATGTTTCAACCTGTACAGGTCATCTTCAGGGTTTATTCCAAACGCAAGGAGGTTCTTCGGTTACATTGCAGTGTTATTATTGTGTTGTGGTTTCTGTTTCTCTTGTTCTTACGTTGTTAATGTCTGTTTCAGGTGGCATTCTTGGTATTTTACATTCCTTGTTATTGCTACTTTGAGCTACTTGTTGCTTTTTTTTTTTCCTTGTACTTACGCTCCTGTGTCGGACTGCTTGGCAGTGTGTTAGTACTAGATTGTTTTGCCTGTTCAGTGGGCGTTGTTCTCATTTTGTTTTGTTTCTTAGTTTTTGGTGAAAAGTGTATAAAAAATCGGATTTTTGATGATGGCGTTGTTGTCACTAAGGTGTTGGTTTTGTTTGCTGAGGTTACAGATGTGGAATCTCTCTAGAGTATTCATGTGTTTTCCCGTGTTAGTTTTTAATTTGTATTTTTTCTGGTAGTGCTTTCTTGCATCAAGGTTGACTTCGCGCTAATTTCAAGGTCCCTGTGTACTGGTTCGCCTCTGTCAACATGGGAATATGTCGAACATGAATGTCATGGCCAATACTGCGACACTTATGTTTACAGAGACTATACTACAGCTGCCTTAGTCTTCTACTAGCTTTAAGGCGCGTCAAATTGATGGGGTCTAGCTAACTAACTAACTAGTTAGCTAAGTAACCAACTAACCATGTAACTCCGTGGAACAAAGTTCTTGTTCAGAAGTCAGTAGTCAAATATTCCTGTTTGTTATGGGAATCGAATTTCACTAATGTGTTCACAAGATATGCGAACAGTAATAGAACAAAACACATGTAAACTAAGGTATAGTCCAGCTGTTGGTTTTCGGCAGTTGAAAAACCTTGCTGAGCTGGCGGACGGGCCGAATGTGTACGTGAGTTACGAAGGGCAGGGCGTTTGTTTTGTTTCATCCGCCAATCCATTACCGCTATCGCTGCACAAGTGACTCGCTCCTAGACTTCCGCTTCAAAAATTTCGCCGGCCCCAAAAACTAACAAACGCTCTATAATAGGATTTAGACACTAATTATTACGCAAGGATAGGCGTCCAAACGCGTATTTGTTAAGTAAATGGCAAACTGTGGAAAGGCAGCAGTAAAATTCAATAAAGTTGTGAAAGAATGGAAGAAATATCCCAAAGAGTACTTTTATTATGTTCCGTGAAAAAAAACAGGAAATTCGGAAGATCAGTGAAAAAAACGAATGTAACAAAGGATGTTTGAGTGGTGACGGACTAGTTGATTATCGTTATCCTTGATCTGACGAAATAACGATATGCGTGAAACTTCGGAGATTTGTCAATTCTGATAAAACCCGGAAACAGCACGAAGAGGAATTCAGTTGGATCGGCTTTTGAGAAGGATATGGGTCACGTGATCCTTCTTAGATTTTATGCATCCTGCATGATCAGCATATATGCTAAACAGCTTAATGAACATTTTATTTTAGCAGGTTTTGTCAGAAAGCAGATATGCATGGTCATAAATCAAATCTTTATGTTGCTTTAGTTGCAACATAGCCTTGCAAATTTCGTTAGCTCTTCACACTGTCCTTCAAACGTTCTTCTGGAAAAAATTACGCCTCTGTGTTCACATTGATGCCTTATCTCACACGTGCCAAGTTTCATTCTTAGCCCGTTGCAGCTCTTGGGACTGTCTTATGGTAGCGCTGGGGCTACGATTATTGCACGATTAATGAGTAAGCCTAATAGAGCGTTTCTTTCAGCACAGCCACACAACCACTTATGCTTAACGTATATAGCAGAGTTAAATTTTTTCAAATTAATTTTCTGCTTGATGGTGACTGAGAAATAACTAAATCAGGTGTTCTACGATCTAAATTCTTGAGTCCATTCTTCTCGGCGAGAGTTAATTGCGAAATACTTCACACTGTTCTTGTTCATGTTTATCTTAAAATTGCAAGAAATAAAATTAAAACATTCACAAAAGTGGCTTTGAGAAGAGCTAGGTAAAAATGGTTATCAAAATTCCAGAGTTTGAAATGTTAGGAAAGGTAAACAGATACACAAAGTCCTCCTTTAAACACTTTCTGGGCGGCCCTGGCTGCAGCCCTGCCAGCTGACCCAACGTGCAATGTCATGGTAGGGCACAGCCCGCTCAATTTCCGCAGCGCTTAGAATACGTCGCGAGTGTTTGCATTTAAAACGATTATATTAATTTTCTTTTAAAGAATGTACGTATCTCTTAGCGAAAACTTTTATTCATATATTTGGTGTAATTTTTTTCAAAATTTCTGGAAGGCCTGCAGCCTTGCAGCCCTTATGGACGAATTCTTAGCCCCACCGTGTACATGGGCAATAGGGCCTACTCGCAGTAACCACTGTTTCGTCTTTAAACGAACGTATAAGATTGTTTCACATTTACACACATATATAGTGGTTTATTATTACGTTAGGCAGGACAGGCCTATGTTTACGGTGTCAGTCAAAGTCAAAATCGCGCCCTCAATTAAGGCCGCGTTTAAGACAAAACAAAATTAAAACAAAATCAAAATGTTCTACAAAATAAACATCCACTAGACCTAGTCTGATCAGAACTGACGCTGCTGCTTGCAAGCAGGAAGTCCGACATACACGGCTAATTAGAAAGTGGGTTTATATTTATTCAAATATAGCTACCTAATAACTTAATACGATTTTTCTAAAATTTAAGCGGCATTAGAGGAATTTATTTACGGGATCCAGTTGCTATGCATCATGTTGCGTTGTTGGCATTACTGCTTCATATCCTATTTGGGAGGAGGTAAGGATTGATTTTCTGGATGCAGACAGATGGGTTTGTAACACCGAAACAAACAGCTGCTACATTTATTCAATTTTTATCATCTTAACCAGTGTATAACTCGATTGTAAAATTCATGTTATTCAGTTTTTACTATTTTAACCAATTGTACCATTGTTGTAAAAATATGTGTAATTTAAAACACTGAAGTCCCTGAGGATGAACCAGGATAATGTTCGAAACATGTAGGACTACGTTTCACAATTAATAGTGAATAAAAGTGTACATTCGTCGGACAAAAACATACCCTAACTAGGTTACGGTCTGGAATACCGGAGGATCGTGGTTCGGTACCTAGAAGGGGTCGAGACTTTTCTTATCGCCACTTTGTTCGGGCCGGCTGTGAGTCCCACCCAACCTCACGTCCAATTGGTACAGCGTGTTCATTCCCGCATGTATAAGGTCTTTACCAAACCTTGTGACATATTTACCATTATTTACCTGAACATAATCCGGATCCTGCAGTGCAATGTAAAGGTCAGACAACAGCCAGAAACGAAAGATGGCACCGTACTGATGTGCCAGACGTGTTATATTTAGTAGCAAACCTGTAAAGAAAGACACTGTTATTTGAGCATTCGGTTATATTTAAAAGTATTTGTTCTTCGTACTCCTTGCATTCCGTGTGGCTTTGACAATACAAAATTGAACATATTTTATTCTCTTTCTAACTAACTAACTAACTACCTGACTGACTTGACTGACTGACTGACTGACTCACTCACTCACTCACTCACTCACTCACTTCATAGAGCACAGTCATTCCTGAGAAGCTAACAGGTTCTCAGCTGTTCAAGAAATTCCCCGCATTTTATGAAACCCGAATGTTCATTACCGCGTTCACAACAGCCCGCCATCTGCCCCTATCTTGAGCCAGATCAATCCAGTCCATGCTCCCATCCCACTTTTTGAAGATCCATTTTAATGTTATCCTCCTATCTACGCCTAGGTCTTCCAAGTGTTCCCTTTACCTCAGGTTTCCCCACCAAAACCCTGTACGCACATCTATTCTCTTTCTACTAACTGACTAACTAACTAACTAACTAACTACCTGACTGACCGACTGACTGACTAACTCACTCATTTCATGGAGCAGAGTACTTCCTGATAAGCTAACAGGTCCTCAGCTAGTCAAGAATTCCCCGCATTTTATGAAACTCGAAGGTTCATTACCGCATCAAAAGAACCTGCCATCTGCCCCTATCTTGAGCCAGATAAATCCAGTCCATGCCCCCATCCCACTTCTTAAAGATCCATTTTAATATTATCCTCCTATCTACGCCTAGTTCTTCTAAGTGCTCCCTTTACCTCAGGTTTCCCCACCAAAACCCTGTATGCACCTCTCTTCTCTTTCTACTTGTGGTAGCAAATTTCCGCCCTCGGGTTTGAAGAGTCCAGCCTGGATTTTAGATTTTTTCTGTGATTTATTTAGCGGTGCTCCTACTCTCGACCCTCCCAGTTTCACATTAGTGCCTACCGGTACACTTATATCTTCAGGACATCAATCACATTAGTGCCTACCGGTACACTTATCTTCAGGGCATCAATCACATTAGTGCCTACCGGTACACTTATCTTCAGGACATCAATCACATTAGTGCCTACCGGTACATTTATATCTTCAGGACATCAATCACATTAGTGCCTACCGGTACACTTATCTTCAGGGCATCAATCACATTAGTGCCTACCGGTACACTTATCTTCAGGACATCAATCACATTAGTGCCTACCGGTACATTTATATCTTCAGGACATCAATCACATTAGTGCCTACCGGTACACTTATCTTCAGGGCATCAATCACATTAGTGCCTACCGGTACACTTATCTTCAGGACATCAATCACATTAGTGCCTACCGATACACTTATATCTTCAGGACATCAGTCACATTTTAGAATAGCCTGCGCGTGCCTGTGTAACCCCACAGCATATACTGATAAATCCCCCCGATGATTCCCATTTGACGGTTGAAATATATAACGGATGTATTGTTTTATTCAGTATACGCATGTCCTTATTCTGTGTTTTATAGTGTATTTATTTAACTAATTTCATGAAACATCAACGGAATGGACGCGACATTTAAATCAGTTTTGAAATTCTACTTTTCCTTGCAATATGCCTATTGTGAGGAGAAGACGGCATGGAAATGCAGAATGACTACGAAAATGGCAATACTTGAGTGGGATTTATGTTTCTTTTACTTACGGACTTAAGACTTATCGGCACCTCTTGTTTAAACATCACGTAGCGTACGTTGTACAGCGTAAAGAATATTACAGCCTACGTATATAAGCCTACATATGGACTTGTTTAATGACGCTTTCTCAACTATGTTTTATGAGTACAAGATTAGTATAAATTGGGAAGTAAATCGTTTGAGCAAAATCACAGAAAGTGTAAGTCCGGTGCCTCCCAAATAAGTAGCACGTGTGCTAACCGCTAGATTCAATTTCCGTTTGACAAAATCACAAAAGAAGTAATTCTATTTAATAAAATGCCTCCGTTTGAAAGGGATGCGTTCCCAGAGTTGCCAAAATTCATAAGTACGAATGCCATTCATTACTGGTTTAATAATTCGGCTAAACGAACGTCAATTAGCAAGTAGCGACCAAGTAGCAAATTTCAGAATATGCTTGCAACGGAACGTAGATTCTGCAAGGCCAAGAAATTCAACTGTCTTTGAAAATCGCCACGAAAACCAATTAATTTCATCCACTTCTAACTGAATATACTAACCACTCTTCAAGAAACGTCTCTTGCAAAACAAGGAGAGTACAGTCAGAATTTAAATAAATAATATTGAAAACTATTTTCATTCCATTTGATTACTTCTCCGCTTCGTTTAAGTATGGCATTATTGCTTTCTACTGCTATAAACAATCTGCATTATACTTCAGCTGATTATAAGTCAAATAAGTTATTACGGGTTGAAAGATAGAGGGAAGGATAAAAGTGACGGCAAGACGAGGAAGAAGACGTAAGCAGCTACTGGATGACCTTAAGAAAAAGAGAAGATACTGGAAGTTGAAAGAGGAAGCACTAGATCGCATTCTGGAGAACTCGCTTTGGAAGAGACTACGGACCTCTCTTAAGACAGACTACAGAATGAATGAATGATATGGTAACGTAACCAGCTTTGTACTTGTATCTGTACACAACCGAGTTCTGAGTTAAACAACAAACATATAAGCGAATGTTTTAAAACGGAACACACTAGTCGGTATGAGCATACTGACGGATATAATATACACCTTTTGGGGTTGTGCCAAACTCGAGTGCATTTCCAATAATTGGCAGCGGTTTTGGTCCCGGTATCTTTTCCGCCATCTCCAGCAGTCGATGTGTCTTGATTCTAAAATAGGCCCATAGTAACACTGCACTGGCCACGATAAGTCCCAGCGTAGAGATGAGCATCACGACGGCTCAGCTTTTGTTCAGTGCTTCAGATTTCTAGATTCTGAAACAAATGTTACAAGATAATTTATTTTCCATAAATACTGTCAATACATCTGTATTTACTAGCACTTGTATTCCTCATCAGAAAAATGTTGAATTTGAGCCATTAGTTGTATTCCTTATCATAAGTAGACTACTACATCAGGTTTCCCGTTGGACAAATGGTGGGACAATGTTGTTTCGGAATACGATTAGCTGAGATACCGGTGGGGGGCGGATATTATTTATGAAATGTACTTAAATCATGTGTAGACTATTAAACTAAGTTTAAACATAGACAATGTTTTTCACCAACTAAATGCACTTGTTATAAAAACACTAAAATATTTTAAAACTGTTTGATAAAAAGCCCCGATATGTTTCGGCTCATTAATGAGCCATCCTCAGGGGGTCACAACTGTCTGTTCTCAAAACACGTACATATGTTAATACTCTGTAGAGGTATATGGTCAACGTCCTATCTCACCAATCTTACTTTATCACTCCGTAGATCGATATATTTTTTTAAAACACTTCCGATAGATTATGCACTATATTATTGCATCACTTAATCACTCATTATTGTTTGTAGTGTACATTGGTTGCTGTGGAAATGTAGATATTTTATATATAGCCACCTGTTACACTTATGTCTGTGTTGACACTGTTCGTCCTTTTTGAATTCTTAAGTTGCTACGTAGATTCCTGGGCGTCATGTTAGATGTATGGAAAATATGCGGATGTTTAGGAGTGCATGTTCACCAGAGGAGCCTGGTATTGTAGTACTGTAATAATAGGGACAAGAAATTAAGGTAATCCAAAGTAGATATTAACGGGTTATAATGTGTAATTTTGTCGATAATGAATGACCTACCTTACAACGTGGGTTTTCGTTCTTGAGTACACTAAACACGCAGTGTGTGTGTCGTGGTTGAGTATGCACTGTCAAGGTTTGCGTGTTAATTATGAAGGTGGGTAGAGGAGAGGGGAGGGGGGATGAATGAATCTGTAGAGGGGGTTTGCGTGCGCAGGGCTCTGTTCCGGCACTAGTAAATGCTGTTGGTGATATAACTGTATGTAGAGGCTCTCGGCGATGTTCATATACCAACCCTTTTTGCATGGTTTTATTAACTGCAAGGTATTCTGTATTGTATTGTATTTATGGTGGAATATGGAATATGGAGGACGTAAGCTAATTTGGAGTCATTAGATTTAATGTATCTATTATGTTCGGAGAACCTGACCTATATAATATGTGTGGCATGTATTACATCTGAGACTATAGATACCACTGTTGGTGTATTCATGCCATGTAATACATGCCACACATATTATATAGGTCAAACTGGACGGAGCCTAAGGGCCAGGTTCTCCGAACATAATAGATACATTAAATCTAATGACCCCAAATCAGCCTACGTCCTCCATATTCTTAATAATCACCATGAATACAATACAATACAGAAAACCATGCAAAAAGGGTTGGTATATGAACATCGCCGAGAGCCTCTACATACAGTTTTTATCACCAACAGCATTTACTAGTGCCGGAACAGAGCCCTGCGCACGCACACCCCCTCTACAGATTCATTCATCCCCCTCCCCTCTCCTCCACCCACCTTCATAACTAACACGCAAACCTCGACAGTGCGTTGTAAGGTAGGTCATTCATTATCGACAAAATTACACATTATAACCCGTTAATATCTACTTTGGATTACGTTAATTTCTTGTCCCTATTATTACAGTACTACAATAACAGGCTCCTCTGGTGAACATGCACTCATAAGCATCCGCATATTTTCCATACATCTAACATGACGCCCAGGAATCTACGTAGCAACTTAAGAATTCAAAAAGGACGAACAGTGTCAACACAGACATAAGTGTAACAGGTGGCTATATATAAAAATATCTACATTTCCACAGCAACCAATGTACACTACAAACAATAATGAGTGTGTAAGTGATGCAATAATATAGTGCATAACCTATAGGAAGTGTTTTAAAAAAAACATATCGATCTACGGAGTGATAAAGTAAGATTGGTGAGATAGGACGTTGACCATATACAGTACCTCTACAGAGGATTAACATATGTACGTGTTTTGAGACCAGACAGTTGTGACCCCCTGAGGATGGCTCATAATGAGCCTAAACATGTCGGGGCTTTTTATCAAACAGTTTTAGAATATTTTAGTGTTTTTATAACAAGTGCATTTAGTTGGTGAAAAACATTGTCTATACTCGAAAAATGCACGGTGAAAATAGAATAAAGTAAGTTTAAACAGTTTTGTACTTGCGATCTGATATTTGCTCGGGACGTACAGTATACATACCCTGTGTTGTGTGTTGATGTTCACGTGTATGCAGGTACACGTACTACGGTGGACCACTGAGTACTGCGTCTGTCTGTGCCAGGTAGTGGTGTTGTAACGTTGGTTGCACGCATGCGTGATCTAGTTGACTGTCATGTTGTAGTTTATGTAAGGAGTTTTATTGCATTTAATGTATATTCATTTCATACAGTTAAGCTACTAAAATTCAACTATCGTGTGTAAAAAACTGAATTAATTCTAAGTCTTAATTAATTATTTTCAGGATATATAACTCCCTTAGAATGAAAATGACAGTAATGACAGATGTTTGTCTGCAACTGAACATAAAATTATCAAGAAATGTAAAATACCTGCAACTAATCTACATTTTATATATTTTATCATTATTTTAATTGACAACACTGCATTTTAACTGTAGTGACGTAGTTTTTTGGTCTTGTGTAGCTATGCAAAATTTATTTTTCTAACTTTTGTATTGGAGCGTTAATGTTAAATTTTTAATTTAAGTTATGACACGAGCAAGCTACAAGTGCTAACAACAGGAAGGATTTATCATTTTGCATCCGCTTAGTAACAGCAACTATTTGTTGGGTTTGCATTATGCGGTTGCTACGCGAACTAGAAAGCGCTGATCTGGTACGTTTAGTGAGCGCGTGTGGGCTGTTAGCGCCGACACGCAGGGGCTTTTGTGTTCCATCCTTCGTCAAGACCAGACGCAAATACGGAGGGCATGAGAAAAAAACTAAGATGAGCTTCATAGCTCCTATTTTCTTGTTCTTACCAGGTGAGTGGTGTGTGATGCATCCAAAATTTATTTGGAGTACATAGTTTTTTTTATAGTTTTTCCAAATTAGTTTAAATTGAAAATACAATTGGTTCAGAGAAGATTACATGATTCAGCCTTAGTGATGTTAGGACCCCCCCTAACTAGGTAAAAGCCAAGTGTAAACATGGTAACTTTAGTTTGTTCCTTATATATATTTATATATGCCGATCCCAGTGGCCGCGCGGTCTAAGGCGTTGGTCCGCGACCGCTCGCTTGTTGGGATTGTGGGTTCGAATCCCGCCGGGAGCATGGATGTCTGTCTCTTGTGAGTGTTGTGTGTTGTCAGGTTGTCTGCGACGGGCTGGTCACTCGTCCAGAGGAGTCATACCGAGTGTGGTGTGTCTAAAGTGTGTGATCGCAAAACCTCGAAAAATGAGGAGGCCTAGGCCCCTAGGGGCTGTCGAGCCATAGGAAAAAAATATATGTATTGCACCGGGGGTGGTTTTTTTGTGACCCCTAGATATCACTGCTGCCCTACCCCTCTCTGCTATATCTGCTTTACTGTACTGGGCCCCGCAGATAAGCCGGTTGGTGCACACAACAAAGATACAATATACCAAAGAAATCATATATTGTAACACACAAATTAAATAAGATACAATAAAGACAATTATATACCAAATTACAAAAGATACAAGACGTGAGACTGACCAAGCAATTACTTGTCTCCATACATACCAACATAAAGTTACCTTGGCGTCGTCTTGGGGCTAAACCCAACAAAACCAAAGACTTGGGACCACGACGACCGCCAAGGGACTCCAACCTCACCAACTCACAGCTGGACGGAATTTTGCCCCCATGGCCGAGACGAAATTTGGAAGTTACTTGTAGGCGGCTAGGTTCAGAGTGATTACCTCAATCATACACAGGTAGGAAGTAAACTCGGGACAGGAGGGGAAATGGAGGGAACCAAGTAGGAGGAAGTGATGCGCGCGTCGGAAGTCCAAGGTTCAATTCTCGTAGAGGGTGCTGGGACCAACTCCCGGCACAGTATATATGTGTGTGTAGAACAGAGTAGATGAGAATAGAGATTCAGTTTTAGAAAGATGTAACCGGTGTTCTGTCTGTGGTCTGCTGGGACGTAAGCTGTAAGAAGGATGAAGATATATACTATCCCGAGTACCTCCATGAATAGATTGTCGTAGATACGAGATAATATGTAAAATTTTGATTTGGAACTTGATGTACTAATTACTGTTGAAATTTGAAGTTTACAGTAGCTAAACTTTTCGGGGAAATTATACTAACAACCAGAGTAATGAGTTTTTGAGGAAACCATTTTAACATTATTCGCACGAGCATAGTAAGAGTAGTGAGGCTAACGAATTCTTTACTGTGAAAATTGGACAGACGGAAACATGAATACTTTCATTTTAGTTTAACTTTCCCAAGGGTGGTGGCAGAGAAACTTTAAGTAACTGCTCAAATAGAGAAGTATTTGGTAGAATATATTGGGACGTTTATTAGGCACAGCAGTTGTCAGTAATCTGCTGAAACTTACAAAACTGACTGGTTGCAGCACTACAGTAAAGATAGAGTTAAGACGGAACCAGCGGAAGCCTGCAAAGCTACACTACCGGTAGCACTTCTTTAGGTGGATCTTGAGTTTAGTAAGGTACCCCACCCTAGGGAGGCACTACATAACTTTATATCCTATATGCACATCTTTGGCAGCATTCATTATAGACGTATTCCTTTGTAAATTACCTCCCTGAAGATAGCCTACAGGGCCGAAAAATGTAGGAGCATCACAAAATAACGAGTAGTAATTTATGGTTAAATACTGTATAATTACTGGTACTTAATATTGTACTAGTACACCACTGGCCGTAGTTAAACACTTCTTGTTGTGGTGCAACAGCCAAAGTTGGGCCCAGGCCGCCTTTTTTGGAGGTTTGTAGACTACACACAATTAGACACACACGCCCCCGGTAGGACTCCTCTGAACAACTGATCAGCCCGTCACAGAGGCCGCTACCTACACAGCACACAACAAACAAGAGACGAACATCCATGCCCTCAGCGGGATTCGAACCCGCGATCCCAGCAAACGAGCGGCCGCAGACCTACGCCTTAGACCGCACGGCCACAGGGATCGGCAATTGACAATTAACGTACGTGATTAAAATAGTACTTGCACACCGCTGGCTGTATTTCAAGTACCGGCACTTAAAATTGTAGTACCACAATAATGGAGCAGACTTCTTCTTGAGGATCCAATAGTTCCTCTGCTAGTCAAGAAATTCGATGCATTTTTTGGAACCGGCACGTTAATTACCGTGTCTACAGCAGTCCGCCACTTGTCCCTACGATAAACCAAATCAACCCAGCTCACACCCTTCCATCCCATTTCTTTAAGGTGCACTTTATTATTCTCCCATCTACGCTTAGGATTTCCCAAGTGGACTCTTTCCTTCAGGAATCCCCACCAAAATTCTGTACGCATTTCTGTTCTCCCTCATTCATGCCACATGCCCGCGCATCTGATTCTCCTTCATATCATCACCCGAATATTTGGTGAGAGCAAATTATAAAACTGGCCATTAAGTTAAAATTACCCACGTAATATAGTTCTTCTTAGAAACTGACCACACAATGCAAGTTTTCTACTTATGTGCTTGGAGAAAGACAACTGTCCAAGATCTGTGGGTTACTGTAGGTAGGGTTTCTCTCGAAATCACCTCTTTCCTGGGTTCGGTCGCTTTGTCCTGTTGAGGAACTTCCGCGACCGGCCTGGGAATGGGTTCGGATGGAGATGGGAGAGTAGCCTTCATTACTCGGCCCCCTCGAACGACATGGGACCATCCGGGTCCAAGGCTCTCCTCCTCTGCAGAAGGCCCAGCCCGGGCCGCTTGCGACGTGGCAGGTCGAACGTTTGCACCGTTCATTCCGGTGCGTGCAATTGGCGCCCACTTGGCTAGGGCTGCCTTCGCCTCTTTCCATTTACTACTACAGCCCCGGTAGTTGGCTGTGTGGTTGCCCCCACAGCTGCAGCATTTAAGATGCTGACTTGAGGTAGAGCACTCCCCGGAAAGGCGAGGCTCACCACAAGCAACACACCGGGGCGTGTATCCGCAGTTGCGCTGGCAACGCTTACACTGTGGCGGCGCTTTTGCAACCTTGTATGTCTCCATCGAAACTCTTTAACCCGCAGAGTTCAGATAGGGACCGCACTTTCTGGATTTCTGGGCCCCTCGCCACCGACACTACAAAATGCGGAGCCGGGGGTCGATCTTTCGAAACGTCCTGATCGCGGCGCCCAGAGTGGAGCTGCATGGCTCCCTGGACACGGATTCCCAGGACTTCGAGCTTCTCCCGGACGATGCTTTCAGGCATGTCTGCCGAGGCTTTTGATTAGCAGACGCACACAGCGAACCTCCGGGAGAGAGGTGTGAAAACTCGCACCCTTGCTCCCATCAAGGGATCGGAGGGCACTGATCGTGGCTCTGAAGCCATCGGCAGTCCCCGGCACGATCATGAGTCTCTCGCCGTTCATCTGGGCCGACAGACTACTGGGGCATAGCACGCTTAACCACGCGAGGAAGTCACGTGTATCAGTGACTCCTGACATAAAAATAGGCGTTTTATTAGGTCACTCTCCTGCGGGGACGACATGGGCCGAAGTGGTGTCAGCTGGTATGCCCCCTAGAGGCCCGGACATGTCTTCGCAAGACATGCGCCTGATGGCTGCCTCAGGGGAGGCAGCAGGTTCGGAAGTGTCCGCACCATTGGCTTTGGGCAGCCCACTTGTCTGTTGAGGGTTGGTGCGCCCGACAACCACCGCGGCGTACGCTGGCCTACCCTCGGTAGGATGGAGTGCCGGCAGCTGTCAGCAGTCGGTTCGCCCGAAGTGCCCAGCTTCGTTGACCTGAGTAGCGGATCGGGCGCTAGACGCCTGGTGGCAAGCACCGTCGGCCCGACGGTGCTTGCTTAAAAGCTCTTCGGCTTTTCGTTTACCCGCAATGTGCTGTGATGGCTTGCGGGAAGATTGGGCCTCACTCCCGGTCCCGGAGATGGTGGGACGGCGCTTGATGAGCGCCACGCAGGACGTCTTGGCCTTGCTGGGCGCAACGGCCTTTGTCCTCTTCTTCGCTGCGCCGGCTTTCCTCAGCTCTCGCAAGAGGGCTGGGGAAAAGTCAAGCGTCGAAATAGCCTTGAGAAAGGCTAGTTCCTCCTGCTTCAGCATTACAACTGCAGCAGGGGGCTCCTTACTCCTTCAATTCACCCTCCAATCCACGGATGGAATTGAGGCAGCAAGTCAATCGAGAGCTCTCCTGAAACAGGCCAGTACTACAACAGACAGTTGACACTGGTATTTACTGCAAGTGCTGTGTGAGAAGGTGCACAGTCACGATTCAAAATAGACTTGCCCTGTGACATATTTGGTCTTTTGCATGTACATGGTCCTGTAAAAATTCCAAATCAAAACTTGGGAGGTTGGTTGATGGTTTTGAAGGTACAAATTCATAAGGGATAATTCATACATGAAAACAGTCGATCCACATTTTCTAACCTTTGATTTTCACATTTACTCTTCTTTCTTCTGAAACTCTGCACCATCACACTGCAGACCAGAATTTTAATTCTGCATCCTCCTGAAAGATTCAAGTGTTGCTGAAAAGCCTAATGGTACATGAAAAATAAAGTTATCCCTCTCCTTAAATAAGAGTTACACATAAAGACCTATAATGGTGTGGAGGTGTAACTACACACATTCTTGACCTCGGCACTACATGGAGGAAAATGCCTAGCTTCATCCTCTGACCGTTCTGTCCCTGCGATAAGAGCATCCAGATCCCACTGGGCAGAAGGCTTGCCTGGATGCTGTACAGAAGAGAAATCTCTTGCACCTGCCAGGAATCAAACTCTGGTTCCTTGGTTGTCTAGCCTGTAGCATAGCTACTACACTGACTGCACTATCCCAGCTCCTGCTGAAAGGACTCAGCAGATTTAATTTCCGTTCATTTCTTGGCATACAAATGAAATTCTGCATCAAAAACATACAGCATGCACAAAATAATATAATCCCAAGGCAACGTGACACAAATGTGTGGATAGACATGTGATTCAACACACAGCAAACCGCCAGTGTTACCACTGCTGATCACAGCCGTCAGTCCAACTATTTAATTGTAAGGTCTTGTACAATTAAACAGAAGAACAGACTACCGATTATGAACTGCTGAGCAAGTGGTGGGAACACAGCTCTAATTCACTTGCTTAACTCGTCACCCATCTAAAGGTTAAACACCAGTAATACTAAAGCTTGCCACTTGCCATGATCATGAGCTAGTTCCAGCTTCCTCTCACCCACACAAACTACTTGCTGTAAGTTGGTCCCTCATTACAATGTCACGGTGCATTCTTAGTTTGAAAATGGAGTAGACTGCCTCTAGAAATGGATGGCAGCTATAAAAGAGTTTATAATACCAGGTGCCGACAGCTGTGAATGGTCCTTTAGTCTGGGATTTGGCAACCCTTCACCAAGAGTTCCATATATCTTATGACAACTGGGTCCCTCATTACAATACTAGAATTAAGTCATATTTTGGGGATAAATTTGTATTTTGCACTTCTGTGACTCAATTTCCTCTGTCCTTTTTACCCTCAGATAGGGTTTTACAATGCAACCATCATCTATTCCACCTCACCATCACTTGGCACAACTTCTACCACTGACATAATGAAATTAAAAAACTGAAGAAATCATTTTGACTTCTGGATCTAATACGGTAGCATTAGTTACATCTATTTCAAGAGCATCAAGTACGATAAATATGTCTTTATTTTCAAATACAGTTATGAGATTCACGTAACATTTAAACTAATACACTTAAAAACAGTATACTATGAGAAAGAAATGCACTCTGTAGTGGAATGAACATAACTATTAACATTAGTATTTATTTTCTGTTTGTACAAATTTTTATGAAAGAGATCTAGCAATAAAATGAATCAATTTTCAATTCTCATAAATACAGCATAAAACAACAATTTGTAAATTTCAGTAAATTTTCCTTCTTTATTTGCCCATATTTAAATTACTCAGACTGAAAGAAACAATAACACATACATTTCAGAAAACTCATAATAAATAATTCCAATTGGCAATCTGTGCACAAAAGGAACATGAGTCTGAAAAGCTTAACCTTCAAATGACCTATGTTCACATATGTGAACACATGAAAAAACACCCCTAGAAATTCATTTCACATATTTAGGCAACAAGGAAATTTACTGCATTTTTAAGACATACTGTATAATCTCTGTTTTATTTTCCACAAAGTGCCACTTATTTCATAATTTTATCTCTTTCTGTTCAAGTAATATGTTTTTCATAAACGTGCAAAAATTTAAATACAATCCTGGTCATTTAAAGGTTAAATATCAACATATATACAACTGTAATTGAAATAAGACACAAAGGACAGCAAACCAAATTGTTTAACCTTTCAGAGATGGATTTAAAAGCCAATTTTATCCATTGACAGCCTGAGTTTTTCTGGTTTAGCATAGACAGTTAAGGTGCCACCAAGTAAAAGTACAGAGAACACGAAATGGCATGCTAGGCCACATTGGCCACTACATTTTAGAGACCAGATCATATAGGATGATAAGGGTTATTAGATAGAAGTTTATAAAAAAAGAAACAAAAATTTCCATCTAGAATACTTGTGTTCAAATCCTGCTTATGTGATTTAATTACAGTAACTTCACTCAAAGTGCAAGCAGCAGGAGAGAGATCATTCACGTGCCAATGCAAACATCTGCTTGCACTGCTGGAACAGGTATAAAAAGCTGTGTGTGTGTGTGTGTGTGTGTCAAACTTTTAACTTTAATTATCCCTACATGAAGCTTCTTAACTTATTTTGGTCTTATTTAAGTAAGTACAAGAACGTTGCTGAATTTAGAATAAATGCCTAAACAATGAATCTGTTCTTCTGAGGTATGATGTTGCATCACTTGGTAACCAGTTTGACAGTCCAAAGGAACACAACACCTTCATCTTCAAGGGTCTAGACGTCCAAGAAGAATGTTAAACAAACTTACAAGTGACTTACAAAATTGATACCCTATGTTCTTACAGGGCTCGGACAACACTACTTGTATACAAACCAATTGCCAGCAATTTAATAATTTTTAACAACTTTTAATGACATTGTATTATCATCATTTACGCTTTTAACTCAAAGATGAAAACATTTAAACAAAAACAGTGAGTGTTATTAACTGCTAATAGAAACTTGACATACATTGTGGTGTATATATAGTGATACCAAATGGATTAGTGAATGTTGAAGTGAACGTGACCTTGAACCCCTGATGATGGCTCTATTGCAGCTGAAACATATGTAGGGTTATTGGACATGCTTAAGAAATAAAGTGCATTTGTTGGTTTTAATTGTTGAGTTACAAGTATCGGTTTACCAGGACATATATCAGTAACACAGTACATTCTGAAAAGGAGTATTGTGCTATGTCTACAAGCAGTTACTTAGTAGGGGTTCCTTTGTTTAATGAACACACACATAGTACATTTAAGGGAGGTAGACAAAAGGTGATTGAGTGAGATATGCGGAAGGTTAGTATTAAGGGAATGTTAGCTTATAACAGGTGACCCTGATGTGTGTGTGTGTGTTTGTGTATGTGCGCATGTGCAGTAACCTTTTTCAGACCATGACACACACAATTCAGCAGGCCATGATAATGAAGTAAAACAGAAAGAAACAATGGAGAAAGGGTGGGAGAAGGAAGACAAGGTAGAAGAAGATGGTGACGATATCAAAACAAACGGTAACTGTTTTAATGTCACTGCCATCTGTAATATTCGGGAAACTATCCCTTGAAACAAACGCTTCCATTCTGACTTGCATTTGTAAGACAGTACAGGGCTTATGGTGGTTGTTTGGTTCACACCATTGCCATGTCAACTGTCTTTCTCTCTCTCATTAAACATGTGCAGGTGTGTGCGCACAAACACACACGGCTATATGTAGTATTTTGTAATGAGGATAAGGGAAAACAAGATCCAGTACATTAGGTCTTTCTCTTTAAGTAGCAGTTCTGCTGTATGAGTAGGATGGTTAGTTGTAAATCCACAGTGAAATAAATCTACAATGTGCAAAAGTCAGTCCCTTTAAGTTCAGAAGCATGGTACTGAATGTAACAATATTTGTTCACAAGTTTTGAACTTTGTAAGATAAGAAGTGTGCTAAAAAAACTTGTTACCAGAATATTATATCCCCATATAAAAAATGACACATGGTCACAGACTGTTCAACCCACCAGCAGCAGAAATTGATACATCATACAGTTCAAACATTAAGAGAAAGATTTCCTTGCCCGATTTCTTTCATAAATGTTTGGACACCAACAAAGAAAACTTATTAGAATCACTTATGTATTATCTGGATTCTATAATAGTGTTCTACATACACATAACACCACTTTTCAACATGTCCTTTTTGAGTGCCATACAACTGATGTTCAAAATTACAGGTACCATAATGGAAGATAACCTTCTAAACTGAAGGCGATTTTTAAAATACTGAGTGCAGGGAGAGGAGTGTGGGGTGGCAGTTAGCTTCTCCACATCCTCTCTCTGAAAGCATGTGACACTGCTTGTAATTTTGCAGTTTTTATAGCACTCAACAAATTTTATTGTCAAGTGTAATTTTTTACCTAACTCGCCGATGTTCACTACAATTTGTATGAAGGCTTATATCCTCCTTCTACCTGTAATAAGACAGACAACAACAGTATTGGGAATTGATACTAAATGTTTAGTCATTCACAATACAAACAATACATTATGTACATTTTCTCCGCAATGCACATTATTCAATGACTAAAACATCCAACATGTTTATTTATGATAATCTGTGCACAATTGTCATGCAATTTGTTCTTAAAATTATTTCACTGAAATTACATACAGCAAAAACCATTTTCACTAGTGGTTGGCTATTCAGAGCTGCTATTATATGAACAGGCACAGGTAATGTGAACAAAAATACTGCAAAAGCCCAAAAACGTGTTGCTCATTATATCACAGACAGAGATATACTTCAAGTCAAATCAAGCACCCCCAAGCATGAGTATTGCTATTTGCAACAGAAACGGAAGATTTTGTGTATTTTGTAGCACGTCTATGTTTTCATTTGTACACATATTCAAGACGGACAAAGGGATTTGATGCCACTGTACAATTACCATGTATGATGGCTCACAAAAACTGTGGTCACTTCAAAAATAGCCTTATGAACAGCAAACAGCATATGAATATGATATGTATGTAGTATGTTATTTGTCAAACTTTCATTAGGCTACTGCAGACATAATACCCTAATGCTGAATAAATACTGTACTTACCCAAATATAGCATTATCCCCCTTCACAATCTTTAGTTTTCAGGAAAATACCTGTACAGAACATGTTTAACTTTGTGTACAGTTATAAGGCAAACCCCCATCTTTCTGATAATGAATTTAAAAAAAAACTCATCTTATATTCAGGCTAATTTGGTAATTTTATTTTCATTCAACATAAAAATTCCCATTTATATTATTACTAATCTAATATAATGCAGGAGTTATGTGAATCTCAAAGTTAAAATAAATTATTATAATGTGTCATACTTTGTACAATTCTTGTTTTACAGCACGAGGCAAACTCACAAAATCAAAAAGTGTCAGCAGCAGCACTCATTTAAATGTACTACTGCTTAGTGGATCACAAACTCTGCTCTTCTAAAAAGACAAAAGGCTGATGTCCACAAGA